>OY796888.1:34331276-34948965 GCA_963680785.1 Diplosoma virens
TATCAAACTATTTTTGATCTAATTTACATTGAGAAAACGCGCTATAAAAATGTTGTAAAGGCAATTATTTATTTGTTATAATTTATACACTTCTTTGCGAAGGTCTGTGCACTGTATTGTGTGACACACACTAAATATATTTTTTTCTTGAGATTTCAAAGCTAGCAGTTCAAAAACTAATAAAATTTTTTGCTGATATAAAAATCAAGTATACTTGTTAGCAAATTAGAAAAGAATTTTACACTTTCATTAGACTTTTCTATTTAATTAGTGATTAAATAAGCTTTGTAAATGAATCGTAATGTTTTAAGAAATATATCTTTATCATTCATCTGGTTACGCAAAAAGATTTTCAGAAAAAACTCTCAAAAATATTCAAATTTTTTGTACAGTTGTATGAATATTTTTGGGTAGAATTAATAGGAGTTTCTTTGTGAAGTACGAGTTCTAAATTATGGTCAATGCTACATGAAAAACGTGCGTTGTGGTTGGATACTTTTACCTTTCAACCAAAGATTTCATCAAATGTCCGTATTTCATCAAACGTCAAAAATACCGTAATATCAATCAGACCTATTTATTAAACTTTAAATCACTGAACATGATAATGCTTTAAATGAATAAAGGATGCATGCTACCGAAAAGAAGTAAAAGCGCGAATACTACAATCTTCTGTTTTCTTTATATATGTCCATAATTATATTAATTTTATGTTTAAATACGTAACCTAAGATTTTTTAAAATTTTTTCCAACGTATAATAAAACAAAAAATAGGAATTGTTTTAAATTTTTATAAAATATTTGCAAATATTCTTTTTTCTTGTTGCAGACATTTCAGGGAAACAACGACACAAATACTTCTGTAATAAGGTATTTTCCCGAGGAAATAGAAGCATCATACATTCGCCTATATCCTATCACGTGGCATACGGCTCCAAGTTTGCGAATGGAGTTACTTGGATGCAACATTTAAACAATATTTATGTTTGGTTTAATTCGAAATTGCGTATCCCTTCTTTGTATATAAATTAAGCATCTTTGTTTCTTTGCTCAATGCTCTTGCTTTCTTTTTGAAGTCGATAAACCAAAATGAAAAGAATAAATATGAAATAAATATCTCTAATACTGTACCAGAAACAAAACAAGCACCAATTTTGAAGTAAGATTCATGAAGCAGAAGGCAACAGACAGTTAGAAAAAAGAAAAAACAGTCTGAAACTAAAAAAGACTACAAAAAGCATTTTAGCAATAATTAAAGACTCTAAAGCTCAACACAAAAATGCTACTCTAAAATTTTTT
The DNA here is from genome assembly GCA_963680785.1 of Diplosoma virens. NCBI lineage: Eukaryota > Metazoa > Chordata > Ascidiacea > Aplousobranchia > Didemnidae > Diplosoma > Diplosoma virens. Next base: position 34,332,577 of record OY796888.1, read on the forward strand.
TATTGATAATCAAGTGCATTTGCATTTGGAAATCAAAGTGAGAAAAAGAGCTTTTTATTAATTTATTTTTAAAGTTTATGTAGAACATGCATTTTACTTAAAATAATTTTTAATTACAAACGCATTTTCCTTTGTTGCATCAATCATCTTTGTTATTTTTGTGTTTGTTTGTTTACCAAAGAATTAATATTTTGGCAAAATTAAACTTTTTCTGGCTCCGACCGTAAACTATGTGGAAAGGATACAGTTTTCCAATTTAAAACAATCCAGATCAGTGAGCAATTACATTAAAAGTTTGATGTGAAGTCTACTTTTGTATCTTCACTAGCTTTGATAATGAGAAACTAATCTTTTCTTCTTCATTTTCAACAACAAAATCTGGTGAATTGAGACTTAAAGTGAACTTTGATGTGGTGTGAAAAGCATCTATTAAGCTTTAGAAGTTATGTAAATTGAAAGTTAGCAAATTGTAGTATGTATGTTTGTTTTATTCTATTCTTTTTAACTTATTTTAAGCTTGTTTTTGCATACTGCGCCTATAACATTTTGCTAGTTTAGCTGTTGGGTGAAAACGCTGGTAAACACAATTTTTGAATAACCTTTTTCCTTGAGTACTTAAGTCCAAATTGACCTGTTATGGGTTTATAAATCAGAAAAAGAAAGGTGGCCCAGATGGTAGGTGCTTTCTCGCAGCCTGGCCCGTGAGTAAGTCTATTCATTGCTGTTAAAAATGATAGACCAAAACCGAACCTACCAATACGAAAGGGTATCCACTCATTCCGATGTTCAGTGTGGGTCTGCTAGTCGGCAAACGTCCTTTTCAGGACGGGACAATGTCAGGATAAAAATGCCCTTTTCAGGGCACATTGTCAATAAGTTCCGAAAACCCACTATTCTTCAGCTAAACATCGAAGGCCTCACTGCAAGCAAGATGAACGTTCTTCATCACCTCGCTATGCAGTTTGAGGCACTCTCCCATCCTACTGCAGGAGACCCACTGCACTGATGCAGAGAAGTTGGTACTTTTAAACTACCAACTAGCTGGGTCTTCTTTAAGCAGGAAGCATGGCCTTGCCACGTTTGTTCACGAGCGACTGAGATACACGCTTTTCGACCAATCTCCACCGACATTAGAGATCGAGTGGCTGTGTGTGGACGTTGATGGCTATAAAATAGTCAACGTCTACAAACCACCGCCAACGCTATTGCAAACCCTGGATCTCCCAATGCTTCCTCACCCTTGTCTTTACGCTGGCAATTTCAACTGTTGTCATGCTGACTGGGGTTACGATGACAACAGTCCGGACGGTGAGTGCTTGGCTGGCTGGGCAAGTATTAATTGTCTTGCCCTCCTATATAATGCCAAGGACGCTGCCAGTTTTAATTCCGGCCGCTAGAACACTGGCACCGATCCAGATCTAGCTTTTGCTAGCGTAGGTCCAAACAGTCGCTTACCGGATAGACGTATCCTTGAAAAGTTCTCCAGGTCACAACATCGACCTTCGTTTATTACATCACCAAGGTTTGTTATGGCAGTGCCAAGCATGCCTGTTAAGCAATGGAACTTTATAAAGGCCAAATGGAGTCACTACATTGCTTTGACTAATAAATTTGCAAAGACTTTGTTGCCACCTGATTCATTTGATGTGGATGCAGCTTACCAGGACTTTTGTAACACCATTAGGAAAGCAGCCAAAAAGACTATTCCACGCTGAAATCGAAATAACTATATTCCGTGTTGGGATGCAGAGCGTGAATCGCTCTATAAAACCTTCCTGCAGTCTCCTCAGGCAGACGACTCAAGTTTGGCTGCTACAGCTCTGCTTGCCAAGCTTGACAGAAAGAGGAGGGGTTGATGGTCCGAGGCAGTTCGGAGCATTGACTACTCACACTCCAGTCGAAAAGCGTGGAGTATTTTGAACAACCTTACTGGTAGGTCACGACACTCTCCTCGTCACTGTCCCGTTTCATCCGATGCTATTGCATCTCAGCTGGTTAGAAATGGGAAATACGAGGCTTTTGACCGCAAGTCATCTCGACTTGTCTTTCAAGAAGTGTCTGACCTTTGGAGGGCCACAACACCAGACGCAGTAAATATCTCTGACAATTTCTCACAGAGAGAATTTGGTGCTGCCCTCCAACATTTAAAACCAGGTAAAGCTCCGAGTCCTGATTTCATCTACTCAGAGCTTATACTCCATGCTGGAGCTGCTTTGAAGTCCTGGTTACGTGAGTTCCTTTCTTCCTGTTTGCGCCGACTCAAAATTCCCAAGATCTGGAGAAGAGCGCTTGTGGTCGTGATCCCAAAACAAGCAAAGCCCGTGGGGGACCCAAAGAGCTATTGACCAATATCTCTGCTCTGTGTTTCCTACAATATCCTCGAGAGGCTTATCTACGCCCGCCTTGAGCCATTAATCAATCCATTGCTCCCTAAATAGCAGGCTGGGTTCCGACGCAAGAAGTCAACCGTAGATCAAGTTGTTCTGCCAACCCAGAACATCGAGGATTCTTTTAAGGCTAAAAAAAAGCCCAGTGCCGTATTTTCAATCTGACAGCTGCTTATGACACTGTCTGGCACCGTGGACTTACTTGAAAGCTGTTGAAACTGCTTCCAGATAAGCACATGGTCAGAATGTTTATGGAGCTTGTCCGAAATCAAAGTTTCATCCTTACCACCGGTGACAGCAAGCGAAGCAGGCTACGGCGTCTTAAAAATGGCATTCCTCAGGGATCGGTCTTGGATCCCCTTCTACTTAACATCTATACGTACGATCTTCCTTCCATGATTTCCAGAAAGTTTGTTTATGCTGATGATTTAGCATTGTTGCACTCTTCTGGAAACTGAAGGACTTGGAGGGGACTTTAAGCCAAGACATGTCTACACTTTCAGCGTTTCTCCAGACTTGGAGGTTGACCTCAGTCACACTGAGACGGTGAAGGCAGCCTTTCACTTAAATAACCGAGAGGCCAAACGTGAGCTAAAGGTCTACAACAACGATAGACTTTTACCGTTCTGTCCAACCCCTACTTATCTTGGGGTAAAACTGGACAGATCGCTCACGTTTTGTCACCACTTAGTGACATTGCGCAAAAAACTATGCGCGCGCATCACACTGCTGAGGCGACTTGTGGGCTCGGGATGGGGTGCTAGTGTTAAAACACTATGCATAGCCACCTTATCTCTAATCCATTCAACAGCTGAGTTATGTGCGCCAGTCTGGTGTCGCAGTGCTCACACTCGCCTCATCGACAGTGTCTTGAACGACGCCTTGCGCATAGTTACTGGATGCCTGCGTCCCACTCCAACGGACCACCTACCTGTACTCTCAGGCATGCATCCAGCTGAGCTTCACCGAATGGGACCAACACTCTCCTTGATCCACTGTGGATCTCAGGATCCCGATCATATCTTGTATGGTCTTTTAAGTGGGTCCTCAGATACTCGCCAGTGAGACTAAGATCCAGACGCCCGTTTGTGCCAGATGCGCGGAATCTCTTGGACAATTTTGCCAGACTTGGCATCAGCGCTTTTGAATGGACAAACCACAAATGAAAAATGGAGTATTGTAAAAATGCTTCCATGCTCCATGCTTTTGTGCTCGGGACCGGTGCCAGGCTTGTTGGGATGGGCTTACCCCGAACAGCTTGGGTTAAGCTCAAACACCTGCGGACTGGTTTTGGGCGATTCCATTTGTCCACGCATAAATGGGGCTCGCTCTTTCACCGAATTGCGAGTGTGGCACCTCTGAGCAAACCGCATACCATGTAGTAACAGCGTTCTTTATACATCGGGCACCACATGGAGCACGAGGTCTGACGGTTTTGGATGACGAAACTCGATGCTGGCTTAATGACATCCTGCCAGCATCTGATTCGGGCAGTACACCAGCCTGGAGGATCCATCTGATACGTCTCTTTCCATTAATCCACTGACGTAAATGCTCTACACAGGTTTACAAGCAAACAAATATGAGCGGTATACCGTATCTCAAAAACTAGAGCTGATGCGAAAAAACTGCCGTCATTTTCGGAATCAGCGCCCCAAATATACTCCAAAACAGCTCTAATATTTGAGGCACCAATAAAAAAATTTTTTTTTGTTGACCAGTGTAATTTATTAGCAATCAGCCATTTGTTAACATTTTCTAATTGAGTGTTTGCTGTCAAAATCAATTCAGACAAACATTTATGTTGAAAAAATATAGTGGTGTCATCTGCAAACATTAAAGCCTTTCCCTTCTGCAGACAGTTTTGAAAATCGTTTATATAAATTAAAAATAATAGTGGGCCAAGTATAGAGCCTTGAGGGACTCCATGAGATAGATAGCAAGGTGATGACAAATTACCACTGTATTCTACCTTTTGTAAACGATTAGATAAATAACTTTGGAACCAATTTAAGGCGCAACCTCTGATACCATAGTAATGTAATTTACTAAAAAGAATGTTATAGTTAATAGTGTCAAAAGCTTTTGACAAATCAAGAAACACACCAACTACAAATTCTTTCTGTTCAAATGCATCTGTTACTGTTTCAACAAGTTTAGTAACAGCATGGTTAGTACTATAATTTTTACTAAACCCAAACTGTAACTTGTAGAAGAAGTTATTTCTGTTAAAATATGAATACACACGATTGTATACAATTCTTTCAATAATTTTTGATACAACAGGAAGAAGGCTAATTGGTCTGTAATTATTAACATCTAATGGAGTGCCTTTTTTTAAGATTGGTATAACTTTTGCAGTTTTTAATTCAGAAGGAAAAACATCTTTATTAATAGATAGGTTAAAAATATGAGTTAAACTATAAATCATGTTATCAGGAGTCAGTTTTAGAATTTTAGAAGAAATTTCATCTATACCACTACTACTTTTTGATTTCATTTGGGACAATAATCTTTTTACTTCAAGTGGTGTAGTAGGAAATAAAAAGAAAGAGTTTTTTTGATGGTGAATTAAGGTAGTCATAAAATGTATTTGAAGGTGAAGGAAGCTTATTAACTAGTTTAGAGGCAACACTAGCAAAGTGTTTATTAAAGTGGTTAGCTATAATTTCTGGATCATCGCAATGTTTCTCTTTAATAATTAAGGATGAAGAAGACAATTTTTTTGGTTTTCCAAGGAGGTCATTAATAATGTGCCAAGTTTCTTTAACATTATTTTTATGCAATGCAATCTTTGATTTAAAATAAACCTTTTTCTTTTCTTGAACCATCCGAAAATAAATGTTTCATTCTTTATGATATTTAGCTTTAGAGGTAAGACTTCTTGTTCTCATATATTTCTTATAACACTGTTCTTTGATTTGAACCTGATTTTTAAGATCAGAATCAAACCAAGGATTTTGTGTTTTTGATGAACTAATTTGTTTAATTGGAAAAAATTTATTAAATGCAGTTGAATATATATTCATAAATAAATTATATGCTAAATTTGGATCATTTGCATTTAATATAGGCTCTATATCAGTTTCAGACAAGTACTGAATAAAAAAATGACAATTATTTTGACTGAAAAATCTAGTGTATTTGGGTTCATTTGTCACCTCTGTATGTTTGAGATCAGTATTGATCAAAACAGGCAAATGATCTGAAATTTGATGAACTAAAATTCCTGATTTTACAGATATTGACAAAGAGTTAGTCCATATTTGATCGAGTATAGTAGCACTTGAATTTGTAAAATGTGTAGGTCTATTAATTAGAGAGTAAAATGAATTATCAAATAATAAGTCAACAAACTTCATAATAGTTGTATTCTTACAGCCAAGCAAACCATAATTAAGTCTCCCATCAAGAAAGAGATATTATTTTTTATTTTATTTATTTCTATAAAACATGTATTTAACTCAAGTAAAAATTCTTCATTTTTACTAGCTTGACAAGAGGGTGATCTATATATTGTACCACATAAAATTGGTTGATTATTCAAATTAATTTCAATAAATAGGGATTCAAACACCTTTTCTTTCATAATTGACAACTTTTTACAAACAGTAAAATCAAATCCATTTTTGACATAAAATCCCACTTCACCTTCACGAAAACACTTTCTACAATTACCAACAAATGTGTAACCAATTAGAGAACAATGAGGTCTGTCACGCTACGATTTCAATTTTATCAAATAAAGACATTGCACCTTTTTAAATTAAGTGTTTAAATCGACACCTTTTTGGATTAATTATTTAAATCGTAACCTTTTTAAATTAATTGTGTAAATCGCATTAACGTTGACGCGATTATTTAGAATTTATTTGTGACTATTTGCCGTTGTCGCCCTGGACAGCTGTCTGGATTACGGATTTACGCGGTGAAGTGACTTTGTTCTCGTTGTTGAAAAATAACGGGTGTAAAGCGTTCCTTCACATGTGGTCGCTAAAAAGGTGTATATATACGGGGCGGCAACGAGAAGACATTATTAAGAGATTCAATTGTAGATGCAGATATAAAGGCGGATTCGAGATGATGAACGTATTCTGTGTATATTTTAGTATGTTAATGACTGAATGTATCTGTCGGGACGGCAAGTTGGTATTAAGCGTTAGCGGGAAAATTTATAAAACTCATTATATTCTTTTGCGGCTCTGTAAATTCGGTTAGGTAATTTGTTTGTGTTTAATCTATTGGTAAATTGTAGCATCTCGTGTATAATTTTGGCGCTTGTTCTTATTTTCATTTAATCCTTTTGTCTTCGTTTCTTCAATATAATTAATTCAGATTATAATACTTGTCTGTCCTTCTAAATCGCTAGGCCCCGCCAGTTTAACACTCGCATAAGCTCCTTTCAACAGGCTGGTGATTTTATTCTGCGATATTTACGTAGGGTTCGCCTCTAGTATCTTGTAGTTATTCCGGTACTAAGTAGGTAGAGCGTGACAAGGTCCTGATTGTTCAATAAGCCATGTTTCAGTCACAAATATGATATCAGGTTGTGGATTTAAACTAGTAATTAAAGTCTCAAGTTTAGAATAATTACACTGTGCAACACTGAAAAAAGTACATGACATCTGCGGCCATTTTTATATACGTAATAACGTAGAAAATCCATTTCTGGCTTTTTTTTGTTGAATTAAGTATAGTTTTTGCAAAATCGTCACTATCGAGAATTTCAGCAAAAAGGTCAAAAATGGTACTTAAATCTTTGCGGTCACATATTTTGTATAATTTTTTGTGCCCTTATACCGTAAAAGCAACTTAATTAATGAAAAAACATATAAATCAAAAATAAACAAAACAAATTTTAATGTGAAACAAGCATATGTTCATTTTTTCACAGATTTAGCTGACTTTTGAGTTGTTTGGACTAAACGGCAATACTGTTATTCTAAGAATGATGCAATCGCATGAAATTTTACATGTATCACGTGTCAAGAAGCATAGTGCGTAGTTACTGTACACCACTGGGACACAAAGCGATTAAATTAAATGTAAGTGAGTGTTTATCCCAATGGTAGCTTTAAAAATAGCACTGTACTTTTAGGATATACGTACGTACGTATTGTCTCATTGGTAGTAAAAGGGTTTAACAAATAATAAATTATAAAATTGTGTGTAATTTAAATTTAGAATTAATATGTACATGTAACTTTACGGTATTTTAAATAGTAAGCTGTAGTACGGTACTGTAAAATCAATACCCACTAAATCTGAAAAAAAAATAAACATAAGCTTGTTTCACATCAAATTTTGTTTTGTTTATTTTTGATTCACATGTTTTTTCATTAAGTTGCTTTTAAGATAAAAAACTATATAATCTTCAAAAAAAAATGATACTATAAGCATAATTTTAGTTAGTTTTTTTCATTGACTTAATTGATTGCAATAGAGACTAATTTGATCAAAAAAACTGTATTTAAACGTGTTTATCACTTAATAAGTCATGCCTCAAAACCTGTATTTAAAATTTTTTATTCTTTAGATATAGTGTAAGTTTTGACAATGACGTCAAGACAGTGCAAAAATGATCCAAACAAATTTTGCTACATATGTGACGAATTAACATTTGCTAAAGAAAAGCGCAGCATTACAAGTCATATCAAGAAATTATACATGTACAAGGCCTACTTTCATTGTGACATAGGAGACCAAGAGAAGACATGGGTTTCTCAAGTCTGTTGCCTTATATGTGTAAAAACATTGAGCGCATGGTGTTGGAAACAGAAACACGATCCCTTTTTTTTTTTTTTTTTTTTTTTTTTTTGTTGTCTTGTGACCACATGGCCCACTAGAGGCAGGCAAGTGTTCGATTGCGAAATTCGTTTGATTATCGTGCATTTTGGTTACGACTGCGTCGGCGAACAGAGGAGTAATAATTTCTCCTTAAAATTTTATATTCATATTATCCTTTGTATTTGTTCTTCGTTCATCACTGTTTTGTGTGATTAATTGTGCTTCTTCTACCTCTGGAATTAAACTTTGGTAAGTTATTTAACTTTCATTTATATTTAAGCTAAGTGTTGCTTCTGTTAGCGCTGCAGTATAAGTTACATAAGTAAAATTTAGTTAATTAGCTGAGCGCGGCAGTTTAATTCGCTTAAGTATTATTGAGGTAGTTTTAAGCAGGATAATTATTTAAAGGAACTCTCTCTACGCTGACCGGTCGTCTCTACGACAGTGCCAATATTTTACACATGGTATGCAAACAAAAATGTTCACATCAAGTTTGGTGTGCCAATGAATTGGCGTGAAAGGAAAGACCATTCTAATGGTTGCTATTTCTGTCAGCAAGACTATACGGGCTGTACTACAGCAAAGAAAAAAAGCACATTGTTAACCCAAACTTGCAATCAGCAATGCGTCCAGTTAAGCACTCAAAAGAATTGCCTGTACCAAAACCCCCAAATCAGGAAATGTGGAGTTTAAGCAGTGGAGATGAACATTGCAGTAATGAAACAGTAGAGCTTTTTCATTCAGAAAGCAAAAATAAACCAATACCATTTTCTCAAGAGGCTCTAAATGACTTATGTAGAGATCTATATTTAACCAAAGACAAAAGTGAGCTTTTGGCATCAAGGCTTAAAGAATGTAATCTTCTTCAAGAAGGGGTAAAGATAACATTGTACCGAAAACGTGCACAAAACCTTTACTGAGTTTTGTTTACTGTGAAAGATGATTTATGCTTCTGTAATGACATCGTTAAACTTTTTGAACAACTGAAAATACCATATGATAACACCAACTGGAGACTTTTTTTAGATGCATCCAAGAAAAGCATAAAAGCTGTTTTGGTACACAATGGTAACACTCTGCCATCTGTTCCCATAGCCTACAACGCAACCATGAGAGAATCATATAAAAATTTAAAAACAATTCTAACGAGCATACAATATAGTGTTTATAAATGGAATGTTTGTGCAGATTTCAAGGTTATGGCCATGCTCACTGGCCTTCAGCCAGGCTATACTAAATTTTGCTGCTTTTTGCGCTTAGGGGACTCTAGAGCAAGAATTAAACATATGTACGCAAGCATTGGCCCGCTAGAGATGAAATTGAGCTAGGAAAACATAACACAAGCAAAAACCACTTCTGCAAAGCGATATAATCCATTTACCACCTTTGCATATTAAACTTGGTTTGTTTAAGCAATTTGTGAAAGCCTTGGACAAAAATTCCTTTGCATTTGCATATCTTGCAGAAAAGTTTCTTTTCCTAAGCAAAGATAAAAGAAAAGAAGGTATTTTAATAGGTCCTTAAATTTGAAAAATTGTACTTGATCAAACTTTCAACACACATCTCACGAAAAAAGAAAAATTTTGGTTTTGAGTCATTCAAAAAGGTTTGTGATAACTTTTTGGGAAAACATCATTCAGAAGACTATGTGCAAGTTGTGAAATGATCTTCTGCATCATTATTATGATATGGGATGTAACATTTCACTAAAAGTTCATGTGCTCCACTCTCATTTGGATTTTTTTGCGGAGAATCTTGGTGATGTGAATGATGAACAAGGCAAGAGATTCCATCAGGATATTTCAGTAATGGAGAAACATTTTATAGAAAAATGGAACCCTGGCATGTTGGCAGACTACTGCTGGAATATAAAAAAGGAGGATGACACTCTTCACAAGAGGGTTAAGAGGACAAATGTTGTTTAAATTGATAATTCTGTGTTTTTCATTCACAACCAATAATAAAATAAGATTTATAGTACGTGAAAACGGTATCTAATCTAGAGAAATAAAGGTCAGAATTAGAATCAGGATACTTTTCTGACACCAAAACAGGTCTTATGTGGCTTTTCCTTTTTTTTGACCTGAAATTTGTTGCACAGTGTTTGTTAATGATCTCAAGTTGATGTTTAGAATAGTAAATCCAAATTTGTTATTGAATGACAAACATTTAATTTCATCAGAAGTAATATATTTATTTTCACTTAAATTAATACCAGTTTTGTCATCATCCTCAAACATTAAAAAAGATTTATCATAATTATGAATAGAGTTTGAACTTTAAGGAGATAAAGAAATACTGTCAAAGGTAGACTCTGATTCAATAGACACATCAGGGGAAGTTGCACAGTCTGGTGTTTTAGATATTTGTGAAGTTTCACAGCAAGTGCATAGCCAGGTAAAAACATTGTACGAATTGGGAAGTTTAAAAGAACATTTTTTGTGAAATCCCTTTCCACAGTTACAACACACAATATTGCTTGATGAATCTATAATAACACTACAAAATTTGCAATGATTAGCCATGCAAAAAATTTAAAAATAAAAGAAAAAATTAGAATAATCACCAAAAATCGAGAAGCTATAAACACAAAGATGAAATGTAAGGGTAAAAAAAGAGCGTTGTTTGATAAGCTGTTGGATTGCTACAAAAAGGTAAGGTATAGGAAAGTTTGAAAAGTTATTTAGAAAATCTCACCGGTTCTATGTTGTTTCTACGGACGAGGGGAAAGTCTCGTCTAATCCTGCGCAGTCAGGTATTCGAAATTCTAAATGTTTTGGATCAAAAGGATTTAATCGGTGTTTTCAAAATGCGTATGAATAAAACAATTTAGGTTATACAATTCTTTAACCAGGAAACTATTTGAAATCAGATTTTACAATTTAACTAGAATTAAGCAATGATCTCTAGACCTTATTCAAATAGAATGAAAAAATAAATACAAAAGATTAATGGAAAAACAAACGCAAACAGTATTACAAAACATACCTAATCCTACTCTAGCTAAATCAGCATATAAACAAACACTAACCTAACCCTAAACTAGCTACGCTAAAATTGACCAAGTAAAAAATGGATGAAAAAACTCTGGCGCTATAAACAGAAGGAAACAAAGCTTTTTAAGAACAAAATTCGCGCCGCGAGAGAACGAACAGAAAGAAAACAAATTGCAATAATGACGCCGCGTGAGAACGAACAGAAAGAAAACAAATTACAATAATGATTAACTGAGTAAAAGAATTAGCGACGCGAGTTCAAATCCAACAAAAAACGGTAAAGTGAAGTTTTAACGGAAACAAAACAAATTTAAAACATATAATAGTCCTTTTGCCAAGCTGGAGGTTTTATTGTTCGCCGTCTTGACGGGACCTCACAGCTTGGCGCATCATCCGTCGCAACATCCTCGCCGCCTTGACTGCACTCGGTTGGTGCAGTCAAATCTGGAAAGTCTCTTGTAGAAATTGTTTCTTCACCGGACTCGAGCAAATGTAAACGTTGAATCGGCCTAGTCAAAAGTCCAGTTTTGGTTTTTAATTTAAATGTTCGCATCAGACCATCTTTTCCTGGAATCGCCTGAACAATTTTTCCCATCGGCCAGGTGGGACGAGAAGTGTTTTCTTCCGTAATTAAACAGATGTCACCCACTTTGGGAGCAGCCTCTGTCGAATGCCATTTGTGACGAACCGCTAAGGAAGGCAAATACTCTTTTGATTAACGCTTCCAGAAGTGTTGCAACAAAAGTTGTAAATGAAAATATCTTCGACTCAATTTAACTTTTGACGAAATGGATGGAACAGATTTTAAAGCCCGACCAATTGCTAAATGACTTGGAGTAATCGCTTGAATATTGTTTGGATCACTTCCCAAATATGTAAGTGGTCTTTGATTTAAAGCTGATTCGATGTCAGTCAAAATGGTATACAATTCGGTATAGTTCAATTTTGCTTTACCAAGAACCTTTTTTAAAGGCTCTTTCAAGGATCGATTTAGTCTTTCATAAAATGCACCACGGTGTGGACTACGCTCGGTAATAAATTCCCAAATAATGTCATTTTCGGTAAGATATGATTGAATCAAATTATCCGCAATAACACTTTCACGAGTGGAAAATTTTAAAATCTGATTTGCTTTTTTAAAGGTCAATTGATTATCACTAATAATTTTGCGACACTTTCCACGGCGATTAATCATACGTTTCAAAGCAGATAAAAATTCTTCGGTAGACATATTATTTGTTAATTCGAGATGAATCATACGACTATGGGTACAGGTAAAGATACATATGTAAGCTTTTCTCATGGTTTTACAATCATATCCTTTTAGGTAAATTGGTCCGGTAAAATCAACGCCAACATCGGAAAACGCAAAAGCCGGACAAACCCGCTCTTCGGGAAGAATTCCCATCTTTTGTTGCAAGGGCTTTGTTTTAGCATGTCTACACACCACACACCGTTTACATACTCTTCTCACCTCTTCACGAATATGCAAGATATGGTACCTTTCCCTTAAAATAGCGATGGTTGTGTCTTGAGGAGAATGGTGATTCTTTTGATGGACGTGAAGGATCAATAGTTCCACCAACAAGTCTTTATTCGGAAGGATGATAGGATACTTGGTGTATTCTGGCAAATCGGAAAGTTTAAGTCGATCTCCTGCAATAATCAAATTTTTTTCAAAATTAAATTGCGGGTCCATATTTTTAAACCGACAGGACGAAGAAGGCTTTCCCGAACTCTGCAATTCAAAAAAATCATCCGTAAAATTACATTTTTGAACCAGAGAAAATAAGAAATACTCAGCGTTTTTATACTCTTTAGGGCCTATAAGATCCGGTCTGCAGGTATGGTCAAGTTGTTTGTTGACAGGATGCCTCCATCGCAAAATTCTGGCCACCAGACGAACTACTTTAGAGTAGCTCGAATATCCTCGAAAAAACTCTTCGTAAGGCAAAGTAGCAGACAATGCAAATGTTTTCACTTTAGCAGCTTCTTTGATACAAGCATCACTAGTGGAAGCTTCCAAAGAGCAATAACCACCGTGCTCCGAGGGCCACTCAGACTTATACTTACTAAGCCAAGGCGGACCTTGCCAGTAAAGTTGGTTTTCTTTCAAATTGGATAACTTCATTCCTCGGCTGTGCAGATCGGCGGGATTTTCAATTCCAACGCAATGACCCCAAACTGAGGAAGAAAAAGAGTCATGAATATCTTGTACTCTATTCTTGACGAAAGTCTTCCAAGAAGAACTAGGCTTAGAAATCCAAGCCAGCACGATTTTTGAATCCGACCACAAATATACTTCGTCGATAGTCCTTTGTGTCTTCAACGCATCTAAAACATAACGAACTAATTTAGCAAGACTATGAGCAGCCATCAATTCAAGTCGTGGGATCGATACCGGTTTTACAGGTGCCACCCTAGTTTTGACCATTAAATATGATACTTTAATAGCGGTAGAAGATTCTATTCTTAAATAAGTGACGGCTGCATACGCATTTTCTGATGCATCACAAAATCCATGAATCTGAATGCTATATGGAGGTTTAACAGTTGAGAATGGACATCTGGGGACTTTAATACTTTCAATTTCCGACAATTCCTCTACCCATTCTTGATATTCCTTGGCGTTATCTTCTGGCAATGGCTCATCCCACGAAAGTTTTTTCTGCCATAGCTTCTGGATTAAGATCTTTGCCCGAATAGTGAATGCTGCCAAGAATCCAAATAAATCAAATATCTGACCAACTTTACTTAAAACCGATTTCTTCGTAACAATTGCATCAAATTTTAATAGTTTTTCACTAACCTTGCAATAAAAGTAATCTTTCAAAGTGTCCCATTTTAATCCAAGAGAAGCGGCTTCACCAAAGTCTTTATTATCGAAGTCCAAAACTAGATTAGGCAACCTTTGTTCTTCTGGAATGCAAGATAAAACTTCCGCGGAGTTAGAAGCAAACTTCAAAATTTCCCAACCTCCAGATCGGAAAAAATCAACCAAATCACTTTGCATTTTTACCACCTCCTCAACCGTATCACCACCAAAATGAATATCGTCCATGTACATATTTTGCACCAACCAATCATGAATATGGGTGCCGTATCGAGAAACAATATTATCAGAAAGGGAATGACATAAAACAGATTGAATGGCAAGAAACGGACTGGAAGTTACACCAAACATCAACCTTTGCATTGCATAAATCTTTGGCTGAATATTTGAATTACAATCTCGCCAGAGATATAACTGATATCGCTGATGATCGGGAATGACAGCGGTTTGACAGAACATTTTGCGAAGATCTCCGTTAAGAGCAAATTTGTGCATTCGGAATCTCAAAAGAACGGCAGCAATATCGGGAAGTAGATTAGGACCTTTCAGCAAACAATCATTCAAAGAGTTACCATTGGGATCTTTAGCACTGGCATCAAAAACAATTCGGACCTTTGTCGAAGAGCTTGACTCTTTAAAAACAGGATGATGAGGAACATAATACCTTGGTTTGTCTTCAATAGCCTTTAATTCTTCTTTTGTTAATTCTCTAGCAAACCCACACTTAACATAATCCTCAATCGCCGTTTTGTAGGCAGCACGCTTCAGCTCATCTCGTTTTAAGCTTTTCTCGCAAGAAATTAAACGTGTTCTTGCTTGGGAGTAATTGGAGAGTAACTCTGGAGAGTTTTCCTTGAAGGGTAAGGCAACAACATACCTATTGTTACTAAAACTAACAGACCTTTCGAAAGAACGTACAGCTTCTCTCTCCTCCTTTGTATAAACATCATTTTTCTCAACGAGACCAATAGATTCCATATTCCAAAATCCTTCCAATAGTTTCTCGAGCTTAGACCATGGAGAGGCATCAGTTGCAGTCAAAGCCATGCATTTACGACTTTCTTTCTTTTCCAAACGTTGAATGTGAAAGGGTCCCGCTAAAACCCATCCAAACATGGTGTCTATGGCATAAGGTGCCGTTTCCGCAACATCTGGACCGACAATGCTTCCCTGCATTAACTGAAAGTAGTATCTGCCTCCAAGCAGTACGTCAATTTTTGCTGTTCTTCTCGGAAATGGATCAGCCAATTTTAATCCCTTTAAATGAGAACAATAATCACTATCAAAGTCAACTGGGTGTAAAGGGGAGCAGATCGAACCACTCTGGACATGAGCTTCAACATGGAATTTTTCTTGACTGTCAGCTTCAATGGGACAAAGCAGGAAACGCACAAGATTCATGTGGTGAATACTGGAGCTACCTCCGAAACCTTCAATGTTCAAAAAATCGGTTCTGGTAGAATCAATTCCCAAGTCATCAACCACCTTTTTTGTCACGAAACTTTTTTGAGAAAAAGAATCAAAACCAACCCTTACCAATTTTTCTTTCGTTCCATATTTAATTTTGGCAAGAGCAGTAGGTAACAACGTTTCCAATTCATTATCCGAAAATTTGGAAGGTGCACCGGCTAAAACCCGAACTGTAGCAATCAGGGCGTTTGACTTCATCGGTTCTTCTTTTGACTTAGGATCAATGTGCAAAAGAGAATGGTGCGATTTCCCACAGTTCGGTACACTACATTTAGCGGAACATTTACGGAAGATCAGCGGATGACCAGGCGTTCCTTTACACTTAAGGCATTTAAAGCAAACCATACCTGGCATCTTCATCAATTCTTCTAATCTTCCGGAAGGTGTAAGTCCTTTGAATTTCGGACAAGCAATCAATCCATGTTTTTCCGAACATAAAACGCAAACTTCAAAGCTGGCTTGGGTTACCAAAGCTTGGGCAGAAGAAGGCCACAACTTTTTTAGCTCTTTTAAAGGTTTGGCCCCTTTGGAATTTATTTTGGGGTCACCCCTACTTACCAGAGCCTCCAAAGCGGCAAGCTCAGCAGTGAGAAACTCGATTAACTTCACCGAAGATGGAGCCTCATCCTTTTCAATTAAAGGGGAGATATGCCGAATCCATCTCTCCTCCAGCGACTTGGAAAGTTGACCCTCTACAATTTGTGTGAGAACCTGGTCCCAACTCACCTGATGCCTCTCTAATATTGCCTTCTTAGCGACGACTTTATCGAGAAGTGCGCGTAACTGTTTAGGTTCGTGATTAATTTTCTTTCCGTTTAATAATTCTTGAACATGACTACGAATAATTGCTTGTTTACGGCCGAAGCGCTTCTTGAGTGCTGCAACGGCAGCGTCATAGTTTTCAGCTGTAGTGGGATAACTTACCAAAGCACCTGCAGCGGCTCCCTTTAAAGCGCTTTTCAAGTAAGACATTTTATAAAATTTGCTTACCCGGCGATTTTCGTGAATCAGTGGCGAAAATGCATCCCAGAACGTCGGAAACAACAATGGGTCACCATTATAAGTGGGCGGGATGATTCCACTCGGAAGACAAGAAGCATGCTTTTCCTCTTCGTGGAGCGCCTTTAATTCTGAAATATAAGAGTTTGCCACAAGCAGCTCACTTAAACAAAGCTCCTTAGTATGTTTCATTTCACTTAAAATGGGTTCTCGCATTTCTTCTTCCAGTTGATCAACTTTCTCACAAACAAAGCTACGCAAATCATTCATAGCTCCCTCTACGGCCTTAACCATCACTTCAATCTCATGAAAGGGGCGATAATTTTCCCGTCGACTACGCAGACCTTGAATCAAATCGAGTGCTTCGTCATCTAGTCGGCGAAATTTACGCTGAACAGCTTCTGGAGAACTACAATTAGAAGACGTTTTCCCACCTTGCAATTGAAGATCAGCCATGAAACGAACCATATCAAATCGTTCTTCTTTAGCCCTCTGACGAATTTCCTCCAATTCTAATTTAAATCGTCGTTCGGCAGCTTCTTGATGCTGTTGCTGTTGTTCCTGATATTGTCGCTGTTGCTCTCGATACTGTCGCTGTTGCTCTTGCTGTTGCTCTTGATACTGTCGCTGTTGCTCTTGCATCATTTGAAACATCAGTAAAAACTCGCTTTTATTGGAAGTTCCAGTTCCTTCTTTATTAGCAGAATCCATAACAACAAACTTATCAATAAACTCAATTTCAGCAGCAAACTTTAAATTGTTTTGTGTTGTCAATTAACAAAACTCAATTAACAAAACCAAATTGTTTTGTATTGTCAACTAACACAACTCTATTAACAAAACCAAATTGTTTTGTATTGTTTCTACGGACGAGGGGAAAGTCTCGTCTAATCCTGCGCAGTCAGGTATTCGAAATTCTAAATGTTTTGGATCAAAAGGATTTAATCGGTGTTTTCAAAATGCGTATGAATAAAACAATTTAGGTTATACAATTCTTTAACCAGGAAACTATTTGAAATCAGATTTTACAATTTAACTAGAATTAAGCAATGATCTCTAGACCTTATTCAAATAGAATGAAAAAATAAATACAAAAGATTAATGGAAAAACAAACGCAAACAGTATTACAAAACATACCTAATCCTACTCTAGCTAAATCAGCATATAAACAAACACTAACCTAACCCTAAACTAGCTACGCTAAAATTGACCAAGTAAAAAATGGATGAAAAAACTCTGGCGCTATAAACAGAAGGAAACAAAGCTTTTTAAGAACAAAATTCGCGCCGCGAGAGAACGAACAGAAAGAAAACAAATTGCAATAATGACGCCGCGTGAGAACGAACAGAAAGAAAACAAATTACAATAATGATTAACTGAGTAAAAGAATTAGCGACGCGAGTTCAAATCCAACAAAAAACGGTAAAGTGAAGTTTTAACGGAAACAAAACAAATTTAAAACATATAATAGTCCTTTTGCCAAGCTGGAGGTTTTATTGTTCGCCGTCTTGACGGGACCTCACAGCTTGGCGCATCATCCGTCGCAACATATGTCACCAAAGTCATCAAGATAATGCCTCTTATTTTTAAAGAAGCAAAAACATCTCCCTTTAGTGTCCAGACATTTTTAAATCCATATATCTTCCTGGCATCTTCAACAAGTCTTAATCGCCTCTTGGTCAAAGATTCAGTTATGGAAAACTTTGTTTTCATAGCTGAACTAGGGTCAGATTTTAGAAATTTTTTTTAAAAGATATTTCATTTCTTATGGTTCTTTTTATAAATTTAATTATTATTGGGTTTTTGCCTTTTTTAAAAGGCAATACATGGCAAATATTAATGTCTTTGTTTTGTAGAGGCTGGCTAAGTTGTAAATTACTGTTAATTTTTTTACAAACATAGCTTTCAAATTCAAAATTACTTGCGTTTTTTGGTACATCTTGACAACCATGAAGAATAAGACAGTTGCTACGACTATATTGTTCCAGGCTGTCAATTCTTCTCTCATGTTGGTGTATTTTTTCTGTCATTGTATTGACAGCCAATTTTATTGATGCTATTAGGTTTCCCATCTCCTTTAGTTGTTCAGCTTGCTCCTGGGATCCACCCGCAGAAAATTTATCCCCAGAAGCAGTACTCTGTTCTTGTTTATTTTTTGAGTTAAGAAAATTTTTTTCGTAAGTTTCTTGCATTTTTATAACATGCTAAAGCTTTTCATTTATACAATCCAATTGAGAAGGTGCGTTCATCATGAGAGGGCAAAATTAAAATTAGAATTGAATAATATTACAAACTAACACAAACCTTACTAACAAATATTAACAACAGCACATCACCTGCCTTATTCAAATAGAATGTCTTATTTACAGTAAATAGAATCCACCAAACCTTTTTCAAATAGAATCAAATGTAATAATTACAAAAGCATAACTTAACAAAACGAAACATCCCTAACCCTAATCTAACTAAGCAACTAGCACATCTTAACATAAATAAAACACTTCTTAAACCTAAACTAGCTAAACACATCTGACCACGTTGTGCGAATAAATGAAATATCAGGTTACACAAAGTACATGGTTACATCACACTCTTAAACATCACATTATATTCAAGATATCTATTTTATACAGTATAAAGTTTGGAAAGTTTAATATTATATGACCAGCTCTGCGGCAAAAGTTGGGTGAGTAGACTGTCCCTAATGCGAGTTTAAAACTCGAAACCATGGTTGGGCAATGAACTCAGGTTCGGCGTGCGTGATGCACAATGCCACAGAGGGTACTCTTTAGTGTAATCTCTCCTATATTTTGAAAAATAAAACCTGAATACGATTACTTCTGCATAGACGCATGGCTTTGGAATATCAGTTTTATTAATTTGCTTACCGTGTAAATAATAACTCAAAAGCCTAAGTAGGGTTGTTGAAAATGGTTTAAAAACCATAAAATGAATTGAATAAAAAAAGCAGTAAACTGGACTCAAACTATTTTTTTTACTCTTCTGTTTCTGAAAAAAACTTTATACCACTTTCCTATGCTTGGTGGTTTTAGCAAGCAGCCCTAAATTTCAGTTATATTTCTATTAAAATCTAACAAACTAAGTAAAGTATTTTAACCGATCAGGAATATCTTGTAGTGTCCGAAACCAGCTCTGAGTAGTTATTTAACATTTTTATTATAATTTAGTTTTCTTATTTTTCTCGAATTGGAATCAAATAGTTTATGAGCACTATAATCTTAAATAATTTAAATCTTTAGAGCTTATATCAATGCAGTATTAGCATTTAATTGTGAGAGCATTTTTAAATGTACACTGTATTAAAGCTATACTTGAATTTTCTTTTTAGACATTTTTATGATTTAAATAATTTGAACATGGATTAATCCAGTAATGAATTAAAATAATCTAAATATTTTTGTTGTGATTAATGATGTTTTGACTGAATATTTCAAACTTGAAGCTTGTGGAAATGAAGTGTGTTGTTTTACAGCCAAGTCATAGCAAAAGCAAAACATCTGCTTCTTGTTGATGTAATGACTGATTACTGCAGTCATTGATTATAAAAACCGCTATAACAATGGTTTACAAGTTGTACTTTTTTGTAGTTTTCATAAGACCTTATTTCATAATCTAATATAACTACTGTATATACCAGCAAACCAACAACCCGTATTGACCTATTTGAACAAGAGACAGGTTGGACTTAAATGCTTGTCCTCATGTAGTAACCTAACAAGCTCACCCTAAGTATACCAGCCACCTGATCCGCCAAGGTAAATATATTTCAAATAATGAAAAAGCGTTAAATAAACAAGAAAAATAGATTAACCCTATTCAGAATCGGCTTTTGGAAACTTGTACGACTGGGGGAGGGCTGAAAATGCCCGCGCTTTTTGCTTGCTTTGATTTCAACAATTACTAGCACTAGAATTGTCATTCAAGTTTGTATAGAAAGAACATTTTCTACTCTTTTAATATAGATATTTAAATGTTGCATTTAAATATCATTTGGGAGTGAAAAAGCAAGTTTTCAAAACATAGTCAATTTTCGTAAATTGGTTGAAAACGAGAGTGCGATTGAGAGAATTAACTATTTCGGCTGTTTGTCGAAAGACATTAATCCGTAAAATTAGAAGTAAGAATGCTGAAAGCTGAAATCCACTTGGCAAGATTATTACTGATTACAGAGAAAGAAATTCTACACAAGCAAATCTGCTAAAAGCTGGTTTTATTAGTGTTTACAACGCTTCGATTTTTGCTAGTGATGAAATAGTTTTTTAAATTCACTCCCCTTTGTGAACATTCAGGCAAGAAATTTTATGACATAAAAAGAAAGCAAATTATTACGCAAAAAATAGTGTTTGTACTTCCACATCGCAGAAACTTACCTTAATTTTTCTTCACTATAAAAGAATATTTCGACTTGACTAATTTCTTTAGAGGTGATTGCTTTTGATCACATGGATTTTTTTAATTTTACAGAAATCCTTTTTTGTTTCGAATGCCTCCTTCTTTTGGTTAAGTACGCTAATTCATTAATAAAATATTTGTTTATTAAAATTTTGCTAACGTTTTCTGATATAATTGTTTAACTTTTAATTGTTGCACGACTTGTTTAAATAGTTAGGTCTAATTTTCGTAAGAATTGCAAAAAATTAAAATGTTTTAAAAAAGTAATTTAATTACCATCAATTTATATTTCAACTGTGACGAGTAATGTAACTTTGTTCAAAACTTATGAAATTGATATTTTTTTTGCGATAGAAATTATTCAATTGATAATTTGAATTTCAACATTATTGTTTGGAAAACAAAAACACCAGTTCAATCATAGAATAATATTGCACTCAAGAACAGCTCAATGTATTTTGTTTGAATATTTTTTTAGTTTGTTTATGTGAATTTTTGAAAACTGTTACCAGACTGAACAAAAGATTGGAAGCGCCATTTTAATGCCATTTTTTTTCATTTCGGACCTGATATTTTTGATATACATGTCCAAACCGACGTTTTTTCTGATTGAAAAGGAAATATCGATAACAAAGCGGTATAAATACTTGGTTTCACGACATTTTCGCGAAGTATCAACTTTATTGTAGAATTTCACTGGTCAGACCAGTGGTTCTCACACGGGGTACCACATCACCCTATTGCATTTTGCTAGGGTGCTGCAGGCTATTGCACATTATTCACTGGTCTAGGAAAACGGTGGAGTACTGTAATGTTATTTTGAATTATCAGCTTCAATGTTACTAAATATATCTGTGTTTCTCAACCTATGTGCCGCGAAAGACTTCAGAAAAAAATTAGCTAGGGGCGTCGAATATTGCGCTTTTTAAACGTAAAATATGTAATACTCGGAGCGAAGACCGTTTTTATTTAGAAAGAACTGATTTAGGAAAGGAAATTCACAAGAGAGACCATGAATGCAGGTGAAGAGCTTTTTTTTAGACATCACATAATTTTGGGGGGCGGAAATTAAGGCTCCTAGCTAAAGTGTGCCGCGAACTTCAAAAGATACCCATTTTGTGCTGCAACCAGAGCAACCATATTCTTAGAATATAACTGATTTTAGGGACAAAAGCTAGAAATCTGAGCCCAATTCTGGGTGAAAACTTTTTTTTAAGTGATCACCTGATTTTGAAAACAAAATTTAATAAAAATGCTCTAAAGGTGCCGCGATTTTTGAAAAATTTCAAAAATGTGCCGCCATCGGAAAAAGGTTGAGAAACACTGGGTTAGATCTTGCCTTGGATGAAAGGTTTTACTAATTTCAAAACAAGACTAAAGCCAACTTCAAACAATTTTGTTTGCGCGGCTCCGCGTATTTATTCATTGCTAATACACTTGCTGCATTTATACGACAAATATCAAGCAAATACAAAAATGCCATTGTGCTCCACTTTCAAGACTTGGTTTTACTCGAATAGAAAGTAATTTTTGGTCTACAATTTCTGTACCTTCTTTCGTATAATCACATAATTTGTATAAAGCAGATTTCTTCTTTTAATTTTTTGAAATTTAAAAAATTGGGTGCATTGTTGATAAGATTGAAAT
This sequence comes from Diplosoma virens, assembly GCA_963680785.1. NCBI lineage: Eukaryota > Metazoa > Chordata > Ascidiacea > Aplousobranchia > Didemnidae > Diplosoma > Diplosoma virens. Next base: position 34,355,110 of record OY796888.1, read on the forward strand.
ATTTCGCTTTCCTTTGGTTTTAGAATTTACAATAAAAGAATTGAAGTTGATATTTTTTTCAGGTTCGTTTCAAAAAACTTTTTAGAAACCAATATATCTATTACACACTTGCTTTATTTCGTTTGATATTTCTTTGCGCTTAGCTTGAATAGTTCCGATGGTTATAATATTTCGTTCCAATAGCCATCATACCAAAGGTATTGAAGTGTATGATCGATTGTAAGATCAACTTTTATAATAAAGCTAAATCAAGTGGTCGGGATTTTATTCGAATTTGTTACAAAATTTTATTCGAAAAGAAATCTAAATCTACAGTTACTTCTTTTTCTACATAAACAACTTCCCTCGGAAAGTGGGACTTGACAGCGTTTTTTGCCTCGTAAAGTGCTTGAATAAACATAGTTAATAAACAATTCAGTCTCAATTGTTTTGATAAACAGATTACAATTTGCCTTTTTCTCGCTTTTGGCTGCTTTTTTCTCACGTTTTATGAAATAGTCAAAAAACTAATGACTAGGTGTCAACAAACTATTAATAACTCCAAAATTACTTGAGCAATTTTTTCAAAAATTGCACCAACTTTTAAATGAATAAAAATCAGGAAAAGTCATAAAATTTGAAAAAATTCGTACAATTAATTTTTGAGCAACACACAGCACTTTACACCGCGGGCAGTTTTAGCCCCCCCAGTCTTAATAGGGTTAATCAGTATGCTGGTTATGCTATAGCACAATCACGATACGTTTAAGACCACGATTTGGTCAAGGGCACGTTACAAATTTAAGAGTACAATTTAAGAATAAAGAATAACAGTAACTCTAAAAAATAAATGATTAAATGATACAACATTACCTTGATTAAAGTGGATCACAAATATATCTACTCGAGTTTACTTTCGAGTTTAATACAAAAATTAAATCAATTAGATTATACACGCGACAGGAGCCTGGCTACATCCGGGTGGTTTTCATACATAAAAAAAGCGACCTAGTTGAAAACCAATCCACTAAACGTATCATGTATTTTGGCAAGTTTGGTTGGATTATAGCACTGTAATTGTAGTATCAGATTTTATTTATCAATAAACTCAATCAGTTACTTTATTTATTTATTTATTTTTTGACGCGATTTGTTAAATTGTAAAAATTTTTGCCAACTGCTTTTTGTAACACTTTTGTAACAGAGAGCATCTCAACTCGAAAACGTATTGTTCTTCAGTGCTCCTTAGCCTAACCCAAATTAACTATGTTATGTGTATTTATCTTTTTTTTGTATTTTTTTACTTTGTGGCTGAGTCCAAATAATTCTTTCTTCTTTCAATATATAAATTTTTGGTTGTCGGCCCTGCTGTATAATTTTGCTTTAGCTCTTAAAGTAACTCCACAATAAGTGGATGGTAGTCTTTCTATCTGCAACTGCTATTTTACTGCAAGTAAAATCATAAGATCTACGTTTTACGTAGCTTCATTTTGAATTTTTATCACATAATTTAATACAGCGCCAGCAAGTTGATTTGCTGTTTGTGGCATAAAAGTTTTGCTTTAAAATTGACGCAATAACTATAAATTTTGTGTAAAACATATTGTCCATTACAAAGTTGGTGACTCTTTGTGATCTTTGGTGACCAACAGAATTGATGTTTGAGTTTCATAATGCTTCCACCAAGATTAAAACTCAGATCAAGGTCTGATCTCTCTTTTTGCTATGGGTGGGACTGCATGAAGTATTTATAACAAATTGCTGCAAATCGACTTTTTATAGCCGAATGTTATAAGCTTTTCACGACTTTATGTATCTCCGACGTCCGTCAACACTTTTTTATTTAAATCGCTGTAAAGTAATCATTGTCTTGGCCTTTTTAAGAGTCTTCCACACTAAATTGTAAGCCAGCTAGCCAATCTAAAATCTAGCAAGCAAATTAATTGTTAGACAATTGACGGAACTGCATAAGAAACAAAGAAAAAAGATGCTGTAACGTCAAAGGTACGCAAGAGAGCAATGCATGATTTTGAGAAAATAGACATACCTACCTATTGCTACGTTGATTTAAACAAACGCTGAAAAAACTTGTGTATTGAAAAAAATCGACCGTGCACCAAAATAACAAATATAACATCAATAAATATCACAGAGTACATAATACTTACTTTTAAAAAGTAATTTCATCCGGTCATTGTGACAATTTAGGGTGGAGTGAAAAAAAAATTTGAAAAAAGTGTAGTTCTTAAATCCTGCCAAATAGGCTAAAACTTCAAAAAAAATTGGGTTTGGCGATTTGCTACCTTTGGGGGGCTAGAAACCCTCAAAATGTGTTTTTTGGGGGTAAAATTGACATTGTGACATTGTGACATTGTAACTAAAGAAAATTTTAAAGTTTTAAATTTTCCTATTTTCTTTTTTAGTTTGTAATATTTCAAAGGCATTATTTACTTTCAAGAACATTAAATTTAAACATGTAAATAATTTGCTTAAGATTTGCGAAACATCAAAAATAATTTCTATAGAATTTTTGTACAATAAAAAATTACGCAAAACCTAAGCGTCGCTTTAAACAGACATGGAAAGATAAGGGTTAGAGCTTTCAGTCATCTTTTATTGTACTGTAGATCAGTATCTGTTTTCTACGCAGATTTGCTTTATCATTCGTGTTGCTTCCGCAACGTTGCATAATACACCACAGCCACTTAAGTATTTCGGTTGCAGAAAGAGCAAGCTGATGGCAACACCTTTGATACGTCAGATTAGGCAGGCCAAAAGAATTAAACTCAATACATCCAGTCAATGAAATTTACAAAGTAGTAGTTAGTCGTAAATTTAAAAAATATGTTCTGATTTTGGCAATCAAGTATGAAGATATACCGCAGGTTGCATTCTAGGTTCAGTAAAAAAGGTAATTTAAAAGTATTTGGCCTATCGGTTAGAACAGGGGTTCTCAATCAGATAGGAATTCCCCACAAGGAGGAAATTTTGCATTTTCCAGGTAGGAATTTTTTAAATGTAATGAAACATTTTAGATATTAACTATATTTCTTTATAGACTTTTTTTATGAAGAGTATTTCGAAAATCGATTTATTTTGGCAAATTTGACTTTTATGTAAGCCAGGGGCGTCCAACCCGTGGCCTGCGAAAAGGTTTTAAGTGGCCCGCGCAGTATTTTTTGAAGCTCACTGCTCCGTCAATTTTGGCAGAAGTCAAAGACAGATTTGATGTGAAGACTCTTTTTTCATCCTTTTTTTCAAATTTTAGAAATCACTATGATTTCGGAATAGAAAGTGGGAAATCTGAGACTGATTGAGAAACTTTTTTTTGTTTTTGTTTTAGAGGTCACTATGATTTTGGGGCAAAAAGTGGGAAATTTGAGACTGATCTCAGGTGAGGACCTTTTTTTTGTTTTTTTAGAGGTTACTATGTTTTTGGGACAAAAAGGGGGAAATCTAAGACTGATTTCAGGTGAGGACCTTTTTTTTTAGAGTACACTATGATTTTGGGGCAAAAGGTGGGAATTCTGAGACTGATTTCAGATGAGAACCTTTTTTTTTTAAAGATCACTATGATTTTGGGGTAAAAAGTGGGGTGTTTTGTTTGTTGGCCTTATTTTGAATTTTCGATGGGAATATATTTTCAAATATTTTCTATGGGGCAAAATAGCCCTCGGCTTAAAAATGTTGGACACCCCTGATGTAAGCGATCGTATTGAGTAAATTATTTTTTTGCTTTGCTATCATTATGGTTAATTGTTGCTTTTTAGTTAATAATGCTGCTTTTAATTTTGTGGTTATAGCAATAGTTAGGCTTACCATACGTCCCGATATTGGCGGGACAGTTCTGATTTTTACGGCTTTGTTCTGGCCGGTTTTCCAGAAATCCCACCAAAAATTGAAGACAAATTTCGAAATGAAGACCTGCTCTTTTTTAGAGAACACTACTTTTTAGAGACGAAAATCATGAAATCCGAGACAGAATAAAAGCAAAGACTTTCTTTTCAGAGAACACTGTTTTTTAGGGACAAAATTTAGGAAATCGGAGACTGATTTAAAGTAAAGACCTTTTTTTTAGAGAACATTGCTTATTGAAGACGAATTTTTTTCTATCTACTAGCGTCCCGGTTTGGCCCTTCAGAAATATGGTATGCCTAGATGTGGCTTTTGTGTTACATAAAATTATTATTCTTGTACTAATACTAATAGATTTGAGCAAAGAGATATTTTTATTGGTGAAGCACATGAAAGAATCACTTTACTTCACCACACTTTATAAATCTGATGATAAAACAATGACTGTTTATCAAGGTAAAGACAAAGAAACTGTACTTATTTACAGTAGCTTTTATACAAGTGTCACTGTTGTTAATACTATCAAGGTGATCTCAGAAAGTGTCAAAGATTTTAGCCGAAAACCAAATATACTCTACTGTATATCAACTCTTAGATAAATTAAGCCAAAAACCAAACTAAAAACTTTTATATTATTAACAGTGCAATAAGTTTATTTCCGAAACTTACATCTGGGCAACACAACTTCTTCGTGGTTTTGTTGAAAAAATTGTGTCAGATTTAGCCATGCTGGATGTTGAACCAAGATTTTTTTCCTGGGGAGCTATAAGTGCTATCCGTAGAATTAACTTGCCGATTTTTAAAAAAAGGCCCACTTGAAGTATAACGTTTATCGCTGTGCTTAGAATCACAAAACACAAAGTCAAGCAAAATACGCCCCGAAAAAGTTTAAAGATATCTATAAGAATTCTGAAGGATTCGATGTTCATGTCTATTAAAGGTTTTTGAAAAAAAAACAAGATTTATAACAGATTAATTTAGAACATTTTCAGAAGGCTTACAAGAAATTTATTAAAATTTAATCGCCAGAGATGCATATTTTTTTAATCAAAAAAGCGCAAAAAGCTTTTTAAATTAGTAGAAGGCAATGCAAATTGCCCAAGCAAATATATGGAGTATTATAGCGCAGCGCAACAAACGCATAAGATTTTTAAATTATATAAAAACCAATGCAACTAGCAAAAATTGTATTTCTTTAATCATTAGCACAGAGTAAAGTGCGCAAGGCTGCTGAAAAATATACGATAAAACAACACAACTTAAGTTTCGGTTTGCGTTTCAGCTTGCGGTCTTCAGACCTTTGGTCTTAATATATTAATAATTTTAAAAGATAAAAAATTAATCTTAACAGAAAAAAAACATTACAAAACTTAGCTAGCATTTACATAAATTTTTATTAAGTAAACTTTCTAGTTGCCATTTACATATTTTCGACCTTTGCCTTGTTTTATTTTCAGTCATTGGTTATTTTATTGGATGCAAGTAAAAACTATGTGTTTCTACTACTAGTAGGCCTACTGCTACAAGATCAAATATATTCATCTTCCGCATTTTTTTATTTCTACAGGTTGCTTTTACCTACTTACAAAGCTCTTTACAACAGCTTACTACAAGTAAAACATCTTGCTTTGCATCTTGATGAATATGCAGTTATATATAATTTATTCTTTGCAAATATAATCTGGAAAAAAACTTTTATAGTTTGAAAATATAAAGTTTATATATAATTTTTTTTAAAGTAAAAATACAAAAAAATTAAACAAAGTTTTTGAAAATTGGCACAATCAAAACTTATCTTAAAACTTTAGTTACGAAACCACAGTTTTGTGGTTGATTTTCAGCTACATAGCTCAATAAAAACTTTTAATTTTAATTGCTTGAAATTTCATGCTTTTTTCCAGACTTTCGTTTCTTATTTTATAAATTTTTAGCATTGTTGTCGTTAGTGACTGATGTAAAATATATTATGTTGTTTTTACTTTGCTTAATATGTTTTTTTATTACACCAACAAAACTAAACATAGTTTCGGTTTGCAAATTAACCAAAACTTCAAATTTGGAAGAAACTCCGTCAAAAGATTTGAATAATGCAAATAAATTTAAAAATTCCAGCAATCAAAATGAGGAAATAAACGGAGTAAATGAAAACCTTGGAGTTGTGAACAAGACTGAAATTGAGATATTGAAAAACCAGTTAAAGAGTTAGTACTTCATACTATGGTAATATGATATGATATAAACTAAATTCTAAACTACGTAATATTTGATGTTGGACAGCTATTCAACGCAAAAAATTTTATTCAGTCAGTTTGATTTTAATACGCTCCAAAGAATAAGAAGAATATAATTTTTGGCGCTCACTCTATTTAACGGACGGAAAAAATACACACGATAATTAAATAGCCAGAAAAATTAATTAGGCTACTTAAATCAATTTTGATAACAATGCAAAACAATCACCAAAATTGTTTAAAGAAAAAATATCTAGTTATCGATTGCCGAAAAAAGAATTGATTATTGCGTAATTATGAAACCAAAGCACAAGTTTAGCTGACAGTTATTTTGACCATTCAAATATTCGAAAAAAAACAAACTTGAAAAAGCAATTCATTCTGCAAGATTCAGACGATTAAAAACAAAAAAATAGAAAACTAACTAAACTAAGTAAACTTTGTTTAAGTTTTTTGAAAAATTAAAATTTGAAATGTTATGCCCGATACCAACTAATAAATAGAAGATGTTAAACTTTAGTATAATTGAAAATTTTAAATCAAATGATTTTAAAGAATTGAATTTTGAACGCTGGCAAACTCTTTAACAAATTTGTTCCAAGAAAATTAATTCTAGCTAACATTGAAAGAAAATAAATAAAAATTGTTATGAAAATCAAATTGTCATTGACAAGACGTCAACACTCGAAACAGTTGTCCAATTGAAAATTTAGTTTCTGAATATTATCTTTTTGGTCTATACCGGTACCTTATTTTTGGCTTGGTGTTTGCATTAAATTTTTTTCTTTTTTTAAGCCATTGATAACTTGTTAGTTATTCTTTTATTTAATTTCTCTTAAATGAAGATTATTTTTTTGATTTTAATTATTTTTTGCTTATAATTGTTTTGCTTGTTAAAAACTAAGCGCAATACTGTCTTAAACAGGGAAGCAATAACGTGATTTTTTTAAAAATCGAATGAGGCTTTGTATTTTTGTACAATCATGTGTTATTTGTCTTGTTGGTAAAAGCTCAAAGTATCCTTGTGTGTATTTTTTTTTGATTGTTCAAACTACAAAAGTGATTTGGTCAAAGTCTTATAACTTTTTTGTGAAGTGGTTGGCAACAGTTTCTAATTTTGATTCACCCTTATCCTTTTCTCTTTATCTCTATTCTCCTTATCAATCGTCACTACTCTCCAATAATAGCAGAAATGTAGTCGATGTTAAGTATCTTGCAAAGTCCTTTTAATTTTTAGCACTAAATTTAATAAAACATTGATTCTCAACCGTTTCTTCATTTTAAGGCATTTGAACGGAACCAACTACTAGACAAATTTGAAGCCAAAGACATTAATAGCAATGAATATTTCGGGAAATGAAGCAATCAGTGTTTTACAGTAAATACAACATATGTTATATGATTTTTTACAACATAAATTTAATGTAGCCTAATTACTTAAAAACAGAATTAAAATAAGTATTATCTATGCCTTAGTTTATTTTACTGCAGTATCATTTTAAAAGGACCTTTATCATCACTTTCACAGACATTGTTTTAATGGAGATCAATAAATAGATATTTGTAAGAGCATTTATTGTTTATACATTTATACATTTGCTGAGCAAGTGTAATAAAATGCTTTAAAATAGATTTCATCCTATATTCATTGATTCAGAAATTACATGTGATAAAAAACCGTTGATGGCCGTTTTTGATTCATTACTCAAAAGCTACTCTAAAACAGTTTTCGGGTTATCAGAAACAAAACTTTTGTTAAACAACGATGAAAAGCAAATTATCGCAACAATCATATGTTTATGAATTTTTAGTTTTAACTTAAAACATTTAATTGCATTACTCTAATAATGATTTTTGCTTTATCTACAACTAGGCTGTTTGATAATTGATTAATAATTTCTCGAAGTTCAATTGTTCAACAAAATCAATGATTTGTAATGTAATCTGTTTTACAAACAAGGCTTGATTTTTTGTAGCGAAAAGTAAAATATTACTTTAACAAAAGCTGGTATCTTTTTAGACCTTCAACGGAATGCTATTGAACTGGGCAAATTGGAAAACAGTATAAATCAATTAACCTTAGATATTGAAGGTATGAAATTGACTACAAGAGTTATTTAATTTTAAATACTTCTGTTATATTTTATTTCAGGTTTCAGAGTTTGTTCAAATAAACTTTGTACCAACGCTCGATACACGTACATAAACAACTCTTACGTGTGTTTGTGTGATCCTGGATGTACAGGAAAACATTGTCACATTATTACAAGTATTTAATTTCATTCAAAAAGTTAATTTTACAAAAATGCATGTGTTAATTTTTAAAAATTTAAATTTTCAAAAAGCAATTTAAACGAGGAAAAAATAAAGCAGTACTTGTAACGTCTTGTATATATCCTCTATGAATGTTCCTACTTCACCTAAAACATTGTCACACGTATTCATAAACTATTAAAAGAAATTTTATATGCGTTAGAATCGATAACATTGATATTTCTTAAGATTGTTTGTTGAGAACGAAAACAAATATCATATTGCTTTTAAAATTTCTTGCTGATTAGTTGCTTAATAGAGAAAGCAGACATACACTATTTGAAAAATAAGGTAATTTTGTGAAAGACAGGTTTTGACAAAAAAGTAAAATTTTTGCAAAAGTGAAACGATCAGACTACATTTTTAACATTTTAGTCAGTTTATGCGCTTCGAAGTATTCATTAATAAGATTTTACAGAACAGGTTTTGGCAGTCTAATTGATTAAACTGCTTTTGTTTACTTAGTAATCAATTGGTGTTTGCTTTTATTCATCCATTTTTTTGCTGCATGACTACTCTTAAAAAAATGTAATGAGCCTATATTTACGTTTTGTGGCTGGCAATACTTTAAAAAAAAAGAAAATATAATTTTTTTACGAACCGATCTATTGTTATATGCTAACAGAGAAGCAAATAAATTCAAACAAACAAAGCAACAAAATCTGTACCATTAAGATATTGTAAAAAAGTCAGACCAGTGCAAACAAATAAGATATATTTGTCTAAATTTGTTTGCATTATTTTTAACCTACTTTGAAATGACCGATTGTAGCGAACCAAAAAATCAAAAATAGTTTTCCAGGTAAATAACAACGCCATACTAAAAATGCTTCAATAGAATCACGAACGTTAACCTAACGCTTATAAATGTAACACAAATTTGGACAAGAATATATTTAAAACTAACTCAGAGAGATAAATTATTTGTAAGAATCCAAAAAAAAGTTTAAAGGTGTTTCTAATGCTAAAATTATTTTTGTTTATCATGAATATGATAGTAAAGCTTTATCGATGTAAACAAAAATAAATCCATTATGCCAACACTTTTGCTTGTGCAGACAGTACTACTTTTAAAAATAATAAAAGACTGAATATACAGTAAAAACGCAAATAATACGTGTACAACATATTTGAATGTTACAGAATGTAACCAATCACTTGGAATGGAAAGTGGAGCGATTTCCGATTCTAACATCACAGCATCTTCATGGTGGAATTATAACGGTGTAAAGCTTCCGCCGTACATGGCAAGATTGAACCGAATTCCAGCAGATGACTATTCTGGGTTCTGGGTCCCTGCTAGTGTACAATACGGTAAATTATTTTGCAGTTGTTCTTGTTTAGCAATACATCAATTCAAAATTTATATGTTACGACTTAGTACAGAAGACATCTTGAAATTATAATGTTTTTACAACAAACAATTGCGGAAATTCAGAAAACATTTTATTACGTCTGAAAAATCTAACAGCCTGGGCACCAGAGTTTTTGCTGAAGAGGAGCAAAATTAAAAAAAGCATCTTTTTTATTGGAAGGACACTCCAAAAAAAAGCAAATTTTGGCAACTCGGATATTTAAAAAGGCTCTTTTTACAAAATTATCATTTTGTAATTAATGGTAATCGTTTTCAGTGCAAAAATCTAGTGGTTTCATAAAAAGTTCACACTTTTATTCGGCATTCAAAATCTCAATTTTCGTCCCAAAATCATACTGATCCTTGAAAAAATAATAAAAATGAAAAAAAGCATCACTTCCAATCAGTGTCTAACGAAGATTTTTGTCCAAAACTTTAGGTGGGGACAAAAACTAGAACAAAAGCATTTATCTTCGCTTTCACTAGATCTGACATTTGTATCGCGTTTCTAAGATTTTAAGAAAAAACTTAACCCAATGCTTCTGAATTTGTCCACCTATACCTCCTTTTTCAAAAGGGGAAATTAGAAAGACAATTGCCATTGCCGTCCACACTTTCGACGATCTGCCTAACAATAAAAATATTAAAACTTTTAAACTATATAAAATATACGACGCAGTAAATTTTGACTGCTCACACTAATGGTGTTCAAGTATGACTACGCTAAGCAATTATCTTGGCACGAAATAACATAGATTTCAAAATTTCCAACTTTGTAAACGACAAAAAATATTTCAATAAAACTTTTTATTTTGGATATTTACTAAGATTAAAAATATTTAAAAAACCATTAAAGAATTCAAGGTTTAACTAAATGCTACAGTATTTGCATTTAATAAGTAGTTTTTTTTTGAAAAATGTAAAAGTTAAGATTAAAGCTTCAAAATGTAAGATTGATAATTTGAATTTCGACTTGAGGAAAAAAACATTTTATGTCTATCAAACAAAGCTGAACCTTTGTTTCAGTCCGATTTATCAGAATTGATGACAACAAAATCTAAAATATTTCGCTCTTTTCACTATAAAGTTAGTTGAGTAGCTCTTATTAAAAATGTGTAATTTTTATATACATACACTCTCACTAGATACCTTTATTTTTATCTCCAAACGTTTTTTTCTTTTACTGAAAAATTATTTACTGTTGTATTTGGCTTTCACCATTCTTTGAATAGAATTTTGACAGTAAACTTTTTATAAACTTATTACATTGGAAAACAAAAAAAAAATTTTTTCTGTTACGCAACTAACAAGATAGTGATTTTGACTAATTTGGTGTCCCTGATTTTAAAAATGATATTAGTTTTCTTCTATCACGTCACGTTTTTAAGATAACCACATGTCCCAATTTTCTCTGATTCCATACAATGCACATGGTCAAAGTTTATCATTTCGCAGTAAAGAGACGACTGCAACAGACAACAAATGTAGTTTATTTTCCAATATAACTTGTGAAATGGCTTTAGAAATATTTAATGCATTTGGCTTTTCTTTTATATGACGAGCCTTTGCTTTCATGTTGTAGGTACCAGCAGAAATTTCCCATAATATTTACATTAAAACGGCCCTGGTACTGCCCTTCTATGACGGATATATCCTGGTGGAATCTCTCTCCTTGTTCATCACTTACTTTGCTAAGGTTAAGGGGAAATAAATCTAAGTGGGAATGCAGAAAGTGCATTTTTAAAGACATACGAGCTCCTAATTGCTCATATGCTTTTAGCATGTCATCAACCATATCAGCATATTGTTCATGAGGGTGATTTTCCAAGAAGTCAGCAACAAACTGATTTCAAAGCATTCCAAGCAGCCTGTTCTACCGGATTGAGCTGTGAATCAAACTCTTTATTCAGCATCAGTTTTCTAATTTCAGGACCCACAGAAATTCCAGCTTTTAATTTTGCATCATTTTTATGAGCTTTAGAAAGAAATCTTTGAGAAATTTTGGTTCATTGCTTTTACAAATTTTTTCATTAAGCCAAGTTTGATATAAAGAGGAGGTAAAAAGACATTTTCAGAGTTAACCAAAGGCTGGTGATGAACATTATGTCTTCCGATTTGAGGGCTTTGTTGAGTAGGCCACACTTTAACTGCATAGTGACTGCTGTCTTCCCGACTGTTCCATAGAGATAAAAAAACACATAGGTTTTGTATCCTAACTGCAATTCAAGGAAGAGTGAAAGAACTTTCAGATCACTACAAATTTTCCAGTTATACTTGGGATATTCCAAGATATCAAGTAGAATCTTCATTGTATCATAGGTCTCCTTTCTGAGAATGCTGTAGCCCACGGGGATTGATGGTTTGATGTTACCATTGTGCACAACACGGCTTTAAGGCTTGTTTTGCTAGAGTTGATGAACAACCTCCAGTAAGTAGGATTGTGTTCACACTCCAGTTCAGTCATCAACCCTTCAATATCTTTGCAAAATCATATATTTTCTGCACTTGCATAATAACGAGCAAGGCATTGATTCGAAAAGAAGAAATGGTTGTTCCTGGTTTCAGTAGATTCCACTGTTGGAGCCTAGACCCTAAAACTTCTGCATTCTCTTTGTTTAGATACAGATCACGCACCAGGTCATTCAGGCGTTCCTGATTGATGAGAAGTGGGGCAGACTCATGTTGAAAAGATGGATCTAATTCAATAAGATCTTTCTCACTTTCAGTACTGGTACTCGCACCTCATCAACAGACAAGGTATCTTCCTTTTCAGTGGGAGGCTGAGGTACAGGCAGATCTGGGTCATCGGGAACGGGTTTAATGACTGACCTGCATACGGGGTAAGAAATTTTGGACTTATTTTTTCGAAAAAGTCTTTTTATGTTTGTCATGCAGAAGTAACAATCGGTAACATGATCACTCTGCTCACGCCATACCATGGGAACAGCAAAAGGCATTTGCTTCCGTTTACCTTCCAGCCAAAACAGAAGACTTGTTCTGCAACAGTTGCAGCAAATATGTGCCCATTGTTTATCTTGGTCGCCTATTTGGCATGCAAAATAGTGCTTATATGCATATCTTATTCTGCTGTTCAGCTTTACACGGTGAGCAGGAGGAGTGTATTCGCCGCAGACATAACAAAAGTTGTCAGGGTGATTGATACAACCATGTTTGGAGCTTGAAAGCATCATTATAACAAGTTGTTTTAAATCAATATGCTAATTTCAATAGTTATATAGCAAATCTAAGCAAAAAATACAACTAAAATTATACACTTCTTTAAAATTCCTACCTGCAGGAAATTCAACTGAAACCCAATACGGTAGCTAAAACTATCTTGCTAAATTAAAAGGCTGTGGCTAAAGTTACGAGACCAAAACTTTTTTTTCACCATTATTAAATTGTATTGTAAGCCGAACTATGCTTTTAAGCCTAACTAACCTTAACTCTAACTTTTATCCTAAACTCAAACCCTAACACAAAACATAAAAAAGTTGGTCAAGATGAGCACCAAAAATTTACAAACCCTAAAACTTAATTCCTAATTACTCACTTAACCTTTGTCCATAAACGGGCCTGCTGCTAAGATTTCCGTCACGTATGCTGTAACCTTAGCTACTTTAAAATTGAAAAAGCATAGACTACTAACATTAATACTACAAGTATTTGAGCATCTTGTTATGAAGCATTAAATCAATTGCTGCATCGCAAAGAGATGAGAGTAACGTCATAAATTTTAATTGTTTATAAGTAATTGACCTCTTTATTGCAACTGGATTTTAAAGTAGAACCGGATTGGAATGGAAGTAAGTGGAATAAATTGGAAATATCTCAATTTTTAGACGTTATAGAGAAAATCCGACTGCAGATTTGGGCTCAGAACACCTGAAACACTGGGAAATAATTGTTTTTTGCGGCATAACATTTTGCTGTTGACCAGTGTTATTATTATAAGATTTTATGTAATAAGTATTTTAGTGGTTTTATCACTTTTGAAGTATTTAGCTAATGATTTTGAAAAAGTAAATAGTAGGCAATCGATATCTACTACGACTAAATGACAAAATTGTTGTTAATTTAACACATGTAATTCTAATCTAATTTTAATTTCTTTTGTATGATTTTTAATGAAATTTTAACTATCAGTCACGACAGCTTTTGAAAAAAATTTTTACGTAAACAAAAAACCCTTAATTTTTATTCTTGTTAAAGTTAAAGATACTTTACACAGAAAGTTTCAGATTTGGCTTATAAAGATACGAGTAGAAACTCGTAGAAAATTTTTTACCGAAATTTAAATTAAAACAGGCCAGAGTGATCCAAACTTAAAAAACGTCTGATAATACAAAAACAAAGTTCAGGGCTGAAATATATATCTATTTCAAACAGGAAATATCCAATTTAAAAAACCTGGTGAAATCTGGATTCAAGTTTATCTACAAACAAACAAAACTGTGTCCGGAATCATCACCCAAGGAAGACCAAGGGGATTCATACAATACATAACATCTTACAACATCTCACATTCATTAGATGGAAGGAACTTTACAATGATCAACAAAGTAATTTTATTTGCTTTATATTAAAACGTACCCTACTATCTTTATTACCAATACCTAATAATTGTCTGCAATTTTTTAGGTAAAGTTAATAAACTTCAGATTACGATAAAATATTTAAGATGCTTCTTATAAATTATAGTATAAAACTCATTATTAAATAATTAGGTTTCACTGTATTTCTATTGGGCTGTAAATCCAATGTTTTTTAGCTTAATTTACAAATGGATTAAAAATCCATTATTATTAAATTTACCCTGACGAGATATGAGTTCGCTACTCCATCAAGGCATTGACTTTGCTAAGGTTTATAATGACAATGTTCAAATTGCGCTGAAACTATACAGTCAATGGCAAAACTTTTTTGATTTGATTCACATTGAAAAAACGCGCTATGAAAATGTTGTGAAGTCAATTATTTATTTATTATAATTTATACACTTCTTTGCAAAATGTCTGTGCACTGTATTGTGTGACACACACTTAATGTATTTTTTCTTGCAGTTCAAAAACAAATAAGATTTCTTTGCTGATATGATAATCAAATATACTCGTCAGCAAAATTTTTACACTTTAATTAGACTTTTGTATTTAATTATTTATTAAATAAGCTTTATAAATGAATTGCAATATTTTAAAAAAATTATCTTTATCATTCATATGGTTACGCAAACGGATTTTCAGAAAAAACTTTCACAAATATTCAAATTTTTTGTACAGTTGTATGAATATTTTTAGGTAGAATTAATAGTGCTTGTTTGTGAAGTACGAGTTCTAAATTATGGTTAACGCTAAATGTAAAACGTGCGTTGTGGTTGAATACTTTTACCTTTCAACCAAAGATTCCATCAATTGTCGCCTGCCGTAATATCAATCAGACCTATTTATAAAACTTTAAATTTCTAAACATGATAATGTTTTAAATGAATGAAATATGCATGCTAACGAGAGGAAGTAAAAGCGCGAAGACTACAATTCTCTGTTTTTTTTCATGTCCATAATTATATTAATTTTATATTTAAATACGTAACCTAAGATTTTTCAAAATTTTTTCCAACGTATAACAAAACAAAAAATAGAAATTGTTATAAATTCTTGTAAAATATTCGCAAATATTCTTTTTTCTTGTTTCAGACATTTCAGGGAAACAACGACACAAATACTTCTGTAATAAGGTACTTTCCTGAGGAAATAGAAGCATCATACATTCGCCTATATCCTATCACGTGGCATACAGCTCCAAGTTTGCGAATGGAGTTACTTGGATGCACCATTTAAACAATATTCATGTTTGGTCTTACTCAAAATTGTGTATCCCTTCTTTATGCATAAATTAAACAACTTTGTTTCTTTGCTCAATGCTCTTGCTTTCTTTTTGAAGTCGATAAACCATAATGAAAAGAATAAACATGAAATAAATATCTTTAATACTGTACTAGATACAAAACAAGTACCAATTTTGAAGTAAGATTCATGAAGCAGAAAGCAACAGAAAGTTGAAAAAAAAAACACAGTCTAAAACTAAAAAAGACTACAAAAAGCATTTTAGGAATAATTAAAGACTTAAAAGTTTAAAACAAAAATACTACTCTAAAAATTTCTTTGAGAATCAGGTGCATTTGCATTTGGAAATCAAAGTAAAAGAAAGTACTTTTTTGTTAAAATTGGATTTTAAAGTTTATGTAGAGCATGGATTTTCCTAAAAATAATTTTTAAATTACAAGCGCATTTTCGTTAGTTGTGTCAATCATCTTTGTTTATTTTTGTGTTTATTTATTTAACAAAGAATTAATGTTTAGGCAAAATCAGATTTTTTCCAGCTCCGACTGTAAACTATTTGGGAAGGATACAGTTTTTCAATTTAAAACAATCTAGATCTTTGAGCAAACAGGCTACATTTAAGATTTATTCTGAAGACCATTTTTTTGTATCTTCATAAGCTTTGATAGTGTGAAACTAATCCTTTCTACTTCATTTTCAATCACAAAATCTGGTGAATTGAGACTTAAATCGAACTTTGATGCGGTGTGAAAGCATCTACTAAGTTTTAAAATGTTTGTAAATTGAAAGTTATCAAATTGTAGTATGGTTTTTTGTTTTAATCTATTCTTTTCAACTGATTTTAACTTTGTCTTTGTATACTATGTGTACACCATTTTGGTAGTTTAGCTGTTGAGTGGAAACGCTGGTAAACACAATTATTGAATAAACTTTTGCTTTGCGTGCTTAAGTCCGAAACTGACCTTTTATGCTTTTATAAACCACAAAGAGGAAGGTTTGTAAATTTCTTAAATATTTTTTTGATTAGTCTAAAGATGAATAAAGCAGGCAAAAGCAATCTAATAAATCTTATTGGCGGTAAAGATCAGTTTGCTAGTTACGTGTCTGTAGTAAATTATAATTTTTTATTGTTTGATGATCTGATTGCGTTTAGATTTTTCTACTTGAATTATATTTATAATAAACAAACGTAAGCTGACTTTGTTTTTATTATATTGTCATTTTTAATTACTTTGGTTGTATGGATGAACAGCAAATTGTTATTTTAAAATTGTCCGAGCAAAATAATTTTTGATATTATCAATTACTCATAACTAAGCAAACGCATTTGTCTCCAGTTGACATAAGAAATGAAATCAAACTCATTTACAAAATAAAGCCTCTACGTTAAATTCAAGATAGCTATTTTATACAGTATAAACCAGTGATGTAGTCGAGACCACAAACGTCGAGACCGAGACCGAGACCAAGACCTGATAATTTTTCCGAGACCAAGACCGAGATCGAGACCGGAAAATTTCGAGACCTAAGGTTTGAGACCAAGAACAGAAAAATAGAGACCGAGACCGAGACCAGAAAAATTGAGACGGAGACCGAGATCGAGACCGAAAAATTTTACGAAAATATAGTCGGTTTAATTATTTCAAAAACATAAATTTCTATTTTCCAAACAGCAATCTAAGATTATTTTTGTAATTGAACAAGCATCTCGATCAACTTGAAAAGAGCTTTGCTCAAGTTTAATTGCATCATTAAACAATCAGCTTTGAAAAGCTTTTCAACTAGAGAAAAAGAAAGCTGAAATATACAAGGCACGGCGGTAAACAATGTTGAAAACAGCTATCAAAAAAACTTTAAGAAAATATCATTAAAAATTTTTTTCAAAACCCAAAAATGCTGAAGGCACGCTAATCACAAAAATAGTTGAAACTTGGGTGACCGGTAAATTCCACCCCGGTATATTCCATCATAGTTAAATTCTAGTGCAGTATATTCTACCACGGAAATTTGTTAGGTTTAGAGGGTTAGGTGTTAGGGTTACAGTTAGAATTAAGGGTTAGGGTTAGTAGAGTTAGGAAAAAAATGTGCTTGTCAACTACTGTACTTTGTCTTGCAGCTTGTAGCGTGATAAATCAACAACAATCTACAACTAAAATGAACAGTTAACATGGTTTGATATTGTAGTGGAATATATAGTGATAAAATATATAACTACAGCGGTGGAATTTGCCGCGGTGAACTGTGTCGTGGTGGAACTTACCGTAATAGAATACACCTAAAACCAAAACTTCATTCAAATATTTGATTAGCTTGGTTATCTGTGTTGGTGCGTTGTATTTGTTGGATTTGTTGGCTATGTTTGATTTACATACAATAGATTTAGTCTAATTAATCTCCTAAAAAAGATTAAAAATAAGGACCAATTATACAAAACAGTAAAAGCTGCTTAACAACTCGCTGATTTTTCTTTTTGTATTACCCCTGTTTATTTTATGTTCGTCTTTGTGTAGGTTAATCAAAGTAGTTTTTAGTTATTTTCTTTTTTTCTACTTCGTCTTATTAGCAATGTGGTAATTCGTTTTAAGCAATTAGATTTATACAATGGCGTTTGCAGAAATTTATTATGGGGGCGGTTGAGAGCCGAAAACACGATCACTATAATTGGTAATGTTTTTTACATAAGGAAGGCCTGAAGCAACAAAAGAAAAGGAGCCACATTCAAATATTCACTTAAAAAAACAATTAAAATTATTTATTTACTCTTTATATTATTATGTATCTTTATTTTTATCCTCCTGACTCCCTGAATCACAGGAAATCGTCGGTGACTCACAGAAATAAGATGGTAAATGAGAAGGTATTTGGCCCAAAACGCCTCAAGGTCCACTACTTTAAATTTGTCCTTGGCTGCTGAGTTAAATTTTAACTCGAGAAACTGTTCTTGTGCTTCATCAAAAATGTCGCCTATTTCGCATTGTAATGTGTTTCTTGCTTCTTATCTATAGGAGAATTTTATTTGATAATTTTTTTTTTAAATCAGATAAATGAGTTTTTATTTGTGCTTTAATTGAAACTCGCAGTTATCGTTTGCGAGTGCAAAATCCAATTAAATAAAGCTTGCTGGATTCCGTTGTTCAATTTGATTCTTGCTGAGGTTAAGTTTTTGTCATTTTTATTATCAAACTTAATAAAGAATGTGTTGTAAAATATGTTAACAATCGCGTCCCCTTGGAAATTTAGGTACGCCCCCCAGGGGAGGCGTGCCTCCCCGGTTAAGAACAACTGAAATAAACCATTTATTGACTATTTTGTTCAAGCAAGATTAAATTGTTATTTTAATATTGTCTAAGCAAAATAATTTTTAACATTATCAATTATTCATATGTTAGCGAATGCATTTGTCTCCAGTTGACATAAGAAATGAAATCAAACTCATTTACAAAATAAAGCCTCCTATGTTAAATTCAAAATAGCTATTTTATACAGTATAAACTTTCGAAAGTTTAATATTCTATGACCAGCTCTGCGACAAAAGTTGGGTGAGTAGACTGTCCCTCAAACTCGAAACCATGGTCAGGCAGTGAGCTCAGGTTCGGCGTGCATGATACACAATGTCACAAATGGTACTCATTAGCGTAATTTGTCCTATACCTTGAAAAATAAAACCTGAGTACGAATGTTTATACATAGACGCATGGCTTTAGAATGTCAGCTATATTATTTTGCTTACCATACAAATAATAACTCAAAAGCCTAGGTAAGGTTGTTAAAAATGGTTTAAAAACCATAAAATAAATTTGAATAAAAAAAAGCAATAAACTCTTCTTTTTATTACAAATCAATTTTCTTATTTTTCCCCAGATGAAATCAAATAGTTTATAAGCAATATGATCTAAAACAGTTTAAATTTTACAGATTATAGCAATGCAGTATTAATATTTAATTATGAGAGCATTTTTAAGTATATACCGGGTGTTTATAAAGTCCTAATACAATTTCAAAATTTTTTATGAAGTCAATTCTTAAAATATCTTAACCAGGTTTGTTTTATTTTAATCAGTGCTACTTAAAGTTTTTATTTAAAATAAAATTTTGTGTTTCAGATATAATTTTTATGTGTTTTATGAATGTGTTAAAAAAACCCTTATTAAATGGTTACTCCTCAAGAGAAAGCACAATGTGTATCCTGGTTCATTGAAACTAAATCGGACGTTCAGACTCAGAGAAGGTACAAGACAAAGAATGGAAAAGATCCAACATCACGTTCTTCAATTCGTCGATGGCACAAAAAATTAATGGAGACAGGGTCAGTGTTGGATGCAGCGAGAAGTGGGCGACCAAGAACATCTGCGGAAAATATCGAGCGTGTAAGACAAGCGTTTAGTCGTTCTCCTATAAAGTCCATCCGTACTGCTGCCAGGGAATGGGAATTACTACCTACAACAGTGCACAAGGTTCTACACAAAAGGTTATGATTGTACACTTACAAAATGCAAGTGTTACAGAGACTTTAGCCAAATTACAAGCCAAAACGAAAAGAGTTTGCAAATAACATGCTGCAACAAAATTTTGAGGATAAAGAATTTCCCAAGCGAATTTGTTTTAGTGACGAGGCAACGTTTCATGTTTCTGGTAAATTAAACAAACACAATGTAAGGATTTGGGGATCAGAACACCTCCATGAGATTAGGGAGCTTGAAAGGAATAGTCCAAAAGTGAATGTGTGGTGTGGAATCATGTGCAATCGAGTAATTGGTCCATTTTTCTTCCACAAGACAACAATTACTGCAGACGTTTACTTGGGTGTTTATGCTTACGTTTACACTTACGTATTAAATGAGGTAAAAAAACTTTAAGTAGCATTAATCAAAATAAAACAAACCTGGTTATGAGATTTTAAGAATTGATTTCATAAAAAAATTTTGGAATTGTATCAGGACTTTATGAACACCATGTATTATACCTGTACTTGAATTTTCTTTTTAGACTTTTTTATGATTTAAATAATTTGAACATGAATTAATCCAGTAATCAATTAAAATAATTTAAATATTTTTGTTGTGATTAAAGATGTTTTGACTGAATATTTCAAACTTGAAGCTTGTGGAAACGAAGTGTGTTGTTTTACGGCCACATCATAGCAAAAGCAAAACATCTGCTTCTTGTTGATGTAATGACTGATTACTGCAGTCATTGATTATAAAAACCGCTATAACAATGGTTTTCAAGTTGTACTTTTTTGTACGGAGATCTATTTTTGTAATTCAGTGTAACTACTGTACTGTATATACGAGCAAACCAACAACTCATATAGACCTATTTCAACAAGAGACAAGTCGGGCTTAAATGCGTGTCTTATGTAGTAACCTCACAAGCTCACCCTAGGTACACCAGCCACCTGATCCGCCAGGATAAGTATATTCCAAATAATGTAAAAGCATTAAACAAACAAGAAAAATACATTAATCGGTATGCTGGTTATGCTATAGCACAATCACAATACAAGTTTAAGACCACAATTAGTTTAAAAGCACGTTACAAATTTAAGACTACAATTTAAAAGTAAAGATTAACTGCAATTCTAAAAAATAAATGATTAAATGATACAACAGTACTTTGATTAAAGTGGATCACAAATACATCTAACTCGAGTTTACTTTCGGAAAAAATTAAATCAATTAGATTATACCCTCGTACACACGATAGGAGCCTGACTACATCCGGGTGGTTTACATACGTAAAAAAAAGGAACAAAAAACAAGGACAGATTAGCAGTTAAAATGACTTAACTTTTTTCATTTTTATTTTATTTTTATAAACATTTGTAGGTTATCAACTAAAAGCATTTGTAAACACGCATTCTCAAAAAAATGACCAAAAATTATCACTTTATTAAATAATAACTCATTAGTTAAATTCATCTTGCTCAAAGCAACAACAATGAGACGACTGCTGGTGCATCTTGGAGACAAGTTTGATTGTGGCTATGTTGTTAATTTATTTCTTTTTTTGTTTTTACGCCAGTCTCAAACAGCCTGGTAGACAGAAAAAGCATTACAAATCAAATTTTTGTGCTTTGAATGCATCTTCCGCAATTGAGTCATTTGGTAGGGGTCCGAAGTAAACTTCATTAACGTCATTTCCGCTGAGCATGCTGACAAAAGATGTGATTGTATTCGTCATTAATAAGGTGTTTCAACCGGCACTGCCACGCTACCGACATTCCAAATACGGTTTAATTAGCTTACTAAGTTAACAAATAGATCTTAGATTAGATTTGTGAAGGCAAGAGAGTTGTACTGAAGATGAACGCAATCGACAAAGTCTGGACTCAAACTGTTTCTTTTATTCTTCTTTGTCTGAAAAAACTTTATACCACATTCCTATGCTTGGTGGTTTTAGCAAGCAGCCCTAAATTTCTGCTATATTTCTATTAAAATCTAACAAATTAAGTAAAATATTTTAACACTAGCTTTACGGGAAATTTTTTATACCTAGTTTTACGGAGGGATCGTTTTCGACTCCGATCTTGTTTTGCTTATTCTGGTTTTCTTGCATTAGTTTCTGAACTACTAGTCTGCTGTATTGCAATGATTACGCATAACGAAATGATTTTACTTCTAAAAAGTACGTTTTGTACAAAATATAAGAGCATTTAACTAGTCAGTTTTACGCAAGCTAAGCACTTTACGTAAGTCACTCTAAAATTATCTTGTGAACATTTTCCACAAGTAGGTTTTTGAAATAAAATACAAGTTCAGACAGTCTTGTCGCAGCATACACCATGACACTTCCTCCACTTTCGCACTCCTTCATCGTCTCCTCTGAGCTGTCTATTGCTGTTGTTCAGACAAAGTTTTGGCTTGCCCAGCAGGTTTTCTACAAGCATTAGTATGAACTGCCGGCGTGTTATGCGATTGCTTGTTAATCTTTTATACAATACGTAAGAGTTGATAGCAGCAATGTCCAAGATGTTGTCCCAGACAGCTACCGGCCATCTTCGACTCGCTGACCTTGTAGTGCATAAGCATGCTGTTAATTTATTTGGGGAAGAGGATTTTTTGTCGAACTTGAGTTTTTCCGTCCGTGCTTGCTTGTTTGTTGATTTGGCGGCTGTGCGTTTTTTCTGCTTGTTTTTCCGCTTGAGTGGGCGCAGAGTTGTTGGAGGCGCCTTTTTTCCTTTGAGGTTTTCGCCGGACGGCGATGATCTATCTTAAAAAAGCTTAAGTCGTGCACGGAGGTTACTGTAAATTTTTTGAATCGTCGACAGTTTTGAAAAAACTTTGTTGATTTTAACAAAGTATTAAATCAACTTGACTGGATTGAAGAACACGCGTTTCGTCGCCTTCCTTTCATTTAATTTGGTTTCCTTGAAATTCGTCTACCGTCAAATTTATTAAACTGTAAATTTACTGCTATATATTTGTTTTGAACGCCTCGTATTGGATATCAAATTGAAATTATCCGGTTTTCAACTCATAATAAAATCGATTCAACGACCTGAAGAATTACGAATACAGCAGGGCGAGGAACGCGTGTTCTTCAATCCAGTCAAGTTGATTTAATACTTTGTTAAAACCAACACATGCCATTTGATCAAAGCAATCAACTCCTACTTTGTTCGCGTTATAAGATAAAATCAATTCCGGCTTTTTCTTTTCATTACTTGTATTAACATCTGTCGAGTCCTGCATGCTGGAAAGCAAGCAAACTGACTTTTTCTCTTTTGCTTGATATTTCACAAATAAGAAGTTTGAGGGATCGTGCCAAAAAAATTTAGTTGAGTATGTAGCTTTATTGTCTGATTCAGTCATTTTTTTGCACAACTCGCGTCGATTTTTTTGCATTGTTTCCACAATAGATAGTTTGTCTCTCGTAAGTTTTTCGGCAACGGGTAATGAGGTAAAAAAGTTGTCACATGTTATGTTGTAACCCTTTATTTTGATATGTTTGCAAAAATTGACAACCACGGATGCAGCAAGAGGAGCACCAAAGTGCAGTTCTTTTTCTTGAGCTCCAAGATAAACATCAATGTTTGAGACATACTTTGTTTCCACGTCAGTCAGGACCCAAAACTTCACACCATATTTATCGGGCTTATTTGGCATAAGAGTCACAAAAGAACAGCGCGACTTCAAAGGCATCAGTTGTTCATCCACAGTTAGCAAAAATCTACGCGTATACGTACTTTTTTTGACATTGATTAGTAAAATTTTCAAATCCTTGTCTAATCGGTGCAAACTTGTCAATGCCGGGTCCACTTCTGACTCTGTTTGGTTTGTCATCAAACCTCAGGTATTTCAAGATTTTAAGAAAATAATCTCTGCTCATATTTTCATAAAAGATAGGAATGCCATATCTTTTTGCTCCACAAGAAAGATACGGGATGATCTTTACCATAGATCCCTCACATACTGGAGTTCAATAAACGTTTCTAATACGGCTAGGCTCACAGTAACTTGTTCGTCGCCTCTTCGTTGAGCTTCTTCATTTGTGTATCTGCAGACCATGCGCAAAATATGTTCAGAAATGAAATGTTTCCACACATCGTACGGGCTTCTTGATGAAGCTACATCACGAGGAACCTCTGGTTTTGCTGTCAATACGTTATGAGCTCCAGCACGCTTACTACTTACTGGATCGGAGCATTTCCGCGCAGTGCCATCTCTGTCCAACAAGCACTCAGAAGTGCCTGCACAGAAGATGTAGGCTGGGGGTTTAAATTATCATGACTTTCACCTTTACTGGAATCTGAATCAATGCCTATGTTTGCTAGTGATACCACTTCTTCGTCTCCAACAGCACCAGAATAAATCTCTTCTTCATCTGACAGCTCCTCATCTGTATCCCATGATAAGATTGTGTGTGCAATTTTGTTAGCATTCATATCTATTTTAAGGCTTGCTTTAGACTATAGGATAAACAAATTCGGCGAAAGAAACAATTTTATTGACTTTAAAGTTATACAAATGACCTAACAAATGATTACAAAACAGCTTTTGTTTACTCTAGTACGTTGTGGGCTATTTGTGTACTGTGTTTCATAAATAAAACTATCCTAGCTAAGGCAAAAACTTTGTTATTATTAACTGACGCAAATACCTTCTTGCTAGCGGTACTCACCTCATACCAACTACTGTAATGAATTGGAATCTAATACAAAAAAAAAATTATAAAATCCTGTCAACCAGCGGTATTTACACTTTTCTTTTGATTGTTGTCATTTGTTTCCTTATGAACAAAATAACTAATATTACAACTGCAGCTGATATGATGCACTACAAACAGAGCTTTGTCTCTGAAAAGATATTTCTAAATGGACTTACAGAGTTAGAATACCAGTACCTGTTTTTCATTCTCATAAGTATTTACTTAGAAGGTTCTTTTAACGTTGTTGTCATATTTTGCTGTTGTCATACATCACATTGTTGTTGTCACAGACCAGCTATTGTTTGCCACTGCTAACAAGATGTTTTGCAGTACAGCTATGTCTCCAATAATGCCTGGTCTCCGCTAAAACTAATTATATATATGAAAAGGGTCGAAAACGACCCCTCCGTAAAACTAGGGGTAGCTTTTTTCCAGACGCAAAAACTCAAGTAGTAAGCAATTTTTTAAAAGTTTCAAAACCTGGAATGTAATCTAGAGTAAATTTTAGGAAAAGTCAAAGCAGTTCATTGACATTCGGTTACGCATTTAGGAGATATAAAACAAATAAACAACATCCAGGGTCGAAAACGACCCCTCCGTAAAGCTAGTGTTAACCGGTCAGAAATATCTTGGGATATCCGGAACCAGCTCTGAGTAGTTGTTTGACATTTGCTTTTAATTTACAATGTTTCTCACGTTATCCTGCGAATCAAGAAAATAAATAAAAATGATTGTGATAAGTTTAACTAAAGCTCAGATACAAGAAGGACACTGATATATAATAAAATACTAAATACATATTATATGATGCTACTTTATCTAATTTTATTATCTGTGTTTCTTACGACACATTAAACTTTACAAAAAAACTCCTCCGTTTTTCGTATGACACGTTATAATGCAATTCAGTTGCACAATTTTACTTGCAGCCAAGCGCTATTCTACGCTAAGTTTACTATTTTACACATCAATAGACTCGATTGTGACTATTAACCAAAGGAAATTGTCTAAGCTTGTCACTTATTAGCATTTTTTTATTGTATTTTTTAATTTCAACATTCATTCTCCTGACTCGCACGAAAGCGACGAAAGCACTAATACATAGGGTAAGCAATTACCCCGACCTGTTTCCGGAGATGCCAAAACATTGCCGTCTGCTTGAAATTTAATAGCGATGTGACTTAATAGAATGGGAGATTATATTACATTCGACTATAGTTTACAATCTAACATCAGCTCTACAGGCCGCCTCTCATTAAGTTGTAGAGTGTCCTATTCTGATTAAGAGATGTGACTCAAATTTACAGTTGAGCTCTTGCCAAGACCGCCAAGCAAAGAAATGTGTCTTAAAGTATCTCTCTCAAGGAAAAAATATAACAGTTCAAGTAGATTTTGAACCGAGACAATGTCTATGACAATGCTGGCGCTCTAACCACTAGACCACTCATTTTTTATCTTTCTTATCCTAATCTTTTATTTTAACAAGTTTTCTCCAGCTATGTCTTCACAACGTGAATATTAAAAAATTTCTTGAATTTACTCCTTCTAATTTACTTTTGCTACCCTGGGAAAAGCTTTACAAACAATTGTTCGAAAACAATCGCTCAAGAACAGTTTTTCAAATTACAATTATTCGAATTGACAGTTGGTCAAAAATAAACGCTATATGCAGTAATTTGAAAATATATATTCTATAAACGCTTATTTTGCTTTTTTTAATGAATACCTAGCCCTTAACCGAAATTTAACCCTATTGTTCGTAAAACGTTGGTTTTTGGTTTTAAACCATTGTTAGGATACGTTGCAAAAACGTCCTATGTTTGTCAGCTTTAGCAATAGTATTCTTAAAACTGCTTCATGCTTTAATTTTTTATTATTTTTTTTTCTATGCATATTCAACAGTTTTACTACCTGGTTTAACGTTTACTTTGCCGACAATGCTTATAAAAATTAAACTTACTTATTTCTATAATATAAAGTAATTTATTTTAAATTGCGATGTTTATTATGGTTTTCAAAAAAATTTAAAGAATGATTTGGTTCTATGGTCCAATTATAGTGGCCATAAAGCAAATATCAATTAATAATTCGAAGTAATTTTTAAACTAACAACTACTAATATTATTTTGCTTAAATATTTATTTTAAGTTCTCGCGACATTTAGAAAAAGCAAAACAACCTACTGTGGGTCACGACCAGTGGCGTGCAGAGGTCTAGTGATGCCCGGGGCCAATTGCTTGATTGTATGCCCCCTCCAAAAAAGATTTTTTACGAAACACCCGTTAAACCTCTATTTAAGCGCAACCTCTATTTAAACGTCACCTCTAATAGAACGGGAAGGGTTGAAAAATAGAGCACCACCCTCTCATTGAACGCCACTTTGATGAATTCTTCTATTTTGGCAATAGGCTGAAATCTCGGTATTTCTAGGTGTAAGAAGAGAAGAATGGATTGTTGAATTGCACGTTTATTTTTAGACGCTGGGAAGTCCTTATAGTTTTTTAAATGGACTAATGGCGGTGGCCTAAACGCCAACTACACTATCGGTGGTGACTCTATTCGAATAAGCGGTAAAATCAACACAAACTGCGCCTGACCTTCTTGTTAAAGCACACGCACGCTCGTACGAACAATTCGACACGAAACAGCACGATTACGAACGAATAAAAGAATGCACGAACGATAGCACGGTTCTCTTGTAAGCAAAGAAGTACTTATTATTATAGCTTTTAACAGCAAATGCTTCATTTAAAGCTCTTTTGTTGAATAAGTAGCCTTAAAAAAGGCTGTTTTGAAAATTCGAACGTTTTGGTCTAGCTCTTTTCAGGAGGTTTCGCTAGAATGAATTGCAGAACTGAACGTAGTATTTCAAAAGTTTTAAGACTGATCCTGATTGGTTTTACAAACATAACTTTTACAAACATAAATTGTTAGTATAGTTGTAAAAAAATTTTCTTTTTAGTTCCAAATTTTAGTACAAAACTTGCATAATTTTGTTCCTACGAAACGTGGTTTTATTTATTAAATACTTTTAATTATTATGATAACAGTTACTAACCTTAATTTTTAGCCAATCAGGATCAGTCTTAAAACTTTTGAAATACTACGTTCAGTTCTGCAATTCATTCTAGCGAAACCTCCTGAAGAGAGCTAGACGAAAACGTTCGAGTTTTCAAAACAGCCTTTTTTAAGGCTACTTATTCAACAAAAAAGCTTTAAATGAAGCATTTGCTGTTAAAAGCTATTTTAAAGTTTTGTACCACTAAAAAACTTTTTAAATACTTATTATTAATAAAATAATTATTTAGTTGATAGTTTTGTAAAATGATAATAAAATTACCCGGCTTGTTGGGCCACGAAAAACGCTGCAGTCGGTGCGGCTGATAGCAATTAAATTTCAATAATCCAAAATTTTCAATTCAAAATATATTTGCTTAAGATTAGTCAAACCGAATCTTATCCAAATAGAATTAACAAAACCTTATTCAAATAGAATAACGAAACGTATCAGAACTCTTAAAGACAAGCGAAATTTAAATCTTTACAAACTAGCTACTGAAAAACCTTGCTTTTAAATTCAATTATAAGCTTTTACATGCGTGTTTTCAAATTACCTCGTGCCGCAAAAAAACAAAAAAAAAATCAAACAATGGGAATTGTGATTTAACTACGATGTACGCATATGAAATTAATTTGATTCGTGAAAAATAAAAAGGAAAAACGAAAAACGAAACGTATTAAGTTTAAAATCTTGCAGTCCCATTCTATGGAGCTACATCGCACGTTTATTTTTAGACACTGGGAAGTTCCATTCTATGGAGCTTGTATAGTAGAACGTATTTAAACTTCCGCAGAGCCCGATGAGCAAATTTATCTTTTCGAAATTCTGACCAGCTAGTCGAAAAATAGAGCGCCACCCTCTAATTGAACGTCACCTCTAACAGAACACCACTATGGGGGTAGAGTTGAAAAATAGAGTACAATGGCGGTGAAATATAGGTTTTACAGTAATCACACCATGCTCCCCAAGTCCCAAGCAAGATCCTATCAGATCTATGCAGCATGTGTTAGTAGACTTACGATACAAAAAAGCATATATTTTTAACAATTTGATAAAATGCAATTTTTGTAATTTCACTCTTTGGATGCCCCCTTCCCTTGGATGCCCGGGGCCGTCGCTCCGTTCGCCCCCCCCCCTCTGCACGCTACTGGTCACGACCTAGTTGAAAACCAATGCACTAGACATATAACGTATTTCAGCAACGTTTGGTGGGATTACAGCAGATAATTGTAGTATTAGATATTATTTATCAATAAACTTAATCAGTTATTTTTTTTATTTATATATTTTTTGATGCCATTTGTTAAATTGTAAAAATTTTTGCGAAGAGTTTTTTGTAACACTTTTGTAACACGTAGCTCGAAAACTCGAAAACGTATTGTTCTTCAGTGCTCCGTAGCCTAACCCAAATTTAATTTTATTATGTGTATTTGTCTTTTTTGAGTATTTTTTTACTTTGTGGCTGAGTCCAAACAAGTCTTTTTTTTTAATATCTAATTTTTTGGTTGTCAGCCCTGTTGTATAGTTTTGCTTTAGCTCAACCCATTAATGTCTACACATACAAAGAAAAAAGCTTTGGCTATTTTTCAAACTTATAAATTCTTGACATTTACTTCTTTGTTAAGACTAACACAGCAAATCAAAGATAAAGTAAAATCAGTTATTTAGAAACGGGAAAGTGTCTAGTTTTTCAAACACTTTTCTTTATTTAATAATATTAACCAGGCTGGTTGAAATCGTAAAAAGTTTAAGCGTCCTTTCAAAAGGACGATGGGCAAATATGAATTAAAGTAACTCCAAAATAAGTCGATGCTAATTTTTCTATCTAAAACTGCTATTCTACTGCAAGTGGTCGAAGTAAAATCATAAGATCTACGTTTTACGTAGCTTTATTTTAAATTTTTATCACGTATTTTAATACAGCGCCAGCAAGTTGATTTGCCGTTTGTGACATAAAAGTTTTGTTTTGAAAATGACGCGATAAATATAACTTTTGTGTAAAAAATAATGTACATTGCACTGCATAAAGTACTTATTACAAGTTGCTGCAAATCGACTTTCTATAGCCGAACTTTATAAGCTTTCCACTTCTTCGTGCATGTCCAACGTCCGTAAACACTTTTTTATTTAAATCGCTGTAAAATAGTCTTGTCTTCGCCTTTTTAAGAGTCTTCCACACTGAATTGTAAGCAAACTAGCCAATCTAAAATCTACCAATCTAAAATCTAGCAATTGTTAGGCAATCGATAGAACTGCATAAGAAACAAAAAAACAAGATGCTGTAACGTCAAAGATACGCAAGAGAGCAATGATTTTGAGGAAGTAGAAATATCCGCCTAATGCTACGTTGATTTAAACAAACGCTGAAAAAACTTGTGTATCGAAAAAAATGGACAGTGCATCAAAATAACGAATATAACATCAATAAATATCACAGAGTATATAATAATTATTTTTAAAAGTAATTTCTTCCGGTCGTTGTGATATTTTAACTGAAGAAAA
Source organism: Diplosoma virens (assembly GCA_963680785.1). Lineage (NCBI taxonomy): Eukaryota > Metazoa > Chordata > Ascidiacea > Aplousobranchia > Didemnidae > Diplosoma > Diplosoma virens. The sequence goes on from OY796888.1 coordinate 34,385,395, forward strand.
TTTTAATGTTTTAAGTTTTCCTATTTTCTTTTTTAATTTGTAATATTCCAAAGGCATTCTTTACTTTCAAAAACATTAAATTTAAACATGTAAATAATTTGCTTAAGATTTGCAAAACATCAAAAATAATTTCTATAGAAGTTTTGTAGAATAAAAAATCACACAAAACCTTAGCGTCGCTTTAAACAGACATGGAAAAATAAGGGTTAGAGCTTTCAGTCATCTATTATTGTACTGTAAATCGATATCTCTTGCCTACGCAGATTTACTTTATTGGATTGTGTTGCTTCCGCAACGTTGCATAATACATCACAGTCACTTAATTATTTCGGTTACAAAGAGAGCAAGCTGTTGACAACACCTTTAATACGTCAGATTAGGCGGGCCAAAAGAATCAAAATCAATACACTCAGTCAATAAAAACTTACAAAGTAGTTCTTAGTCGTAAATTAAAAAAATATCTTCTGATTTTGGAAATCAAGTATGAAGAGATACAGCAGGTTGCATTCTAGGTTCAGTAAAAAAAAGGCAAGGAAGTCTAATTTAAAACTATTTGGCTTATCGGTCAGAACGGGGGTTCTCAATCAGGTACGAATTCCCCATGAAGAAGAAATTTTGCATTTTTAAGGGAGGAATTTTTTAAGTGTAAATAAACGTTTTAGATATTAACTATAATACTTTATAGATTTTTTATACTGTATGAAGAACAATTTGAAAATCGATTTATTTTGTCAAATTTGACTTTTATGTAAGCGATCCTATTAAGTAAATTGTTTTTTTGCTTTTCTATCATAATGGTTAATTGTTGCTTTTTAGTTAATAATGCTGCTATTAATTTTGTAATAATAGCAATAGTTAGGCTTACCATACGTCCCAATTTTTGCGAGACAGTTCCGATTTTTAGCCAGTTTGCCAAAAATCCCACCAAAAGTTCATAAAAAATTTGAAGTGAAGACCAGCTTTTTTTTAGAGAACACTACTTTTTAGTGACAAAAATCATGAAATCCGAGACAGACTAGAAGCAAAGACCTTTTTTTCCAGAGAACAATGTTTTTTAGGGACAAAATTTAGGAAATCGGAGACTGATTTAAAGTGATGACCTTTTTTTTTTTAGAGAACACTGCTTATTAAAGACAAATTTTTTTTTATTTACAAGCGTCCCGGTTTGCCCCTTTGGAAAAATGTTATGTCTAGCTGTGGTTTTTGTGTTACATAAAACTATTATTCTTGAGCTAATACTAATAATTTCACTTGCTCATACTAATAGATTTGAGAAAAGAGATATTTACAGTGGTGAGGCACATGAAAGAATCACTTTACTTCACCACACTTTATAAAACTTATGATAAAACGAAAGCCTGTTTATCAAAGTAAAGGCAAAGAAAATGTACTTATTTTCAATAGCCTTTAGCCTATACAAGTGTCACTGTTGTTAATACTGTCAAGAAAATCTCAGAAAGTATCAAAGATTTTAACTGAAAACCAAATAAACTGTATATTAACCCTTAAATATATTAAGCCAAAAATCAAACTAAAACCTTTCATACTCTTAACAGTGCAATAAGTTTATCTCCGCAAACTTACGCTTGGGCGGAATAGCTTCGTCGTGGTTCTGTTGGGTAGCCATTAGCCAGCTGTTGAATATTTTGTGTAAGATTCAGCCATACTGGAAGTTCAACCTAGACCGTTTTGGTGGGGAGCCGAGAATGCTATCAGTAGAATTAAGTTGCCGATTTTTAAAAAAGGCTTATTTAAAGTATAACGTTTGTCGCTGTGCTTAGAATCACTAAAAGATAAAGTCAGACAAAATGCCCCCAAAAAAAGTTCAAAGATGTTAATAAAAATTCTGAAGGATTCCATGTTCATGTCCATTAAAGGTTTTTGAATAAAATAAATAAAAAATGATGATTTATAACAAATTAATTTAGAACACTTTCAGAAGGCTTACAGGAAATTTATTAAAATTAATCAATACAAAAATTTCCTAAACGGTATTTCATATGACGGTCTCAGCCAGAAATGGGCATTTTTTTAATCAAAAAAGTGCAAAGAACTTTTTAAATTAGTAGAAAGCAATGCAAATTGCCTAACTAAGTATATAGAAAATTATAGCGCAGTGCAACAAACGCATAAGATTTTAAAATTTTGTTGAAAGTCATGAACTAGCGAAAGCTGTATTTTTTTAACCATTAGCGCAGAGCAAAGTGCGCAAGGCTGCTGAAAAACGTACGGAAGCATAACACAATTGAAGTTACGTTTTGCGTTTCCACTTGCGGTCTTCACACGTCTGGCCTTAATTGTCTTTTATATTTTTAAAAGATAACATATAATCTTAAGAAAAAAACAAATATTACAGCACTTAGCTAGCATTCACGTAAATTTTTATTAAGTAAATTTCGTAGTTGCCATTTTATATTTTCCTTGTATTATTACACTGTGCAACAAATTTTCAGTTTGAACAAAACTCAAGAACAAACAGATGTGCTTTAGGGTAATTTGCGAGTGCTGAGTCCGAATTTGAACTTGTTTTTTTACGTAGGCGTCAGGATTTTCTGAAAAAAGCATCTGAATTTCTGGTTGAGATAGAATATTCTTTACATTGTCAAACACTATTGCCCATAACAAATATGTCTTCTAATAGATCTTTTTATGAGTTGCATCAAGTCTATTATATTTGTAAAGAATGCAGTTCCCCAAGTTTAGGAAAACCTGGCATAGTTGGTGATAAAATATTTAAATTTCGACCGAAATGTATTAACCACTTAGTAGCATTTTACCAAAGCAATTTAATTATGGTTTTACAGCAACATTGTTAGTCTTTATTATAGTTTTTTTTTGCTCTCCCACCTATTACAAGTTTCAGCATTATCTAATATGAAAATGAAGCTTTAAAATGGAGCAACACAAAAACTCAACAAGAAAATCACACTATGTGCAAAAACTGAACAGAAGTTCGACGTCGTCGTCTTTTGTGTTCTTGTTCTGGCTTATCTCGTTTCAGTGACCAGCAGTATTCGGCGAGCATTCCGGTTGACCACTTTCCTTTGAACCTCTTTTCAATAATAGCAATGTCCTGGTGAAATCTCTCACCGTGCTCATCTGAAACTCCTCCCAAGTTTTCACGAAAAAATGGTAAATGTGAATGTAGAAAGTGAACTTTGAGTGACATCTTGCATCCCATTATGTGGTAGTTGCACAACAAGTTGGCCACCACATCTTCGAAGTCATCAGACTTATGTAAACCAAGAAAATTTAGACATACTTGTTTAAAACTTTTCCACGCAGCCAACTCGGTTTCATTGAGCGTTTTGTCAAACATGTCATTCAGGATAAGTTTTTGTATCTGAGACCCAACAAACACACCTTCTTTTATTTTGGCATCAGACAATTTGGGAAAACATTCATGCGAAAATTCAAATGCAGAAGAATCTTTTCTTAAGCCTGTTTGAATAAGCCAAGCTTAATGTGCATAGGTGGAAAAATGATTTTATTTTGAGGGACCAAAGGCAAAGCTACCACGTTGCAGATCTCTTCCTCTTCTTCTATTCTCTGCGGCCAGGTCTTCTCAATGTAATGCTTATTACGAGCTCTGAAATCCCAGAGGCATAGAAAGCAGCAGTATTTAGTGTAGCCAAGTTGAAGGCCTCGTAACAAAGCCAAGTCTGCGCACACATACCACAAATGAGAATGGTAATTTAATTTATCCAAAATAAGTTGCAAGTTGTAGTATGTTTCTTTGAGGGTGGTTGAATATGCTACCTGGCACGGATGGATAGCGGCTCCCGTTATGCAGAAGCACAGCTTTGATACTTTCCTTAGCGCTGTCTATGAAAAGTCTCCAGTTTGTTTGATCGTAGATCATGCCAATACTTTGAAATAATGCAGAAACATCATTGCAATAGCACAGTTCGCCATCAGTAGAGAAATGGGAAATTAGGTCTTGGCTTCTTTGACGATAGAAAGTTACCTTTGTGTCTGGAGCAAGCAAATTCCGTTGTTATAAGCGTGAAGCCAAGAGTTCGCTATTAGACTTGGTCAGATTTAAATCTTGCACAAGATCATTTAAATCTTCCTGACTGATCAAGTGTGGTTTGGTAGCTTCTTGACTGAGTTGAAAGGTATCATCAGAATCACAACTCGAGTTTTCAGAGTTCTCTGAAGACTCGCCCTTTAGTTCAGGTAAACAAGGTGGAGTAATGGGAACGGGTAGATCAGCAGAAGTGGGACAGGATGGATAGAAGATGATAGGTTTGGATATAAAATGTTCTTCCTGTTTTTTTGGTTATAGCCTTTTGTTTCGGTTAAACAGAAAAGCAATCAGTGATGTGGTCTCTCTGCTCTCGCCAGATCATAGGCACAGCGAATCCCATATCTACTTTTTTCCCCGAAAACCATTTGCTTAGTTTACCACTACAATCTAAGCAACAATAATGTGGAGACCAAACTTTATCTTGGTCTCCAACCGCACATCCAAAATAAGCATAGTACAAACGCTTGATCTTGTCAGTTAAGTTCCTTCGATATTTTAGCAGAGTCAATTCTCCACAAATGTAGCAAAATGTATCAGGATCATTTTTACAAGATCGTATCTTTTTTGGCATTTTAGCTTCCTTATGGGCAAAATCAATGTGTAATTGTATAATACGTGCAATACTATGAGTATACTTGTCTTATAGCTTGCTTACAACATACCTAAATGCAAAAATTATAATTAAAAGAATGTCTGCTGTAGCTAAATCATAAGGACTGTTGATTTCTAACTACCTGTAAGCAGCAACTGTGACAGTCTGTTTCTGTTTAACTAACTGGATCATGGGTGACCAGAATTGCTATTTTTTTGTATAGATTTAACAACTGTCTGCAGTAGTGCCAATGATTGCTTATAAATCAAGCAGAGAAAATTCAGGCGTGTGTTTTTAAATTAAAATGTAAAATGTTGAAAAAACCTGACGTGCTCGAAAAAAATAAATTTCATATTCGTGTTCAGCACCCCCAAATTTACCAAAATCAACTCGTTTTGTCTTCTAGTTTTTTTTTGTGTTGCACAGTGTTATCAGTCATTGGTTATTTTATTGGATGTAAAAACAATGTGCTGCTACCACTAGTAGGAGAGACCAGGCAAGTAGTAACATGGGGTAAGTTGTAACAGTAGAGTTTGTCAAAATCTAACACAAACCAACAAAATTTTAAATAGCCCCAAATAACAGTCATATAAAAATCAATTACTAGCAAATAACATTGTTTAGTTTCAATGACTAAAAATAGGTTTATTGTTAAAATAAGTTTTTTGAGTAGGCAAAATAAATTTTTCAAAATTCAATTTTTGTCCTCTAAAGAGATACTGGGTGTGGTTTTATTAAAATGTTTTATATCAGTCAAATCTCAAAAGAATAAGCTATTAAATCGCTAACAAGATTTAGTAATTAAAACTTAACTTCTTGAGATATTAACAAAATCGTGACTAAGTATGGGGCAAGTAAATTGTAACATAGGCGGATGGGGCAAATAATAACACATATTTTTGTGCATAGCTTTAGCTAGCTTACATTAAAAGTAACTTCGGCAACAACATTTGTGAATAATCTGAGAAATTATAAAAGAAAAACCAACAGGAACAGCAGCTCATCATTATTGGACAACTTAAGAGCTGGTGCAGTAGTTATCATAATTTAAAAGAGATCAACAAGGAGAGTAGCAAAACAATGGTGTTTGCCATGTAAAACTCTACAGAGTTCTAAAAAAACTTAAAGGTAAGTCTTTGGTGCAAAACAGGAAAAGGTTTAAAAAGTGTGCCATGCTGACAGACACGCTAGAGAAGGACAATCTTTAGAGCTCCAAACAAAGAAAAAACAATTTTTGAAAAAGCACTAAAAGCAAAAGAATAGTTTTGTATTACATTTCTTTAGCCCTATTATAACAGTCGTCCTGATGAGGAAAGGGTGATACAGTGCTATGGTTATCTAAGTGGTCACATTTAGTTTGTGCGGAAGGTTTGAATACATATTTTTTGTCACATATGTAAATTTGTAATCAGGTTAATCTAGCAGTGAAAAAGCTGTTTAATATTTTTAGGCGATAGCCAAATACCACATTTTTTGTGTTTGATACTCATATCTATGACTAGGCTATGTGTGATTTTATTGTGTTTACTTTTTCATAATGCTGTTTTCTTCAAATTACATTTAAATATTTATTATTCATTTTGTTGCTGTTTCAACTTGCCCCATTTAGTGTTACAACTTACCCTTTTGGCGGGGCACATTGTAACGCTTTTCTTTAATATATAAATTGTAATTTTAACGACTAAGCTTTAAAATTTATTAATTAATTTTTTTCATATTAGTTAAACAGTGATCTAAATTTTTGATATTAAACAAGAATTGTGAAAAAAAAATTTATTATGAGAAAAATAGTAAAGAGAAAAAAAATGTTACTACGTTCCCTGATCTCCTCTACTACTACAATATCAAATATATTCACAATCTATATTTTTTTATTTTTACAGATTGTTTTTACCTACTTACAAAGCTCTTTACAACAGCTTACTACAAGTAAAATATCTTGCTCTCTATCTTGATGAACATACAGTTTTATATAGAATCTGGAAAAAACTTTTATAGTTTGAAAATATAAAGTTTATGTATAATGTTTTTCAAAGTAAAAATACAAAAAAATTAAATAAAATTTTTGAAAATTGCCCCACCAAAACGTATCGTAAAACTTTAGTTACAACACCACAGTTTTGTGGTTGATTTTCAACTACATAGCTCATTGAAGACTTTTAATTTTGATTTCTTGAAATTTTATGCTTTTTTCTACGCTTTCGTTTTTTATTTTATAAACTTTTAGCATTGTTTCCTTTAGTGACTGATGTAAAATATATTATGTTGTTTTTACTTTGCTTAATATGTTTTTTTATTACACCAACAAAATTAAACATAGTTTCGGTTTGCAAATTAACCAAAACTTCAAATTCGAAAGAAACTCCGTCAAAAGATTTGAATAATGCAAATAAATTTAAAAATTCCAGCAATCAAAATGAGGAAAAAAAAGGAGTAAATGGAAACCTTGAATTTGTGAACAAGACTGAAATCGAGATATTGAAAAACCAGTTAAAGAGTTAGTACTTCATAGTATGTTAATAATAATAATAGTAGGTTTAACCACAGATTCTAAGTGATAACAATGGCTACAATGATTACTAAAGTTAACACTTTTGCTCAGCTGTGGAACAACCAAATAATAACAAGACAAAGTGATGCAAAATAAGTAAAACAATATTAGCACAATTAAATCACATATATTACAATAAGTTGACAACAGTATTGGTAAACAGCAGTCAATATCATCAATGAGACAAGAACTACTGAGAGAACAGATATGCTTTTAAATCACATTTAAATACACTTAAATCGTCTAGTTGCCTCAGTCGATCAGGCAAAGAGTTCCACAATTTTAAAGCATAAATGGAAAAAGCACTATCACTAACTTTTCTTCGATTAAAAGCTACTTTAAGTCCGGTACATTTATTCGAGCCGAGGTGTAAAAGTGAAGATATGTCAGCAGATGCGGAATTATGCAAACATTTATAAACAATAATACAAATTTTGTACATGATCCTTTGTTTAATAGGTAACCAGTGTAAATCATATAAAAGAGATGATACATGATCAAACTTTCGTTTATAATAAATCAGTCTAGCAGTACTATTTTGGGCAATTTGTAATTTTTGAAGAAGTCCATTATTTGCATTATAATGTAATGCATTACAATAATTGATTTTTGATAAAATTAAAGAAGACCCTAATATTGATAGTTAACAGTTGGCAAGAAAGTGTTTAATTTGAGAAAGTAATTTAATCGTACAACAAATAGATGATACAGATTTATTAATTTGTAGTTCAGAAGTACACCTAAATTTTTTACAGTATTGCAAAACCTTACACAAGAACTATTGATAAAGGTACCATTCAAAGAAATATTTTTTTTTAAGATTATCAGAGGAAAAAACAATTATTAGACTTTTTTTGTATTTAATATGATATGATATAAACTATATTCTAAACAAATGTTAATACTTGACGTTGGACAGCTATTCAAAGTAAAAATTTTCGAAATAGAGTCAATTTGATTTTAATACGCTCAAAAGAATAAGACGAATATCATTTTTGGCGCTCACTATATTAAACGGACGAGAAAAATACACATGATAACTAAATAGCAAGAAAAATTAATTAGGCTATTCAAACTAATTTTGATAACAATGCAAAACAATCACCAAGATTGTTTAGAGAAAAAATATCTATTCATCAATTGCCGAAAAAAGAATTAATTATTACGTACTTATAAAACCAAAACACAAGTTTTGCTGACAGTTATTTTGACCATTCAAGTATTCGAAACAAAACAAACTGGAAAAAAGTAGTTGATTCGTCATAATTTAGACGATTAAAAATATAATTGAAAAATAAAAAAAATAAATAAATTAAGTAAATTTTGTTTAAACATCTTTAAATTTGAAATTTGAAATGTTATGCCCGATACGAATTAATAAATAAAAGATGTTAAACTTTAGTATAATTGCAAATTTTTAAATCAAATAATTTTAAAAAATTGAATTTTGAACGGTGGCAAAATCTTTAACAAATTTGTGCCAAAAAATTCAATCCAAGCCGACATTCAAAGAAAATAAATAAAAATTATTATGAAAATCAAATTGCCGTTGACAAGACGTCAACAGGTGAAACAGTTGTCTAATTGAAAATTTAGTTTCTGAATATTATCTTTTTGGTCTATACCGGTACCTTATTTTTGACTTGGGAGTTATTCTTTTATTTAATTTCTCTTAATTTAGGATTATTTTTTGTTTTAATTAAATTATTTTTGGCTTATTATTGTTTTGGTTGTTAAAAACGGAACGCAATACTGTCTTCCACAGCAAAGCAATAATGTATTTTTTTAAAAAAATCGAATGATTCTTTGTATTTTTGTACAATCATGTGTCATTTGTCTTGTTGGTAAACGCTGAAAGTATCCTTGTGTGTATTTTTGATTAGTCAAACCACAGAAGTGATTTGGTCAAATTGTTTAAACTTTTTTATGAAGTGGTTGGCAACAGTTTCTAAATTTGATTTACTCTTATCCCTTACTCATTATCTTTATTCTCTTTACCAATCGTCACTGCTCTCCAATAATACCAGAAATGTAGTCGATTTTAAGTATCCTGCTAAATTTTTCTAATTTTTTAGTACTAAATTCAATAAAACACTGATTCTCAATCGTTGCTTCATTTTAAGGCACTTGAACGGAACCAACTATTAGACAAGTTTGAAGCCAAAGACATTAATAGCAATGAATATTGCGTGAAGTGAAGCAATCAGTGATTTAAATACAACATTGTAGCAACCCGTTTTTACCGCACTGTTAAATTACGTCATAAGCGCACTGACTACTCAATTACTGCTCTAGCAAAGAGTCGTATTCTTTAGTAAAATAGCAAGCTAGCAAACAGGAGTGTTATCTTGTCGGCATCTCAGTCAGTGTTTATCAAGATAGCTATTAATAAATTATCTCAGTCAGCGTTTATCAAGATAGCTAAATTATCTCAGTCAGCATTTATCAAGATAGCTAAAACATGTGTTAAATGATTTTTTACCACATAAATTTAATGTAGCCTAATTACTTAAAAACTATGCTAAAATAAGTATTATTTATGCCTTATTTATTTTACTGCAGTATCATTTTAAAAGGACCCTTACATCACTTTCATAGACATTGTTTCGATAGAGATCAATAAATAGATTATTTGTAAGAGCATTTATTGTTTACGTATATATTTATACATTTGCTGAGCAAGTCTAATAAAAATGCTTTAAAATAGATTTCATCCTATAGTTATTGCTTCAGAAATTATATGTGAAAAAACCTTTGATGGCCGTTTTGGATTCTTACTCAAAAACTACTCTAAAACAGTTTTCTGGTTATCAGAAACAAAACTTTTGTTAAACAACGATGAAAAACAAATTATCGCAACAATCATATGTTTATGAATTTTTAGTTTTAAGTTAAAACATTTAATTGCATTACTCTAATGATGATTTTTGCTTTATTTATAACTAGGCTGCTTAATAGTTAATTGATAATTTCTCGAAGTTTAACCGTTCAACTAAATCAATGATTTGTAATGTAATCATTTTTGCTAACAAGGCTTGGTTTTTTGTAGCGAAAAGTAAAATATTACTTTAACAAAAGCTGGTATATTTTTAGATCTTCAACGGAATGCTATTGAATTGGGCAAATTGGAAAACAGTATAAATCAATTAACCTCAGATATTGAAGGTGTGCAATTGACTATAATAGTTATTTCATATTAAATCCTTTTGTTATATTTTATTTCAGGTTTCAGAGTTTGTTCAAATAAACTTTGTACCAACGCTCGATACACGTACGTAAACAGCTCTTACGTGTGTTTGTGTGACCCTAGAGATATGGGAAAACATTGTCACATAAGTATTTAATTTCATTCAAAAAGTTAATTTTACAAAAATGCATGTGCTAATTTTAAAAATTTAAATTTTCAAACAGCAATTTGAACAGGAAAAAATAAACTTGTACTCGTAACGTCTTGTATACAGTGTTGCGGAGTCGGAGTTGAAGTTGGAGTCGTTCGGAGTCGGAGGTTTTAGCGAGGAATCGGAGTCGGAGTCGGACTTTTAAGAGAACTAGGAGTCGGAGTCGGAGTCGGATAAAATATTCCGACTCGTAGTTCTCTTAACAGTCCGACTCCGACTCCTAGTTTTCTTAACAGTCCGACTCCGACTCCTTTCTTTACATATTAGTGCTGTTAACCGCGCAACTTACGCGGCCGCGCGCGGCAGTGGAGTGCAGTGCAGTAATTTTTTTAAGAGAACCTTGCCGCGTATCGCGCGACACAGCGTGCGACTCATAAAAAGTTTACATTTTAATTTGTAAGCAAATAGTATTTTGGGTAATGCTATGCTCGGGCAGCCGATTTAGTTGCTTCCCTTTCTTCAATTCAATGACAGGAAGCAAATGCTAGGTGCATAATCAATTACTACCCTAAGTAGCCTCTTTTTATAGCACAATGGTACCTTGACATACGAGTTTAGTTCGTTCCGTGACCGAGCTTGTACCTCAATTTGCTCGTAATGCAAAGCAAATTTTTCCATTGAAATTAATGTAAATGCCATTAATCCGTTTCAACCTCCAAAATGCCCCCTCATTTTTAATTTTTGAAGTGTCTTTAAATAAGTACTTCCTCCAACACAAGCAAGTGTTGAAAGTCTGTTTTCATCACTAAGGCTCATCAGAACAGACCAAAGGGATGCAATAAAGAAGAAACTCACAGAACCAATTTTGCTTTTATGAGCAAATTATTAAATTAAAATTTTAAAAAATTAAAACTTACTCTTCTTGCTCTATTCTTTCAAAAAAATATCAACCAAAAGTTTGAACCAAGGTGAAGTTTTTAATAATCTCCTAATATGAATGTCAATAAACGGCAGGAAGCCTGCATGTTCAGTCTCGTACAAAAGTACAATAATTGAAATATTCATGAGATAGAAACTACAAACCCCCTTTTATTTTGTTTACGAAATCCGACAAAATTCACATATATATTTTTACTATCAATATATAACCATGAATTACTGTGAAGAAGATGGACTCCATGCCACCAAACTAATGGCTGAAGTTTATTTGAGAGAAATAAGAATGAGCTTATTATTGATATAGAAATGCCAACATTTTTCTCTGGAGTTTCTTTATATGCAGTGGGTGATTCAGGAAATTTCTAAAATTAGTCGCATTTTATTGTTTTTCTTTTAGTCTATAATTGTGGATTTACATTTTAAATTCTTTTACATATGGTTTTATGTTTTTTAGCTTTTATAAACTTTTGTTTCCACATTTTTATTGTCAATAAATTCCACTGTTATTACTAACATTTGTAAAAATTTTTACAACTATAAATTTTTCATATTTACGTTTTTACTTCATTATCTACTGATAAAAACGAAACTAAGCCACCTAAAACAAGAAGCAGCAGACTTGAATTTTGCTCTTGTTAAAGTTTGTCAGTGATGCATACCTCATTGAGTTTCAAACCGATTAGATGTAGTCCTACACGCAGGAGACAACACTCAGGATCTAGTCCTACACCCAGGCCTAAACAAGTCGTTATTTGTATTAACATTAAGGTTTGTCGTGGGTTCGATTTACCGTGGGAAAAATAATAACTGTAAAATAGACTAGATATAACATCATAATTATCCATAAAATACTTTGATGTTCAGAAAATGTAATAAGCATTAAGTACAGAATACATATTTAGTTTCGAGTCGTGTATGCCATTACGAGTTAGTTTTCTAAATGTGATTTGTATTAATGTTTCATTCAAACTCAATAAGAATTATAGTTAATGGATTGTGTATATAATATAATTATATGTATATACGTATTTATCAAAACATAAATATAACAAAAAAAACATGTTGTATTAAAATAGTCCCAACAGACTGTTTCGCCTATGAGGCTCATTAGGGAACACAACAATTAAAAAAGCAATATTATTTACATTGAAAGAAATAAATAAGCAAAAGTTAAAATAAATTTTTATGGTTCAGATGAAAACTCGCATCTTAGAAAAATAGCGCTACTAAAAGTTTGGTTTAAACAATTATATTACTCAATTTAGTGATTGATTATTAAATAATTACTTTTGTCGCGAGATATTAAAAGAAAACATGCTGTAATGTTGCGCATACTCGTAGATGCATTAAACTTGGCCAAGCTGCCGAAAAAACTGAAGTGTAGAAAAGTTTATGGATCATTAGTTAAGAGCAAATGCTATAAAAAATTTTTTTTATACTGTATAAAACATTAGTATGGATCATTCGTTAAGAGAGCGTTATAAAAACATTTTTTATAAAAAGATTATTTTTTAACACTTTCTTTTAACTTCTTCTTTTGGCTTCTCCCTACTCGGGGTCGCCACAGCGCGACAGTAATCTCCATTTCACTCTATCTCTCTTCCCTAGCTCCAATCCTTTCCATGTCTTCTCTCAACAAATCCATCCACCTTCTCCTTGGATTTCCTCTTTTCCTTCTGCCTGGCACCGCCATCTCCATCGTCCTTTTTCCCACGTAGTAACATTATAACACTTTCTTTTAACTAATGATCCATAAACTTTTTTACGCTTTACCGGTAATCTTTTCGGCAGCTTGGCCAAGTTTAAGAATACATCAATGTGCAACATTACAGCATATTTCTTTTAATATCTCGTAACAAAAGTAATTATTTTCTATCACTTACTTTAGTAAAATAATTGTTTGAACCAAAACATTTGGTAGTATTATTTTTCTAAGATGCGAGTTTTCATAAAATTATTCTTCAAAGAAGCGTAAAAATTTATTTTAACTGTGTCCCCTGATGAGCCTTACAGGTGAAACAGTCTGTTGGGACTATTTTACTAAAATTCTTTAATGTTTGTGCTTTGATAATCAGGAATAATCGTTCTGACTATTGAAGCCATTGATCACTCTTCTGAAGAGCACCAGTAATTTGCAGTTATACATGTATATACACTCATATACATAATTTTTTAAGTAAATACAGTGTATCCTTTTATGAATTTAAAAAACCTGACTTATTTTGTGCAACTGTCAACTCGAAAGGATGATTTTTGTTTAGTTAAATCTAATTTAAGATAAATACTTTGCCCATACTAGGGAGTCGGAGTCGGAGTGGGAGTCGGAGTCGTAGTCAAAGTTAAAGCCGGGAGTCGGAGTCGGAGTCGGCATTTTAGAAATTCTAGGAGTCGAAGTCGGGGTCGGATCTTAATCTTCCGACTCCGCAACTCTGCTTGTATACTGTATACAGTATACTCTCTGAATGTTTCTACTTCACCTAAAACATTTTCACACGCATTCATAAACAAAGAAAAGAAAATTTTTATATGCGTTAGAATTATAACATTGATATTTTTTAAGATTGTTTGTTGAGAACGAAAACAAATATCATATTGCTTTTTAAATTTCTTGCTGATTAGATTACTTAATAGAGAAAGCAGACATATACTCTACTATTTGAAAAATAAGCTAATTTTGTGAATGACAGGTTTTGAGAAAAAAAATAAAGTTTTTGCAAAAGTGAAACGATTAGATTACATTTTTAACATTTAAGTCCGTTTATGCGCTTTGAAGTATTCATTAATAAGATTTTATAGAACACGTTTTGTCAGTCTAATTGATTAAACTGCTTTGTTTACCTAATAATCAATTGGTGTTTGTTTTTGTTAATGCTAAAATTATTTTTATTTATCATGAATATGATACAATAGTAAAGCTTTATCGATGCAAACAAAAATAAGTCCATTATGCCAAAACTTTTGCTTATGCAGACAATACTACTTTTAAAAATAATAAAGGACTGAATATACGGTAAAAACGCAAATAGTACGGGTATAATAACATATTCGATTGTTACAGAATCACTTGGAATGGAAAGTGGAGCAATTCCCGATTCCAACATCACAGCATCTTCATGGTGGAATTATAACGGTATAAAGCATCCGCCGCACATGGCTAGATTGAACAGAATTTCAGCAGATGATTTTTCTGGGTTCTGGCTTCCAGCTAGTGTACAATACGGTAAATATTTTTGCAGTTGCTCTTGTTTAGCAATAAGTTAATTTGAAATTTATATGTTACGACTTAGTACAGAAAGCATCTTAAAATTATGATGTTTTTACAACAAACAATTGTGGAAATTTAGAAAACATTTTATTACGTCTTCAAAATCTAACAGCCGAGGCAACAGGAGTTTTTGCTGAAGAGGAGCAAAATTAAACAAAAGGCATTTTTTTATTGGAAGGAAACTCCCAAAAAAAGCGAATTTTGGCAACTCGGATATTTATAAAAGGCTCTTTTTACAAAATTATCACTTTGTAATTAATGGTCATCGTTTTCAGTGCAAAAATCTAGTGACCTCATAAAAAGTTCATCACTTTTATTTGGCGTTCAAAATCTCAATTTTTGTCCCAAAATCATACTGATCCATAACAAAATAATAAAAGTGAAAAAAAGTCATCATTTCCAATCAGTGTCTACAGACGATTTTTGTCCAAAACTTATGATGGGGACAAGAACTAGAATAAAAGCATTTACCTTCATTTTCACTAGATCTGACATTTGTATTGCGTTTCTAAGATTTTAGGGAAAAATTTAACCCAATGCTTCTGAATTTGTCGACCCATACCCTCCTTCTTCAAAAGGGAAAATTAGAAAGACAATTGTCATTGCTTCCCAAATTTTCGGAGATCTGCCGAAGAGTAAAAATATAAAAACGTTTAAACTATTTAAAATATACGACGCAGTAAATTTTGACTGCTCACACTAATGGTATACAAGTATGTACCACGCTAAGCGATCATCTTGGCACGAAATAACATAGATTTTAAAATTTCCAATTTTTTAAACGACAAAAAATATTTCAATAATACTTTTTATTTCGGATATTTACTAAGATTAAAAATATTTTAAAAACCATTAAAAAATTTAAGGTTTAACTAAATGCTACAACATTTGCATTTAATATGTAGTTTCTTTTTTTGAAAATGTAAAAATTAAGATTAAAGCTGCAAAATGGAAGATTGATAATTTGAATTTCGACTTGAGGAAAAAAACATTTTATGTCTATCAAACAAAGTTGAACCTTTATTTCAGTCCGATTTATCAGAATTGATGACAACAAAATTTAAAATATTTTGCTTTTTTCACTATAAAGTTAGTTGAGTAGATTTTATTAAAAAATGTGTAATTTTTATATATACACTAAATACCTTTATTTTCATTTCCAAACGTTTTTTTCTTTCACTGAGAAATTATTTACTGTTGTATTTGGCATTCACCATTTTTATGAATGGAATTTTCACAGTAAACTTTTTTAATAAACGTATTATTGTTATAAGATTTCATGTTAGGCATACTTAATGCTTACGTTTTTTCCACCTTTTTTATTGCTTATCTTTCTTTTAATTTGCACTCTCAATTTTAAAAAAGAATAATTACTTAAACTTTTACAGAATCAATTTATTTAGTAATAAAATAGGAAAACCGAGTTTGTTTCACAAAAATATGAAAAATTTAAGCTTTTGCTTAGGAAGTAAAATTTCATGTTAAACAGTCTTAATTACAAGAAAATTATTACCCGAAAACTGATCTGTGGTCGCATAAAAGATAAATGAAAAAATCTGCAGCTTGGAGAAAAAAGTTTCATTTGGTAATCATTTGTACGACGTCCATCAAGACAAACTAGTAATTGTGGCTGCTATTGCATTTCCACTTTAAATTCGCAGCTGTTTCCGACCCAAGCTCGCATCGTACAAAAATAATTTTTTTTACACTATAGCAACATGCAAATAGCTTACAACTGCACAGATTTCATTGAAAATTTGTGAAATGAAGAAAAACGTAACAAAAGTTAAAAACTATCAATACTGTAGCAGATATTAAGCCAAGTTTTATGAACTTTAGGGTTATTTGAGTAAAATATACAGTAGTTCTCGATAGCCTGTTTTAAGAATGTACTGGTACAATTTAGTCAGGCAAAACTGGGCTAATTTGTGCGTGAACAATATATTACAAACATTTACTGTTAAAAATTAACACACAATGCTATATATTTTTAAGGGTCAAGACGTTCTTTGTATTCTCTGTGTGCAAAACTTGGACAATAAACTTGTTTTATTAAACGTCCATAAACTGAAACTGTCATTAATTGTTATTTTAAATTAAAAGTAGAAAAAGTACAGTACATAATAAAAACAATGTATGACCGCCATTTGTCTTTATCTTGAGTAAGTGAATACGGGGTGGACCTTTATTGTATTAATGTGCTTAAAATAGATCTGATTGTGCTAAATATAATTTTTTTGAAAATTGTGTTGCTTTAGATCTAGTGAGTAAATGAAGATTACTTCGAAATAGCTAATTAAAATTTTTACTGTGCGGCAAACTAAAGAATCCCTAAAACTAGATGACGCTTGGTAGACAAAAGTGATTTTTAAAACCTCACCAAGGACGAGGCAGCCCGAGGCGCGGTGATAATTACTCAACAAGTTGAATGTTGAAACGTTGTTAATATAACGAAGTAAAATATAAATTTCTGATAAACATGATAAAAATTAAAACGTTGTTAAAAAAGTTTTTATATTTTGTTTTTGTTAAAATTTAACTTGGCAATTTTGGCCTGTTACAAAAGTTTTTATGGACAAATTTTGGTAAATTGTTACGAAACCTACATCAGTGTAAAAAAGAAAAATTACATGTTGTTTTCGACAGTGAGATGAAAGTTTCGGTTTATCTACACTTGTAATCAGTAGTTATAAACATTGTTAAAATGTATTTTTTTTGTAATACAATTTATACAAAAATTTCAAAATTCATGCAGAAAAATAATTTCATGCATCAGCAAATGTAAACTTGATGTAGCTATTTTTTTATTTTCATCTTTATTTATCATCCTGACGTGGAAGGAATCGTGGGAGGAGCTGTGCTTCCGGCAAGCATCATGCGATTACTCTAACCTGTTTTCAAAAATGCCAAGATATTGCTG
This sequence comes from Diplosoma virens, assembly GCA_963680785.1. NCBI lineage: Eukaryota > Metazoa > Chordata > Ascidiacea > Aplousobranchia > Didemnidae > Diplosoma > Diplosoma virens. The sequence goes on from OY796888.1 coordinate 34,403,030, forward strand.
TTTGGTTAAATTTTTTTATTTGTTGTTTTAGCTTTTACTTAGATCACTTTTTTCTGCTTTGCTAAGACTACCAAATAGAAAAAAGTGTTGTAAAGGGTCATTTTTAAAAACATTTTAAGTCAATAACGGAATTTCAAAAATTCTTGGACAATTTTCAAAAATTGTCAAAAAAAACAATTTTCAAAAATTCATACTAACAAACTCAAAAAAAATTCAAACAAATTACATAAAGCTGTGCTCGAGTGCTTATCATTCTGCGGTTGTATTGGTTGTATTGGTGTTTTAGTTTTTCAATCTATAATATTGAAATTCGGACAATCAATTGAATAATTTCTATCATAAAAAAGGAATGTCGGTGTCAAAAGTTTTAAACAAAGTTACGATAAGTCGGAAATTACTTCTACCAGTTAAAATTTAAGTTAAGGGTAATTAAATTACTTTTTTGGAAAATGTTAACTTTCTGTAACTCTTACGAAAACAAGGCCAACATAATTCAAAAAAACCTGCAAAAATTCAAAGTTAAACGACTACGCCAGAAAACATTAGTCAAATCTAAATAAACAAATATTTTTTTATAAGAATTAGCGTACTTATTTAAAAGATTTCTGTGAAATAAAAAAAATTGATGTATTCAAAAGGAATCAACTTTAACTAAATTAGTCAAGTCGAAATATTCTGTTATAGTGAAGAAAAATTAAAATGAGTCTTCTGCAATGTAAAACTACAAACATAATTTTTTGTGTAATGATTTGCCTTTTCTTTTATGCATGACCCAACAGTTGATCGAAATACACTTGATGGAAACGACACTTGATCAAAACGACGCTTGATCGAAACGATACTTGATCAAAACAACAATTGATTGAAACGACAATGATCGATATGACTTTTAATAATTTAAAAAATTGCACTTGATTGAATAACAAATACAACTTTGAATTTGTCCCGGTTTTGCCAATTTTTGTCCCAAAGGCATCTAAAGAAATATAATCTAATTGTACCCCCACTGAAAATGCTTTGCCCACAGGGACCTTGTTAAAAATATCTATCTTGACATCTGCAAAAAATTATAAAAAATAAAAACAAACCATTTTCTTCCTGATCGCCTCTACTTTTTATGAATCTAATTTACATTTACAAAAAGATTATTTAAAAGCAGAAACATACAAAAGTAAAATCTTTTTTTTCTCGACTGCCATTTCGATCAAGTGTCGTTTCGATCAAGTGTCATTCAATCAAGTGTCATTTCCATCAACTGTCGTTCGATCAACTGTTTTAGTGCTCTTTATATGCTATAAAGCTTCTTGCTTAAATGCTTACAAAATTAAGTGAATTTAAAAAATCATTTGATAAAAAGCAAAGATTGAAGTGTTGATAACATTAATAAAACAAGCTTTTAAGCACATTTGCTGCTGGAGAGTTTTTTTCTCTGTAAACAGTATTAATTTTGCCATTCTTATTTATAACTTTACGTATCAATGACGTTTGATGAACAGCCGAAGTCGTTAATTCTTTTAAATCGCTCTCTCGTTTTCAGCCAATACATAAAAATTGACTATCCTTTAAAAACTTGCTTTTGCAATCCAAAATAATGTTTAATTGCTACGTTTAAAAATATATATTGAACGAGTATAAAACTCCCTTCTTATACAAACTTGAATGACAATTCTAGCGCTAGTAATTGCGGGAGGACGCTAAGGAGGAACATAATAAACTGTAACAATCCCTGATTAAAGGGAAAGGCCAAAGAATAATCTAAGAAAAAACGCAGCCACTTTCCGCCCCCAGGTCGTACAAAGTTTGCAAAAAATCCCAGTCCAAATAAGGTTAAATAAGTAAAGAGCTTCTTTGTGATACAGAATTTTAATATTGCTTTAAATAAAGTCGATTTTATCGGAGCCATAAGCTTTTCGTGACGCTCTCATCAATGGCAATCGCGTCAAAATGGGACGAACCAGAGAAAATCAAGGTATTTATAATCTCAACAGTTGGGAGAAAGGTGCTGTAGTCTCGAAAAGGAGAAAGGCATAATTGCACAAAATCAAAGAAGTGTGGTGCAATACAGTGTAATCTCGGAAAGAGATTACATAAATAACATACAAAAAACTCAAATTTAAATTTAAAGCGATAAAAATGTTAAAAGCTGAAAATAAATTTTCCTGAGTCGTCGGAAAGTCAAAAGATCTGAAGAGACTTTTATCAGAGCCAGTTCATCAATTAAAAATAAATTTAAATTCACTGTGTTAGGACTACAACTTGCTTTCTTCTGCAATGGATCTTGCTTTTGCAACTTGCTGATAGCCCGAAGGGGTAATTTTTAAGGTCGAGAACAAATTTTGATAAAAATATTGACAGATCAAGTAAATACGCACCTACATTTTTTAAAAAATTTAGTTGAAAATTACATATGGGAACGAAGTTACAACTAAAAAGAGCTGGATTGGTATTGGATTAATAAGTGAAACATAGCGTAAAACAAATTTAGCTTTTTTTTGTTTTTTAATTAACAATTAACAAGGGCGATCATTGTTAGCTGTCAAAAAATAATTGACAATAAGCTTACATAGATTTTATTCATTTGTTTGGTAAATATTAGCCACGTGATGAGCCGTTTCAAGTGAAATAAGTATTTTTATGGTTTTAACACTTTTGAATTATTTATCTAATCATTTTAAAAAAGTAAACACAATGCAATTGATATTTACAACAATTGAGTGACAAAAGTTTGTTAATTCATCAGACGTAATTCTAATCTAATTTTAATTCATTGTGTATGATTATGAATAAAATTTTAACTATCAGTCACTACATTTATTTTAACTTAAAAAAAATTTTACGTAAACAAAGAACTCTTAATTTTTATTCTTATTAAATTTAAAAATATTTTACACGTAAAGTTTCAGATTTGGCTTATAAATCCTTTATCGAAATTTAATCATAATTAAAACAGGCCAGAGTGAACCAAACTTAAAAATGTTTTGTTTAATACAAAAACGAACCTCAGGGCTAAATATATACATGTATATATCTATTTCAAGCAGAAAAGCACCAATTTAAAAAACCTGGTGAAATCTGGATTCAAGTTTATCTACAAACAAAAAAAATTGTGTCCGGAATCATCACCCAAGGTAGACCAAGGAAATTTATACAATACATAACATCTTACAATATCTCACATTCACTGGATGGAAGAAACTTTAAAATGCTCAACAAAGTAGTTTCATTTGCTTTATTTTAACAATATATCCTACTATATTTTATTACCGATATGTAATAATTGTCAGGAATTTTTTAGGTAAAATTGATGAACTTCAGATTACGATAGAATTTTTGAAATGCTTCTTATAAATTACATTATAAAACTCGATGTCAAATAATTAGGTTTCGCTGTCTTTCTATTGAGTTGTAAATTAAATATTTTTGGCTTTATTTACAATCGATTGAAAATACGTTATATTAAACTTACGATGATGAGATATGAGTTCGCTACTCAACCAAAGCGTTGACTTTGCTAAGGTTTATAATGAAAATGTTCAAATTGCGCTGAAACTATTCAGTCAATGTCAAAACATTTTTGATTTGATTTACTTCGAGAAAACGCGCTATAAAAATGTTGTGAATTTAGTTATTTAGTTATTATAATTTATACACGTCTTTGCAAAATGTCTGTGCACTGTATAGTGTGACACACACTTAATGTTTTATTCTTGAGTTTCGAAGCTAAACTAATAAGATTTTTTTGCTGATATGAAAATCAAGTATACTCGTCAGCAAATTAGAAAAAAATTTTACACTTTAATTAGACTTTTGTATTTAATTATTGATTACATACGCTTAGTAAATGAATCGTAATATTTTAAGAAATTTATCTTTATCATTTATCTCGTTACGCAAACAGATTTTCAGAAAAGGCTTTCATAATAATTCAAGTTTTTCGTTCAGTTGTATGAATATTTTTGGGTAGAATAAATAGCTGCTTTTTTGTGAAGTACGAATTCTAAATTATGGTCAACGCTACATGTAAAACGTGCTTTGTGGTTGCATACTTTTACCTTTCAACCAAAGATTCTATCAATTGTCGCCTACCATAATATCAATCAGACCTGTCTATAAAATTTTAAATTACTGAACATGATAATGTTTTAAATAAATGGAGGATGCATGCTACCGAGAAGAAGTAGAAATGTGAAGACTACAAACCTCTGTTTTCTTTACCCATGTTCATAATTATATTAATTTTATGTTATGATACGTAACCTAAGATTTTTCAAAATTTTTTCCAATTTATAATAAGAAATAGGAATTGTTTCAAGCTTTTATAAAATATTTGCAAATATTCTTTTTACTTGTTTCAGAGATTTCAGGGAAACAACGACACAAATACTCCTGTAATAAGGTACTTTCCCGAGGAAATAGAAGCGTCATACATTCGCCTGTATCCTATCACGTGGCATGTGGCTCCAAGTTTGCAAATGGAGTTACTTGGATGCACCATTTAAACAATATTCATGTTTGGTTTTACTCAAAACCATTTATTCCTTCTTTATGCATAAATTAGACACTTTGTTTCTTTGTTTGATGCTCTTGCTTTCTTTTTGAAATCGATAAACCATAATGAAAAGAATAAATATGAAATAAATATCTCTAATACTGTACTAGAAAGCACGCACCAATTTTGAAGTGAAATTTATAAATCAGAAAGCAACAGAAAGTTGGAAAAAAGAAAAAAACCAGTCTAAAACTAAAAAAGACTACAAAAAGCATTTTGGCAATAATTAAAGACTTTAAAGCTGAACACAAAAATGCTACTCTAAAAATTTTTTTGAAAATCAGTTGCATTTGCATTTGGTAATCAAAGTGAGAGAAAGCATTTTTTATTAAATTTATTTTAAAAGTTTATATAGAACATGCATTTTGCTTAAAATAATTTTTAAATTACAAGCGCATTTTTCTTTGTTATTTTTGTGTTTGTTTGTTTAACAAAGAATTAATATTTAGGCAAAATCAAACTTTTTCCGGCTCCAACCGTAAACTATTTGGAAAGGATACAGTTTTCCAATTTAAAACGATCCAGATCAGTGAGCAAATACATTAAAAGTTTGTTGTGAAGACTATTTTTTGTATCTTCACAAGCTTTGATAATGAGAAACTAATCTTTTGTACTTCATTTTTAACCATAAAATTTGGTAATTTTTGACTTAAATTGCACTTTGATGCGGTGTAAAAGCATCTATTTAGCTTCAAAATTTTTGCAAATTGAAAGTATATTTTTGTAAGTTAGCAAATTGTAGCTATTTTTTAAAACTGTTTTTGACTTTGTTTTTTCATACTGCGAGTAAGCGATTTAAGTAGTTTAGCTGTTGAGTGGAAACGCTGGTAAACACAATTTTTAAATAATTTTTTGCCTAGCGTACTTAAGTCCAAAACTGACTTTTTATGGGTTTATAAACCACTAATAAAAAGGTTTGTAAGTTTGTTAAATATCTTTTTGACTAGTCTATAGATAAATAAAGGAGGCAAAAGCAACCCAATGACCGTAGAGATCAGTTTGCTAGTTGCGTGTCCAGAGTAGGTCCAGAGATCCACGGTGATCCAAGGAGAGTGTTGCTCCTATCCGGCGAAGCTCAGCTGGCTGGATGCCTGAGAGTACAGGTAGGTGGTCCGTTGGAGTGGGACGCAGGCATCCAGTAACTATACGCAAGGCGTCATTTAAGACACTGTCGATGAGGCGAGTGTGAGCACTGCGACACCAGACTGGCGCACAGTACTCACCTGTTGAGTAGACTAGAGATAAGGTGGCTATGCGTAGTGTTTTAGCACCAGCACCCCATCCCAAGCCCACGAGTCGCCTCAACAGTGTAACGCACGAGGATAGTTTTTTGCGCAATGCCACTAAGTGGTAATCTGTCCAGTTTTACCCAAAGATAAGTAGGTGCTGGACAGAACAGTAAAAGTCTATCGTTTTTGTAGACCTTTAGCTCACGTTTGGCCTCTCGGTTGTTTAAGTGAAAGGCTGCCGTCATCGTCTTAGCGTGACTGAGCTTCAACCTCCAAGTCTGGAGATACACTAAAAGTGTAGTCATGTCTTGGCTTAAAGTCCGCTCCAAGTCCTTCTAGTGTCCAGAAGAGTGCAACAATGCTAAATCATCAGCATAAGCAAACTTTCTGGAAATCATGGGAAGAAGAGCGTGCATATAGATGTTAAATAGGAGGGGAGCCAAGACCGATCCCTGAAGAATGCCGTTTTTAAGACGGCGTAGCCTGCTTTGCTTGCTGTCACTGGTAGTAAGGGTGAAACGTCGATTTCGGACAAGCTCCATAATCATTTTAACCATGTGCTTATCCGAAAGTAGTTTCAGCAGCTTGCATGTAAGGCCACGGTGCCAGACAATGTCATAAGCAGCTGTTATATTGACAAATACGGCACCGGCCTTTTTTTTAGCCTTAAAAGAATCCTCATGTTCTGGGTTAGCAGAACAACTTGATCTACAGTTGACTTCCCGGGTCGAAACCCAGCCTGCTCTTTAGGGAGTAGTGGATCGATTAATGGCTCAAGGCGGGCTGAGATTAGCCTGTCGAGGATCTTGTAGAGGACACAGACCAGAGATATCGGTTTATAACTCTTTGGGTCCCCCACGGGCTTTGTTGGTTTTGGGATCGCCATTACAAGCGCTCTTCTCCAGATCTTGGGAATTTTGAGTCGCGCAAACAGGAAGAAAGGAAGTCACGTAACCAGGACTTCAAAGCATCTCCAGCATGGAATATAAGCTATGGGAAGATGGAATCAGGACCCGGAGCTTTGTCTGGTTTTAAATGTTGGAGGGCAGCAGTAAATTCTCTCTGTGAAAATGTTCCAGAGATATTTACTGGACCTGCATGCTTTTCGACTAGAGTGTGAAAAGTCAATGCTTCAAACTGCCTCGGACCATTGATTCCTCCGCTTTCTGTCAAGATTGGCAAGCAGAGCTGTAGCAGACAAACTTAAGTGGTCACCCTGAGGAAACTGCACGAAGGTTTTATTGAGAGATTCACACTCTGCATCCCAACACGGAGCCTAATTATTTCGACACCTGCGTGGAATAGTCTTTTTGGCTGCTTTCTTAATGGTGTTACAGAAGTCCTGGTAAGGCGCATCCACATCAAGTGAATCAGGCGGCAACAAAGTCTTTGAGAATTTATTTGTCAAAGCAATGTAGTGAATCCATTATAATATATAATAATGTATATAAATTACTGGAGCATAATGTATACAGTGGAACATAATGTATATAACTTACTGACATATAGAATCTTTAGGTATATATAAGCTACCCCGATTTAAATCTGCTGTAAAACCACCATACTTTTTATAGAATTGGCAGTTATCTAAATCTTGATTTTTGCTTTTAGCAGTTAAATATCCAGTTATGTTTAGTATACAAGTGTAGTCATTGAATCTTCAATAACAGAGGCTTGCATTTCCAGCAAACAATCCAATATACGAGGTATAGCACATTTTTTCAATTAAGGCAAAAGATTAGTTTTGGCAATGATTATCAGGTTCAATTTGAATAAGATCATTTACAGCATCACTGTTTAATTAAAAAGTGACATTGTTTTAGAAATACTGACGTTTTCAAATATTTGTTTTACTATGATAAAATGTGTTTCCCCAGATTCTTGCCTAAGTTTGCTAAACTGTTTTTTCAACAGATTAGTCAAAAAATACCTAGCATAGCGTATTACCAATACTCTTGTTGAAGCAAGTATTCGCTAATCTCCACCAGGCTACTGGAAGTTTGAGATAAACAGAAAACAGCATCTTTTATCAAGCTTTTAATTTTTTCCTTCCAAAACTGTTTATATTTTGGATCATAAAATTAAAGTCCTTAAGTTTCTGAATAATATCATTGGAGGAAGTAATCACAGTCTCAAATTATCTCGTGTTCTTTTAATTTGCGGGCAATTGCTGCGGGCCATACGGTGAAAAAATGCTCTGTAAGCCTGATGCCTTGAATACCCGCAACGTGACGCTAGATTATAAGTAAATTTTTTGAAATAACGTCGATTTCTTCAATTAACGATTAAATTAAGGTCATATTTTACAACAGCCAATCAGAGAATCACGACAACAAAAGGATTAAGAAATTAAAAGTCTGGTAATCTAAAAAAATTCAATTCATCAATTTTTTAATAACTTTAGAAAGAAAACGTTCGGCGTTCAAAATCACGTGCTTTTAATTAGCTAGCCACGTGCTGCTGATTAAGATTACAGTTGTTAAAACAAAAATTTAGAACAATTATAAAGCCGCTTGCAAATACGTTAAAAAAATTAATTTTACCGACTATGCAATAATTATTAATATGAAAAAAATTACGTCATACAAAAACTAAGACTACTGAAAAAAAGACAGAAAATTAACTATAAATTTGTTCGGTTAAGATTAAGTTGTAAATGAAGTGTGACAATAAGCTTAATAAATTTCTGAATTAACAACAATGTGATTAGGCAAATCTGCTGCCGAGTGGTGATTGGTAAAACAGACAGGTAAATGTGACTGACATTGTTCAACAAATAATTAAACGCAACACTTTGACAAATCCTTTGACAAATTAGACAAAATTAATGGATTTCCCTGAAAATCTTTTACAATCTTTTAGCGAATGTCACAAAATTTAAAGAAAAAAAAAGATTAATTTAGCTGTTTCGGATTCCGATATTTGCCTGCGCTTTCGGTGGTCACATGACTCCGCGTTCGCGTTTGTTGGTCATGTGAGTCGCCTTTTTCTTGTTTTTGTTACCACGTTGTCCGTCCTTCGTTGTTTTTCATTCTTTTTGTATCGTAGTTGTTATGAAAGGCGCAGATGTGGAAAGTTTAAAAACTTTAACCCATTATATGCCGAAAGTTGAAATTTTTGAAATTTTTTTGCTGCATCTTATAAATTGATGCTATTTAGGTCCAAGCAACACAATAACAATAATATTTTCAATTTGCGTTTTGTTTTCTTAAAAATACGAGCCGTCCTATATATAGGACGCTAGGCAAATTCACTAGCATTTATTGCGAAAATCTCGTCTTTCACTTGTCGCAACTGTCTCTTGTATACAAAATGCGCTTTGCATTTGTTTTCATATTTAGTGAAAGAAAAATAAGATTATTCTCAAGCTTTTTGACACAGTTGTGGTACCGCACAGTGTCTTACTGAATGTGATACTACTTGAAAAACTTCACATGAAGACCAGTGTCACATTTCTCACACCTTGTCATTGTTTTTACATGGCAATGTGCACAGTGAGTCTGCTTTTCTTCCAGAGAATTTTTTTTAGAGCTGACACAAGTTTCACGCTAGTGAAAAAGTTGTCAAAACATAAATGAAACACCTTTTGTATGTGACTCTGAAGAACATTCGCAAATGAATAAACAAGATCTCATCCAAGGCCGAAACTATTACTTTCCTCCACTGGTCATGTGGCTTTTTTTCCTTGATATGGATCAAACAAACCAAACAATCTAAAGTAGTAGTACCACACCAAATCTTGAAACCAAAGCTTATTGGCTTGCCCCTAAGGAATTGTTTGCGACCGTGACGCCCATAATACTCACACATAGATTCGTCAAAGCTGTAAAATTCTTCTACAGGAGCATTTTCTGGGAATTCTTTGTTCAGATATTTTACAAGAGGTCTGACTTTTGAAAATTTGTCCGCGTCATCCAAACAATTGTTGTCTGCAAATTGAAAATTTGTTAAAATTGCTTCAAACTTGTCCCGCCTCATGGCATTTGCGACAAGCTCATGATGAGTATCGGACGCATTTTCCCACATTAGTCTGCGCTTAAGCATCGAAACGTATCCACTCAATATTAATATTCCGAGAAAGCAGTCTATGTCCTTCTTGGTAACCATAAGCTTTCGATTTTTCTGGAAAGCATACATGTATCTGTTTGTTTCCACGACGATTAAATCTATCAGTTCATTATCAAACAAAAGTTCGAAATAGCCTAATGGTGATAATCGTTTGCTTTTATTTCATCCATGTGCGCATTAGCAGGTATCCATGGAACCTGGTCACTGGCCAAGTCGATATTTACCCAGTTTCGCTTTGGTTTTTCGACTTTCTTTTTCGGTTTCTTTTTTGCCTGTTTATCGTCATCTTCAGTCGTTGTGCTCCTTTTATGATCAAACTTAGCAGAGGCTAGCAGCATACTTCCTGTTAAATTACTGAAGAAACAAAAAGGTTTTCGCCTGAACTCACACTCTTTCTTTTTCTCAGAATTTCACGTACAAAAATCGCAAAATTCGACGACCCTACATAGTTTTTTTCTGAAATCTTTCGCGACACACTGGTTGGGAACCACTGTGTTAGCATCTCTGAAAGCAATTGTCTGCTAGATTTTTTGGTTGCTTGTGGGCCCGCGTCAGGTACGGTATCGCTTGAAGGTTTCCCTAAGTCAACGGTTTACAACCGGGGAGGAATTCCTCCCCAGGGAGGAATTTTACCACTTTAGGGGAGGAATTTAACTTTTGAATTAAATGCAATACTACTTATAACTACCACTTCAATGCAGGAAATAATTTCAGCCAGGAAATTGGTCCGGTGCCGGTAGCTGAATGAAATATTTGAATATTGTCATTGCCAAGCCGTATTGCCTTCCCGAAACGTGTTAAGTTGACGCTAGAACCTTACTACATACACAATATTTTTGCTGCACCAACAGATCTAGCTTCCCGCATCGTAGTGTTGAGTGTTATCACATTACCGTTAAATAGCATACATTGTCAATATTTGTTATGCTTTAATTATTAAATTATGGTTGTCAAAAAGACCGTTGTTGTAACATACTGTTGTCAATAATAGGGAAATAATATTTTGTTAGCAGTCCTTCAGATGAAAATATAGACAGGACAAGGGAGAAAGATTTTTGGTAGGCTACCGTAACTCTTATTAGCCATGTTTAACATTTAGCAAAGCTGCCAAAGAAAGTTGAAACTTGCAAGGTTTTACAAGTTATATCCTAGAGCAAACTGTAGGTAGACTTTGTCAAAGCATATTATTAAAATACATTTCAATAACTAGGCTACCAAAAGGCAGTGCAGCCTCAATAGGTTGCGCAGTATGTAGACTGGCTACTAGGCTGGGATTTCGATTGTTAGACAGGTAATACTTTAGAATGTTAGAAGTTAGTTGCTCATATAAACTGAACATAAAACAGATAACTTTTTATGTTTAGTTTATATGAGCAACTAACTTTTAACATAGGCTAGCCTGGTGTAATAAAATTAGATATACAGCCAAATATTAATAACCTAAAACAGTTTTTTTTTGTGTAGATTTAGCCTTACGTTTAGTTACTAGCAACCTAGCAGCAAAGTCATTATACATAGTAAAAAAAAGCCACAGTGCATACTTTGCAATAAAGTACTCTCCAATGACTCAATGAGACCAGCAAAGCTCAAGAAACACCTGGAAAATGTACATCCGTAATACATAAATAAGGACAAAACCTATTTCGAACGTCAAAGGAGACAACTAAAGTCAATGAGACTGGATGCTTCTAGCAATTTTTTTAGAAAAAACAACCAACTGTTAGAAGCATCTTATTTATTGGCATTTGAGATAGCAAAACAAAAAAAGCCACATACTATCGGCAAAACGCTAATCAAGGCTTGCATTCTAAAAACGGCTGGCATAGTACTGGGAAAAGAGGCAAAAAAAAGCTAGCTGCAATTTCGCTGTCAAATAACACCATTCAAAGGCGAATCAAGGATTTGTCTCTTGATATAAAAAGTCAAGTAGTACAGCAAATCGAAACTGCTCCGTTTGGACTTTTTTGCAATCCTGCTGGTTGAATCAACAGATATATCTTCATGTGCACAGTTGATGGTATACGCAAGATATGTTTGATAATGATGCATTTAAAAAAAGTTTTTATTCTGCTCCGCTCTTGAAACTATTATAAAAGCAACAGATTTTCTGAATAAAGTTACAACACTTTTGACTACTGAGGGCTTGGAATGGAAAAATCTTTCTGGCTGTTGCACTGATGGTGCGCCAGCAATGTTGGGATACAACTCAGGCTTTCAAGCTTCAGTAAAGAGGCAAACACCAAAAAGTAAAGATGTTCACTGCATGTTGCATAGGCAAGTCCTAGCTTCCAAGACATTACCCGAGTCCCTTCAAAAAGTTCTTGATCAGACAATAAAAATAGTTAATTTTATTAAAGCAAAAGCTTTAAATTCCCGTCTTTTTAAGGCATTCTGTGCAGATATGGATTCAGACCACCAGATGCTTCTCTAATACACTCCGACTCGATGGCTATCCAAAGGCAAAAATCACGCGAAGAGTGTTTGAACTCCGAGAGGAATTAAAAGAATTTTGTCTTCACAAGGGCAAGATTGAGTATCACGCTTGGCTAGATAATAAATAGAGGGTAACCTCTCTGGCTTATTTGTGTGACATATTTGAACAACTTAACAAACTCAACCTACAGATGCAAAGCAAAAATACCAATCTTATCAAATTTGTCAATGCACTGAAGGCTTTCAAAGCTAAGTTGGCAAATTGGAAAAGAAAAGCTGAAATCTACAATTTTGCAATGTTCGAGAAAGTGGAAATGAGTCTTGAAAGCAGAGAGGAGAGCAGTATGCCAGAAGTTGTCGAGAAAGATATTGTAAAGCATTTGTCAAACCTTCAAAACGAATTCGACAGATACTTTCCTGAGACTAATAATAAAGAATTGGATTTTGTGAGAAATCCGTTTACATTTTTTTGTTGAAAAGCTTTCGGATGAACGTCCGGACAAATTTTTAAAGCTGATAAGCGATTATGGAGCTAGACAATAGTACCAAGAAAAACCCCTTTCACACTTCTGTATTGGATTGAAAAACTCATACCCTGAAACAAAAGAAACAGCTCTTTGTATTCTTATTTCTTTTGTATCAACTTACCTTTGCAAGTCAAGATTTTTGTCTCTACTTCAAATTAAGGCCAAACATAGAAATCGACTTGCGGTTGAGTATGATTTGCGTTGTTCACTGTCACAAACTACATCCCACATCCAACTACTTTCAGAAAACAAAAAAGAACAAATTTTACATTAATTGAGAGAAAAATTGAACTAAATTGATATTCGAATTCATTAAAACTGTCTGAACTGGTGCCAGTGTTTTCTGTTTTAATTGCTATTTGGTTATTTTGTTATTCTTCTGATATTGTACAGCGATTTCTTGGTGTAATGATGCTTGCAAGTTTTAATTGCAAATCAAATTTTCTAGGTTATTCTTAGACTCTTTCACAGTTAAACTTGTGGTTGATGCTGGGTTTCGGGGGGGGCAGGGAGGGTAACTTTTTTGAAAAATGTTTTTTGACAAAAATTTGATAATTTGGGCTAAAAATTTGCGCTGATATCATATATTGATATCTCAGTTAATAAAAATCTCTTAAATGCTAAATTTTAATTAAAAAAGTACACCAACGTTTTTTTTAAATTTATAAAATTAAAAGTTTTAATATTTTATTTTATTAGTTATAACTTTGCTAAAATTTAAAATGGCTATAGCAGAGTTTAAATAGATTTAGGGTTCAGGTTCATAAAAATGCTGAATATACAATTAGTCTGATATCATTTTATGCTTATAAAAATATATCTTATAAAAATAAATTATTAGTTGTAATTTTTTTAAGTAAAATTTAGCATTTATCTCTTTTTCACAACCTCATATATGCTTTTTTTTTTAAATCAGCGCAATTTTTTATTATAAAGTGGTATTTTTGGTGGAAAAAAGTTTTAAAAAAAGTTACTTCCCCTTTCGAAACCCAGCATCAACCAAACTTATTAGTTTAAAGTTACCGAGTAAAGATAATTGTCACTAAAATACAGTGGATTATCCAAAAGATGCAACGACTAGAGTACTAGACTAAGGTTGTGCTTTACTCCAGAATCTGCAAGCAGAGTCGTGAGAAAACAACGTTTAAAAAACTTAGCGTAATAGGAAGGGAATGAAAAGTACCAAAATGGGCTAAGGGAAAAATGCATTTCTTTCAATCATTCTCAATCATATTTCTATTTTCATCATTAGAAAAAACAAAACTTAAAACTGGTTAAAAAAATGTTGTTTTAACTTATTGGTTTAAATATCAGGTTTTGTTTCGATTGAATTGAAGAACGGTTGTTTATTACTTATGTACTTGAAGTTTTACTTTATATAATTACTTGTATCTTATATAATTACTTATATATTATACCATAGCGTCGGTCAATATTATTTGATCTTTACATACATATCCAACACCTGTGTTGTTCTTGAAACTTTATTTAAACTCCAAATTTTGAACATTTTTAACAGAATGAAAAGAGTTTACTCAAAATGAATTCAACTACTAAAATTCTAATTAACATAAAGAAATAACAGAATCATTGTTAAGTGTTAATATCGAACATAATGGAAAACGCACCAACAGAGGTTGTTTGACTTTTTTTATTCAAGTAGATGACACAACAAATGTAGCAGAGTTAGAAGACCCCTGCTCCACCTTTGTTCCTATATTTTTGTTTGCAACAAGAACATGTATTGGAAATTATTTTACAACATTAAGCACCGGTATTAAAATTTTGCATAAATGGCTTGGTGTGAACAACTATTTTATTTTTATATGTGACATTCCGTACAGTACAATATCTAGATAATTCTGCGTTCATTCTTTCTCCCTAAAATTTTATGTTAAAAATAACTCCAAATAGAATAACCTACTTTTTTTGTTGCACTAAGTGTGTAATAAAAATAACCAAAAAATTGAAATATACAGTATACCAGGATGAGCCAAAAGTAGGTGGACAGTATGTGAAATAGGTTTATGTATTTAGTTCTGGTGTTTCAGGACCATTTTCCTTAATGGAACGGTCACAGGAGAAAATATTTCGAACTTCTAATAAATCAAGTTGTTCTCCAGTAATAGCAACAGTCTAATTCACATGACCTTTATCTTCAACAAGACGGGGCCCCTCCACATTACTCAAGAGCAGTCCATGAGTATCTTGCTGAAACATTTTCTGTGAAATAGATTGGACGAAGAGACCCAGTTGATTGGCCGGCACGTTCATCGGACTTGACCCCGATGGATTTTTTCTTTTGGGGAGCACTAAAGGAGAAAGTTTATAGTTGAAAACGAAGAAGCGTCATTGATTTGAAAAAGTAAATAAGAGATGCATTTCAAGAAATTAATACCAAGACAGACTTGTGCAAAAATGTTTGTCGAAGCTTAAGAGGTAGACTTTAAAGCTGTGTAAATTGTGATGGAAAATAGTTTGAGCAACTGCTTTGATGAAATTAGAAAGCTTTTGAATTATTGTTGACAAATCTAATTGTCAATGTAATAATTGTGTTAGTACACATAGCTGTATGTATATGTAATTTCTAAATAAATGTAATCATTTACTGTCCACCTACTTTTGGCTCACCCTGTATATTCATTTTAGTTTTCTGCGCGTCATTGGATTGGTTTAAAGCGTTGCAATAATTTGATTGATTTTTATAAATTCCTTGGCAGACTTTAACAATAGATGTCGCGGGTCTTGCGTTGGGCAGCCTTGCTGTGACGAAATGTAAATACTTCAATATACCGTAAAGTTAAAATTAAAATATACGCCTGTATATTAGCCAAGTTTGACTTTAAACTATTTTGCTACTATTAATAGACTAACGTGTTAAAAAAAAGCTTGCAAAAACCAAAAATACCTAATTTCATCAAAGCAATTAACCCTAACTAAATTTTTTAATTACAACAATTTGAAATAATCATAAAAAAGTACGACGTGGCACATAAAATTTCATTTTTTTCATGAAATAAATTATATTTTTTTTTATTGTATGAAAAGGTTCATTTACAAAATTGTTCAGAAAATTGGGTGATTTTTCGAGAAATATTCGTTATTGCAACGATCGAAGCGTTTTGATAATGAAATCAGATTTTGCTGAAATAGAGTTTCTTTTTCTCTGAACTGCAATAACCTCCCTAAGGAAATTCCAACTGTGAAAGAATCTTACTTGTAAATTTACGATCAATCAAACCGCCAAAGTCCTTAACTTTCTGTAATCGCTCTCTCGTTTTCAGCCAATTTACAAAAGTTGATTACCCCTCAAAACTAACTTTTTTAATTCCAAAATAATATTTTATTGTAATATTTAAGTATATCTATAGAAATAGTATGAAATTATTTTTATATACAGCAGTGATGTAGTCGAGACCACTAACATCTAGACCGAGACCAAGACTGAGATCCGATAATTTTTCCGAGACCAAGACCGAGATCGAGACCGAAAAATTTCGAGACCTAAGGTTCGAGACCGAGACCAGAAATAATCGAAATTGAGACTGAGATCGAGACCGAAAAATTTTACGAAAATATAGTCGGTTTAAATATTTCAAAAACCATAAATTTCTATTTTCTAAACAGCAATCTAAGATTACTTTTTAATTGAACAAGCATCTCGATCATGTTGAAAAGAGCTTTGCTCAAGTTCAATTGCATCATTAAACAATTAGCTTTAAAAATCCTTTCAACTAGAGCAAAAGAAAGCCGAAATATACAAGGCACGGCGGTAAACAATGTTGAAAACAACGATCGAAAAACTTTAAAAAAATATCATTAAAAATTTGGTGCTTACGTATTATCGGGAGGACCTTTAAAAAAACGACTCAAAAATTAAAGTAAATAGGGTTACTTATTATTAAAGTAAATTAGGGTTACTAACCCTAACCCTAACCCTAACCCTAACCCTAACCCTAACCCTAACCCTAACCCTTAATACGTACTGTGAAAAAAAGGAAAAAGTAAAAATCAAAGGTCCTCCCGATAATACGTAAGGACCAAAAATTTTTTTCAAAACCCAAAAATGCTGAAGGCACGCTAATCACAAAAATAGTTGAAACTTGGGTGACCGGTAAATTCCACCCGGTATATTTCATCATAGTTAAATTCTAGTGCAGTATATTCTACCACGGAAATTTGTTAGGTTTAGAGGGTTAGGTGTTAAGGTTACAGTTAGAATTAAGGGTTAGGGTTAGTAGAGTTAGGGAAATAAATTTGCTTGTCAACTACTGTACTCTGTCTTGGCAGCTTATAGCGTGATAAATCAACAACAATCTACAAATAAAATGAACAGTTAATATGGTGTGATATTGTAGTGGAATATACAGTGATAAAATATAAATTACAGCGGTGGAATTTGCCGCGGTGAACTGTGTCGTGGTGGAATTTACCGCAATAGAACACACCAAGAACCAAAACTTCATTCAAATATTTGATTAACTTGGTTATCTGTGTTGGTGCGTTGTATTTGTTGGCTATGTTTGATTTACATACAATAGATTTAGTCTAATTAATCTCCTAAAAAAGATTAAAAATAAGGACTAATTATACAAAACAGTAAAAGCTGCTTAACAACTCGCTGACTTTTCTTTTTGTATAGTCCCTGTTTATTTTATGTTCGTTTTTGTGTAGGTTAATCAAAGTAGTTTTTAGTTATTTTCTTTTTTTCTACTTTGTTTTATTAGCAATTTGGTAATTTGTTTTAAGCAATTAGTTCATACAATGGCGTTTGCAGAAAGTTGTTATGGGGGCGGTTGAGAGCCGAAAACACGATCACTATAATTCGTAATGTTTTTTACAAAAGGAAGGCCTGAACTAACAAAAAAACAGGAACCACTTTCAAATTTTCACTTAAAAACACAATTAAAATTATTTATTTATTCGTGATAGTATTATGTATCTTTATTTTTATCCTCCTGACTCCCTGACTCACAGGAAATTATCGGTGACTCACAGAAATAAGATGGTAAATGGGAAGGTATTTGGCCCAAAACGCCTTAAGGTCCAGCACTTTAAATTTGTCCTTGGCTGCTGAGTTAAATTTTAACTCGACAAACTGTTCTTGTGCTTCATCAAAAATGTCGCCTATTTCGCACTGTAATGTGTTTCTTGCTTCTCATCTATAGGAGAATTTTATTTGATTAATTTTTTTTTAAATCAGATAAATGAGTTTTTATTTGTGCTTTAATTGAGACTCACAGTTACCGTTTGCGAGTGCAAAATTCAATTAAAAAAAGCTTGCTGGATTCCGTTGTTCAATTTGATTCTTGCTGAGTTGAAGTTCCTATCATTTTGAATATCAAAATTTATAAAGAATGTGTTGTAAAACATGTTAACAATCGCGCCTTCTTGAAAATTTACGTACGCCCGCCAGGGGAGGCGTGCCTCCCCGGTTAAGAACCACTAAACTAAACCATTTATTGACTATGTTTATTCAAAAATTTTACGAGGCAATAAAAGGCTTTCAATTTTGTTTTGCAAGGGGAATTGTTTATCGTGAAGAAATCAGTAAATCATCATAAGCACATCAAATAACAAAAATATCAAAAAATGTCTGGTCTCGAGACCAATTTAGAAAGTACGAGACCGAGACCAGGTCATTACGAGACCAAGACTGAGACCGCCAGCAAAAGGCTAAGACCGAGACCGATACCGAGACCCTAAAAATTGGTCTCGAGACTGGTCTCGAGACTTCCATCACTGATATACAGCCTTGAATAAAATTTATAGCGCTAGTAATTGTCGAGATACAAGCAAGCAAAGACAGCGAGTAGTTTCTGCCCCCTCTCACAGTCGTACAAAGTTTCCAAAAATCCCAGTCTGAATAGGGTTAACACTAACTCGGGAGCATTTTATGATTATTTCTCGGCTACCTTGGACAACAGTTAAAAGCTTATTTTGTAATATTAATCAAACATCTATCTATAATAAAGTGCTTTCTGTTACAAGTTACAATTAGTTGAAATTATAGATTTTGTTGAGATTTGCAACAGTTTACTAGCAAAAGCGGTATATCTTCTTTCGCATTGTGTTACTGAAACATGAAAAATAATTTCTCCCAATTCGGTTTTCTAACATACGTCTGCATCTAAAACGTAGCAAAAACAGAAAAAAAGTTTAACTATTCCTTTAACATGATCAAAAGAAACTAATCAATATGTTAAGATCATTATGGGGTAATAAATAAAAATTGAAATTTTTACTTTTACAAACAGCAGGCTGCTTTCAGTGTTCAAGTCGACGTTATTTGTAAGTCAAAAGCAGAAAATTGCACAAAACGCCAGTCTACTATCCACAGCTTTTTTAATGAAAAAAGAAATTGTTTTATACGTAGAAAGTGAGGTGGCTTTCCGGAAGATAAAAGTGTGTCTGAAACTACGTCAACTAAAGTTCAAGATAATGTTACTTCTTTATTCTCTAATTCAGTGGTTCCCAACCTTTTCAACATACTACCTCACCTGTTCAATCTGAAAGTGATTTTTACCTCCCCTACATTGCAATAATTGTAACACAGTACCAATAAGAAATTTTTGATAAATCTTGTTAACTGAATCGTAATTTTTTGATAATTTCTCTTGTTGTTAACAAAATAATATTGTCAAGACAAAATTAAGCCTATCTTCAGGAACACAAATAATAATAAAATCAAAATACGGTATTGATAACCTTCAATGTAAAACTTTAGAATAAAAAGTATATCCAATATATTTCAAAACATACTAGAGGAGTAGCAACGTAATTTGGGGGAGATCACTAATAGAAAAAATCAGAGACAGATTCAAAATGAAGATATTTTTTTACCACTTAAAAAATTTTTTCAGTAATAAGCATAATTGATTGTAGTTGTATGCCCCCGTCCTTTCAAAAATCCTCTGTACGCCACTGTTAAGGACCTTGCAGAATTGTGACTCATTCCATCATCATCTTTTACCTTTTTCTTTTTTTTTTTTTTTTTTAATCAATTAAGTTCTTGCGCGGTGTCCACGTGATGTTGACAAAATTGCATAACCGGTGCGGTTAACATCTCTAGCCTCCTACTAGTGGACCATGATATCTCTAGATCACTGTTATATTTTTTCTACCAAGATCACGACAATTATTTTTAGTAATTTGTAATTGGTGAGCCTGGGGCAACAGTCCATTAGTCACCGCCTTAATCCACTACTGCCCGTTCTCAACCACGACGACGACAACGTGATAACTAAAAATGCATCATCACTGTAAATAAAATAGTCAAAAAAAAGCTTGATGTGATTTATAATTAGCGCTTGCTTAATTTTTCCACAGTCTAAATGGTAACTATGGCTAAAAAGACAAAAGCTTTTAGTAGTCTTCATATTTAAATTACTCGTTGTCTACGTAGATGCTTTTCAACAGTTTGTGGTGCTCGTATATCCGCAACATTTGTAAGGACAATACATCCACTTACGTGACTCTGATGTAAAGGTAATGAGTAATTGACAACAACTTCAATATGACAGAGTTGACTTGAGGGCAAGCGAACTCAGCATTTCGAGGAGTGTGCAAGAATGATATTTTATAAAACGAGAGGAAAATGCAGTCATAAATAGGAAAAAAATGATGTTTTGATTTGAGGATCGAATACAAAAAGATGCTGCAGATTACATTCTAGATTGAGTGATAGAAAGATAACAAATTCTTGTACAAAGCCGTCCTATCTGGCGCTTACAAAAGACTACAAAGATAACAAAATTATTGGCAAAAGGTTCAAAAAAGCTGTTTTATGGTTCTCTATTATTACACAAAATACTAATAATAAAATATAGATCTCCAACCTTTATTCTTATTACATTTAAGTCTAAACTTTAACCATATTTTTGAACGGACAACGAGTAAATAATTTTTCTATGTTTTCAAATTTTTATATTTGCTATTTAGCTTAGCGAATTTAAGAGGCAAATTTAGTCATCAATAAATTTTTCGCTGAAGATATGTCTACAATACAGAAATAAAGTATCTAGTCAACTTGCTTTAAGAAAATCAAAAAATTTAGCACTGATTAAATTTAGACAACACCTTTACAACAACAACAACAACAAGAAACTGCAGTTACAATTGCGCTATTCAATTTACGTCATTAAACACCAAATAGTTAAGCTCTTCTCGTGCCGTTGATATCCTTTGAAACTTAACGACGTTATTCACATTAAATCATTGACAATCCTTGGTTTTGTTTAGCATAAAACAAAGCTATTCTTTAAAATCGCAACCTTCTTCCATATCTTTTTTTTGTTAAATTTGTACTTTTACACAATATAGACCTACAAGTCCACGTATTAGGTGCTTTCAATTTACATTGACTTTTTTATGCTTGCTCTTTGGTAATTGCATTTGTTAGTGACTAAAATTAGTTATTTGCACACTAAGGATGTAGGTGAAGCGCTATATATAGAACTAAGAAAGCAGTTAGATTAAAGAAAAAAGTATCATTAAATTGGTAGTTACTGTTTCGTTAAGACATCCGGAGGCTGAACAACAGAATACTCAAAAGTATTTAATGACAAACCACTAATCGGCAGGTATGGTATAAAAATTTAATTTGTTGTACGATTGCATTGTGATTAAGAAAGGTTAAAAATTTAATTTTTCAAAAATAAAATAATTTTTTCTGATTGACTGTTAAAATTGCAATCCTTATATGAAATAACAATAAAATTTAAATAAATAGCCTATGGTATTGATAAAACTTGTCGTCGTTTAAAAGGGAACTCATTTCAGGCTAGAAACAAACAAAATTGGGGATGAGGGTTTATTCTTCTACTACCCCAGGCTACTGTGCTTCCCGAATCAGATGTAGGCAGTGATGTTCTCGAGCCAGCATTGAGTTTCGTCATCCAAATCCGTCAGACCTCGCGTTTCATCTGGTGCCCGATGTATGGGGCACGCTATTAGATCATGGTCTGCGGTTTGTTCAGAGGCGCAACACTCACAATTCTGTGAAGGAACGAGACCCCATTTGCGTATAAACGAATGAAATCCACCAACACCAGTCCGCAGACGATTGAGCTTAACCCAAACTGTTTGGGGCAAGCTTACTCCAACAGGCCTGGCTTTGGTCATGGGAATAAAAACACGGAGCCCGGATGTATTGTCGGAGTACTCGGAGTTCCATCTATAATTCGTCCACTGAGAAGCGCGGATGTCAAGTCTGGCAAGATTGTTTAAAGATTCCGTGCAGTTGACACAAACGGGCGTCTAGATTTTAGCCTCTCTCTTGGCGAACTTCTGAAATCCCACTTTAAAGACGGTACAGGATATGATGAGGGTCCAGAGATCCACGGTAAGTCAAGGAGAGTGTCCCTCTTAGTCGGTAAAGCTCAACTAACTGAATGCCCAAAAGTATGGGTAAGTAGTCCGTTGGAGTGGCACGCAGGCATCCAGTGAGTATGAGCAAGGCGTCAATCAAGACAGTGCTATGAGGCGAATGTGAGCGCTGCGACATCAAGCTGGTGCGCAGGACTCATCTGTTGAGTAAACTAGAGATAGGGAAGCTGTGTGCAGTGCTTTGGCACCAGCACCCCATCCTGAGCCTTCAAGTTGCCTTAGCAGTGTGATGTGCAAAGATAATTTCTTGCGCAATGCCACTTGATGGTGACAAAACGTGAGCGATTTGTCCAGTTTACCCCACGATAAGTAGGGGTTAGACAAAACTGTAAAAGTTTATTGTTGTTGTGGACTTTTGGCTCACGTCGCTTGGCCTCTCGGTTATTTAAATGAAACGCTGCCGTCATTACTGGTCACTTGTTGATGAAATTAATAAAGAATAATGAAACTGACCAAAAAAAAAATTGTTAGAAACATTTTCTGCTGTTAAGTTTGTATCAGAAAATTTGTGTTTGAATCTTTGAAAAGTACAATCTAATACAATCCGTAATTCCTATCTGCACATTTTTATTGTCTAAGGTGATTGCCAATTTTTACAAAAAACCATAAAATGCTTATCAAAACTTTTGAACAAAGAGATTTCTATGATTGATTATCTTCTTTTTCTATGATCAATTATTTCTCCATCTTTTTCACTTTTGGCAATCCTCAAAGAAGATAAATATTTTTCGGAACCACGAAATAAGTTTTTCAGTTCATTTAATTGCCAATAAAGACTTACAATTACACAAAAATTTTAAGATAAAAATAAAATTTAAACTGTTTGCAGCACTCCTAGCTAGTAGATAAACCTTTAAAACTAATTTCAGTACTGGAACTATAGTTTTTACGTCAAGTAAGTAATCGTTTTGAAAAAGCAAAAAATATACCAAATTATTTATTGTTGATAATACAAAAATTCATACTTTTAATACTATTAATAATTAAAACCAAAAACTAAGTCAAACGCTCAATTGAAATGGATCAAGAAGAAAGCAAAAAGGTGATGTAAGTAGAGTAAAATTGGTGTAGACGTTCGTGCTGGGAATTATTAATAAAAAATATGATTTAACGATTTATATATGGTTGTCTATTTTTACTACAAACTAAATAATTTTCATTAAAACTTGAGTTATAGTTCGCAAAAGCAGTTGCAGTAGCTCGCAGAAGCTATTTCAATATGTCGTCGGTCAATTCGTCCCCAAATAAGACACTTGGTTGTTGAACTGCTTTATTTTATTTATTTTTTCATTTTTCCTCATTTTTTTTAAATTTAATTTTTGAATACCGTAATACTTTAAAAGCTTGCTAACGAGTAGAGTACCCTTGCTATCGTTTTACGTAACCGAATTTTTTTTCAGTTTTGGGGTTCATTCTATTTCAGGCCTTACCGTCGTCGGGACAGCTCAGCTGATAATACTCTGACTTGCAAGCATAAGGACGCAAGTTAAATGCTTAGTCTAGCTGCGTGATTTTTGTTATATCGTAAAATTTACATCATGACGTAGAGGGAAATTGATCGATGGGATCACACTCTTTACATACAACAACAACTCCCTTCAAACAGAAAGCAGTAACTAGGCCAATACAAGAATCGAAGAAGAAGAAGAAAACATAAACAAAAAAACTACGCACATTATATTTTTCAGACTACGTTGCTACAACGATCGTTTTGACAAAAGCGTTTTGGAATCCTTGTAATTTATAAAACTCAAGATTTTACCAAAAGGAATTTGTAGTTCAAGCCTTCGTTATTCTTAAAGTTTTGTATTTAGAAATACTGATTCCCAATTATTTAACAAAGCATGTCTTTCACTGAGATTAACGTCGACATATTTTAAAACTAGATTAGTTTTTAGAAATATCAATCAATTAATAAAATTCATAACTTTCTTCAGTCTAATAATAGACCTACGTAAATTTAATTAAAATAAAGCAATAATTAATTTAAAACAACAAAAAAATATGAGCAGGCTTATAAAAACGATTACAATTTCAATTTGAAAAACTACACTTTACGGCGAATGTTAAAATGATAATATTTTTATGAATGTGTTATACTTTTGCTTTAGATTTTAGATTAAGTAATATGTTTTCAACAAAACAACTCATCTATATCTGGTGTATCTTTTTTTGTTTTTACACACTTGCACTTGGAAACAAGGAAAGCAGAAGTATGTTAAATTGCGTGTTCAATTCAAGTTCCGAAATTTCCAATGTGTTGAGCAAGTTAATGTTATCTTGTTTCCGCAATCTAACAAACTGTATGGAGAAAGGAATCAATGTAACGAGTTATATCAATGATAATAAGGCTGCCATTTCAAGTAAGACTAATATTATACAGCATACTACTGGAGTTGACAAAATTTCACAGCAAAGTCCGTATTTAAAAAATTGCATTTTTGAAAAAACTGCATTTGTAAAATCTCATTTCTTTGAAGGACCACACAGTTATGTTAAAACAGTTAATTAAAGTATCGAATATGTAAAATTGTCAAAATAAAGAATTTTGCGGCGGGTCTACTATTCAGATCCACAATGTGACTATTCCGTCTGAAAAAATTAACAACATTGACTTAACACAAGGCTTCATAGAAGCTTTTATCGGGCCGCATGTGGCCTGTGGGGTGCAGTTTGCCCACTTCTGCTATCAGCCTTTTGAAATTGATTAGAAAAACGATTAAATTTTTCTTTAAAAAGTAAACTTTTACATTGTATAATCAATTGAATTTTTTTGTTTTTTACAATTAAAAAGATTTTTAATAAGATTTCGTACATACACTTGCATTCCTTTTTTGGTACTTTCCTATTATCGCCCCACCATCTGTTGCAAGTAATTTTTTTTGGTGAAACTAACCCAAAACCCACTCTACAAGTTTATTTCATCCTAGTGTTGCAGGGGGGAGGGGATTTCGGGTTATTTTTACAGAAAAAAATTGCTTGCAGTAGATGTTTGGGTGATAACTGAAAAATAACCCGGTTTTTCCAGCATTGTGCAACAGATAAATATTGTTACCAAAAACTTTTGTTTCTTCAATGTTTTTGTCGCTCTGAGATTACTTTTAGTTAATATCACGAAGAAGAAACAAAATTAAAATCTACCATATGTTGGAGGCAAGGAAAAAGATACCAGATATTGTTTTTTTGGTCGGCGATGAACATCATTTGTTTTGATATGAAAATAAGTACACACGATCAATCTCCAATTTTTGAAATATTAGTTAGCGCAAACACAAAGAACAAATGCAAAAACTTTCAGCGTTCATCACTATTTTTCTAATTGTATCACATCACCATTGCTTTGTTGTTGATACAAAAGCTTTAAACCAGATATATAAAAGTTTTAATATATTTTAATTCATTTTGTATCAATATTTATTTTATTACATAAATTGCAACCAGGAATATTTGTTTTCATTTATGATTGTAAAACGGCTGGAAGATCGCAATCAATCTGTATTTAGATTTGTCCTGATCGTTTTTATGAAGCTATCAAGACAAAAAATTAAAAAAAATTTCAGAAGAATCACAAAAAACTTAGTGTTAAAGTTTGACAGATTCTGAATGACTTATAAGTAATTCTAAATCCTAAACGTTGGTTTTATAAATTGACGGGCCATGAGCGATTACATAAGTTTCTCACAGCAGCAATCAAAATTGTAAGGCATAAACATTTTAAATTATTTCTTGTTGCTTTCGTACACTCATTATTTACTGCATTTGTGCTCTAAAAAAAAGTTAAAATGTGATAAACCTAAATAGATTGCTTATGGCGGCCACAATTCGTCACTTCAAAAAAAGGGTTAGACCTACAGAAAAACAAACAAATAGATCTATTGCTGACAAAATCTAGCAAGCAAAAACTATACAACTCTGAAAACAAAGAAAGTCTACACCAGGGGTCGGGAATCTATGGCTTGTGAGCCAGATATGGCTCGTTTAATAACGGCATCTAGCTCTTTTCTTGACAAGCATAAACTAGCGCACATTAAAAAAAACTGCGCACACAAGATTTCAAAAACGAAGATCCTTTTTTAAGAGATCACTATGTTCTTAAGACGACAATTGAGAAAGCAAAGCATAGTCAATAATATAAGTTTTACTTCGCAAAAAAGACTACAGTTTGCTCATGAACGAATTTCTACCCACACACACAGCTAAAAATTAGAGGAACATTGTGTGGCTCTCATGGAAATCCATTTCAAAATATGTAACTATTATGGCTCTCTCACCCAAAAAGGTTTCCGAGTCCTGCTATTACAGCAATTACGCTTGATGCAAATAAACAAAACAAGAAGGCAATGCTAAACCAAATTAGGTATTTCAAATATTTCCAGGTAATTTACCTCTCAAAGAGTAAAGTTTCATTTACAAATTTCCAAATATAAATTCAATACAAACAAGAGATCTAACAAAGCGTTTATAAACATAGAACAATTTTGAACGTTGAATATAAACCTAGAACAATTTTGAGCAGTGGTTTGTTATTGGCTTACATAGGATATATAGAAATTTTATTGTAATAAAACACTATTTTCGAGAATAAGTTGTTTAAAAGCCATTGTAGCTCATCTGGTACTTACTGAAAGACCAGTTTAAATTTCAAAAAACAAACAGCCAGAAAATATTTTTAAAAACTAAAACTTACATTAGAATGTTTCGTTTTTTTTTTAAAGAAACGATGCTTTGTGTTTTATCCACAGCAGAAGTGCGTTTAATTTAATAGAAGAATCGTGGTGAGTTACTATTTGTATTTTAAGATATACTTTTGTTGTTGTATTTAGTAAATTTAAGATTAGCCTTTTAGTATGTACCAGAATCTGAAGACCAAAAATGGATTTTAAATAAAATTTTTTAAGAATTTTGAAACAGAACGTCTTATGCTAAAATTTTTTATTTACAATGAATGTTATATAATAGTAAAACGTTTTTTATGTAAAAAAAAAAGTTAATTGTAGTAAGACCTTAGCTAGTGAAAACAAAACCTTTTTTTGAAAATAATAAAGAACTGAATAAACAGTTAAACTACATATAGCACGTGACGTGCATTTCTTTATAGTTAAACTTTTTTCAATCTTACAGGATGTAACCAATCACTTGGAATGGAAAGTGGAGCAATTCCCGATTCTAACATCACAGGATCTTCATGGTGGAATTATAATGGTATAAAGCATCCGCCGTACATGGCGAGATTGAACAGAATTTCAGCAAATGATTATAATGGCTTTTGGGTAGCAGCAAGTACACAATATGGTAAATGCAATTTTTTAGGAGTAATTTTTGTTTAATAAATAAGTTGACTTGAAATTTAAATGCTATAATTTACTAGAGGGCATCATCAAATAATATATTTTTTAATGAAAAATTTTTGTAACTCACAAATTTATTTCACCTTTTCTACAAAGCTTAAGAGTAAAATGGCTAAACTTTAGACGATTAAAATTATATTAATACAAAGTAATTTAGGACGCAACTGAACGCTTATAAATAGTATTTAAATTTGTATGCTGCCACGCAATAATTTAAATTTTACAATTTTGAAACAAGCAATTTTTTACACTTTTTTAAAAATGAAAACATTTTAGAAGTGGTTAAAGAAATTTATGGCTTTCTTAACCATTTAAAGTCTGATTTTAACCGGCGGTTACATTTTTTGTGATTTTTTTTCTGCTACTAAAATTTTATAAAAATTATTTTTGGTTTTAGGCATTGTTGTAGACTAATGCAAGCAAATAAACATTAGCTTTATTCAACTGAAAAACGCTTTATCTACTAACTGCATAACTGCCAAAGCAGCCGTAAGCACACCACGAATTATGCAGGGAGATGACATGTGAATAGTGCAGTACACGCGCGCATAATGCGGGTTCGATTACACGATATTCACCCCCGCTCGCAAGAAAGTAAAGATTACATTACAGAGAAATGCATACACTAAAATAAGTAGGGCTAAGAAAATAAACACTGCATACACTAAAATAAGTAGGGCTAAGAAAATAAACACAAAGCAAAACAGTCAACTAATTGTACTCTAATCTATTGGGGGGTCGATTGACGACTGGAGCGCCAATTTAATGGAGTTTGCAGATCAGGTTGATTATCCGAATCATTTCTTCCTATAAGATCATGCGAATCGCTGTCCGGTCTTTCTAACGTAGAAAAAGGAATTTCGTTACTTTGCGAAAGACTCTGGAACTCATTTGCTTCTTCTGGACCGGCTGGAGTAGGTGCAATATCTCTAGCAGAAACATTTACCTCGCGTCCTTCGGCTGGTCGTACGACGGCGTATTTCGGATTAACGTGGAGCAAATCCATTTCTTCTACAACAAGATCATACTTATCTCGTACATGTTTACGCACATGCACAGGTCCAGGTTCAGGTTTAGTCATCCAGATTGGAGCGTTGGTATCAAACATTGAACGACGGGGAAATTTTAAACGATCATAAGGAACTTCATTTGTAGCTGTGCAAAGTAATGATTGCAATGAGTGAAGAACTTCTGGGATAAACCATCTCCCAATCAGCAATTTCTAAGCCGTTTGTGCGGAGCGCCAGTTTTATGGTGTTCCAAATTATTCCATCAAAACATTCGCACTGAGAATTATCACGAGGGTTATACACGGAGGAAAATGTACTCGCGATTTCCCGTTCGTTTAAAAATTCTTTTATCGCTTTCGATACAAAACACTTTGCATTATCACTATGCGCAATAGCAGGAAAACCAAACAAGCTAAACAGTCATCTTAAACACAATATAAATGTGCGAGAACTGGTATCTTTACAGGCAAAAACAAAGGAAAATCGTGAAAACTCATCGAAAACAGTAAAAATGTAATGATTTTTGGTTTTTGAAGGCAGAGGATCTTTAAAATCTATACTTACTCTTTGGAAAGGTTGCAAACTTTTAAATAAATTTACAATAGGCGGTTTAAAAAACTTTGGCTTAATTTCACAACAAATTGCACAGGCACTAGTCATTCTTTTTACGTCGTCAAGCGAATATGGCAAATTTGTTTGTCGGATGTAGTGATACATTCTAGTTATCTCCGGGTGACATAAACCCCCATGAATTCTTTAAAGCGCATTTACAGTTGCAGCAGCACAACATATCCGCTACAATGCGTCAGAAGCAACATTAAATTTCTCTTGACGATAAACGATATCTTAACAATATTGATTCAATTCCATTCTCCATTGCATAATCTTATCATTTTTAATTTTGTTACGCCGAGAATTACCAAACATAAAAGCCACAGAATTTTGATCTGTTATAGTGAATTTACGACGCAATAAATAGTGCAACCATTGCCGGACTGCTTCAACAATAGCTGCAGCTTCCTTTTTAACGCTTGCATAACGTTTCTTGTTTGAATTGAGCGTTCTTGACCAAAAGGCGACGGGTCGACCATTTTGCTGTAGAACTGCAGATACAGCAACATCGGAAGCATTGGTTTGCAATGTAAGTAACGCAATTTCATCTACACTTGCTAGTGTCGCATCAGCTAACTCACTTTTTAACTGATAAAAACAGCGTACAGCATTTTCGTTCAAAGGAAACGTTTGCGATTCTACTAAGGGTTTTACTTTACAAGAAAAGCGAGGCAACCATTTTGCATAATATGCGAAGAAGCCGATTGCCCTGCTCAACTCTGTTTTTGATTTTGGTACCGGTATACCCAACAAAGTTCTTACATGCTCAGGATCTGGGCGTAGTGTACGATCATAGATTTGATACCCCAATAACGAAATACAATCGGACGAATAAGTACAGTACATTTGTTTTTATTAAATGTAAGATTATGTTTCGCTGCTGCTTCAAGAAATTGCTGAAGGTTTGCATTGTGTTCTTCTTTGGTCTTGCCACAAATAGTGATGTTGTTGAGGTATGCGAATGCTCCTTTACAATTATTGCGTTCGATTGTGTCATCAATTATCCGTTGGAACCAAGGAACTGCATTAGTCAAACCAAACGAAATTCTTTTACTTTGATAAAGCTTTCCATTAGCCTCAAAAGCTGTATACGGTCGGTCTTCTATTGGAATTTCCACCTGGTGGTAGGCACTTTTCAAATCTAAAGTGCTGAAGTGGGAGTATTGCGATACTTTATTTACCAAATTTTCCATGTTAGGCAGTGGATAGCCATATTTATTAATGGTCTCACTATAATCAATGCACATTTTTTTTTTATGATTGTCTCCAGTCATGACAAGAACTTGTGCGCGCCAAAAGGAAGAGCTTGTTTCTATAACTTCTTCTTTCAAGTCGTTTTTTTATTGTTTCAGCAAAACTATTCGTTTGCCAAAGAATGCTTACGCGATTTCGTGATTATAGGTTTACAGTCACTTGCTAAATGTTCGAACAATCGTGGTACAACATTCGTCTTAACACATTTCAGCGCATTAATACACAACGAAGGTCTTGGACCACCACAATTAAATCAAACGTGATCACGTAACCTTAAAATATCTTACCCAACAATAACATCGGTGAGTAAATCTTTAACATGCAGTTTTACATCGCGGTAGGTTCGATTTTGCAAACGAATCGTAGACGAACAAACTTCTTTACTTTGAAAATAGTTTCCGGTTACCGCTAAACCAATCTTATTGTTCTCATTACTAAGCTGAAATCTATTTGCAATAGCAAATTTTTGATTAACATAACTCAACGTTGAACCGGTGTCAATTAGGGCGTTCGCGGCAACATTGTTTACCAATATACGTACATTTACAATAACAGGGACGCCAGCGGTATCGTTTATAACTGCTACATCATTATCATTAGAAACAATTGAACAGTTAGATCTTTTAAACTGGGAACAACATTGTCTCACAAAATGTCCATTGCTACCGCATTTAAAGCACTTACTTCTTTGGGCGGGACATTGAAACTTTTTGTGGAGTTGGTTTGCACCACAGCGTTCGCATTTCTTCATCTGCTGTAGAATTACACAAGCATTAGATGACTTTTTGGAACAAAACGGATCAATCTTTGCAAGTCTCATTTCACAACTTTCGATTACAGAAACTAGGCTAACTTCAATAGCTTTACCATCAGTCGCAGTATAACTCTCCAAACTTTTCTGAGCCGTGTCAAAACATCGGGCTTGATTGAATATGGCTTCTAATGTCATCGATTCATCTCTTGTATTCTCTAGCAGTCTAGATCTAATCAATGTAGATAGTAGACCAGATACGAAAGCATCACGAATTTCTTCACTTCGACAAACATCAGCACTTACTGATCAGTAATTACAATCTTTTGCCAATTGCTTCAATTTCTGCAAATAGTCGTCCAACAACTGCTCTTGCTGCTGCTTGCATGTCATCAGCAAATGTCTTGCAAAAATGATGTTGCGAGGTTTGAATCGCTTCTTGATAGCTGCGACATTCATTCACATAATCGTATACATCTTTGCTGATTTGAGCAATTAAACATTTCAATTTATCTTCATTAGATATTGCAGGCTCAGCAGGAAAGGAATCTACGAAATTTTGAAAATGTGCAATACCAATGCCTCCACTCTTTACTAGCTTGCTTCGAATTAGGATCGGCATTGAAAACGCTTATCCATTTTTTTCAGTTGAATAAATTGGTTTAGACTAATGCAAGCAGATAAACATTAGCTTTATTCAACTGAAGAATGCTGCATCTACTAACTGTGATAACAAAACTGAAAACATAGGAATTTTACCATGCGGATAACTGCCAAGGCAGCCGTAAGCACACCACGAATTATGCAGGGAGATGACATATGAATAGTACAGTACACGTGCGCATAACGCGGGTTCAATTACACGACATGCATTCCTGAATAAATTTTTTTTAATGAAAATACAATTTTTTTGAAATTAAGTTAATGTCTTTAAAATATTTTGAATTAAAAAAAGAAAATATAAATATTTAACTCTAATTTACCTAAGAGGGGGTCCTCAAAGGACCCCCCTTATATAAAAACAATGTAACTCGTAAAGTTTGAATGATAAAAACCTAAAATTTTATGACTTTTCCTAAAATTTATTCCTGAATATTTTGGTATTTTACTTGAGCATATCCGATGGGTAGTTTTAGTGTAGCAGGCTATTTTTTGACTTACCTCATGATTTTCGTATACTTTTTGTGGGCAAAAATCATGACATAAGTCAAAAAACGTTTTGAAGGTCTTGCTATATTTGTCAAGATTACTGCCTCAGGTAGTAGTTATTTGTTTAGCAGTAGACTGTGACTAATCCGACTATGTTGCAAAACAAAGCAATCAACGAAAATTTGAGAATCTTCAACTTTATGCAAAATAAGAAAAGACTAATAGCAAATGTATTAAAAGCAAAGACATTTGACTAAACTAGAATAAATTTTCTCCAACATAACAAAAAATCAACTGCGCAGCTATTTTCTGTTAAGAGCATTGGACATGTAAACTTAGGGTCCTCCGAGGACCCCCCTAGGTAGTCAACAGAAAAAAATAGCCAAGGTAAATAAGGCTTAAAAACTTAAAATTTTTTTCAGTTACAACAACACGCTAAGATTCTTACTTCAAAATAACATGTACTCAGGGACATTTATTAATGTTATATTTATTATTATGGTTTTTCGCACCGTCCATTTTTTTCGCCACACGAATTTTTCGCAACTCAAAATTCCAAGTTGCCATACGTCTTTAAAACGACGTAGCATTAAACGGGTACGTCAACTTTCGAAAAATCATTGCCCTTTTTCGTGCCTGTGACGTGCAACGTCCTTTCTCTTTCTTTTACGCTAGTCTCTTTTTTCAATGTCTGACAACACCGTGTAACACAAAATTTGTTTCCCTGTTAAAACCATATTTTTCTGTTATCTTATGGTATGAATAAATAGAAATGGACATTCACAAAGTTCAAACTTCGGTTTTGAGTTCAATGGATCACTTTGTTGGATTTTTTGCTAATTTGCATTTATAGTTTAAAAAATTTTTTGCATATTTTAAGAATATTTATAATAGCCTGTTTTAAGAATGTACTGGTACAATTTAGTCAGGCAAAACTGGGCTAATTTGTGCGTGAACAATATATAACAAACATTTACTGTTAAAATTAACACTCAATGCTATATATTTTTAAGGGTCAAGACGTTCTTTGTATTCTCTGTGTGCAAAACTTGGACAATAAACTTTGTTTTATTAAACGTCCATAAACTGAAACTGTCATTAATTGTTATTTTAAATTAAAAGTAAAAAAAGTGCAGTACATAATAAAAACAATGTAT
This sequence comes from Diplosoma virens, assembly GCA_963680785.1. Taxonomy (NCBI): domain Eukaryota; kingdom Metazoa; phylum Chordata; class Ascidiacea; order Aplousobranchia; family Didemnidae; genus Diplosoma; species Diplosoma virens. The sequence continues at coordinate 34,436,504 of OY796888.1, forward strand.
GACCGCCATTCGTCTTTATCTTGAGTTAGTGAATACGGGGTGGAGCTTTATTGCATTAATGTGCTTAAAATAGATCTGATTGTGCTAAATATAATTTTTTTGAAAATTGTGTTGCTTTAGATCTAGTGAGTAAATGAAGATTACTTCGAAATAGCTAATTAAAATTTTTACGGTGCGGCAAACTAAAGAATCCCTAAAACTAGATGACGCTTGGTAGACAAAAGTGATTTTTAAAACCTCACCAAGGACGAGGCAGTCCGAGGCGCGGTGATAATTACTCAACAAGTTGAATGTTGAAACGTTGTTAATATAACAAAATAAAATATGAATTTCTGATAAACATGATAAAAATTAAAACGTTGTTAGTATGATGATAAATAAGGCCATTTTCTTTCACTAAAATTTTTTATATTTTGTTTTTGTTAAAATTTAACTTGGCAATTTTGGCCTGTTACAAAAGTTTTTATGGACAAATTTTGGTAAATTGTTACGAAACCTACATCAGTGTAAAAAAGAAAAATTATATGTTGTTTTCGACAGTGAGATGAAAGTTTCGGTTTATCTACACTTGTAATCAGTAGTTATAAACATTGTTAAAATGTATTTTTCTTGTAATACAATTTATACAAAAATTTCAAAATTCATGCAGAAAAATAATTTCATGCATCAGCAAATGTAAACTTGATGTAGCTATTTTTTTATTTTCATCTTTATTTATCATCCTGACGTGGAAGGAATCGTGGGAGGAGCTGTGCTTCCGGCAAGCATCATGCGATTACTCTAACCTGTTTTCAAAAATGCCAAGATATTGCTGTTTGGTTAAATTTTTTTATTTGTTGTTTTAGCTTTTACTTAGATCACTTTTTTCTGCTTTGCTAAGACTACCAAATAGAAAAAAGTGTTGTAAAGGGTCATTTTTAAAAACATTTTAAGTCAATAACGGAATTTCAAAAATTCTTGGACAATTTTCAAAAATTGTCAAAAAAAACAATTTTCAAAAATTCATACTAACAAACTCAAAAAAAATTCAAACAAATTACATAAAGCTGTGCTCGAGTGCTTATCATTCTGCGGTTGTATTGGTTGTATTGGTGTTTTAGTTTTTCAATCTATAATATTGAAATTCGGACAATCAATTGAATAATTTCTATCGTAAAAAAGGAATGTCGGTGTCAAAAGTTTTAAACAAAGTTGCGATAAGTCGGAAATTACTTCTACCAGTTAAAATTTAAGTTAAGGGTAATTAAATTACTTTTTTGGAAAATGTTAACTTTTTGTAACTCTTACGAAAACAAGGCCAACATAATTCAAAAAACCTGCAAAAATTCAAAGTTAAACGACTACGCCAGAAAACATTAGTCAAATCTAAATAAACAAATATTTTTTTATAAGAATTAGCGTACTTATTTAAAAGATTTCTGTGAAATAAAAAAAATTGATGTATTCAAAAGGAATCAACTTTAACTAAATTAGTCAAGTCGAAATATTCTGTTATAGTGAAGAAAAATTAAAATGAGTCTTCTGCAATGTAAAACTACAAACATAATTTTTTGTGTAATGATTTGCCTTTTCTTTTATGCATGACCCAACAGTTGATCGAAATACACTTGATGGAAACGACACTTGATCAAAACGACGCTTGATCGAAACGATACTTGATCAAAACAACAATTGATTGAAACGACAATGATCGATATGACTTTTAATAATTTAAAAAATTGCACTTGATTGAATAACAAATACAACTTTGAATTTGTCCCGGTTTTGCCAATTTTTGTCCCAAAGGCATCTAAAGAAATATAATCTAATTGTACCCCCACTGAAAATGCTTTGCCCACAGGGACCTTGTTAAAAATATCTATCTTGACATCTGCAAAAAATTATAAAAAATAAAAACAAACCATTTTCTTCCTGATCGCCTCTACTTTTTATGAATCTAATTTACATTTACAAAAAGATTATTTAAAAGCAGAAACATACAAAAGTAAAATCTTTTTTTCTCGACTGCCATTTCGATCAAGTGTCGTTTCGATCAAGTGTCATTCAATCAAGTGTCATTTCCATCAACTGTCGTTCGATCAACTGTTTTAGTGCTCTTTATATGCTATAAAGCTTCTTGCTTAAATGCTTACAAAATTAAGTGAATTTAAAAAATCATTTGATAAAAAGCAAAGATTGAAGTGTTGATAACATTAATAAAACAAGCTTTTAAGCACATTTGCTGCTGGAGAGTTTTTTTCTCTGTAAACAGTATTAATTTTGCCATTCTTATTTATAACTTTACGTATCAATGACGTTTGATGAACAGCCGAAGTCGTTAATTCTTTTAAATCGCTCTCTCGTTTTCAGCCAATACATAAAAATTGACTATCCTTTAAAAACTTGCTTTTGCAATCCAAAATAATGTTTAATTGCTACGTTTAAGAATATATATTGAACGAGTATAAAACTCCCTTCTTATACAAACTTGAATGACAATTCTAGCGCTAGTAATTGCGGGAGGACGCTAAGGAGGAACATAATAAACTGTAACAATCCCTGATTAAAGGGAAAGGCCAAAGAATAATCTAAGAAAAAACGCAGCCACTTTCCGCCCCCAGGTCGTACAAAGTTTGCAAAAAATCCCAGTCCAAATAAGGTTAAATAAGTAAAGAGCTTCTTTGTGATACAGAATTTTAATATTGCTTTAAATAAAGTCGATTTTATCGGAGCCATAAGCTTTTCGTGACGCTCTCATCAATGGCAATCGCGTCAAAATGGGACGAACCAGAGAAAATCAAGGTATTTATAATCTCAACAGTTGGGAGAAAGGTGCTGTAGTCTCGAAAAGGAGAAAGGCATAATTGCACAAAATCAAAGAAGTGTGGTGCAATACAGTGTAATCTCGGAAAGAGATTACATAAATAACATACAAAAAACTCAAATTTAAATTTAAAGCGATAAAAATGTTAAAAGCTGAAAATAAATTTTCCTGAGTCGTCGGAAAGTCAAAAGATCTGAAGAGACTTTTATAAGAGCCAGTTCATCAATTAAAAATAAATTTAAATTCACTGTGTTAGGACTACAACTTGCTTTCTTCTGCAATGGATCTTGCTTTTGCAACTTGCTGATAGCCCGAAGGGGTAATTTTTAAGGTCGAGAACAAATTTTGATAAAAATATTGACAGATCAAGTAAATACGCACCTACATTTTTTAAAAAATTTAGTTGAAAATTACATACGGGAACAAAGTCACAACTAAAAGGACCTGGATTGGTATTGGATTAATAAGTGAAACATAGCGTAAAACAAATTTAGCTTTTTTTTGTTTTTTAATTAACAATTAACAAGGGCGATCATTGTTAGCTGTCAAAAAATAATTGACAATAAGCTTACATAGATTTTATTCATTTGTTTGGTAAATATTAGCTACGTGATGAGCCGTTTCAAGTGAAATAAGTATTTTTATGGTTTTAACACTTTTGAATTATTTATCTAATCATTTTAAAAAAGTAAACACTATGCAATTGATATTTACAACAATTGAGTGACAAAAGTTTGTTAATTCATCAGACGTAATTCTAATCTAATTTTAATTCATTATCAGTCACTACATTTATTTTAACTTAAAAAAATTTTTACGTAAACAAAGAACTCTTAATTTTTATTCTTATTAAATTTAAAAATATTTTACACGTAAAGTTTCAGATTTGGCTTATAAATCCTTTATCGAAATTTAATCATAATTAAAACAGGCCAGAGTGAACCAAACTTAAAAATGTTTTGTTTAATACGAAAACGAACCTCAGGGCTAAATATATACATGTATATATCTATTTCAAACAGAAAAGCACCAATTTAAAAAACCTGGTGAAATCTGGATTCAAGTTTATCTACAAACAAAAAAAATTGTGTACGGAATCATCACCCAAGGTAGACCAAGGAAATTTATACAATACATAACATCTTACAATATCTCACATTCACTGGATGGAAGAAACTTTAAAATGCTCAACAAAGTAGTTTCATTTGCTTTATTTTAACAATATATCCTACTATATTTTATTACCGATATGTAATAATTGTCAGCAATTTTTTAGGTAAAATTAATGAACTTCAGATTACAATAGAATTTTTGAAATGCTTCTTATAAATTACATTATAAAACTCGATGTCAAATAATTAGGTTTCACTGTCTTTCTATTGGGTTGTAAATTAAATATTTTTAGCTTTATTTACAATCGATTGAAAATACGTTATATTAAACTTACGATGATGAGATATGAGTTCGCTACTCAATCAAAGCGTTGACTTTGCTAAGGTTTATAATGAAAATGTTCAAATTGCGCTGAAACTATTCAGTCAATGTCAAAACATTTTTGATTTGATTTACTTCGAGAAAACGCGCTATAAAAATGTTGTGAATTTAGTTATTTAGTTATTATAATTTATACACGTCTTTGCAAAATGTCTGTGCACTGTATAGTGTGACACACATTTAATGTTTTATTCTTGAGTTTCGAAGCTAAACTAATAAGATTTTTTTGCTGATATAAAAATCAAGTATACTCGTCAGCAAATTAGAAAAAAATTTTACACTTTAATTAGACTTTTGTATTTAATTATTGATTACATACGCTTAGTAAATGAATCGTAATATTTTAAGAAATTTATCTTTATCATTTATCTCGTTACGCAAACAGATTTTCAGAAAAGGCTCTCATAATAATTCAAGTTTTTTGTTCAGTTGTATGAATATTTTTGGGTAGAATAAATAGCTGCTTTTTTGTGAAGTACGAATTCTAAATTATGGTTAACGCTACATGTAAAACGTGCCTTGTGGTTGCATACTTTTACCTTTCAACCAAAGATTCTATCAATTGTCGCCTACCATAATATCAATCAGACCTGTCTATAAAATTTTAAATTACTGAACATGATAATGTTTTAAATAAATGGAGGATGCATGCTACCGAGAAGAAGTAGAAGTGTGAAGACTACAAACCTCTGTTTTCTTTACCCATGTTCATAATTATATTAATTTTATGTTATGATACGTAACCTAAGATTTTTCAAAATTTTTTCCAATTTATAATAAGAAATAGGAATTGTTTCAAGCTTTTATAAAATATTTGTAAATATTCTTTTTTCTTGTTTCAGAGATTTCAGGGAAACAACGACACAAATACTCCTGTAATAAGGTACTTTCCCGAGGAAATAGAAGCGTCATACATTTGCCTGTATCCTATCACGTGGCATGTGGCTCCAAGTTTGCGAATGGAGTTACTTGGATGCACCATTTAAACAATATTCATGTTTGGTTTTACTCAAAACCATTTATTCCTTCTTTATGCATAAATTAGACACTTTGTTTCTTTGTTTGATGCTCTTGCTTTCTTTTTGAAATCGATAAACCATAATGAAAAGAATAAATATGAAATAAATATCTCTAATACTGTACTAGAAAGCACGCACCAATTTTGAAGTGAGATTTATAAATCAGAAAGCAACAGAAAGTTGGAAAAAAGAAAAAAACCAGTCTAAAACTAAAAAAGACTACAAAAAGCATTTTAGCAATAATTAAAGACTTTAAAGCTGAACACAAAAATGCTACTCTAAAAATTTTTTTGAAAATCAGTTGCATTTGCATTTGGTAATTAAAGTGAGAGAAAGCACTTTTTATTAAATTTATTTTAAAAGTTTATATAGAACATGCATTTTGCTTAAAATAATTTTTAAATTACAAGCGCATTTTCCTTTGTTATTTTTGTGTTTGTTTGTTTAACAAAGAATTAATATTTAGGCAAAATCAAACTTTTTCCGGCTCCAACCGTAAACTATTTGGAAAGGATACAGTTTTCCAATTTAAAACGATCCAGATCAGTGAGCAAATACATTAAAAGTTTGTTGTGAAGACTATTTTTTGTATCTTCACAAGCTTTGATAATGAGAAACTAATCTTTTGTACTTCATTTTTAACCACAAAATTTGTTAATTTTTGACTTAAATTGCACTTTGATGCGGTGTAAAAGCATCTATTTAGCTTCAAAATTTTTGCAAATTGAAAATATATTTTTGTAAGTTAGCAAATTGTAGCTATTTTTTAAAACTGTTTTTGACTTCGTTTTTTCATACTGCGAGTAAGCGATTTAAGTAGTTTAGCTGTTGAGTGGAAACGCTGGTAAACACAATTTTTAAATAATTTTTTGCCTAGCGTACTTAAGTCCAAAACTGACTTTTTATGGGTTTACAAATCACTAATAAAAAGGTTTGTAAGTTTGTTAAATATCTTTTTGACTAGTCTAAAGATGAATAAAGGAGGCAAAAGCAACCCAATGACCGTAGAGATCAGTTTGCTAGTTGCGTGTCAATAGTAAAATATCATCTATTGCTTGATGATATGATTGCATTTAGATTTTTCTATTTGAATTATATTTATAATAAACAAACGTAAGCTGACTTTTGTTTTTATTGTATTGTCATTTTTAATTATGTGGGCTATTTGTTCTGAAGCAAGGAATTAGCATGCGTTTGATATATACATAATTTCTTGATAAGCGTGATGAGATCTTATATATATATTTATATAATTCAGTAATGTTTCACTTTGCCGTGTCAGTGCTCAATAACACACGGTTAGACAAGTATATTATATTTATTTAACACTACACTTTATAAGTTAAAACCACAACAGACTGTTTCATTGTGACTATTTGAATAGAATTCTATTTGAATAAGTGACCACCTGATGATTCAATAGGATGAAACAGTCTGTTGTGGTTTTAACTTATAAAGTGTAGTGTTAAATAAATACATATGGATAAAAACGGAATTGAAAATCAAGCCAATGATAAATTAGGTCTTGCTGGTAATGTTGTTATAAAATTGGTAGACGCAGCATGTATACCTAGCAATGCAGGTCATAAAGTCTATTTTGACAATTATTTTACGAGCATATCACTAATGGAACGACTTTTGGAAAAAGGTGTATACGCATCAGGAACTTGTCGATCAAATAGAGCAAAAAAAGGCCCTCTAATCACTGACGCTGACAATTTCAAAAACAAGCCCAGAGGAATGGCCAACCACAGAATTTCGGAAGATGCATTGTTATTTAATTGGAAGAACAACAAAGATGTCATTTTGGTGACAAATTTTGAAACAACCGAAATAAACTCTACAAAACAATGGAGTAAGGAGAGTAAGAAATATACGTATTGATGTACCTCAACGAGTTTGTATTTCAAATTATAGTAAGTATATGGGCTTTGTTGATCAAATGGATCCATGTTGCAGTACTTTTGGATTAGAATGATAATCCGCAAATGATGGTTTCCAATTGTTTCCCACTTGGTTTCTTGGGAAACTAATAATACTTGCCATATTATAAAAAAATCTGGCTCCAATATAGCCAATTATAAATTTATTGAATTCGTTGTTCTTTCTTACTGTAAATCATTTGGAAAAAAAGTTGACTGAAATTTGGTCCTCCTCATCGCGACTTATAGACGTCACCAGATATGTTGGGCTATCTCACTGGATAATTTCAATTGATAGATAAAGGAGGTGCAGATTATGCAGTAGCTTTACAAAATATGAATGTAAAAAATGCAATGTAGGCTTACACCTAAAATGTTTCAAAGTGTATCACAATAAAAAGTAAACAATTAAAATGCTTCATTAAAATCGCATACAATAATAATAATAAAGTTTTTGTGTTATTGACTGTTGCGAAAACCAAAAGGTGAATGTGAAATTGTAGCTGTTCAATAAAATTGATGTTTATATAGCTTAATTTTTTATTTTACATTGATTATTTTAACGTGCTTTATAATTTACTTATTTTTTGTGCCTTGAATTGAAACGTTTTGAAATAAAAATTGACTAATTGATTGCTTCATATTTATATAAATGTATATAATTATATTTTTTTTTTTTATGCTAAAATATATCTCTTATGTACTAGAAACAAAAATTGGGTGATGTTCAGTCAATTGGTAACGATTGATTGATTAAGTTTTAATAGTAATATAAAACATTTTTAGTAGCATTTTATTCCTCGCAGAAGCAAATGTATTAAGTTTAATACTCGCCATTTTTCAAAAACTGCTGAATAAAATTAATTAAAAATTTGCATAGTAAATACTTATGATATAACTAAGAACAATCTTTAATTTTGTCGATTTGTTGCAATTATTCAACCTTCGGCATTAATGGGTTAATTTGCTTACTGTGTAAATATTAACTCATAAGCCTAAGGGTCGTTGAAAATGGTTAAAAAAACCCCAAACTCGTTACTGTTTCGTTCTTTTCCCTACAAAGTCAGTTAATTGGCTCTTATTAAAAAATGTGTAATTGCTATTTATACACTAGTTACATTTATTTACAAATTAAAACTTTTTTTCACTGAGGAATTATTTTCTGTTACATTTGGCCTTTACAATTTCTATGAATAGAATTTCCTAAGTAAACTTTTTTGATAAACATAGTATTGCCGTCACAATTTACGTTAGGCATATTTATCGTTTTATATTTTTTACATCTCCTTTATTGCTATATTTTCCTTATTTTATTTCTAACAGTGAATTTTAGAAAAACGATCTGTACTTAAACATTTCAGGAATCAATTTATTTAGTGATAGAATAGAAAAATCGAGTCCACTTTACAAAAATATTACAAACTCAATCTTTTGCAAATGAAGTAAAAATTTATGTTAAAGCAGTGTTAATTTTAAGAAAACAAACGTTTTTTATTTAAATCTTAAAAGGAATTGAAAAGTTATTTTTTGTTGGTGAGCGATACCCCAAGTTTATAAGCTTTATTTTGACTAGCCATTGCGTATATATGTGATATCATAAAATTGTCTCTTGCTTACGCAGAACTCATAAGTAATAACTTAAGGTCGTGACGTTTGCAATTGATATGTATGATTGGATAATAAGTAGGCGCTTTCATTACGTAGCCATTTCAGCGTAAACACTTGTTTATAATAATTTGATTATATTGTCGAATTGTGTATTTTTCGTAGATATCTCTAAAGCAGGGGTACCCAACCTTTTTACGATCTGGTAAGACTTGGACACCACGTATAGTCAATGCATGCCATTTCTTGCCGAACAACTAATTTTATCAAATATTAGTTAATTTAACAGAAGAATAGTATACATTAAAATAACAAAAAGAACGCAGCTAAATTTAATCAGATTTTAAAAGCTACTCACGTACCAGATGGAAGACCTTCCGGTACCACAGATTGGGAACCCCTGCTCTACAGTATAGCATGGCATACTCTACGACAGACCATATCAGCGAGCAAGCTCGAGTTTAAACTCGAGGCAAAGATTTATAAGAAGTTTATTAAAATGAAACAGTTGTTACAGTACAGGCTAAGCAAAACCGTGTACAAATATGAAAGGATGACTTGAGTGGAGTGGATATGTGGACATAATTGCGTTGCTCTGCTAATATAGCGTTATAATTATGTTACACAAATTTCTGAAAAAATTGTTAAATTTCTGCTTTAACTAAAAATATTTATAAAAATAGCACAAAAAGTGCTACACGCCTCGGTGACACAATTATTTGATAAAAGTTAATAAATTATCAATGGAAATATGCGTGTGATATTTTCCAACACAAACCGGAAGGTGATAGCCTTGTGTCGTTTGTTTATTTGGTAAAGCAGGACCTTTCACCAAAAGTCCTACAACCTGCTGATTCATTGCACGTTCACAACATTTTTTTCAATTTCTAGCAACCAATTTAAATGATAATTTAAGATTATTTAATCAATTCGTTGTGAGTTTTAGCACTTTTTGTCGCGGTTCTTGGAAAGATTTTGGGGAGTAGAGATGGCAATAGCTCTTAAACAGAATGTTTTCTAAAAAAAGTCTTATGTTCAAATCATAAAAAGTTGAAATTATTTTGAAAATTTTGCACAAAAACTTTCGGCAGGAATATTCAACTACGTCCTGGAACATAATGTTTGTCGTTTGGAAAGGTATCCATTCCAGGTCAGACACAAACAGGACTGGGGCCGAAGGTTTATCCCTTTATTACCCCAGGCTGCTGAAATGCCTGAATCAGATGCTGACAGTGATGTTATTAAGCCAGCATCGAGTTTCGTCATCCAAAACCGTCAGACCTCGTGCTCCATGTGGTGCCCGATGTATAGGGCACGCTGTTAGATTATGGTCTGCGGTTTGTTCAAAGGCGCCACAGTGTGAGCACTGCCTTCCCGAAACGTGTTAAGTTAACGCTAGAACCTTACTACATACACAATATTTTTGCTGCACCAACAGATCAAGCTCGACGCATTGTAGTGTTGATTGTTATCACATTACTGTTAAATAGCATACATTGTTAGTATTTGTTATGCTTTAATTATTAAATTATGGTTGTCAAAAAGACCGTAGTTGTAACATACTGTTGTCAATAATAGGGAAATAATATTTTGTTAGCAGTCCTTCAGATAAAAATATAGACAGGACAAGGGAGAAAGATTGTTGGTAGGCTACCATAACTCTTATTAGTCATGTTGAACATTTAGCAAAGCTGCCAAAGAAAGTTGAAACTTGCAAGGTTTTACAAGTTATATCCTAGAGCAAACTGTTGCTAGACTTTGTCAAAGCATATTATTAAAACACCTTTCAGTAACTAGGCTACCAAAAGGCAGTGCAGCCTCAATAGGTTGCGCAGTATGTAGACTGGCTACTAGGCCGGGATTTCGATTGTTAGACAGGTAATACTTTAGAATGTTAGAAGTTAGTCGCTCATATAAACTGAACATAAAACAGATAACTTTTTATGTTTAGTTTATATGAGTAACTAACTTTTAACATAGGCTAGCCTGGTGTAATAAAATTAGATATACAGCCAAATATTAATAACCTAAAACAGTTTTTTTTTGTGTAGATTTAGCCTTACGTTTAGTTACTAGCAACCTAGCAGCAAAGTCATTATACATAGTAAAAAAAAGCCACAGTGCATACTTTGCAATAAAGTACTCTCCAATGACTCAATGAGACCAGCAAAGCTCAAGAAACACCTGGAAAATGTACATCCGTAATACATAAATAAGGACAAAACCTATTTCGAACGTCAAAGGAGACAACTAAAGTCAATGAGACTGGATGCTTCTAGCAATTTTTTTAGAAAAAACAACCAACTGTTAGAAGCATCTTATTTATTGGCATTTGAGATAGCAAAACAAAAAAAGCCACATACTATCGGCAAAACGCTAATCAAGGCTTGCATTCTAAAAACGGCTGGCATAGTACTGGGAAAAGAGGCAAAAAAAAGCTAGCTGCAATTTCGCTGTCAAATAACACCATTCAAAGGCGAATCAAGGATTTGTCTCTTGATATAAAAAGTCAAGTAGTACAGCAAATCGAAACTGCTCCGTTTGGACTTTTTTGCAATCCTGCTGGTTGAATCAACAGATATATCTTCATGTGCACAGTTGATGGTATACGCAAGATATGTTTGATAATGATGCATTTAAAAAAAGTTTTTATTCTGCTCCGCTCTTGAAACTATTATAAAAGCAACAGATTTTCTGAATAAAGTTACAACACTTTTGACTACTGAGGGCTTGGAATGGAAAAATCTTTCTGGCTGTTGCACTGATGGTGCGCCAGCAATGTTGGGATACAACTCAGGCTTTCAAGCTTCAGTAAAGAGGCAAACACCAAAAAGTAAAGATGTTCACTGCATGTTGCATAGGCAAGTCCTAGCTTCCAAGACATTACCCGAGTCCCTTCAAAAAGTTCTTGATCAGACAATAAAAATAGTTAATTTTATTAAAGCAAAAGCTTTAAATTCCCGTCTTTTTAAGGCATTCTGTGCAGATATGGATTCAGACCACCAGATGCTTCTCTAATACACTCCGACTCGATGGCTATCCAAAGGCAAAAATCACGCGAAGAGTGTTTGAACTCCGAGAGGAATTAAAAGAATTTTGTCTTCACAAGGGCAAGATTGAGTATCACGCTTGGCTAGATAATAAATAGAGGGTAACCTCTCTGGCTTATTTGTGTGACATATTTGAACAACTTAACAAACTCAACCTACAGATGCAAAGCAAAAATACCAATCTTATCAAATTTGTCGATCCACTGAAGGCTTTCAAAGCTAAGTTGGCAAATTGGAAAAGAAAAGCTGAAATCTACAATTTTGCAATGTTCGAGAAAGTGGAAATGAGTCTTGAAAGCAGAGAGGAGAGCAGTATGCCAGAAGTTGTCGAGAAAGATATTGTAAAGCATTTGTCAAACCTTCAAAACGAATTCGACAGATACTTTCCTGAGACTAATAATAAAGAATTGGATTTTGTGAGAAATCCGTTTACATTTTTTTGTTGAAAAGCTTTCGGATGAACGTCCGGACAAATTTTTAGAGCTGATAAGCAATTATGGAGCTAGACAATAGTACCAAGAAAAACCCCTTTCACACTTCTGTATTGGATTGAAAGACTCCTATCTTCAAACAAAAGAAACAGCTCTTTGTATTCTTATTTCTTTTGTATCAACTTACCTTTGCAAGTCAAGATTTTTGTCTCTACTTCAAATTAAGGCCAAACATAGAAATCGACTTGCGGTTGAGTATGATTTGCGTTATGCACTGTCACAAACTACATCCCGCATCCAACTACTTTCAGAAAACAAAAAAGAACAAATTTTACATTAATTGAGAGAAAAATTGAACTAAATTGATATTCGAATTCATTAAAACTGTCTGAACTGGTGCCAGTGTTTTCTGTTTTAATTGCTATTTGGTTATTTTGTTATTCTTCTGATATTGTACAGCGATTTCTTGGTGTAATGATGCTTGCAAGTTTTAATTGCAAATCAAATTTTTTAGGTTATTCTTAGACTCTTTCACAGTTAAACTTGTGGTTGATGCTGGGTTTCGGGGGGGGGAGGGTAACTTTTTTGAAAAATGTTTTTTGACAAAAATTTGATAATCTGGGCTAAAAATTTGCGCTGATATCATATATTGATATCCCAGTTAATAAAAATCTCTTAAATGCTAAATTTTAATTAAAAAAGTACACCAACGTTTTTTTTAAATTTATAAAATTAAAAGTTTTAATATTTTATTTTATTAGTTATAACTTTGCTAAAATTTAAAATGGCTATAGCAGAGTTTAAATAGATTTAGGGTTCAGGTTCATAAAAATGCTGAATATACAATTAGTCTGATATCATTTTATGCTTATAAAAATATATCTTATAAAAATTAATTATTAGTTGTAATTTTTTTAAGTAAAATTTAGCATTTATCTCTTTTTCACAATCTCATACATGTTTCTTTTAAATCAGCGCAATTTTTTATTATAAAGTGGTATTTTTGGTGGAAAAAAGTTTTAAAAAAAGTTACTTCCCCTTTCGAAACCCAGCATCAACCAAACTTATTAGTTTAAAGTTACCGAGTAAAGATAATTGTCACTAAAATACAGTGGATTATCCAAAAGATGCAACGACTAGAGTACTAGACTAAGGTTGTGCTTTACTCCAGAATCTGCAAGCAGAGTCGTGAGAAAACAACGTTTAAAAAACTTAGCGTAATAGGAAGGGAATGAAAAGTACCAAAATGGGCTAAGGGAAGAATGCATTCAAAAAGGTTGGAAACCACTGCCCTAAGTATAACATCTTCAATATTTTTCTACAAGTGAGAAGGATAAATAGAAATGAAATACGATAAAAATCAATAAACATTTTAACTTTAAAAAAAATAATGAGTTTGTGTATGAAGCTTATTTTGGCTTATTTCTTTCAATCATTCTCAATCATATTTCTATTTTCATCATTAGAAAAAACAAAACTTAAAACTGGTTAAAAAAATGTTGTTTTAACTTATTGGTTTAAGTATCAGGTTTTGTTTCGATTAAATTGAAGAACGGTTGTTTATTACTTATGTACTTGAAGTTTTACTTTATATAATTACTTGTATCTTATATAATTACTTATATATTATACCATAGCGTCGGTCAATATTATTTGATCTTTACATACATATCCAACACCTGTGTTGTTCTTGAAACTTTATTTAAACTCCAAATTTTGAACATTTTTAACAGAATGAAAAGAGTTTACTCAAAATGAATTCAACTATTAAAATTCTAATTAACAGAAAGAAATAACACAATCATTGTTAAGTGTTAATATCGAACTTAATGGAAAATGCACCAACAGAGGTTGTTTGACTTTTTTTATTCAAGTAGATGACACAACAAATGTAGCAGAGTTAGAAGACTCCTGCTCCACCTTTTTTCCTATATTTTTGTTTGCAGCAAGAACATGCATTGGAAATTATTTTACAACATTAAGCACCGGTATTAAAATTTTGCATAAATGGCTTGGTGTGAACAACTATTTTATTTTTATATGTGACATTCCGTACAGTACAATATCTAGATAATTCTGCGTTCATTCTTTCTCCCTAAATTCTCCCTCTTTTCTTTCTTTTCTCCCTCCCCTGTTAGAAATAACCTACTTTTTTTGTTGCACTAAGTGTGTAATAAAAATAACCAAAAAATTGAAATATACAGTATACCAGGATGAGCCAAATGTAGGTGGACAGCATGTGAAATAGGTTTATGTATTTAGTTCTGGTGTTTCAGGACCATTTTCCTTAATGGAACGGTCACAGGAGAAAATATTTCGAACTTCTAATAAATCAAGTTGTTCTCCAGTAATAGCAACAGTCTAATTCACATGACCTTTATCTTCAACAAGACGGGGCCCCTCCACATTACTCAAGAGCAGTCCATGAGTATCTTGCTGAAACATTTTCTGTGAAATAGATTGGACGAAGAAACCCAGTTGATTGGCCGGCACGTTCATCGGACTTGACCCCGATGGATTTTTTCTTTTGGGGAGCACTAAAGGAGAAAGTTTATAGTTGAAAACCAAGAGGCGTCATTGATTTGAAAAAGTAAATAAGAGATGCATTTCAAGAAATTAATACCAAGACAGACTTGTGCAAAAATGTTTGTCGAAGCTTAAGAGGCAGACTTCAAAGCTGTGTAAATTGTGTTGGAAAATAGTTTGAGCAACTGCTTTGATGAAATTAGAAAGCTTTTGAATTATTGTTGACAAATCTAATTGTCAATGTAATAATTGTGTTAGTACACATAGCTGTATGTATATGTAATTTCTAAATAAATGTAATCATTTACTGTCCACCTACTTTTGGCTCACCCTGTATATTCATTTTAGTTTTCTGCGCGTCATTGGATTGGTTTAAAGCGTTGCAATAATTTGATTGATTTTTATAAATTCCTTGGCAGACTTTAACAATAGTGTAGACGTCGCGGGTCTTGCGTTGGGCAGCCTTGCTGTGACGAAATGCAAATAATTCAATATACCGTAAAGTTAAAGTTAAAATATACGCCTGTGTATTAGCCAAGTTTGACTTTAAACTATTTTGCTACTATTAATAGACTAACGTGTTAAAAAAAACTCGCAAAAACCAAAAATACCTAATTTCATCAAAGCAATTAACCCTAACTAAATTTTTTAATTACAACAATTTGAAATAATCATAAAAAAGTACGACGTGGCACATAAAATTTCATTTTTTTCATGGAATAAATTATATTTTTTTTTGTTGTATGAAAAGGTTCATTTACAAAATTGTTCAGAAAATTGGGTGATTTTTCGAGAAATATTCGTTATTGCAACGATCGAAGCGTTTTGATAATGAAATCAGATTTTGCTGAAATAGAGTTTCTTTTTCTCTGAACTGCAGTAACCTCCCTAAGGAAATTCAAACTGTGAAAGAATCTTACTTGCAAATTTACAATCAATCAAACCGCCAAAGTCCTTAACTTTCTGTAATCGCTTTCTCGTTTTCAGCCAATTTACAAAAGTTGATTACCCCTCAAAACTAACTTTTTTAATCCAAAATAATATTTTATTGTAATATTTAAGTATATCTATAGAAATAGTATGAAATTATTTTTATATACAGCAGTGATGTAGACGAGAACACAAACGTCGAGACCGAGACCGAGACTGAGACCCGATAATTTTTCCGAGACCAAGACCGAGATCGAGACCGGAAAATTTCGAGACCTAAGGTTCGAGACCGAGACCAGAAATAATCGAGATCGAGACTGAGATCGAGACCGAAAAATTTTACGAAAATATAGTCGGTTTAAATATTTCAAAAACCATAAATTTTTATTTTCTAAATAGCAATCTAAGATTACTTTTTAATTGAACAAGCATCTCGATAATGTTGAAAAGAGCTTTGCTCAAGTTCAATTGTATCATTAAACAATCAGCTTTAAAAATCCTTTCAACTAGAGCAAAAGAAAGCCGAAATATACAAGGCACGGCGGTAAACAATGTTGAAAATAGCTATCAAAAACTTTAAGAAAATATCATTAAAAATTTTTTTCAAAACCCAAAAATGCTGAAGGCACGCTAATCAAAAAAAATAGTTGAAACTTGGGTGACCGGTAAATTCCACCCGGTATATTCCATCATAATTAAATTCTAGTGCAGTATATTCTACAACGGAAATTTGTTAGGTTTAGAGGGTTAGGTGTTAAGGTTACAGTTAGAATTAAGGGTTAGGGTTAGTAGAGTTAGGGAAATAAATGTGCTTGTCAACTACTGTACTCTGTCTTGGCAGCTTATAGCGTGATAAATCAACAACAATCTACAAATAAAATGAACAGTTAATATGGTGTGATATTGTAGTGGAATATACAGTGATAAAATATAAACTATAGCGGTGGAATTTGCCACGGTGAACTGTGTCGTGGTCAAACTTACCGCAATAGAACACACCAAGAACCAAAACTTCATTCAAATATTTGATTAGCTTGGTTATCTGTGTTGGTGCGTTGTATTTGTTTGCTATGTTTGATTTACATACAATAGATTTAGTCTAATTAATCTCCTAAAAAAGATTAAAAATAAGGACTAATTATACAAAACAGTAAAAGCTGCTTAACAACTCGCTGACTTTTCTTTTTGTATAGACCCTGTTTATTTTATGTTTGTCTTTGTGTAGGTTAATTAAAGTAGTTTTTAGTTATTTTCTTCTTTTCTACTTCGTTTTTTTAGCAATTTGGTAATTTGTTTTAAGCAATTAGTTTTATACAATGGCGTTTGCAGAAAGTTGTTATGGGGGCGGTTGAGAGCCGAAAACACGATCACTATAATTCAAAATGTTTTTTACAAAAGGAAGGCCTGAACTAACAAAAAAACAGGAACCACTTTCAAATTTTCACTTAAAAAAACAATTAAAATTATTTATTTATTCGTGATAGTATTATGTATCTTTTTATTTATCCTTCTGACTCCCTGACTCACAGGAAATCGTCGGTGACTCATAGAAATAAGATGGAAAATGGGAAGGTATTTGGCCCAAAACGCCTTAAGGTCCAGCACTTTAAATTTGTCCTTGGCTGTTGAGTTAAATTTTAACTCGACAAACTGTTCTTGTGCTTCATCAAAAATGTTGCCTATTTCGCACTGTAATGTGTTTCTTGCTTCTCATCTATAGGAAAATTTTATTTGATTAATTTTTTTTTAAATCAGATAAATGAGTTTTTATTTGTGGTTTAATTGAGACTCACAGTTACCGTTTGCGAGTGCAAAATTCAATTAAAAAAAGCTTGCTGGATTCCGTTGTTCAATTTGATTCTTGCTGAGTTGAAGTTACCTGTCATTTTGAATATCAAAATTAATAAAGAATGTGTTGTAAAACATGTTAACAATCGCGTCCCCTTGAAAGTTTACGTACGCCCCCCAGGGTAAGCGTGCCTCCCCGGTTAAGAACCACTGAACCAAACCATTTATTGACTACGTTTATTCAAAAATTTTACGAGGCAATAAAAGGCTTTCAATTTTGTTTTGCAAGGGGAATTGTTTATCGTGAAGAAATCAATAAATCATCATAAGCACATCAAATAACAAAAATATCAAAAAATGTCTGGTCTCGAGACCAATTTAGAAAGTACGAGACCGAGACCAGGTCATTACAAGACCAAGACCGAGACCGCCAGCAAAAGGCTAAGACCGAGACCGAGACCCTAAAAATTGGTCTCGAGACCGGTCTCGAGACTTCCATCACTGATATACAGCCTTGAATAAAATTTATAGCGCTAGTAATTGTCGAGATACAAGCAAGCAAAGACAGCGAGTAGTTTCTGCCCCCTCTCACAGTCGTACAAAGTTTCCAAAAATCCCAGTCTGAATAGGGTTAACACTAACGCTGGAGCAATTTATAATTATTTCTCGGCTACCTCGGACAACAGTTAAAAGCTTATTTTGTAATATTAATCAAACATCTATCTATAATAAAGTGCTTTCTGTTACAAGTTACAATTAGTTGAAATTATAGATTTTGTTGAGATTTGCAACAGTTTACTAGTAAAAGCGGTATATCTTCTTTCGCATTGTGTTACTGAAACATGAAAAGTAATTTCTCCCAATTCGGTTTTCTAACATACGTCTGCATCTAAAACGTAGCAAAAACAGAAAAAAAGTTTAACTATTCCTTTAACATGATCAAAAGAAACTAATCAATATGTTAAGATCATTATGGGGTAATAAATAAAAATTGAAATTTTTACTTTAACAAACAGCAGGCTGCTTTCAGTGTTCAAGTCGACGTTATTTGTAAGTCAAAAGCAGAAAATTGCACAAAACGCCAGTCTACTATCCACAGCTTTTTTAATGAAAAAAGAAATTGTTTTATACGTAGAAAGTGAGGTGGCTTTCCGGAAGATAAAATTGTGCCTGAAACTACGTCAACTAAAGTTAAAGATAAAGTTACTTCTTTATTCTCTAATTCAGTGGTTCCCAACCTTTTCAACATACTACCTCACCTGTTCAATCTGAAAGTGATTTTTACCTCCCCTACATTGCAATAATTGTAACACAGTACCAATAAGAAATTTTTGATAAATCTTGTTAACTGAATCGTAATTTTTTGATAATTTCTCTTGTTGTTAACAAAATAATAATGGCAAGACAAAATTAAGCCTATCTTCAGGAACACAAATAATAATAAAATCAAAATACGGTATTGATAACCTTCAATGTAAAACTTTAGAATAAAAAGTAAATCCAATACATTTCGAAACATATTAGAGGAGTAGCAACGTAATTTGGGGGAGATCACTAATAGAAAAAATCAGAGACAGATTCAATGAAGATATTTTTTTACCACTTAAAAAATTTTTTTTCAGTAATAAGCATAATTGATTGTAGTTGTATGCCCCCGTCCTTTCAAAAATCCTCTGTACGTCACTATTAAGGACCTTGCAGAATTGTGATTCATTCCATCATCATCTTTTACCTTTTTTTTTTTTTTTTTTTTTTTTTTATCAATTAAGTTCTTGCGCGGTGTCCACGTGATGTTGACAAAATTGCATAACCGGTGCGGTTAACATCACTAGCCTCCTACTAGTGAACCATGATATCTCTAGATCACTGTTATGTTTTTTCTACCAAGATCACGACAATTATTTTTAGTAATTTGTAATTGGTGAGCCTGGGGCAACAGTCCATTAGTCACCGCCTTAATCCACTACTGCCCGTTCTCAACCACGACGACGACAACGTGATAACTAAAAATGCATCATCACTGTAAATAAAATAGTCAAAAAAAAGCTTGATGTGATTTATAATTAGCGCTTGCTTAATTTTTCCACAGTCTAAATGGTAACTATGGCTAAAAAGACAAAAGCTTTTAGTAGTCTTCATATTTAAATTACTCGTTGTCTACGTAGATGCTTTTCAACAGTTTGTGGTGCTCGTATATCCGCAACATTTGTAAGGACAATACATCCACTTACGTGACTCTGATGTAAAGGTAATGAGTAATTGACAACAACTTCAATATGACAGAGTTGACTCAAAGCAAAGCAAAACTCAGCATTCCGAGGAGTGTGCAAGAATGATATTTTATAAAACGAGAGGAAAATGCAGTCATAAATAAGAAAAAAAATGATGTTTTGATTTGAGAATCGAATACAAAAAGATGCTGCAGATTACATTCTAGATTGAGTGATAGAAAGATAACAAATTCTTGTACAAAGCCGTCCTATCTGGCGCTTACAAAAGACTACAAAGATAACAAAATTATTGGCAAAAGGTTCAAAAAAGCTGTTTTATGGTTCTCTATTGTGCTAAAGCTTGGAATCACAGGCTTGTCCATGGGAATGGGATTCCCATGGGATTCCCATGGGAATCATCCCATGGGATGGGATGGGATGGGATGGGACAGCACACATTTGTATTTCCCATGGGAGAGTAGCCATGTTATAGCAACTTGATTACGTCAGAGTTTTATACCTTTTTACCTTTTAAATGTTTTTTACTCTCCTTTTTTCTTCTCGTACTTGTATCTATTATCTATTTTGTGGTGGGACACCGGAAAATAAATAGAAATAGTCTTTTTTTATATAAGATTACGTTTTGTGCGTAACATTATATTTTTATCTGTTGTTGGCAATTTATGAAAAAGCGAAGCGGTTTTTACTTTACGTAATCTATGTATTTCAATATCTCTGTTTTAATGTAACAGTTTCAATCTGCTGCAGATGTTTGTTCAGAGTGTAAAGAACGATTCTGAGTGAAGACCTTTTTTCTTTTTTTTTCAGAGAACACCTTAATTTTGGAAGAAAATAGAGAAATTAGAGAAGAAATCGAAGTGAAGACCTTTTTTTTTTTTAGAGAACACCCTAATTTTTGGAGAAAATATAAAAGAGAACCTATTCTTAAAATTTTGAATGCCATCACTGCATATCGTCCTATTTAGTAGACAATAAACCTAAATTTTTTTATAAATTTAATTATTTTTATTGAACTGTATTCCGATGGGAATCCCATGGGATGGGATGGGATGGGATAGGCATAATTTGATTGGATGGGACAGAAAAATATGTTCCATGGGCAAGCCTGTGGAATCACATCCATTAAAAAAAATACTATATACACGTATAATGACAAGAGATTTTAGCTGTTCGGTGTAACTTTAAAGTTACACAAAATACTAATAATAAAATATACGAGTAGATCTCCAACCTTAATTCATATTACATTTAAGTCTAAACTTTAACCATATTTTTGAACGGACGAGTAAATAATTTTTCTATGTTTTCAAATTTTTATATTTGCTATTTAGCTTAGCGAATTTAAGAGGCAAATTTAGTCATCAATAAATTTTTCGCTGAAGGTATGTCTACAATATAGAAATAAAGTATCTATAGTCAACTTGCTTCAAAAAAATCAAAAAATTTAGCACTGATTAAATTTAGACAACACCTTTACAACAACAACGACAAGAAACTGCAGTTGCAATTGCGCTATTCAATTTATGTCATTAAACACCAAATAGTTAAGCTCTTCTCGTGCCGTTGATATCCTTTGAAGCTTAACGACGTTATTCACATTAAATCATTGACAATCCTTGGTTTTGTTTAACATAAAACAAAGCTATTCTTTAAAACCGCAACCTTCTTCCATATCTTTTTTTTGTTAAATTTGTACTTTTACACAATATAGACCTACAAGCCCACGTATTTGGTGCTTTCAATTTACATTGACTTTTTTATGCTTGCTCTTTGGTAATTGCATTTGTTAGTGACTAAAATTAGTTATTTGCACACTAAGGATGTAGGTGAAGCGCTATATATAGAACTAAGAAAGCAGTTAGATTAAAGAAAAAAGTATCATTAAATTGGTAGTTACTGTTTCGTTAAGACATCCGGAGGCTGAACAACAGAA
Organism: Diplosoma virens; assembly: GCA_963680785.1. NCBI lineage: Eukaryota > Metazoa > Chordata > Ascidiacea > Aplousobranchia > Didemnidae > Diplosoma > Diplosoma virens. The sequence goes on from OY796888.1 coordinate 34,458,236, forward strand.
TACTCAAAAGTATTTAATGACGAACCATTAATCGGCAGGTATGGTATAAAAATTTAATTTGTTGTACGAGTGCATTGTGATTAAGAAAGGTTAAAAATTTAATTTTTCAAAAATAAAATAATTTTTTCTGATTGACTGTTAAAATTGCAATCCTTATATGAAATAACAATAAAATTTAAATAAATAGCCTATGGTATTGATAAAACTTGTCGTCGTTTAAAAGGGAACTCATTCCAGGCTAGAAACAAACAGAATTGGGGATGAGGGTTTATTCTTTTACTACCACAGACTACTGTGCTTCCCGAATCAGATGCAGGCAGTGATGTTCTTGAGCCAGCATTGAGTTTCGTCATCCAAATCCGTCAGACCTCGCGTTTCATCTGGTGCCCGATGTATGGGGCACGCTATTGGATCATGGTCTGCGGTTTGTTCAGAGGCGCAACACTCACAATTCTGTGAAGGAACGAGACCCCATTTGCGTATAAACGAATGAAATCCACCAACACCAGTCCGCAGACGATTGAGCTTAACCCAAACTGTTTGGGGCAAGATTACTCAAACAGGCCTGGCTTTGGTCATGGGAATAAAAACACGGAGCCCGGATGTATTGTCGGAGTACTCGGAGTTCCATCTATAATTCGTCCACTGAGAAGCGCGGATGTCAAGTCTGGCAAGCTTGTTTAAAGATTCCGTGCAGTTGACACAAACGGGCGTCTAGATTTTAGCCTCTCTCTTGGCGAACTTCTGAAATCCCACTTAAAGACAGGATGTGATCTAGGTCCAAAAATTTACGGTAGGTCAAGGAGAGTGTCACTCTTAGTCGATAAAGTTCAACTAACTGAATGCCCAAAAGTATGGGTAAGTAGTCCGTTGGAGTGGGACGCAGGCATCCAGTGACTATGAGCAAGGCGTCAATCAAGACACTGCTATGAGGCGAATGTGAGTGCTGCGACACCAGGATGGTGTGCAGTACTCATCTGTTGAGTAAACTAGAGATAGGGAAGCTGTGTGCAGTGCTTTGGCACCAGCACCCCATCCTGAGCCTGCAAGTTGCCTTAGCAGTGTGATGTGCAAAGATAATTTCTTGCGCAATATGCCACTTGATGGTGACAAAATGTGAGCGATTTGTCCAGTTCACCCCACGATAAGTTGGGGTTAGACAAAACTGTAAAAGTTTATTGTTGTTGTGGACTTTTGGCTCACGTCGCTTGGCCTCTCGGTTATTTAATTGAAACACTGCCGTCATAACTGGTCACTTGTTGATAAAATTAATAAAGAGTAATGAAACTAACCCAAAAAACAAAGTGCAAGAAACATTTTCTGCTGTTAAGTTTGTATCAGAAAATTTGTGTTTGAATCTTTGAAAGGTACAATCTAATACAATCCGTAATTCCTAACTGCGCATTTTTATTGTCTAAGGTGATTGCCAATTTTTACAAAAAACCATAAAATGCTTATCAAAACTTTTGAAAAAAGAGATTTCTATGATTGATTATCTTCTTTTTCTATGATCAATTATTTCTCCATCTTTTTCACTTTTGGCAATCCTCAAAGAAGATAAATATTTTTCGGAACCACGAAATAAGTTTTTCAGTTCATTTAATTGCCAATAAAGACTTACAATTACACAAAAATTTTAAGATAAAAATAAAATTTAAACTGTTTGCAGCACTCCTAGCTAGTAGATAAACCTTTACAACTAATTTCAGTACTGGAACTATAGTTTTTACGTCAAGTAAGTAATCGTTTTGAAAAAGCAAAAAACATACCAAATTATTTATTGTTGATAATACAAAAATTCATACTTTTAAGCCAAAAACTAAGTCAAACGCTCAATTGAAATGGCCCAAGAAGAAAGCAAAAAGGTGATGTAAGTAGGGTAAAATTGGTGTAGACGTTCGTGCTGAGAATTATTAATAAAAAATATGATTTAACGATTTATATATGGTTGTCTATTTTTACTACAAACCAAATAATTTTCATCAAACTTGAGTTATAGTTCGCAAAAGCAGTTGCAGTAGCTCGCAGAAGCTATTTCAATATGTCGTCGGTCAATTCGTCCCCAAATAAGACACTTGGTTGTTGAACTGCTTTATTTTATTTATTTTTTCATTTTTCCTCATTTTTTTTAAATTTAATTTTTGAATACCATAACACTTTAAAAGTATTACTTTAGGACTCACATTGCCCTTGGATAGTTTTAGATTATTTTTCTGTTCTGAACATAACAACATTCAAAACTGTTAAATGACAATTTTAGAGAAGTTAAGGTTAGGGACGACAAATATCTCAATTTAAAACTTGTTTTACGACAAAGTGCCTTATTTGGGGACCAATTACTCAACGATAAATTGACTTGGTAACAAAAAGACCATATACAGGGACAAATAGACCGACAAATTGATCTAGCGCTATTTCATAGTTTTACGCCGCGTGAAAAAAGCCAAGATATATCAAGTTTCGAGTTAATTTTATCCATTTTTAAGCTTAACTAAACGTGTTTTAAAAAGCAATTTGCTTGAATGGAACACAAAGGTAGATTTGTTTATTTCAGAAATAGATAAGGTATAGCTTGAATAAATTTAAACCAAAATGGAATCATATAAGAAGTAAATTTTTTAGACAAATCAAATTTAGCAAATAATACAACTAATTTGAAGCAGACATTACGTTTACCGACAGACGATCAAATTTATAAAGAGAAAAACAGTGATGATTAGAAATTACATTTAAGTAAAGTAAATAATTTAATTTCTGGTCCGGATTTGCGAGAATGAATATAGATAGACTAATTTTGAACTTAAATAAAAATTAGTCAGACGAACCAAAAACTTAGAACTTTTGTTGTGTACACCCTAAATTAATTTGTCAAAATGGTGCTTAAGTCGTATAAAGTTGAATGCGTGAGTTGTGACGAGTGCTGCTAATTTCTTTATTTTTCTATGCTATAGAATATTTGCTTAAAATCTACAGTTTGTATCGAGAAGCATAATAAAAAAATTCAACTCATGTTTTTTATTCGATTTTAAAAAAATTGTCTCTTTTTAATTTCGAGCTTGATGTCAGTTGCAAACACGTTTGAAAAGAGATTGCCAAAACTCTACCACCGGCACGCAGCTAAAAATCAAGTTAAAACTTTTCAATACTAAACGAAAACCAGGGTAAACCCTATAACCAAATTTCAAAAAGAAAAACCTACAGCGCGTCAAACTCATTTTTGCTAAGATTCATATTATTAGACCTAGTAAGTATAGTCTATTTTAGAAATTTGTATAATTTAAGGTAAAAAATACTGTAAATCATATTTAAAAATTTTCTTTTTGTTTTGTTCCTCGCTGTATATTTTGGTAGATCACGCACGCGATTATTCTAGTGTTAACAATATTTCAAAGAACTATGAATTGATGTCATTCTCAAGTACTCAAAAAACCAAAAACAGTTAAGTTTGATAAAATTTTACACGCTCAATCACTGTACTTTACTGAAAAAAGGAGCGGTGACGAGTAGAGTACCCTTGCTATCGTTTTACGTTACCGAATTTTTTTTCAGTTTCGGGGTTCTTTCTGTTTCAGGCCTTTCCGTCGTCGGGATAGCTCAATTGATAATACTCTGACTTGCGAGCATAAGGACGCAAGTTAAATGCTTGGTCTAGCTGCGTGATTTTCGTTATGTCGTAAAATTTGCATCATGACGTAGAGGGAAATTGGCCGATGGGATCACACTCCTTACATACAACAACAACTCCCTTCAAACAGAAAGCAGTAACAAAGTCAATACGAGAATACGAAGAAGAAGAGGAAAACATTAAGAAAAAAACTACGCACATTATATTTTTCAGACTACGTTGCTAAACCGTTCGTTTTGACAAAAGCTTTTTGCAATCCTTATAATTTATAAAACTCAAGATTTTGCCAAAAGGAATTTGTAGTTCAAGCCTTGGTTATTCTTAAAGATTTGTAGTTAGAAATACTGATTCCCAATATTTAACAAAGCATGTCTTTTACTGAGATTAACGTCGACATATTTTAAAACTAGATTAGTTTTTGAAAATATCACTCAATTAATAAAATTCATGACTTTCTTCAGTCTAATAATAGGCCTACGTAAATTTAATTAAAATAAAGCAATAATTAATTTAAAACAACAAAAAATATGAGCAGGCTTATAAAAATGATTACAATTTCAATTTGAAAAACTACACTTTACGGCGAATGTCAAAATGATAATATTTTTATGAATGTGTTATACTTTTGCTTTAGATTTTAAACTAAGTAATATGTTTTCAACAAAACAACTCATCTATATCTGGTGTATCTTTTTTTGTTTTTACACACTTGCACTTGGAAACAAGGAAAGCATGTTAAATTGCGTGTTCAATTCAAGTTCCGAAATTTCCAATGTATTGAGCAAGTTAATGTTATTCTGTTTCCGCAATCTAACAAACTGCATGAAGAAAGGAATCAATGTAACGAGTTATATCAATGAAACCACGGCTGCCATTTCAAGTAAGACTAATATTATACAGCATACTACTGAAGTTCACAAAATTTCACAGCAAAGTCCGTATTTAAAAAATTGCATTTTTAAAAAAACTGCATTTGTAAAATCTCATTTCTTTGAAGTACCACACAGTTATGTTAAAACAGTTAATTAAAGTATCGAATATGTAAAATTGTCCGCACTATTCAGATCTACAATGTGACTATTCCTTCTGAAAAATTAACAACATTGACTTAACACAAGGCTTCATAGAAACTTTTATCGGGCCGCATGTGGCCTGTGGGGTGCAGTTTGCCCATTTCTGCTATCGGCCTACTGGAATTGATTAGAAAAACGATTAAATTTTTCTTTAAAAAGTAAAGTTTTACATTGTATAATCAATTGAATCTTTTTGTTTTTTACAATTAAAAAGATTTTTAATAAGATTTCGTAGCTATACTTGCATTCTTTTTTTGGTACTTTCCTGTTATCGCCCCACCATCTGTTGCAAGTAATTTTTTTTGGTGAAACTAACCCAAAACCCACTCTACAAGTTTATTTTTTATTTCATCCTAGTGTTTCAGGGGGAGGGGATTTCGGGTTAGTTTTACCAAAAAAAATTGCTTGCAGTAGATGGTGGGGCGATAACTGAAAAATAACCCGGTTTTTCCAGCATTGTGCAACAGATAAATATTGTTAGCAAAAACTTATGTTTCTTCAATGTTTTTGTCGCTCTGAGATTACTTTTAGTTAATATCACGAAGAAGAAACAAAATTAAAATCTGCTATGTGTTGGAGGCAAGGAAAAAGATACCAGATATTGTTTTTTTGGTCGGCGATGAACATCATTTGTTTTGATATGAAAATAAGTACACACGATTAATCTCCGATTTTTGAAATATTAATTTGCGCAAACACAAAGAACAAATGCGAAATCTCTCAGCGTTCATCACTATTTTTCTAATTGTATCACATCACCATTGCTTTGTTGTTGATACAAAAGCTTTAAACCAGATATATAAAAGTTTTATCATATTTTAATTCATTTTGTATCAATATTTATTTTATTACATAAATTGCAACTAGGAATATTTGTTTTCATTTATGATTGTAAAACGGCTGGAAGATCGCAATCAACCTGTATTTAGATTTGTCCTGATCGTTTTTATGAAGCTATCGAGACAAAAAATTAAAAAAATTTTAGAAGAATCACAAAAAACTTAGTGTAGAAGTTTGACAAATTCTGAATGACTTATAAGTAATTCTAAATCCTAAACGTTGGTTTTATAAATTGACGGGCCATGAACGGTTACGTAAGTTTCTCACAGCAGCAATCAAAATTGTAAGGCATAAACATTTTAAATTATTTCTTGTTGCTTTCGTACACTCATTATTTGCTGCATTTGTGCTCTAAAAAAAAGTTAAAATGTGATAAACCTAAATAGATTGCTTATGGCGGCCACAATTCGTCACTTCAAAAAAAGGGTTAGACTTACAGAAAAACAAACAAATAGATTTATTGCTGAAAAAATCTAGCAAGCAAAAACTATACAACTCTGAAAACAAAGAAAGTCTATACCAGGGGTCGGGAATTTATGGCTTGCGAGCCAGATATGGCTCGTTTAATAAAGGCATCTAGCTCTTTTTTTGACAAGCATAAACTAGCGCACATTAAAAAAAACTGCACAAACAAGATTTCAAAAACGAAGACCCTTTTTTAAGAGATCACTATGTTCTTAAGACGACAATTGAGAAATCAGAGTCAATAGTCAATAATATAAGTTTTACTTCGCAAAAAAGACTACAGTTTGCTCATGAACGAATTTCTACCCACACACACAGCTAAAAATTAAAGGAACATTGTATGGCTCTCATGGAAATCCATTTCAAAATATGTAACTATTATGGCTCTCTCACCCAAAAAGGTTTCCGAGTCCTGCTATTACAGCAATTACGCTTGATGCAAATAAACGAAACAAGAAGGCAATGCTAAACCAAATTAGGTATTTCAAATATTTCCAGGTAATTTGCCTCTCAAAAGAGTAAAGTTTCATTACAAATCCCCAAATATAAATTCAATACAAACAAGAGATCTAACAAAGCGTGTATAAACATAGAACAATTTTGAACGTTGAATATAAACCCAAAACAATTTTGAGCAGTGGTTTGTTATTGGCTTACATAGGATATGTAGAAATCTTATTGTAATAAAACACTATTTTTGAGAATAAGTTGTTTAAAAGTCATTGTAGCTTATCTGGTACTTACTAAAAGACCAGTTTAAATTTCAAAAAACAAACAGCCAGAAGATATTTTTAAAAACTAAAACTTACATTAGAATGTTTCGTTTTTTTTTTAAAGAAACGATGCTTTGTGTTTTATCCACAGCAGAAGTGCGTTTAATTTAATAGAATCGTCGTGAGTTACTATTTGTATTTAAGATATACTTTTGTTGTTGTGTTTAGTAGATTTAAGATTAGCCTTTTAGTATGTACCAGAATCTGAAGACCAAAAATGGATTTTAAATAAAATTTTTTAAGAATTTTGAAACAGAACGTCTTGTGCTAAAATTTTTTATTTACAATGAATGTTATATAATAGTGAAAATTTTTTTGTAAAAAAGAAGTTAATTGTAGTAATACCTTAGCTAGTGAAAACAAAACCTTTTTTTTGAAAATAAAAAAAACTGAATAAACAGTTAAACTACATATAGCACGTGACGTGCATTTCTTTATAGTTAAACTTTTTTCAATCTTACAGGATGTAACCAATCACTTGGAATGGAAAGTGGAGCGATTCCCGATTCTAACATCACAGCATCTTCATGGTGGAATTATAATGGTGTAAAGCATCCGCCGTACATGGCGAGATTGAACAGAATTTCAGCAAATGATTCTAGTGGCTTTTGGGTAGCAGCAAGTACACAATACGGTAAATGTAATTTTTTGAGCAATTTTTGTTTAATAAATAAGTTGACTTGAAATTTAAATGCTATAATTTACTCAGAGGACATCATCAAATAATGTTTTTTTAAAACAATTTTTGTAACCCACTAATTTATTTCATCTTCTCTACAAAGCTTAAGGGTAAAATGGCTAAACTTTAGACGATTAAAATTATATTAATACGAGGGTCAGTCAAAAAGTAATGAACCCTGTTAACTTTAACCGCTTTAACCTTCATATTTTTTCTAGAAATTTTAAGGGTGTTTAGTAAATTTACTGCTTTAAAGATAAATTGTAAAAAAAAATTGTTTCAACGTGTCCACTTTTGGTATTGTGTTTTGGAAATGACGTCATCACTGGATGTCCGTCAGAAGCAGAGAGCTGTGATTGAATTTCTTGTTTTATTGACTACGTTTATTCAAAAATTTTACGAGGCAATAAAAGGCTTTCAATTTTGTTTTGCAAGGGGAATTGTTTATCGTGAAGAAATCAATAAATCATCATAAGCACATCAAATAACAAAAATATCAAAAAATGTCTGGTCTCGAGACCAATTTAGAAAGTACGAGACCGAGGCCAGGTCATTACAAGACCAAGACCGAGACCGCCAGCAAAAGGCTAAGACCGAGACCGAGACCCTAAAAATTGGTCTCGAGACCGGTCTCGAGACTTCCATCACTGATATACAGCCTTGAATAAAATTTATAGCGCTAGTAATTGTCGAGATACAAGCAAGCAAAGACAGCGAGTAGTTTCTGCCCCCTCTCACAGTCGTACAAAGTTTCCAAAAATCCCAGTCTGAATAGGGTTAACACTAACGCTGGAGCAATTTATAATTATTTCTCGGCTACCTCGGACAACAGTTAAAAGCTTATTTTGTAATATTAATCAAACATCTATCTATAATAAAGTGCTTTCTGTTACAAGTTACAATTAGTTGAAATTATAGATTTTGTTGAGATTTGCAACAGTTTACTAGTAAAAGCGGTATATCTTCTTTCGCATTGTGTTACTGAAACATGAAAAGTAATTTCTCCCAATTCGGTTTTCTAACATACGTCTGCATCTAAAACGTAGCAAAAACAGAAAAAAAGTTTAACTATTCCTTTAACATGATCAAAAGAAACTAATCAATATGTTAAGATCATTATGGGGTAATAAATAAAAATTGAAATTTTTACTTTAACAAACAGCAGGCTGCTTTCAGTGTTCAAGTCGACGTTATTTGTAAGTCAAAAGCAGAAAATTGCACAAAACGCCAGTCTACTATCCACAGCTTTTTTAATGAAAAAAGAAATTGTTTTATACGTAGAAAGTGAGGTGGCTTTCCGGAAGATAAAATTGTGCCTGAAACTACGTCAACTAAAGTTAAAGATAAAGTTACTTCTTTATTCTCTAATTCAGTGGTTCCCAACCTTTTCAACATACTACCTCACCTGTTCAATCTGAAAGTGATTTTTACCTCCCCTACATTGCAATAATTGTAACACAGTACCAATAAGAAATTTTTGATAAATCTTGTTAACTGAATCGTAATTTTTTGATAATTTCTCTTGTTGTTAACAAAATAATAATGGCAAGACAAAATTAAGCCTATCTTCAGGAACACAAATAATAATAAAATCAAAATACGGTATTGATAACCTTCAATGTAAAACTTTAGAATAAAAAGTAAATCCAATACATTTCGAAACATATTAGAGGAGTAGCAACGTAATTTGGGGGAGATCACTAATAGAAAAAATCAGAGACAGATTCAATGAAGATATTTTTTTACCACTTAAAAAATTTTTTTTCAGTAATAAGCATAATTGATTGTAGTTGTATGCCCCCGTCCTTTCAAAAATCCTCTGTACGTCACTATTAAGGACCTTGCAGAATTGTGATTCATTCCATCATCATCTTTTACCTTTTTTTTTTTTTTTTTTTTTTTTTTATCAATTAAGTTCTTGCGCGGTGTCCACGTGATGTTGACAAAATTGCATAACCGGTGCGGTTAACATCACTAGCCTCCTACTAGTGAACCATGATATCTCTAGATCACTGTTATGTTTTTTCTACCAAGATCACGACAATTATTTTTAGTAATTTGTAATTGGTGAGCCTGGGGCAACAGTCCATTAGTCACCGCCTTAATCCACTACTGCCCGTTCTCAACCACGACGACGACAACGTGATAACTAAAAATGCATCATCACTGTAAATAAAATAGTCAAAAAAAAGCTTGATGTGATTTATAATTAGCGCTTGCTTAATTTTTCCACAGTCTAAATGGTAACTATGGCTAAAAAGACAAAAGCTTTTAGTAGTCTTCATATTTAAATTACTCGTTGTCTACGTAGATGCTTTTCAACAGTTTGTGGTGCTCGTATATCCGCAACATTTGTAAGGACAATACATCCACTTACGTGACTCTGATGTAAAGGTAATGAGTAATTGACAACAACTTCAATATGACAGAGTTGACTCAAAGCAAAGCAAAACTCAGCATTCCGAGGAGTGTGCAAGAATGATATTTTATAAAACGAGAGGAAAATGCAGTCATAAATAAGAAAAAAAATGATGTTTTGATTTGAGAATCGAATACAAAAAGATGCTGCAGATTACATTCTAGATTGAGTGATAGAAAGATAACAAATTCTTGTACAAAGCCGTCCTATCTGGCGCTTACAAAAGACTACAAAGATAACAAAATTATTGGCAAAAGGTTCAAAAAAGCTGTTTTATGGTTCTCTATTGTGCTAAAGCTTGGAATCACAGGCTTGTCCATGGGAATGGGATTCCCATGGGATTCCCATGGGAATCATCCCATGGGATGGGATGGGATGGGATGGGACAGCACACATTTGTATTTCCCATGGGAGAGTAGCCATGTTATAGCAACTTGATTACGTCAGAGTTTTATACCTTTTTACCTTTTAAATGTTTTTTACTCTCCTTTTTTCTTCTCGTACTTGTATCTATTATCTATTTTGTGGTGGGACACCGGAAAATAAATAGAAATAGTCTTTTTTTATATAAGATTACGTTTTGTGCGTAACATTATATTTTTATCTGTTGTTGGCAATTTATGAAAAAGCGAAGCGGTTTTTACTTTACGTAATCTATGTATTTCAATATCTCTGTTTTAATGTAACAGTTTCAATCTGCTGCAGATGTTTGTTCAGAGTGTAAAGAACGATTCTGAGTGAAGACCTTTTTTCTTTTTTTTTCAGAGAACACCTTAATTTTGGAAGAAAATAGAGAAATTAGAGAAGAAATCGAAGTGAAGACCTTTTTTTTTTTTAGAGAACACCCTAATTTTTGGAGAAAATATAAAAGAGAACCTATTCTTAAAATTTTGAATGCCATCACTGCATATCGTCCTATTTAGTAGACAATAAACCTAAATTTTTTTATAAATTTTAATTATTTTTATTGAACTGTATTCCGATGGGAATCCCATGGGATGGGATGGGATGGGATAGGCATAATTTGATTGGATGGGACAGAAAAATATGTTCCATGGGCAAGCCTGTGGAATCACATCCATTAAAAAAAATACTATATACACGTATAATGACAAGAGATTTTAGCTGTTCGGTGTAACTTTAAAGTTACACAAAATACTAATAATAAAATATACGAGTAGATCTCCAACCTTAATTCATATTACATTTAAGTCTAAACTTTAACCATATTTTTGAACGGACGAGTAAATAATTTTTCTATGTTTTCAAATTTTTATATTTGCTATTTAGCTTAGCGAATTTAAGAGGCAAATTTAGTCATCAATAAATTTTTCGCTGAAGGTATGTCTACAATATAGAAATAAAGTATCTATAGTCAACTTGCTTCAAAAAAATCAAAAAATTTAGCACTGATTAAATTTAGACAACACCTTTACAACAACAACGACAAGAAACTGCAGTTGCAATTGCGCTATTCAATTTATGTCATTAAACACCAAATAGTTAAGCTCTTCTCGTGCCGTTGATATCCTTTGAAGCTTAACGACGTTATTCACATTAAATCATTGACAATCCTTGGTTTTGTTTAACATAAAACAAAGCTATTCTTTAAAACCGCAACCTTCTTCCATATCTTTTTTTTGTTAAATTTGTACTTTTACACAATATAGACCTACAAGCCCACGTATTTGGTGCTTTCAATTTACATTGACTTTTTTATGCTTGCTCTTTGGTAATTGCATTTGTTAGTGACTAAAATTAGTTATTTGCACACTAAGGATGTAGGTGAAGCGCTATATATAGAACTAAGAAAGCAGTTAGATTAAAGAAAAAAGTATCATTAAATTGGTAGTTACTGTTTCGTTAAGACATCCGGAGGCTGAACAACAGAATACTCAAAAGTATTTAATGACGAACCATTAATCGGCAGGTATGGTATAAAAATTTAATTTGTTGTACGAGTGCATTGTGATTAAGAAAGGTTAAAAATTTAATTTTTCAAAAATAAAATAATTTTTTCTGATTGACTGTTAAAATTGCAATCCTTATATGAAATAACAATAAAATTTAAATAAATAGCCTATGGTATTGATAAAACTTGTCGTCGTTTAAAAGGGAACTCATTCCAGGCTAGAAACAAACAGAATTGGGGATGAGGGTTTATTCTTTTACTACCACAGACTACTGTGCTTCCCGAATCAGATGCAGGCAGTGATGTTCTTGAGCCAGCATTGAGTTTCGTCATCCAAATCCGTCAGACCTCGCGTTTCATCTGGTGCCCGATGTATGGGGCACGCTATTGGATCATGGTCTGCGGTTTGTTCAGAGGCGCAACACTCACAATTCTGTGAAGGAACGAGACCCCATTTGCGTATAAACGAATGAAATCCACCAACACCAGTCCGCAGACGATTGAGCTTAACCCAAACTGTTTGGGGCAAGATTACTCAAACAGGCCTGGCTTTGGTCATGGGAATAAAAACACGGAGCCCGGATGTATTGTCGGAGTACTCGGAGTTCCATCTATAATTCGTCCACTGAGAAGCGCGGATGTCAAGTCTGGCAAGCTTGTTTAAAGATTCCGTGCAGTTGACACAAACGGGCGTCTAGATTTTAGCCTCTCTCTTGGCGAACTTCTGAAATCCCACTTAAAGACAGGATGTGATCTGGGTCCAAAAATTTACGGTAGGTCAAGGAGAGTGTCACTCTTAGTCGATAAAGTTCAACTAACTGAATGCCCAAAAGTATGGGTAAGTAGTCCGTTGGAGTGGGACGCAGGCATCCAGTGACTATGAGCAAGGCGTCAATCAAGACACTGCTATGAGGCGAATGTGAGTGCTGCGACACCAGGATGGTGTGCAGTACTCATCTGTTGAGTAAACTAGAGATAGGGAAGCTGTGTGCAGTGCTTTGGCACCAGCACCCCATCCTGAGCCTGCAAGTTGCCTTAGCAGTGTGATGTGCAAAGATAATTTCTTGCGCAATATGCCACTTGATGGTGACAAAATGTGAGCGATTTGTCCAGTTCACCCCACGATAAGTTGGGGTTAGACAAAACTGTAAAAGTTTATTGTTGTTGTGGACTTTTGGCTCACGTCGCTTGGCCTCTCGGTTATTTAATTGAAACACTGCCGTCATAACTGGTCACTTGTTGATAAAATTAATAAAGAGTAATGAAACTAACCCAAAAAACAAAGTGCAAGAAACATTTTCTGCTGTTAAGTTTGTATCAGAAAATTTGTGTTTGAATCTTTGAAAGGTACAATCTAATACAATCCGTAATTCCTAACTGCGCATTTTTATTGTCTAAGGTGATTGCCAATTTTTACAAAAAACCATAAAATGCTTATCAAAACTTTTGAAAAAAGAGATTTCTATGATTGATTATCTTCTTTTTCTATGATCAATTATTTCTCCATCTTTTTCACTTTTGGCAATCCTCAAAGAAGATAAATATTTTTCGGAACCACGAAATAAGTTTTTCAGTTCATTTAATTGCCAATAAAGACTTACAATTACACAAAAATTTTAAGATAAAAATAAAATTTAAACTGTTTGCAGCACTCCTAGCTAGTAGATAAACCTTTACAACTAATTTCAGTACTGGAACTATAGTTTTTACGTCAAGTAAGTAATCGTTTTGAAAAAGCAAAAAACATACCAAATTATTTATTGTTGATAATACAAAAATTCATACTTTTAAGCCAAAAACTAAGTCAAACGCTCAATTGAAATGGCCCAAGAAGAAAGCAAAAAGGTGATGTAAGTAGGGTAAAATTGGTGTAGACGTTCGTGCTGAGAATTATTAATAAAAAATATGATTTAACGATTTATATATGGTTGTCTATTTTTACTACAAACCAAATAATTTTCATCAAACTTGAGTTATAGTTCGCAAAAGCAGTTGCAGTAGCTCGCAGAAGCTATTTCAATATGTCGTCGGTCAATTCGTCCCCAAATAAGACACTTGGTTGTTGAACTGCTTTATTTTATTTATTTTTTCATTTTTCCTCATTTTTTTTAAATTTAATTTTTGAATACCATAACACTTTAAAAGTATTACTTTAGGACTCACATTGCCCTTGGATAGTTTTAGATTATTTTTCTGTTCTGAACATAACAACATTCAAAACTGTTAAATGACAATTTTAGAGAAGTTAAGGTTAGGGACGACAAATATCTCAATTTAAAACTTGTTTTACGACAAAGTGCCTTATTTGGGGACCAATTACTCAACGATAAATTGACTTGGTAACAAAAAGACCATATACAGGGACAAATAGACCGACAAATTGATCTAGCGCTATTTCATAGTTTTACGCCGCGTGAAAAAAGCCAAGATATATCAAGTTTCGAGTTAATTTTATCCATTTTTAAGCTTAACTAAACGTGTTTTAAAAAGCAATTTGCTTGAATGGAACACAAAGGTAGATTTGTTTATTTCAGAAATAGATAAGGTATAGCTTGAATAAATTTAAACCAAAATGGAATCATATAAGAAGTAAATTTTTTAGACAAATCAAATTTAGCAAATAATACAACTAATTTGAAGCAGACATTACGTTTACCGACAGACGATCAAATTTATAAAGAGAAAAACAGTGATGATTAGAAATTACATTTAAGTAAAGTAAATAATTTAATTTCTGGTCCGGATTTGCGAGAATGAATATAGATAGACTAATTTTGAACTTAAATAAAAATTAGTCAGACGAACCAAAAACTTAGAACTTTTGTTGTGTACACCCTAAATTAATTTGTCAAAATGGTGCTTAAGTCGTATAAAGTTGAATGCGTGAGTTGTGACGAGTGCTGCTAATTTCTTTATTTTTCTATGCTATAGAATATTTGCTTAAAATCTACAGTTTGTATCGAGAAGCATAATAAAAAAATTCAACTCATGTTTTTTATTCGATTTTAAAAAAATTGTCTCTTTTTAATTTCGAGCTTGATGTCAGTTGCAAACACGTTTGAAAAGAGATTGCCAAAACTCTACCACCGGCACGCAGCTAAAAATCAAGTTAAAACTTTTCAATACTAAACGAAAACCAGGGTAAACCCTATAACCAAATTTCAAAAAGAAAAACCTACAGCGCGTCAAACTCATTTTTGCTAAGATTCATATTATTAGACCTAGTAAGTATAGTCTATTTTAGAAATTTGTATAATTTAAGGTAAAAAATACTGTAAATCATATTTAAAAATTTTCTTTTTGTTTTGTTCCTCGCTGTATATTTTGGTAGATCACGCACGCGATTATTCTAGTGTTAACAATATTTCAAAGAACTATGAATTGATGTCATTCTCAAGTACTCAAAAAACCAAAAACAGTTAAGTTTGATAAAATTTTACACGCTCAATCACTGTACTTTACTGAAAAAAGGAGCGGTGACGAGTAGAGTACCCTTGCTATCGTTTTACGTTACCGAATTTTTTTTCAGTTTCGGGGTTCTTTCTGTTTCAGGCCTTTCCGTCGTCGGGATAGCTCAATTGATAATACTCTGACTTGCGAGCATAAGGACGCAAGTTAAATGCTTGGTCTAGCTGCGTGATTTTCGTTATGTCGTAAAATTTGCATCATGACGTAGAGGGAAATTGGCCGATGGGATCACACTCCTTACATACAACAACAACTCCCTTCAAACAGAAAGCAGTAACAAAGTCAATACGAGAATACGAAGAAGAAGAGGAAAACATTAAGAAAAAAACTACGCACATTATATTTTTCAGACTACGTTGCTAAACCGTTCGTTTTGACAAAAGCTTTTTGCAATCCTTATAATTTATAAAACTCAAGATTTTGCCAAAAGGAATTTGTAGTTCAAGCCTTGGTTATTCTTAAAGATTTGTAGTTAGAAATACTGATTCCCAATATTTAACAAAGCATGTCTTTTACTGAGATTAACGTCGACATATTTTAAAACTAGATTAGTTTTTGAAAATATCACTCAATTAATAAAATTCATGACTTTCTTCAGTCTAATAATAGGCCTACGTAAATTTAATTAAAATAAAGCAATAATTAATTTAAAACAACAAAAAATATGAGCAGGCTTATAAAAATGATTACAATTTCAATTTGAAAAACTACACTTTACGGCGAATGTCAAAATGATAATATTTTTATGAATGTGTTATACTTTTGCTTTAGATTTTAAACTAAGTAATATGTTTTCAACAAAACAACTCATCTATATCTGGTGTATCTTTTTTTGTTTTTACACACTTGCACTTGGAAACAAGGAAAGCATGTTAAATTGCGTGTTCAATTCAAGTTCCGAAATTTCCAATGTATTGAGCAAGTTAATGTTATTCTGTTTCCGCAATCTAACAAACTGCATGAAGAAAGGAATCAATGTAACGAGTTATATCAATGAAACCACGGCTGCCATTTCAAGTAAGACTAATATTATACAGCATACTACTGAAGTTCACAAAATTTCACAGCAAAGTCCGTATTTAAAAAATTGCATTTTTAAAAAAACTGCATTTGTAAAATCTCATTTCTTTGAAGTACCACACAGTTATGTTAAAACAGTTAATTAAAGTATCGAATATGTAAAATTGTCCGCACTATTCAGATCTACAATGTGACTATTCCTTCTGAAAAATTAACAACATTGACTTAACACAAGGCTTCATAGAAACTTTTATCGGGCCGCATGTGGCCTGTGGGGTGCAGTTTGCCCATTTCTGCTATCGGCCTACTGGAATTGATTAGAAAAACGATTAAATTTTTCTTTAAAAAGTAAAGTTTTACATTGTATAATCAATTGAATCTTTTTGTTTTTTACAATTAAAAAGATTTTTAATAAGATTTCGTAGCTATACTTGCATTCTTTTTTTGGTACTTTCCTGTTATCGCCCCACCATCTGTTGCAAGTAATTTTTTTTGGTGAAACTAACCCAAAACCCACTCTACAAGTTTATTTTTTATTTCATCCTAGTGTTTCAGGGGGAGGGGATTTCGGGTTAGTTTTACCAAAAAAAATTGCTTGCAGTAGATGGTGGGGCGATAACTGAAAAATAACCCGGTTTTTCCAGCATTGTGCAACAGATAAATATTGTTAGCAAAAACTTTTGTTTCTTCAATGTTTTTGTCGCTCTGAGATTACTTTTAGTTAATATCACGAAGAAGAAACAAAATTAAAATCTGCTATGTGTTGGAGGCAAGGAAAAAGATACCAGATATTGTTTTTTTGGTCGGCGATGAACATCATTTGTTTTGATATGAAAATAAGTACACACGATTAATCTCCGATTTTTGAAATATTAATTTGCGCAAACACAAAGAACAAATGCGAAATCTCTCAGCGTTCATCACTATTTTTCTAATTGTATCACATCACCATTGCTTTGTTGTTGATACAAAAGCTTTAAACCAGATATATAAAAGTTTTATCATATTTTAATTCATTTTGTATCAATATTTATTTTATTACATAAATTGCAACTAGGAATATTTGTTTTCATTTATGATTGTAAAACGGCTGGAAGATCGCAATCAACCTGTATTTAGATTTGTCCTGATCGTTTTTATGAAGCTATCGAGACAAAAAATTAAAAAAATTTTAGAAGAATCACAAAAAACTTAGTGTAGAAGTTTGACAAATTCTGAATGACTTATAAGTAATTCTAAATCCTAAACGTTGGTTTTATAAATTGACGGGCCATGAACGGTTACGTAAGTTTCTCACAGCAGCAATCAAAATTGTAAGGCATAAACATTTTAAATTATTTCTTGTTGCTTTCGTACACTCATTATTTGCTGCATTTGTGCTCTAAAAAAAAGTTAAAATGTGATAAACCTAAATAGATTGCTTATGGCGGCCACAATTCGTCACTTCAAAAAAAGGGTTAGACTTACAGAAAAACAAACAAATAGATTTATTGCTGAAAAAATCTAGCAAGCAAAAACTATACAACTCTGAAAACAAAGAAAGTCTATACCAGGGGTCGGGAATTTATGGCTTGCGAGCCAGATATGGCTCGTTTAATAAAGGCATCTAGCTCTTTTTTTGACAAGCATAAACTAGCGCACATTAAAAAAAACTGCACAAACAAGATTTCAAAAACGAAGACCCTTTTTTAAGAGATCACTATGTTCTTAAGACGACAATTGAGAAATCAGAGTCAATAGTCAATAATATAAGTTTTACTTCGCAAAAAAGACTACAGTTTGCTCATGAACGAATTTCTACCCACACACACAGCTAAAAATTAAAGGAACATTGTATGGCTCTCATGGAAATCCATTTCAAAATATGTAACTATTATGGCTCTCTCACCCAAAAAGGTTTCCGAGTCCTGCTATTACAGCAATTACGCTTGATGCAAATAAACGAAACAAGAAGGCAATGCTAAACCAAATTAGGTATTTCAAATATTTCCAGGTAATTTGCCTCTCAAAAGAGTAAAGTTTCATTACAAATCCCCAAATATAAATTCAATACAAACAAGAGATCTAACAAAGCGTGTATAAACATAGAACAATTTTGAACGTTGAATATAAACCCAAAACAATTTTGAGCAGTGGTTTGTTATTGGCTTACATAGGATATGTAGAAATCTTATTGTAATAAAACACTATTTTTGAGAATAAGTTGTTTAAAAGTCATTGTAGCTTATCTGGTACTTACTAAAAGACCAGTTTAAATTTCAAAAAACAAACAGCCAGAAGATATTTTTAAAAACTAAAACTTACATTAGAATGTTTCGTTTTTTTTTTAAAGAAACGATGCTTTGTGTTTTATCCACAGCAGAAGTGCGTTTAATTTAATAGAATCGTCGTGAGTTACTATTTGTATTTAAGATATACTTTTGTTGTTGTGTTTAGTAGATTTAAGATTAGCCTTTTAGTATGTACCAGAATCTGAAGACCAAAAATGGATTTTAAATAAAATTTTTTAAGAATTTTGAAACAGAACGTCTTGTGCTAAAATTTTTTATTTACAATGAATGTTATATAATAGTGAAAATTTTTTTGTAAAAAAGAAGTTAATTGTAGTAATACCTTAGCTAGTGAAAACAAAACCTTTTTTTTGAAAATAAAAAAAAACTGAATAAACAGTTAAACTACATATAGCACGTGACGTGCATTTCTTTATAGTTAAACTTTTTTCAATCTTACAGGATGTAACCAATCACTTGGAATGGAAAGTGGAGCGATTCCCGATTCTAACATCACAGCATCTTCATGGTGGAATTATAATGGTGTAAAGCATCCGCCGTACATGGCGAGATTGAACAGAATTTCAGCAAATGATTCTAGTGGCTTTTGGGTAGCAGCAAGTACACAATACGGTAAATGTAATTTTTTGAGCAATTTTTGTTTAATAAATAAGTTGACTTGAAATTTAAATGCTATAATTTACTCAGAGGACATCATCAAATAATGTTTTTTTAAAACAATTTTTGTAACCCACTAATTTATTTCATCTTCTCTACAAAGCTTAAGGGTAAAATGGCTAAACTTTAGACGATTAAAATTATATTAATACGAGGGTCAGTCAAAAAGTAATGAACCCTGTTAACTTTAACCGCTTTAACCTTCATATTTTTTCTAGAAATTTTAAGGGTGTTTAGTAAATTTACTGCTTTAAAGATAAATTGTAAAAAAAAATTGTTTCAACGTGTCCACTTTTGGTATTGTGTTTTGGAAATGACGTCATCACTGGATGTCCGTCAGAAGCAGAGAGCTGTGATTGAATTTCTTGTTTCGGAAGGGGAGCCACCAAAACAAATTTTCGAAAGATTGGTAAATGTTTATGGAGATGCTTCATTAGCCTACAGCACTGTGAAAAAGTGGGTATCCAGGATTAAACACGAAGAAGATGATCCAAGTTTGAGTAGCCTCCAGGACAGACCAAGAAGTGGAAGACCATCTTCTGCAGTCAATCCTGGAAACAATGATAAGGTTGAGAAATTGATTAGAGATGATCGCAGAATCACTATTGATGACATTGCTGAACGTGTTGGAGTTAGCCATGGAAGTGCTGTGAATATTGTTAATGAGCTAGGCTTTGCAAAGGTTTGCGCCAGATGGGTTCCGAGGCAACTTTTGGATTTTCACAAGCAAGCCCGTTTTGAAGCTTGTTCGGAGCTTATTGAGTGTCACAGAAGTGACAAAACTTTTCTCAGCCGTATAGTGACAGGAGATGAAACCTGGGTTCATCACTATGAACCTCTGTCGAAAAGATCATCCATGGAATGGCGTCACCCCACGTCCCCAAGAGCCAAGAAATTCAAAAGTCAACGTTCAGCTGGAAAAATTATGGCGACTGTGTTTTGGGACATTGAAGGAGTGATATTGGTAGATTTTATGCCTAAAGGTACTACCATCAACTCAGATGCTTACATTGACACTTTACGCAAACTGAAAGCGAAACTGAGAAGAGTACGACCTCACCTGGACATGTCTAAGGTCTTGCTGCAACACGATAACGCCAAGCCCCATACCAGTCTCAAAACTCGTGAAGTGATTGCTTCTTTTGGATGGACGACGGTAACCCATCCCCCATACTCACCCGACCTGGCACCATCTGACTATCATCTTTTTGGACCATTGAAAGAAGGAGTTAGGGGGCAGCACTTCACTAGTGATCAAGAAGTCAAGCACGCTGTAAGAAACTGGTTAAAAATGCAGCCTGCTGACTTTTACAAGGCTGGCATAGTGTCCCTTGTTCATCGAAGGACAGTTGGAATTGAAAAGTGCGGAGATTACATTGAAAAGTAGAACTGAGATCTCCTATCCCTGGGCTTTCTTTTGATGTATGACTTTTGATTTTATTGCAACAAATATGGCCAGGAGAGACTTGGGCTCATTATTTTTTGACTGACCCTCGTACAAAGTAATTTAGGACGCAACTGAACGCTTTTAAATAGTATTTAAAATTTGTATGCTGCTAAGAAATAATATAAATTTTACAATTTTGAAACAACAAGCAATGTTTTACACTTTTAAAAAAAATGTAAACATTTTAAAAGTGGTTAAAGAAATTTATGGCTTTTTTAACCATTTAAGTTTGATTTTAACCGACGGTTACGTTTTTTGTGATTTTTTTTATTCTTCTAAAATTTTATATAAATTATTTTTGGTTTTAGGCATTGCTGTAGACTAATGCAAGCAAATAAACATTAGCTTTATTCAACTGAAAAACGCTGCATCTACTAACTGTGATAACAACAACTGAAAACATAGGAATTTTATCAGGCGCATAACTGCCAAAGCAGCCGTAAGCACACCACAAATTATACAGGAAGATGACATGTGAATAGTACAGTACAAGCGCGCATAATGCGGGTTCGATTACACGACATTCACCCCCGCTCGTAAGAAAGTAAAGATTACGTTACAGAGAAATGCATACACGAAAATACAGTAAGTAGGGCTAAGAAAATAAACACAAAGCAAAACAGTCATCTAATTGTACTCTAATCTATTGGGGAGTCGTCTTTGACGACTATAGCGCCAATTTAATGGAGTTTGCAGATCAGGTTGATTATCCGAATCATTTGTTCCTGGAAGATCATGCGAACCGCTGTCCGGTCTTTCTAATGTAGAAAACGGAATTTCGTTACTTTGCGAAAGACTCTGGGACTCATTTGCTTTTTCTGGACCGGCTGGAATAGGTGCAATATCTTTAGCAGAAACATTTACCTCGCGTCCTTCGGGTGATCGTACGACGGCGTAATTCGGATTAGCGTTGAGAAAATCCATTTCTTCTACAACAAGATCATACTTATCTCGTACATGTTTACGCACATGTAAAGGTCCAGGTTCAGTCATCCAGATTGGAGCGTTGGTATCAAACATTGAAAGACGAGGAAATTTTAAAAAACGATCATGGGGAACTTCATTCGTAGCTGTGCAAAGTAATGATTGCAATGAGTGAAGAACTTCTGGGATAAACATCTCCCAATTAGCGATTTCTAAGCCGTTTGTGCGGAGCGCCAGTTTTATGGTGTTCTAAATTATTCCATCAAAATGTTCGCACTGAGAATTATCACAAGGGTTATACACGGAGGAAAATGTACTCGCGATTCCCCGTTCGTTTAAAATTCTTTTATCGCTTTCGATACAAAACACTTTGCATTATCACTGTGTGCAATAGCAGGAAAACCAAACAAGCTAAACAGTGATCTTAAACACGATATAAATGTGCGAGAACTGGTATCTTTACAGGCAAAAACAAAGGGAAATTGTGAAAACTCATCGAAAACAGTAAAAATGTAATGATTTTTGGTTTTTGAAGGCAGAGGATCTTTAAAATCTATACTTACTCTTTGGAAAGGTTGCGAACTTTTAAATTTACAATAGGCGGTTTAAAAAACTTTGGCTTAATTTCACAACAAATTGCACAGGCACTAGTCATTCTTTTTACGTCGTCAAGCGAATATGGCAAATTTGTTTGTCGGATGTAGTCATACATTCTAGTTATCCCTGGGTGACATAAACCCGCATTAATTCTTTAAAGCGCATTTACAGTTGCAGCAGCATAATATGCCCGCGACAATGCGTCAGAAGCAACATTAAATTTCTCTTGACGATAAACGATATCTTAACAATATTGATTCCATTCCATTCTCCACCACATAATCTTATCATTTTTAATTTTGTTACGCCGAGAATTACCAAACATAAAAGCCACAGAATTTTGATCTGTTATTATAGTAAATTTGCGACGCAATAAATAGTGCAACCATCGCCGGACTGCTTCAACAATAGCTGCAGCTTCCTTTTCAACGCTTGCATAACGTTTCTTGTTTGAATTGAGCGTTCTTGATCAAAAGGCGACAGGTCGACCATTTTGCTGTAGAACTGCAGATACAGCAACATCGGAAGCATTGGTTTCCAATGTAAACGGCGCAATTTCATCTACACTTGTTAGTGTGGCATCAGCTAACTCACTTTTCAACTGATAGAAACAGCAAACAGCATTTTCGTTCAAAGGAAACGTTCGCGATTCTACTAGGGGTTTTACTTTACAAGAGAAGCGAGGCAACCGTTTTGCATAATATGCGAAGAGGCCGATTGCCCTGCTCAACTCTGTTTTTGATTTTGGTATCGGTATATCCAACAAAGTTTTTACATGCTCAGGATCTGGGCGCAGTGTACGATCATAGATTTGATACCCCAATAACGAAATACAATCGGACGAATAAGTACATTTGTTCTTATTAAATGTAAGATTATGTTTCGCTGCTGCTTCAAGAAATTACTGAAGGTTTGCATCATGTTCTTTGGTCTTGCCACAATGTTGTTGAGGTATGCGAATGCTCCTTTACAATTATTGCGTTCGATTGTGTCATCAATTATCCGTTGGAACCATGGAACTGCATTAGTCAGACCAAACGAAATTCTTTCACTTTGATAAAGCTTTCCATTAGCCTCAAAAGCTGTATACGGTCTGTCTTCTGTTGGAATTTCCACCTGGTGGCACTTTTCAAATCTAAAGTGCTGAAGTGGGAGTATTGCGCTACTTTATTTACCAAATTTGCATGTTGGGCAGTACATAGCCATCTAATAACGTGTATTTATTAATGGTCTCACTATAATCAATGCACATTCTTTTTTTATGATTGTCTCCAGTCACGACAAGAACTTGTGCGCGCCAAGAGGAAGAGCTTGGTTCTATAATTTCTTCTTTCAAGTCGTTTTTTATTGTTTCAACAATAAACTTTTCGTTTGCCAAAGAGTACTTACGCGATTTCGTGATTATAGGTTTACAGTCACTTGCTAAATGTTCAAACAATCGTGGTACAACATTCGTCTTAATACATTTCAGCGCGTTAATACACAACGAAGGTCTTGGACCACCAAAATTAAATCAAACGTGATCATGTAATCTTAACACGTTGACTGCCAAGACCTAATCCGACTTTCTGACCCCAGATGCCAAGCACATATCTGCCCATATTGTCATGTAAAAAAGCGTTTTACGCAGTTTTATTGCTTAATTAATGTCACTAATTAATTTTAGCATTGAAACAATCATCACGAGTATATTCGTTGTTGGCACATGTAGACAGAATTTTATTCAAATATGCCAAGCACGAGATAACTCGTTGAGGCAATCCTACGCTTCCCAGCGTGAATTCATCTTTCTCATGTGGTTTGCGGTTTTCTAATGGTATTGTGTTACGTCACATTGCTGCTAGTTCACTTTCGCATGGACGGTTTTGTGTTACGTCACATTGATGCTAGTTCACTCTCAGCATAACGCAGCAGGATCGCAACCATAGGGCTATAGTTTAGAGTAAATAGGTACAAAAGTTCAGACTACAATATAATAATTGAAGCTAGCGGATAATTTTGATTATTTTCGCAGGTGGCAAGCTTTCTTAGTTTATATCGCATCAGATGCTTATTTAGAGTTTGCTCGTTTTTATCCATTGTTTGCAACTGCTGTGATCTAAATGGCCCGTAGATTTATAAATGAAAGTGAGATTGACCGCTATTTGGATGAGAGCGGAGAAGATTCAGATTTCGATGATTTTTTTTTGAGCTCAGATGAAGATAGTCATTACTCTCCTTCATCAGGTTCCGAGTCTAGCTCTGATGATGATAGCGACATGGACACTGCTCAAGTTGCTGTAGCTGGCCCTTCTTCTAATGCTTTAGCAGCAATATCATCGAATGATAATGGAGATGATTGGACTGATACGCCAGATCCGAATCCACTAAACTTCTCGTTCAGAGAAAATGTTGGTTTGAATACGGATTGCTCAACTGTTGAAGATTTCGTGAATCTATTTTTCCCAGAGGAGTTTCTGCAAATGTTAGTGGAGCAAACAAATGTGTATGCTTCCCAGACGATCAACCGAAATGGTCCAGTGAGAAGAAGCAGCAGGATGAAGGCTTGGACCCCAAAAAACGTTGAAGAAATGAAGCTGTTTTTGGGACTTCTCCTGCACATGGGGCCATTCACGTTGCCTTGTATAAATTTGTACTGGAGCACGGATATCCTTTATCAAAATACCCTGTGGTCTTCCGTGATGAGTCGAAACAGATTCCAATTGCTGCTGCGTTTTCTTCATTTTGCTGACAATTGTTTGGATAGCAATGACAAGCTGTACAAAATACGCCCCATCTTGAATTATTTCAATGCTACCATGAAAAACATCTACATACCCGGTAAGCATGTTTGCATTGACAAGTCAATGATGTTATGGCGAGGAAGACTTTCTTTTCGGCAGTACATAAAAAATAAGAAGCACAAGTATGGTGTCAAGCATTATAATCTGTGTGAGTCAAATGGCTTGATAATAAAGACAAAGATTTACTGTGGAAGGGAAGAGATCATACAAAATGATATAGGACACGCTGCTGATGTTGTCCTTCACTTGATGGATGATTACTTTGGGAAAGGGTACATTCTGTACATGGATAACTTCTACAATTCAGTTGCTCTCACTGATGTGTTGTCTTCAAAGCAAACGTACGTCTGTGGCACACTAAGAAGCAACCGAAGAGGAAACCCAAAGGAAGTTGTAAAACAAAAACTGAAGAAAGGAGAAGTTACTTGGAAGAGGAAGGAACATGTGACTGTTTGTAAGTGGAAGGATAAGCGGGATGTGCTTACAATATCCAACATGCACCAAGTGGATATGGAGGAAGTAAGAAACAGAAATGGAAAGGTATCCGTAAAGCCCAACATTGTAATAGATTACAACAACGGAATGTCAGGAGTTGATCGCTCTGATCAAATGTTGTCGTACTACTCTGCTCTCAGGAAGACAATCCGCTGGCCAAAAAAAGTTGCTCTTCATCTCTTTGAAGGGATGATCCACAATGCCCACATCTTGTATTGTCATGCGACTTCTACCAAAGTCAAGAGCCTTCCTTTCAGACAGAAGTTTGTGAAATGCTTCCTTCGTGAAAAATTACCAAATAGTGCTAAAAGACCTAGAGACACTGGCCCAACTCAGCATTATCTGGAAACACTTCCGCCGACAGAGAAGAAAGAAAGACTTACTAAAGCATGCAGAATTTGCACGAAAAACAAACTACGTCGGGAAACAAGGTATTTCTGCCCAGTTTGTGAAGATCAACCACTTCTGTGTGTTGTTGACTGCTTCAAAATACACCATGCTGCCATCTAATTACAAAACAGTAATTTGACAATTGTTATCTACATTCAATGGTGTGATTTAAATTTTCAATAAACTTCTTATTAAAAAAAACTGATTTTTGTTGCCAGCGAGTTTTTCGGTTCCTGTCCCAGACGCCACACGCCGCTTTCTTGCGTTCGAAATAACGAGATAACTCGTGGATGCAAGTTGTCTCGTGGTTGGCAGTCAACGTGTTAAAATATCTTGCCCAACAATAACATCGGTGAGTAAATCTTTAAGAACATGCAGGTTTACACCGCAAACGAATCGTAGACAAACAAACTTTTTTACTTTGAAAATAGTTTCCGGTTACCGCTAAACCAATCTTGTTGTTCTCATTACTAAGCTGAAATCTATTTGCAATAGCAAATTTTTGATTAACATAACTCAACGTTGAACTGCTGTCAATTAGGGCGTTCGCGGCAACATTGTTTACCAATATACGCACATTTACAATATTAGGGACGCCAGCGGTATCGTTTGTAACTGCTACATCATTATCATTAGAAACAATTGAACAGTTAGATCTTTTAAACCGGGAACGACATTGTCTCGCAAAATAACCATAGCTACAGCATTTAAAGCACTTACTTCTTTGGGCGGGACATTGAAACTTTTTGTGGAGTTGGTTTGTACCGCAGCGTTAGCATTTCTTCATCTGCTGTCGAATTACACAAGCATCAGATAGCTTTTTGGAACAAAACGGCTCAACCTTTGCAAGTCTCATTTCACAACTTTCGATTGCAGAAACTGGGCTAACTTCAATAGCTTTACCATCAGTCGCAATATAACTCTCCGAACTTTTCTGAGCCGTGTCGAAATATCGGGCTTGATTAAATATGGCTTCTATGTCATCGATTCGTCTCTTGTATTTTCTAGCAGTCTAGATCTAATCAATGTAGATAGTAGACCAGATACGAAAGCATCACGAATTTCTTCACTTCGACAAACATCAGCACTTACTGATCAGTAATTACAATCTTTTGCCGATTGCTTCAATTTCTTCAAATAGTCGTAGAACGACTGCTGCTTGCATGTCATCAGCAAATATCTTGCAAAAATGATGTTGCAGGTTTGACGTAAAGTCTTTCCAAGTTTTGTATCGCTTCTTGATAGCTGCGACATTCACTCACATAATCGTATACATCTTTGCTGATATGAGCAATTAAACATTTCAATTTATCTTCATTAGATATTGCAGGCTCAGCAGGAAAAGAATGTACGAAATTTTGAAAATGTGCAATACCAATGCCTCCACTCTTTACTAGCTTGCTTCGAATTAGGATCGGCATTGAAAACGCTTGGTTTAATAAACTTTCTATCCATTTTTTTCAGTTGAATAAATTGTTGTAGACTAATGCAAGCAGATAAACATTAGCTTTATGCAACTGAAAAACGCTGCATCTACTAACTATGATAACAACAACTGAAAACATAGGAATTTTACCATGCGCATAACTGCCAAGGCAGCCGTAAGCACACCACGAATTATGCAGGGACTTGACATGTGAATAGTACAATACACGTGCGCATAATGCGAATTCGATTACACGGCATGCATTCCTGAATAAATTTTTTTTAATGAAAATACAATTTTTTTGAAATTAAGTTAATGTCTTTAAAATATTTTGAATTAAAAAAAGAAAATAGAAATATTTAAAAACTTAAAAAAATTTTTTTTTACAACAACACGCTAAGATTCTTACTTCAAAATAACGTGTACTCAGGGACATTTATTAATGTTATATTCATTATTATGGTTTTTCGCACCGTCCATTTTTTTTGCCACACGAATTTTTCCAGTGTCTTTAAAACGACGTAGCATTAAATGGGTATGTCAACTTTCAAATAATTATTGCGATTTTTTGTGTCTGTGACGTGACAACCTCCTTTTCTTTTCTTTTACGCTAGTCTCTTTTTTCATTGTCTGACAATTAATTGATATCTATTATCAAATATATTGACTCTATATTATTAAATATATAGATATATAATATTGGGTCTTTGTATTAGGTCACCACAATATTAGGTCTCCATAATTAGGTCTCCATGATGTATATAGTCTCCATCTACAATATAGTTTCCATAATATTAGGTCTCCAAAATTAAGTCTTCATAATTTAGTCTCTATAATAGATACAGTATTAGGTCTTCATAATATAGTCCCCATAATATTGGGTCTCCATATAGGATCTCCGATAGGTATATATATACCTATAGTACATTATGGAGACTATATTGTAGAAACACAATTATAAAGACTATAGATTATGGAGACCTAATACAGAGACCCCATATTATTTATATATGTATATAGACCCTATCGGGAGTCCCTATATAAAGATACTGTATATATATAAAAGTTTTTGCAAAACAATTTTGATTGCAAAAAGAACGAATTTGATAGCAAAAACAACGAATTAGATCGAAAAACCCTATAAATTCTTTGAGGTATTCTACAAAATTATGATATTCTTACATTATTTGTTTTTAAAAGTGCAGTGGTTGTAAAACTTTAATTAACAAAAAAACTTATAGTAAAAATTATATCTCAAAATTGTTTACATGTACATGTATTTACCAATAAAAATAAAGTTTGTCGACATAACTATTTTTGGTCGGTACACGATTAAAATTGATCAACAAAAGATTAAATTTGATCGGCACATGACTAAAATTGGTCGACACAACTAAATTTGATCGGTAGTGACTAAAATTTATCGACACATGATTAAAATTGATCGGTAGAGGACTAAAGTAGATCGAAAAATACTGTAATTAAGTTTCAGCAGCGTGGCAGCGTGATCGAGTGGTTAAGAGCGCCATGATTGTGATTAATAAGGTATCGGTTCAAAACTTACTCACTTTATTGTGTTGTGTTCTTGGGAAAAATACTTTGGGGCAGATGGTAGTTGCTTTCTCGCAGCCTGGGCCGTGAGTGAGCTTGTTTATTGGTGTTAAAGATAACATACCGAAACCGAACCTACCAATACGAAAGGGTATCCACCCATTCCAATGTTCAGTGTGGGTCTGCTACTCGGCAAACGTCCTTTTCAGGACGAGGCAATGCCAGGAGAAGACTGCCCTTTTCAGGGCACATTGCCAACAAGTTCCAATGACCCACTATTCTTTAGCTGAACATCGAAGGCCTAACTGCAAGCAAGATGAACGTTCTTCATCATCTCGCTATGCAGTCTGAGGCACTCGCCATTCTAATGCAGGAGACCCACTGCACTGATGCAGAGAAGTTGGTACTTCCAAACTACCAACTAGCTGGGTCTTCTTTAAGCAGGAAGCATGGCCTTGTCACATTTGTCCACGAGCGACTGAGATACACGCTTTTGGACCAATCTCCACCGACATCAGAGATCGAGTGTCCGTGTGTGGACGTTGATGGCTATAAAATAGTCTACGTCTACAAACCACCGCCAACTCGATTGCGATCCCTGGATTTCCCAGTGTTTCCTCACCCCTGTCTTTAGGCTGGCAATTTCAACTGTTGTCATGCTGACTGGGGTTACCATGACGACAGTCCGGACGGTGAGTGCTTGGCTGGCTGGGCAAGTATTAATTGTCTTGCCCTCCTATATAATGCCAAGGACGCTGCCAGTTTTAATTCCGGCCGCTGGAACATTGGCACCAATCCAGATCTAGCTTTCGCTAGCGTAGATCCAAACAGTCGCTTACCGGATAGACGTATCCTTGAAACGTTCTCCAGGTCACAACATCGACCTTCGCTTATTACACCAGCAAGATTTGCTATGGCAGTGCCAAGCATGCCCTTTAAGCGATGGATCTTCCGAAAGGCCAAATGGAGTCACTACATTGCTTTGACTAATAAATTCGCAAAGAATTTGTTGCCGCCTGATTCACTTGATGTGGATGCGGCTTACCAGGACTTCTGTAATAACATTAAGAAAGCAGCCAAAAAAGGCTATTCCACGCGGGTATCAAAATAACTATATTCCTTGTAACGGTAAACGGCGCTGAAGTAGCCGATTACCGCAAAGTGAAGTGTCGATCAACGCGCTTCCGGCTTCGTAAAATTAAAAGGAAATAATAATCAAGGAAAATAATTTAATATAAAATAAGTTATAACTGAAACGTTGAAACTTGGAAATAAAAGCAACGAAAGCGGAAACGAAAGCGGAAACGGTAATCTGTAAAAAAATAAAAACAAACTAAAAATTAAACACAAAAAGAAAACGCATAGGTGTCTTACCGAGCAGTTCACTTCGGTGCTGACTCACGGGGAAAACGGGAATTATCTTAATCTCACGCTAAGTCTACTCAGACTTCAACCAGCTGCCCACAAACACTGCAGCTGGTCGCCTCACAAATTGAGAAGTGTGTAGAAACGCAATAAAGCCAGCTCTAAAATCAACACGCTGCAGACACAACTATGCTTCAAGGTGAGATTAATTAAAAATAAAGCGTAAAACAAAAAAGGCGCTAGCAGCGAGTGCTCGCGCAAATAATGATTAGAAACTCAAGAGAAATAAAATAAAACACGTGCGTTGGTAATTTTCTACACTCCCAACACCCGAGAAATTAAAAAAGAAAAAGAAAAAAAAATTACCAACGCTGCACACAACACAAATAACATTAACGGAAACATTTCTAAAACTTATTTTACGGTAATTGCGGGACCACCAGAGTCCTTCCGCGGCATAACATCAAGATTCGCGGGAACCACCAAGCACAGTTTATGAACGGGCCGCCGCACTTCAGAACCACGCGTTTTTACTACGACTTGGCGCACCAAGCCTTGTTCGTCGGGGAACAGCTTTACAACTTTGCCAAGACGCCATTGCGAACGAGGAATCGAATCGTCCACGAGTAGAACAACATCGTCTTTTTGAAAATTGGTTTTCTTCTTAAACCATTTTTGGCGGGCGATTATCGTTTTTAAATATTCTCGAGACCATCTTTTCCAAAATTGGTCAGCTAGATATTGTACATTTTTCCAACGTCTTTTGGGACAACAGTGCTCATCAGAAGGAAGTGAAGGGGGGAAGTTGCCAGTAGGACACAATTTCAAAAGATGATTGGGCGTCAATGGTTCCAAACCATCTGCATCAGTTGTGATTGGAGTTAAAGGGCGAGAGTTTAAAATAGACTCTGCTTCCAATAAAAAGGTGTGAAGTTGATCGTCATCGAGAGTTCGTTCCGTCATCAATGAAGTTAAAATTCGTCTGACTGACCGAATCATTCTCTCCCAAGCACCACCCATGTGGCTGGCATTTGGGGGATTGAAAGTCCATTGAATTTCCTTTTGAAGGAGAAAATCTTCAATCTGGTGCTGATTCCACTGGCGCAGGGCTTCACGAAGGGTCTTCTCGGCGGAAACGAAATTGGTTCCGTTGTCGGAGAAGAAGTGCAGAACGGGACCTCTTCTTGATAAGAAACGACGTAAGGCGTTGATGAAGGCGTCGGTTGTCAGATCCATCGCGACTTCAACATGAATTGCTCTAGAAGTTAAACAAGTAAAAAGGCAACCATATCTTTTTACTTGAGAACGCCGTTGTTTCACGAGCAACGGTCCGAAGTAGTCAACGCCACAGTATGCAAAGGGATGAGTATCGATTTATAGACGCGACGGAGGAAGATCAGCCATCTTTTGTGATCCCGGCTTTTCATAGCGTCGTCGGCAATGCATGCAGGAATTAAGCACTCTGCGAACAACAGCTGTACTTCGTAAAATCCAATATCGTTGTAGTAACTGGTTCAACGTCATATTTGCTCCGCCATGACCTGTAATGCAATGACAATGAAGAACAATAAGATTGGTTAAGTGCGAGGTGTGGGGCAAGATAATTGGGTGTTTAAGATTAAAGGAAACAGAAGCTCTATCTAAACGGCCGCCTACTCTTAAAAGACCGTTCACAATAACAGGATTCAGTTTTAGAAGTGGAGATTTGGAAGGTAGAGAAAAGTTTTCATTAGTTTGCATCTTCGACATGATGTCGCCGAAACAGTTCCATTGCTCATATTTAATAAGCTCAATTTCTGCTTTTCGAAGATCAGAGACAGACAAGGAACGAGAAAAATGATAGACAGAGTTGGAATTTATTAAAAAGATCTTAAATTTTAAAAGCCAAGCAGTGGCTTTCTTTAGCTTAAACCACGAAGAAAAATACGCAATGATCTTGTCAACTGGATCAATCATTTCGGTAATCAAAAATGCAGACGCGGCTTTTTTATCAAATGCTTTTACATTTTCTACATCTAATGTCGTCTCTGCAAATCGGCAAGGCCAGCTGTCTGGCGATTCACTCAAAAATTCTGGTCCAGAAAGCCACGATTTAGTTTTCATTAGTTTGTCGGATCTACATCCACGACTTAAAACATCAGCGGGGTTGAGTTCACTAGGGACGTGCCTCCAATTAGAAGTACAAGTGCTTTTCGTAATAAACTTTAAACGACGGGACACAAAAAGAGGAAAACGCTTTTCTTCATTTCTTATACTTTGAAGAACTACAGCGGAGTCTGTCCAAAAAATAGCTGGTCTCAACCGCGGTAAGTTTAGTTCGTGTTTAAGAAAAATATCTAATTTTACGGCAGTCACAGCAGCAAGAAGTTCTAGACGGGGAATAGAAAATTCGTCTTTAGGAGCTAAATGAGATTTACTAATAACTAAGTTACAATTGACATAGTCATTAATATCGCTCGAACGAAGATAACAAACGGCGCCATACGCATGCTTAGAGGCATCGACAAAATAATGCAATTGATAGTTTTCACTGCCTAAATTGGTATGCAAACCCATCCATCTTGGGACAGACATCGACTTCAGATGCTCCAGCGTTCGGATCCATTGTTGCCACTTATCGAATTCTAAGGAAGGAATAGGTTCGTCCCATTCTAACTCCAGCTCGCATAGTCGTCGATAGAGAAGCTTGGCTTCAACAATCACTGGGCACAGAAATCCAAGCGGGTCGAAAATGGAGTTGATCGAAGACAAAACACCACGTTTCGTACATGGTTTATCCGGAAGTTCTACTACAAAATAGAAACAATCAGTATTGAGGTTCCAATTTACTCCTAAGACACGTTCACTAGAATTTTTGGCCAGAGCGTTAATTTGTAGTGATTTCGAAAGTTCATTCTCAGGAAAATGTTTTATTATTTCAGGGCAGTTTGAGCACCACTTCGTAAGATTAAAACTTGCTTTCGACAACAGATGCTTTATATCTTTCATTAATTTAAGTCCGATTTCAACGTTAGGTACGCTAATTAAAAAGTCATCAACATAAAAATGTTCTTCAATTGCAGAACTGATATAAGGTTCGAATTGAGCGCCGAAATCAATGGCCGCTTGACGCAACGCAAAACTTTCGCAGCACGGAGACGAGGTTGCACCAAAAAGATGAACTTTCATTCTATGCACTACTGGTTGGCTTTCAAGATTTCCATCAGGCCAACACAAAAACCTTAAACTGTCACGATCACGAGGTGAAACTTGAACCTGGTAGTACATCGACTCTATGTCGGCTGCCAAAGCTATTTTTTCTTTACGAAAGCGGGAAAGAATGGCAACTAAATCATTCATCAGGTGGGGCCCCTGCATCAAAGAGTTATTTAAAGAAATACCTTTATACTCGGCACTGCAATCAAAAACCACTCTCAACTTGTCGGGTTTATGGGGGTTTATTACTGAATGATGGGGAATATACCAAACCTTCTTAGAAGTTATTTGAAAGTTGTCGTGAACAAGTTCTGCGTAGTTTTTGTCTAACATTGTTTGAATTTGAATTGAATATTTCTGTTTCAGATCGCTGTTACGCATTAATTTTCGCTTTAAATGATTTAATCGCTTAAGTGCTAAATTTTTATTGTTTGGCATAATCTGGTCTTCATACTTCCAGGGTAGTGGTAACTCGTAGTGGTCATCAACTAGCTTGATAGAACTTTTAAGCATTCTATAAACTTTAAAATCATTCATCGAAATTGGTTTCGAATAATAATTATCTTCGTCATAACATTGAAACTGAATATTTGAAAAATTTCTGCGTGATTCATATATGAAATTTCTATCATCCTCCTCGAAATTGTCGCGTAAAGTTGAAGCGTAGTAAACATTTTTATCACTACTGGATACTGTGCAATTAAATTTAGAACAGGGCCCAAGTAAAGACCACCCCAAAGGTGACTTCACAGCGTCGGGTGATAATTTATCCGGAGCAGATCTTAAATCTTCTAATCTAAATACTCTAGGGACATTAGCACCAATTAAAAGCTGTACGTTTTGCCTGTCAAGCTTTGAAAAATTAATATCAGCTAAATAGCTATGATCGCTTAATATCTGTGATGTGGGAATTACATTTGGCTGTACAGGTATTTCATCTACAACTGTAACGTCTGGAAGCTGGACCCAATCTCCGTCAAACAAACCTTTAACTTCCATCTCTGCAGACACAGTTCTATAAGATTTTGTCTCTGTCAACGTTTGCAATTTAAGCTGTCGACTCGTACCGCTCAGTTGCAATTCCGTTGCCAAACTGCGGTCGCAAAAACAGGCGGTAGAACCTTGATCTAAAAATGCGTATACCTCTGTTTCTCTACCTTCGCAGCGAACGCGCACCGGAACAACATTTAAAAAGACATGCTGGACATTACCAGTCGATTTATTAAGTTGAACAGAACTACAGGCGTCGACGTGACCCGTCACTTCAGTGTCAGTAATTTTATGAAGAAGAGTGTGGTGAAAGGTTCCATTGCAACCAGAAATTAAACATTTGCAACTCGATTTGCAGCAACGAGCGAAATGGTTACCGCTTAAACATTTAAAACAAAGTCCCTTTGCTTTAACAAATTTGTACTTTTCTTCGTACGTTAAATTTTTGAACTTATCGCAATCAATTAGCTTGTGTATTTTTTCACAATAAAAACATCGACTTTTTTCCACGCTCAACGCGTCTTTTATATTTTTTGTCGTTGCAGAAACATACGCGCTTTCGCGGCGAGGTTTGTAATTGGTTTGAAACGTTTCTCTACCAAAAATAGAATTAGCAATTCGACTTTTTTCTGTAACAAATTTGGACAAATCAAGAAACTTCGCTCTCTCACCAGTTTGTTGTTCAATTTGTACCGCATATTCTACCCAAGCTCGTTTCAAATTAATTGGCAGTTTGTTAACAACGCCCATAATCACATGCATTGAATCTAAACTCGAAACTTGTTCAATATTTTTTAGAGACACACAGCACTTTTCAAGAAGTTGAGACAATGATTTAAGCTTATTTTTGTCATCATCGGGAATTTTATGAACATTTTTGAATCGCTCTTCGCAACATCTAGCTATTTCGTAGGGATGACCATATTCATCAAAAAGAATATCCCATGCTTTTTGAAACGCAGTTACAGGCGACTGATTCGACACATAACTAAATTTAGATTGTACATGCGATTCACAATATTGATGCAACAACGGAAATAATTCGTAATCTTCAACCTTTCCTAATACATGAGCCTCAAACTGTCTAACAAACAACCAATATTCCATAGGATCACCATTAAATTTTTGAATTACAACCGGCGGTGCAGGACGCATTTTAGAGGCATTATATTTATGAAAACTAGTTGGCAAAGTTAACGAGGGTGAATTAAAAGCTTCTTGTCTTTGCGCTTGCTCTGTGTTGCGATAATCAAATTTAGACTTAAACTGACTTTCCGGTTTTTGACTAAAGCTTGAATTTTTAACTTTAATACGCAAATCTTGATCAGGAAGTTCTGCAAAAGTAACGGGAAATGGTCTATCGATTTGAACAGAACTTTTGGGAATGTCAGTAAGCAATGAAGTACGAGGCGGAAAATTATGCAATGGCGCGTTTTTAACACTTGTAACATTTTCACTAAACGGTTTGGAATAATCACGTATTTTTAAATGCGGCACCTTTCGTGTGCTAGTGCCTTCCTCTGCTTTTCCACAGCTTAATTCTTCCCAAGCTTCTGCCTCGATCCTTGCTAATTCTTCATTGCGCTTTTTATCTAGTAAAACTGTTTCTAATTCTTCTTCCTCCAATTTCATTTGTCTATTTAACTCTTCCATGGCTTCATTAGCTCTTTTTCTTGCTTCTTCGGCTTCTCGCTCAGCCTTTTTTCTTGCTTCTTCAGCTTCTCGCTCAGCCTTTTGTCTTGCTTCTTCGGCTTCTCGCTCAGCCTTTTGTCTTGCTTCTTCGGCTTCTCGCTCAGCCTTTTGTCTTGCTTCTTCGGCTTCTCGCATAAGCTTTCTTTTCATCTCTTCAGCTCTTTCTCTAGTTTTTTGTCTCGTTTCGTAAACTCTGGCACTTTCTTGCTGGACAGCTGCCGTGGCAATTTTTAATTTTACAAGTGACCTTTGTTTCTCACTACGAATCGAACAAGAGGTAGATTGACTGCCAGTTCTTACCGAGGAGCGTTCATACGAAAAAGCGCGACTCTCTTTGCTTAACTTATCCTCAGTATCTTTTATCCAGCGTTGAACATGCTCTTCAAACTGCTGATTCTCTACAACAATGCTATTCTTACTAAAATTTAAATTCAAGGCTTCTTGTTCATCAAGAGCTTCTAACAAATTAGTCAAATTTTCAAATTTTTGACGAATATCAGATAAAAGGGTTAACAGCGGTTTATAACCCTCAGGCTTCATCATTAAACTCTCTGCTCTAACATACAAATTTTGCAGAGCCTTGTAAACTTCATTTGGGTCACCCAACGACATTATCATAAAAATAAGAACAATACGGACTCACCGAAATTGCTCGATTACTTTTTGTAACGGTAAACGGCGCTGAAGTAGCCGATTACCGCAAAGTGAAGTGTCGATCAACGCGCTTCCGGCTTCGTAAAATTAAAAGGAAATAATAATCAAGGAAAATAATTTAATATAAAATAAGTTATAACTGAAACGTTGAAACTTGGAAATAAAAGCAACGAAAGCGGAAACGAAAGCGGAAACGGTAATCTGTAAAAAAATAAAAACAAACTAAAAATTAAACACAAAAAGAAAACGCATAGGTGTCTAACCGAGCAGTTCACTTCGGTGCTGACTCACGGGGAAAACGGGAATTATCTTAATCTCACGCTAAGTCTACTCAGACTTCAACCAGCTGCCCACAAACACTGCAGCTGGTCGCCTCACAAATTGAGAAGTGTGTAGAAACGCAATAAAGCCAGCTCTAAAATCAACACGCTGCAGACACAACTATGCTTCAAGGTGAGATTAATTAAAAATAAAGCGTAAAACAAAAAAGGCGCTAGCAGCGAGTGCTCGCGCAAATAATGATTAGAAACTCAAGAGAAATAAAATAAAACACGTACGTTGGTAATTTTCTACATTCCTTGTTGGGATGCAGAGCGTGAATCTTTCTATAAGACCTTCCTGTAGTCTCCTCAGGAGACGACTCAAGTTTGGCTGCTACAGCTTTGTTTGCCAAGCTTGACAGAAAGCGGAGGGATTCATGGTCCGAGGCAGTTCGGAGCATTGACTTCTCACACTCTAGTCGAAAAGCGTGAAGTATTTTGAACAACCTTACTTGTAGGTCACGACCCTCTCCTCGTCACTGTCCCGTTTCATCCGATGCTATTGCATCTCAGCTGGTTAAAAATGGGAAATACGAGGCTGTTGACCGCAAGTCATCTCGACTTGTCTCTCAAGAAGTGTCTGACCTTTGGAGGGCCACAACACCAGACGCAGTAAATATCTCTGACACTTTTTCACAGAGAGAATTTGCTGCTGCCCTCCAACATTTAAAACCAGGTAAAGCTCCGGGTCCTGATTCCATCTTCTCAGAGCTTATACTCCATGCTGGAGCTGCTTTGAAGTCCTGGTTACGTGACATCCTTTCTTCCTGTTTGCGCCGACTCAAAATTCCCAAGATTTGGAGAAGAGCGCTTGTGGTCGTGATCCCAAAACAAGCAAACCCGTGGGGCAGCCAAAGAGTTATTGACCGATATCTCTGGTCTGTGTCCCCTGCAATATCCTCGAGAGGCTTATCTAGCCCGCGTTGAACCATTAATCGATCCACTGCTCCCTAACGAGCGGGAAGTGGGAAGTCAACCGTAGATCAAGTTGTTCTGCTAACCCAGAACATCGAGGATTCTTTTGAGGCTAAAAAGAAGGCCGGTGCCGTATTTGTCAATCTGACAGCTGCTTATGACACTGTCTGGTACCATGGCCTTACCTGCAAACTGTTGAGACTACTTCCGGATAAGCACATGGTCAGGATGATTATGGAGCTTGTCCGAAATCAAAGTTTCACCTTTACCACCGATGACAGCAAGTAAAGCCGGCTACGGCGTTTTAAAAATGGCGTTCCTCAGGGATTGGTCTTGGTCCCCTCCTATTTAACATCTATACGTACCATCTTCTTTCCATGATTTCCAGAAAGTTTGTTATGCCGATGATTTAGCATTGTTGCACTCTTCTGGAAACTGGAAGGACTTTAAGTCAAGACATGTCTAGACTTTCAGCGTATCTCCATACTTTGAGGTTGAAGCTCAGTCACACTAAAACAGTTACGGCAGCCTTTCACTTAAATAATCGAGAGGCCAAACGAAAGCTAAAGGTCTACAACAACGGTAGAATTTTACCGTTCTGTCCAACCCCTACTTATCTCGGGGTAAAACTGGACAGATCGATCACGTTTTGTCAGCATTTAGTGGCATTGCGCAAAAAACTATCCTCGCGCGTCACACTGCTGAGGCGACTCGTGGGCTCGGAACAGACAGACAGATCAATTTATTTACGAGTATTGTGAAAACAAAACGTAAAAAGAAACACAGTTAATATACTTATTTGACAAAACATCAATATACGACAATTTGTAACACATTTATAAAATGTGATAAAATAAGAAAATAAATAAATAAATAAAGTAAATAAATAGAATAAATAATAATGAAAAAAAAAAATGACAATCTCGACGGAGACTGCGAAGGGATCGGTTAAGGTCATCAAGTCAAGCAGTCACCGAAAAAACTAATGGGCTAGTAGTGCACAGCAATTAGTTACAAGGATTGTACGTAAGTAGGATGTCAACAGTTTGATTGTAATAAAAATGATTTAAAATTAAACTTAAATTTGTGAAATGATTGATTTTGTTGTTCAATAGGGATAAAGTTCCAAATTTTTGTTACTTGAAATTTTATTGATCTTTGGCAACGGGACATAGAGAATTTAGAAAGATATATAGTATTATTAGAGTGAGATCTGGTAGGGCGGTTGTGAATTTGGCGGGTTGTAGTAAAGAAGGAAGAAAAATAATCGGGCAGTACTTTTCGGGAGTGCTGGTGCATAATTTTAGCGATTTCATAAATATACGAATCTGGTGATTTTAAGATTTTTAATTTGTAATAACATGGCGAAACGGATGTTTTTGGTAAAATGTTGAAAATTATACGAATGGATTTATTTTGAAGACATTGAAGTTTTTTAAATTAGGCTGGAAACGTACTTCCCCAAATTGGTAGAGCATACAATAGATGAGAGTGTATCAAAGAGTAGTAAAGAAGTCTAAGAGCAGATAACGGAAGAATATGTCGTAATTTGCTAAGGCTAAGGCTACCAACTGCCTTAGCTAACTTGGTTTCAAGTTGGAGAATGTGAGGTTTAAAATTTAATTTGTCATCTAATAACACTCCGAGGTATTTGCATATTTGGCTAGAATTTATTTTAGAATTTTCGTAAGGAAGATTTAGATTTAAACTAGGTACGTTAAGTTTGGGAGATATTGGTAGTATAAACGATTTTTGTGAATTAATTTGAATTTTGTTTGCATTACACCAGTCTTTTAGGCGAGACACTTCGATTGCACAGATGTTTTCCAGAGATGTAAGGGAAGAGTGATTTAAAAACAAGCAAGTATCATCAGCGAATAAACGGGGGATGGTATGAAGAGCATTGGGGAGGTCATTGATATAGATTAAGAAGAGAAGTGGTCCAAGAATTGAGCCTTAAGGAACGCCAATATTAATAGCTTTATATGAAGAAGATGCATTGTTTATAGTTACGAATTGTTGTCTTCTATAGAGATAATTTTCGATTAGTGAATGAGCTGGGCCTCTTATGCCATAGTGATACAATTTGTCTAGTAAAATTTTGTGACAGACTGTGTCAAAAGCTTTACAAAAATCCATAAATATTAAAGCGGTGTAATGTTTGTTGTTTATGGCATCTTATGCGTTAGTTAATATGCCCATCAAGGCGTGGATTACATTGTGGTTTTTTCTAAAACCGTACTGATTAGAATATAAAATTTTGTTTTTACAAAAAAAATTTAGTAAAGCGATTTTTTATCAATTTTTCCAAAATTTTTGATAAGTTAGAAAGTAAGGATATTGGGCGATAATTGTCTATATTATCTTTATTACCTGATTTAAAAATGGGAATCACTTTGGCAGTTTTAAAGATATGAGAAAAAATACCTAGTTCAAGAGCTTTTCCAAAATAGACAGCTAATATGGGTGCTAGGACAAATGCTCCTATACGTAAAAAAAATTACTAATGTTATCACATCCACAAGCTTTAGACGGGTTTGTTGAAAGTAACATGTCAAAAATTTCGTTAGCCGTTGGAGGTTCTAGGACAATAGAGTTTAAAACTGGGTTTTTGAGATAAGCAGAGTAATTGGTGTTGTTTTGATTTTCCATATTTTTACCTAAACTATTCCCGATTTCCACAAAAATTTATTAAATTTTTCTGCTATATCAGATGGATGATCAATAAATTTATTATTATCGACGTTAATGTTTTTAACGAAAGAGTTAACGGTTTTACGAGGAATAAGTGAATTAATTATTTGCAAACTTTTTTCGTATTGGAATTATGTTTAGAAATATATTCTGTGTAATACATTTTTTTTGACAATTTTTTAACTCTTGTTAATTTGTTAGCGTATATTTTAAAAAATTGTTTTTCAAAGGCATTACCCGTTAAAAAGTAAGTGCGGTATAGCTTTTGTTTATGTTTAATAAAAGTAATTATACCTCTTGTCAGCCAAGGCTTTTGACTGAAACGCCTCCATTTTCTAGAAACAGTTTGCATTGGTGCATGTTTATCGATAACTGCTTCTATATTTTCTATTAAGTTATAAAAGTGCGTATCAAAATTTGTTGATGTTAATGGTAGATTAGTGAATTCATAGACTATTGGTTCTAAAGTACGGTGTAGGTCATGGCAAAATGCATCTTCTTCAACATTACTAATATTGGGATATTTTGTGTTGGTTTTTATGATTGGAGG
This sequence comes from Diplosoma virens, assembly GCA_963680785.1. Classification (NCBI taxonomy): domain Eukaryota; kingdom Metazoa; phylum Chordata; class Ascidiacea; order Aplousobranchia; family Didemnidae; genus Diplosoma; species Diplosoma virens. Next base: position 34,499,446 of record OY796888.1, read on the forward strand.
GACTTACGATAAGGAGGAGATAGAGCAGAAGATAGGAAGGTGGTTAGAGATGTGAAACTTTAATATTCCACGGGTAATTTCATCCTTAACTATGTTGGTTATTATATGGTCGATTGCTGTTTGAGACGAGCTTGCAATGCGAGTGGGATTATTTATGCAGCACGTAAATCCGTTGCTGTAAAGTGTTTCCAAATATTGGTGCAATAAAGGGTTATATTGATCGCTGACATGTTTATGTTGACATCACCCATAATAATAACGTTCTTATTACAACGGTTTAACATCGGGATGGGTGCTAGTGCTAAAACACTACGCATAGCCACCTTATCTCTAGTCTACTCAACAGCTGAGTACTGTGAGCCAGTCTGGTGTCGCAGTGCTCACACTCTCCTCATTGACAGTGTTTTGAATGAAGCCTTGCGGATAGTTACTGGATGCCTGTGTCCCACTCAAACGGACCACCTACCTGTACTCTCAGGCATCCAGCCAGCTGAGATTCACCGAATGGGAGCGACACTTTCCTTGGCTCACCATGGATTATATCTGGACCCCGATCATATTTTTTATGGTCTTTTAAGTGGGTCCTCAGATACTCGCCAAGCGAGATTAAGATCCAGACGCCCGTTTGTGCCAGCTGCGCGGAATCTTTTGAACAACCTTGCCAGACTTGGCATCCGCGCTTCTGAATGCACAAATCACAAATGGAAAACGGAGTTTTGTTAAAATGCTTCCAGGCTCCGTACTTTTGTGCCCTGGACTGGTGCCAGGCCTGTTGGGATGGGCTTACCCCGAGCAGCTTGGGTTAAGCTTAACCGCCTGCGAACTGGTGTTGGGCAATTTCATTCGTCCATGCACAAATGGGGTCTCGCTCCTTCACCGAATTGCGAGTGTGGCGCCTCTGAGCAAACCGCATACCATGTTCTAACAGCGTGCCCCATACATCGGGCACCACATGGAACACGAGGTCTGACGGTTTTGGATGACGAAACTTGATGCTGGCTTAATAACCCCACTGCCAGCATCTGATTCAGGCAGTCCAGCAGTCTTGGATAATAAAAGGATAAACCCTTGGCCCCAGTCCTGGAGTGGATACCCTTCCAATGATGACGAGGACGAAAACTAAAAAAATCAAATAAAAAATTTTAGCCTTACTGCATGAATGTACTACATGGACTACATGGACACTATTTGATTTAACTGAATAAACATTTACCCTGTAGTTAATCAAAAAGACATGAAAAAATTACGAAAACCGATTTGATGTGCAGAATGAATTTTTGGAAGTTTCCTAAAAATACTGCAGTTATGTGAAGCTACTAACCAATCATGATATGATCGAGCCTATCTTGCAAGCCAAGTGATGGAATGAAACTGAAAAGCAGCACAAGCAAATTTCACAACCAAAACTTATCATGGTTTGTAACAAACACATGGGTGAATGGTCAAAACGAATTGAAATGTTCTAAAATACAGGGGGCAGCAAGGTTAAATGGTTAATGCCCCGTAATTGTGATCAATATGGTCTCGGTTGAAAATTCAATTTAAAAAATTAAAAAAGTCTGGAAGAAAATTTTTTCCGGAATTATTGCTACACTATGTTGAGAATACCTGTTGAAATTAAAACACCAGCAGAAACTCACTATTGTGAATGCACAGAAATAAGCAAAAAGAAAAAATGTGAGATTTACAATACTAAGGCAAGAAAACAATGAAATAAATAAAATGTTTGACTGCCTGTTGAATGCTAAATATGATATCAAATGTAAATGCATCTCTCGTGGTCCCCGTTTAGAGATGGAGTTAAAATTAAAAAATTTTGAAGAACTTTAAGATCTAATTAAGGTAGGATTGATTTTTGTTTTTAAATGGTGCAAATACGCCAATATAAAATAAAATTTAAAAATTTTTTAAAAGTTAATTGATAAAGTGGCACATTTGTGCATTTGAATGTTCTTATTACTTTGGGAAATATAGGAAACTACAGAGCTTTTTGCAAAAACAACAAAAGCTAAGCATAATACAACATAAAATGGCAAACTTTTATTTTGTATTTTTATATAAGAAAGGAAACATGCTGTGTAGATGAAACAGATAAACCCATATTAGTGTTAAGCTCAACACAATTGATGACTTATGAAATGGTTATTTTACAATTTTGATACTGTAAATTCAAATTCAATAATTTTTTTTAAAATTCTTATAAAGCATTTTAATTAAACAAGTATCTTTCACATGTTAAAAGAATGCTTAGCTCTGTGTCGTCGCAACAACTGTAGTCTACTAACAATCCGCTAAACTGAAGCAGAGGAAAGTCTAAGCGCACAGTTAATGTTCAACAAATTTTTAATTTATAATGTTTGAAGGTACTGTCATGTTTGAAACTTTGTACATATAATTGATAAACTATGCACTTCGGTGCTGTAGTCGATTGAGATGATAGCTGTTTTTTGTTCAGGTATTTAGTAAAAATTTTTAGCACTTCAGGAAGTACACATCATCTACTGTTTTGTTTTTAACACAGAAGAACTACTGATGAATTGACTTGGCTGCTCGTGTGTTTCGACGGCTTTACTCAATAGCGTTCTTTGATATTTCATATTCACAAATTATAACCCAAGCTAGGCTTATTCCTATTATATTTTACAACCTAATTCGCTTTACGCTGCATGTCTGTAAATAAAATTTTTGATAGTTTTGTTTTTAATATAGCTTTATTCCTTTTGAAATCTAATTATAAATTTACTTTTAAGTAGTTTTAAACTCGATATGAAGTTTCTAAAGCTTTTACTGAACAAACGAACAAACAAAAAAAAATTTATTATACCAAAAAGAGCGTTTTTGGCTAATCAAGTCCTCATAAAGTTTTTACAATCTTTCGCTATATGACTGTAACTTCAGATTTACACCTTCACGCATAAAATACTTCAAAACACCAGCGGTACTTATAACTATAAGTAGTTAATTTTAAGAAAATAACTAAAGTAACACCTTGTATTAATTTCAAAATTATTCCTTGTTGGTCATAAGTAGGCTACAGTTTGTATTTTAACATTTTAATTTTTCTTTAGATATGTATAAAGTTGATATTGCCAAAAGTTGCGGAAACCTGATGAGGGCTTGAGAAATGTACGTTTTTACATAATATGTACGTTTTTACATAATATTTTTTAAATAAAAAATGAAGGATGTTGAATCGATTTTGGTCGCTTTTTGCAATTGTTGTATGGCTAAAAAAAGCAACCTTTTTTTTGAAACTTTAATTTAAACCTTTAATTCTTTAATGCATCAAGTATAATTTATATGCGGATGCGTATACATAGGCGGCTTACAAGTTGCAAATTCTTTGACCTAAGAATAAGGGGGGGCTTAAAATTAAACTTTCATATGAGGCCCTCAAAAAAAATATGGTATTTACATAAATAAATATGTAAAGAGCTTCTTTGTGGTACAGAATTTTAATATCGCTTTAAACAAAGTCGATTTTTTCGGAGCCATAAGCTTTTCGTGACGCTCTCATCAGTGGCAATCGCGTCAAAATGGGACGAACCAGAGAAAATCAAGGTATTTATAATCTCAACAGTTGGGAAAAAGATGCTGCAGTCTCGGAAAGGAGAAAGACACAATTGCACAGTGTGGTGCAATACAGGATGTTCTCGGAAAGGAGAAACGCACTATGTGCAATTACCCCTGGAGAAACACTGTTACTCGCAACTAAGGTTATTTGAAAAGTTTCAATGTGTAAACAAATTCCTTTTGCTTACATAAAACCGGATGTTTGGTTTTGATAAAAGTTGCCTCGAGTAGACACAGATGGAACGAGTTGCGTGCCACAGCAAGAATTTTAAAACGTTTGTCGTCATAGTTTGCAGCACATTGCTCGTTGTCAAGCAAGTGTTGTCCTATGGCAGAGTAACTATTTGGATTGTTACGTTTTAGCTTACAGGATCTGCCAGGTTGAGATCGCGTAGGGCGCTTCGCTTGCTGTTGTAGCCATTTAGAAACATGCTGCTTGATTCTATCTTGTAGTCGCTGTGATGTTCGTCCTACGTACCTACTGTCACAGTGGCACGAATATTCATAAACAACGGAGCTTTTCAGCGTGGTAGGTAAAACATCTTTGCGGGCTACAGGCAACATGCGTTTCGATGTAAATACAACTCTGGTGGTAACGGAGCCATAGCAGCTTTCAACAGCCGTTTTGACGTTTTTGTCAAGACCAATGGAAGCTTTTCCTATCCAAGGAACTCTCAAATATACGGGACACTTCTCAGGACCAAATCGTTTGGGCATAGAAAACTGAGCAATTTTCTTGGAAATGTTGCAGTCAATAATAGATTCAGGATAACCATTGTCCAATAGAATGTTCTTGATATGCTTAATTTCTTCGTTTAGTTTAGATTTCGTGCATATCATTAGTGCCTGGTATCAGTTTTCTATGCCCAAACGATTTGGTCCTGAGAAGTGTCCCGTATATTTGAGAGTTCCTTGGATAGGAAAAGCTTCCATTGGTCTTGACAAAAACGTCAAAACGGCTGTTGAAAGCTGCTATGGCTCCGTTACCACCAGAGTTGTATTTACATCGAAACGCATGTTGCCTGTAGCCCGCAAAGATGTTTTACCTACCACGCTGAAAAGCTCCGTTGTTTATGAATATTCGTGCCACTGTGACAGTAGGTACGTAGGACGAACATCACAGCGACTACAAGATAGAATCAAGCAGCATGTTCCTAAATGGCTACAACAGCAAGCGAAGCGCCCTACGCGATCTCAACCTGGCAGATCCTGTAAGCTAAAACGTAACAATCCAAATAGTTACTCTGCCATAGGACAACACTTGCTTGACAACGAGCAATGTGCTGCAAACTATAACGACAAACGTTTTAAAATTCTTGCTGTGGCACGCAACTCGTTCCATCTGTGTCTACTCGAGGCAACTTTTATCAAAACCAAACATCCGGTTTTATGTAAGCAAAAGGAATTTGTTTACACATTGAAACTTTTCAAATAACCTTAGTTGCGAGTAACAGTGTTTCTCCAGGGGTAATTGCACATAGTGCGTTTCTCCTTTCCGAGAACATCCTGTATTGCACCACACTGTGCAATTGTGTCTTTCTCCTTTCCGAGACTGCAGCATCTTTCTCCCAACTGTTGAGATTATAAATACCTTGATTTTCTCTGGTTCGTCCCATTTTGACGCGATTGCCACTGATGAGAGCGTCACGAAAAGCTTATGGCTCCGAAAAAATCGACTTTGTTTAAAGCGATATAAATAAATATTTTTATACTAAAAGGTTTTTTGTAAAAAAAAATATAAAATGGGTGAAGTAAATTTCATTGGGGACGAAAAATAGGAAAAATAAAATTTAGAGCAAATTTATTTCATTCAAAACAACAAAGTACTTTTAAATGATACAAAGCATCAAAATAAACTAATTTATAAATTGATACAAGAATTAATTTTTTATACAGCTGTAAAGAGCTAATATTTAGAATGGTACATTCAAATTTTAACCGCATTGCCAATAAGCAATGACTGCACTCATTTAACTCTGTTAAAAAACAACTGCACTGTTTATTTTATCATCGCAAGTGATGCGCCAACAATGAAAATAGTTTTGAAAGTTTTTTTTTATCAAATGACAGAATCTGAAATCCTAAAATTCCAAGTTATGATAAATTTATTGCTATTGACTTTAAAGTAGATTACATGCTCAAAAGTTTACTTTCTCAAACACATGTTTTATTAATATTTATAAAAAAGCTTTCTTTGACATAGAAACAAGCACTGTCGTTAATAAAATTTACTTAAGCTTCTTGGTAAATATAACGACAAGCCATGAGGCTGTTTAACAAATATAGTGTAAATTGATTGCTTAATCAGACTTTTTTTCCTAAATTTGGTCACAAATTCTTAACCACCACTGTTAAAAAGAGATTTTTGATTTATTTTTTTAAAAAATTTAGCCAGTTGCTTAAAAATTGAAAAGTTTAATGATCCTATTGTGCAGTCGTTGGTTTCATTAAAGATGTTCAAAAGTTTCTTATTTTTATAAGCGCATTAAAACACACTGCCAGATATGCAATTGTTATACAATCAGCTGATAAAATGTGATTAACAAAATATGCTTAAGATTTTTTTACCTCCTTTAAAATCTGCTTGCCTGAAATGATCAATGAATTGTTTAATAAAGGTTAAATTATGTAGTAGCATAAATTAATCTAAATTAAGCAGATTCTCAGGTTGATTTATAAGCAAAATTTCTAAAAAATTTTTAAACAATGATGCAATATAGGTTGTTTGGTTTTGGAAACTTTAACAAAAACTGATCTGGGCTTTTCACTTAACACAGTTTGTAAAAAGTAGAAGTCCCAATCCCAATAAATAGCTTGTATGAATCGAATGTTGGATTCATAAGCTATAAATTAAAGACAAATGAGGAAAAGATGAAGTTTTTTTTTATAAAAAATCTAAGTAGTATGATTTGATAAATTAAAGCCAAAAGAAGATTCTAAAACTTACCACAAAACTGTCATGATTAGAAAGTTTGTTTTAAAGCTAACCTTAACACAATATTACAAACAAAACTTATTTAAATAAAATTAATTAATTAATTAGGGGAGGAGGGCACACTGGGATTTGGGACACAGTAGGACAAAGCGTTTTTAAAAAATTCTTGAAAACATAGAATCAAAGTTCTTTGTGTTATAATTAGTCACTAAGCAGCCTTTCTACTAACATAGATTTTACTTTGATATCATTTACTAGAAAAGAATAAATTTGAAATTTTATTTTTTAGGACTAGTCAGTATTTTTGCAGGCAGTTTTAGCAAATCATATTGTATTTGTCTGGGTAGTTTAAATAAATCAAGTTTAACTGTGTATTATACTATTGTTAATATGCTTCATTTAAAAACTGCTTGATTTGTAATATGTATGAAATTTAAAGGTCAAATATTGGTTTAGTGGTGGGTTTGAGGCACAATGGGACATACAATGTAGGGCACAATGGGACCGTGTCCTATTGTGCCCCATAAACATATTTATTAATGTACTAGAATGCACTGTTGTATAAAATAGTAATAGAGGTAAACTACAATAATAATAAACGCATCAACTTGTATCAAGGCATGAAAGAAACCTATTTTCTTTATCAAATAGTTAACTAAACATCAAAGCTAATTGCATGTGGCTATATTAAAAAATATGAATTTGCAAACTGAAGTAAACCAAGCTTAATAATCAGAAACACTTTATTAAAAGCATAAATATATACCCATTAGCCTTTATTAGTAGTCAATTATAGATAAGTTGACATAACTCTGAATAACTTTATTTAAAATTAAGTTTTTATTTCAATATCTGAATATATACAGTATATACACTGTCTTTTCTGTTTGAGTAAAATTTTAAACTGAGCCCTGGTGAAAAACAGTGTGTTGGGGCAAATAGAATAAATGCTAAAAAAATTTTGTGGTTTGATGATTTAATTACAACTCTCCTTTTCTGTAATTTAATATCTTGGGGTTGTTTTATCCCTAATTTACCTAAGGGGGGTCCTCAAAGGACCTCCCCCTTAGGTGCAACTACCTGCAACGCATTGTAAAGTAACAGCTACCTGCAACGCATTGTAAAGTAAAAAAAGTAGATAAACCCCTTTGCTATTTATTGCTTTGATTATAATGTGAAATTTTCGGTAATCAGTTTTTTTTTGATTAGAAGTCTACTTTGTTAAAAGTACCTAGCAAAAAAATAATGACCCGAACGTTTTTTGTTGAGGACACAACAGCATGAAGACAAGATTTCAACCGATAGCACTCTACCACGGTTGTATTAAAATGGCGCTTCCGATCTTTTGTTCAGCTTGGTAACAGTTTTCAAAAATTTATATTAACAAACTTCAAAAATATCAAAACAAACTACATTGAGCTATGCTTGAGTGCTTATCATTCTGTGGTGGTACTGGTGCTTTAGTTTTTCAATCTATAATGCTGAAATTTAGACAATCAAGTGAATAATTTCTATCATAAAAAAAAGATGTCGCTGTTATAAATTTTGAACAAAGTTACGATAAGTGGGAAATTACTTGTCACAGTTGAAATTTAAGTTGATGGTAGTTAAATTACTATTTTAGAAAATGTGAACTTTTTGTAACTCTTACGAAAGCTATACCTAACTAATTTAACTAACCGTGTAAAAATTTAAAGTTAAACGATTACGTCACAAAACATTAGGCAAATCTTAATAAACAGATATTTTCTTAAAAGAATTAGCGTACTTATCCAAAAGAAAAAAAACGCTTAAAATAAATAAAATTTCAGTGAAATTAAAAAAATCGATGTGATCAAAAGTAATTAACTTTAACTAAATTCAAAGCAAACCGACATTTGATCGAAACGAAACTTGATTGAAACGAAATTTGATCGAAACAACACTTGATGGAAACGACACTTGATCGAAACGACACTTAATCAAAACGACATTTGATCGAAACCAAACTTGATTGAAACAACATTTGATCGAAACAACACTTGGTCGAAACGATACTTGACTGAAACGACATTTGATCGAAACGATATTTGGTTGAAGCGACACCTGATCGAATCATGAAAAAAAAAATTACAACCTTGATTCTGTCCCGGTTTTGTCAATTTTCTGTCCCAAAAACATAATGATCTCAAAAAAAGATCTCTCCTTTAAATCTATTTTTGATTTCTTTAAGGAGTCTCCAAGAGTGGGGCCATGGCACAATGATCACCCTAAATACACTACTGACTACAATGGCAGAAATAGGCATCTAAAGAAAAATAATCATGACAAGAGATCTACTTGACGTCCCCATAAAAATGCTTTGCCCAGGGAGCTTGTTAAGAAACCCTGACCTTGACATTGGCAAAAAATTATAAAAAAATAAAATAAACCATTTTCTTACTGATGGCCTCTACTTTTTATGAATCTAATTTACAGTAACAAAGAAATTGTTTAATCGCAGAAACATACAAAAGTTAATCTTTTTTTTTTATTGATTGTCATTTCGATCAACTGTCGTTTCGATCAAGTGTCGTAGTACTTTTTTATGTTATAAAGCTTTTTGCCTAAATTGTTTACAAAATTAAGTGAATTTAAAAATCCTTTGGTAAATAGCAAAGATTGAAGCGTTCTAAACATTAATAATAGTAATAAGACAAGCTTTTAGCGGATTCGCTTCTGTGGAATTTTTTTCTCTATAAACAATAATAACCTTGCCATTCTTATTTTATAATTTTATGTATCAATTACGTTTGACAAATAACTGAAGTTGTTAACATTCTCAAATTGCTCTCACATTTTTAGCCAATTCACGAAAATTGACTAACTTTTGAAAACTCGCTTTTGCAATCCAAAATAATGTTTAATTGCTACATTTAAGAATATACTGTATATTGAAAAAATATAAATTTCATTTTTTATGCAAACTTGAATGACAGTTTTAGCGTTACTAATTGCGAGATACAAGGAAGTAAAAAGTGCAGCCACTTTCCACCCCCTCCAGTCGTACAAAGTTTCCAAAAATTCCAGTCTGAATAAGGTTAAATAGCAGAAACAAAGCTCAAATTTTGAGTTGTCAGAAAGTTAAAAGATCAGAAGAAGAAATTCTGAGCCACTTCATCAATTGAAAATAAATTTGGATTCAACATATTGGGCTACAAATACACATGCAGCTTGCTTCCAGAACTCGCTGATAGCCAGAAGGGATAATTTTTAATGTCGAGAACAAATTTTTACTAAATTCTTGATAGATTAATTGAATAAGTACCAGTATTTTTAAAAATTTCACTAAAAAATTGCATATGGAAACGAAGTCACAATTAAAGGAGTTGGATTGGTATTGGATTATTAACTGAAAGATAGCGTAAAACAAATTTAGCTTTTTTTGATTTTTAATTAACAATTAACGAGGTCAATCATTGTAAGCTGTTAAAAAAATAATTCACAACAAGCTTATATAGATTTTTTTCATCGTCGTCGTCGTCTTCGTCGTCTACGTCATCACTTGAAGGGCATTTACTCCAGGTCAGACACAAACAGGACTGGGGTCGAGGGTTTATCTTTTTACTACCCCAGACTGCTGAACTGCCCGAATCAGATGCTGGCAGTGGTGCTATTAAGCCAGCATCGAGTTTTGTCATCCAAAACCGTCAGACTTCGTGCTCCATGTGGTGCCCGATGTATAGGGCACGCTGTTAGTACATGGTCTGCGGTTTGCTCTGAGGTGACACACTCGCAATTCGGTGAAGGAGCGAGACCCCATTTATGCATGGACAAATGGAATCGCCCAACACCAGTCCGCAGGCGGTTGAGCTTAACCCAAGCTGCTCGGAGTAAGCCCATCCCAACAGGCCTGGCACCAGTCCCGGGCACAAAAGCATGGAGCATGGAAGCATTTTTACATTACTCCATTTTTCATTTGTGGTTTGTCCATTCGGAAGCGCTGATGCCAAGTCTGGCAAAATCGTCCAAACGATTCCGCTCAGCTGGCACAAACGGGCGTCTGGATCTTAGTCTCACTTGGCCAGTATCTGAGGAGCCACTTAAAAGACCATACAAGATATGATCAGGGTCCATAGATCCACGGTGGTTCAAGGAGAGTGTTGCTCCCAGTCGGCGAAGCTCAGCTGGCTGCATGCCTGAGAGTACAGGTAGGTGGTCCGTTTGAGTGGGACGCAGACATCCAGTAACTATGCGCAAGGCGTCGTTCAAGACACTGTCGATGAGGCGAGTGTGAGCACTGCGACACCAGACTGGCGCACATAACTCAGCTGTTGAGTAGACTAGAGATAAGGTGGCTATGCGTAGTGTTTTAGCACTAGCACCCCATCCCGAGCCCACAAGTCGCCTAAGCAGTGTGACGCGCGAGCATAGTTTTTTGCGCAATGCCACTAAGTGGTGACAAAACGTGAGCCATCTGTCCAGTTTTACCCCAAGATAAGTAGGGGTTAGACAGAACGATAAAAGTCTATTGTTGTTGTAGACCTTTGGCTCACGTTTGGCCTCTCGGTTATTTAAGTGAAAGGCTGCCGTAAACGTCTTAGTGTGACTGAGCTTCAACCTCCAAGTCTGGAGATACGCTGTAAGTGTAGACATGTCTTGGCTTAAAGTCTCCTCCAAGTCCTTCCAGTTTCCAGAAGAGTGCAACAATGCTAAATCATCGGCATAAGCAAACTTTCTGGAAATCATGGAAGAAAGATCGTACGTATAGATGTCAAGTGGAAGGGGATCCAAGACCGCTCCCTAAGGAACGCCATTTTTAAGACGCCGTAGCCTGCTTTGCTTGCTGTCATCGGTGGTAAGGATGAAACTTTGATTTCGGACAAGCTCTATAATCATTCTGACCATGTGCTTATCCGGAAGCATTCTCAATAGCTTGCAGGTAAATCCACGGTGCCAGACAGTGTCATAAGCAGCTGTCAGATCGAAAATACGGCACCGACCTTTTTTTTAGCTTCAAAAGAATCTTCGATGTTCTGGGTTGGCAGAACAACTTGATCTACGGTTGACTTCCCGCGTCGGAACCCAGCCTGCTATTTAGGGAGCAGTGGATCGATTAATGGCTCAAGGCGGGCGTAGATAAGCCTCTCGAGGATATTGTAGGAAACACAGAGCAGAGATATTGGTCAATAGCTCTTTGGGTTCCCCACGAGCTTTGCTTGTTTTGCGATCACGACCACAAGCGCTCTTCTCCAGATCTTGGGAATTTTGAGTCGACGCAAACACGTAACCAGGACTTCAAAGAAGCTCCAGCATGGAGTATAAGCTCTGAGCAGATGGAATCAGGACCCGGAGCTTTACCAGGTTTTAAATGTTGGAGGGCAGCACCAAATTCTCTCTGTGAAAAATTGTCAGAGATATTTACTGCGTCTGGTGTTGTGGCCCTCCAAAGGTCAGACACTTCTTGAGAGACAAGTCGAGATGACTTGCGGTCAACAGCCTCGTATTTCCCATTTCTAACCAGCTGAGATGCAATAGCATTGGATGAAACGGGACAGTGACGAGGAGAGTGTCGTGACCTACCAGTAAGGTTGTTCAAAATACTCCACGCATTTCGACTAGAGTGTGAGAAGTCAATGCTCCGAACTGCCTCGAACCATCAATCCCTCCGCTTTTTGTCAAGCTTGGCGAGCAGAGCTGTAGCAGCCAAACTTGAGTCGTCTCCCTGAGGAGACTACAGGAAGGTTTTATAGAAAGATTCACGCTCTGCATCCCAACACAGAATATAGTTATTTCGATACTCGCGTGGAATAGTCTTTTTGGCTGCTTTCCTAATGGTGTTACAGAAGTCCTGGTAAGCCGCATCCACATCAAATGAATCAGGTGGCAACAAAGTCTTTGCAAATTTATTAGTCAAAGCAATGTAGTGACTCCATTTGGCCTTGCGGAAGTTCCATCGATTCACAGGCATGCTTGGCACTGCCATAGCAAACCTTGATGATGTAATAAGCGAAGGTCAATATTGTGACCTGGAGAACTTTTCAAGGATACGTCTATCCGGTAAGCGACTGTTTGGACCTACGCTAGCAAAAACTAGATCTGGATCGGTGCCAGTGTTCCAGCGGCCGGAATGAAAACTGGCAGCGTCCTTGGCATTATATAGGAGGGCAAGACAATTAATACTTGCCCAGCCAGCCAAGCACTCACCGTCCGGACTGTCGTCATGGTAACCCCAGTCAGCATGACAACAGTTGAAATTGCCAGCGTAAAGACAGGGGTGAGGAAGCATTGGGAGATCCAGGGTTTGCAATCGCGTTGGCGGTGGTTTGTAGATGTTGACTATTTTATAGCCATCAACGTCCACACACGGACACTCGATCTCTGATGTCGGTAGAGATTGGTCCAAAAGCGTGTATTTCAGTCGCTCATGGACAAACGTGGCAAGGCCATGCTTCCTGCTTAAAGAAGACCCAGCTAGTTGGTAGTTTGGAAGTACCAACTTCTCTGCATCAATGCAGTGGGTCTCCTGCAGTAGGATGGGAGAGTGCCTCAAACTGCATAGCAAGGTGAAGAAAAACGTTCATCGTGCTTGCAGTGAGGCCTTCGATGTTCAGCTGAAGAATAATGGGTCTTCGGAACTTGTTGGCAATGTGTCCTGAAAAGAACAGTTTTATCCTGACATTGTCCCGTCCTGAAAAGGACGTTTGCCGACTAGCAGACCCACACTGAACATCGGAATGAGTGGATACCCTTTCGTATTGGTAGGTTTGGTTTCGGTCTATCATTTTTAACAGCAATGAATAGACTTACTCACGGCCCAGGCTGCGAGAAAGCACCTACCATCTGGGCCTTTTATTCATCAATTCGGTAAAGATAATAGCAACGTGATAAATAAAAGAGAAATAAGTATTTTAGTGGTTTTAGTGAAATAAGTATTTTAGTGGTTCATTAGAAATAAAAATTTTAGTGGTTTTAACTCTTTTGAATTATTTATCTAATGATTTTGAAAAAGTAAATAGAGGCAATTGATATCTAATACGACTAAGTGACAAAAATGTTGTTAATTTAACACATGTTATTGTAATCTTATTTTAATTTGCTTTGTATGATTTTTAATAAAATTTTAACTATCAGTCACTGCAGCTTTGAAAAAAATTTTACGTAAACGAAGAACCCTTAATTTTTATTCTTATTAAAGTTAAAGATATTTTACATAAAAAGTTTCAGATTTGGCTTATAAAGATACGAGTAGAAACTCGTAGAAAATCTTTTACCGAAATTTAATCATAATTAAAACAGGCCGGAGTGGCCCAAACCTAAAAACGTCTGATAATACAAAAACGAAGTTCAGGGCTGAAATATATATCTATTTCAAACAGGAAAAGCCCAATTTAAAAAACCTGGTGAAATCTGGATTCAAGTTTATCTACAAACAAACAAAAGTGTGTCCGGAATCATCACCCAAGGAAGACCAAGGAAATTCCCACAATACATAACATATTACAACATTTCATATTCACTGGTCGAAAAGAACTTTAAAATGCTCAACAAAGTAATTTTATTTGATTTATATTAAGAAAATATCCTACTATACTTTGTTACCGATATTTAATAACTGTCAGCAATTTTTTAGGTAATGTTAATGAACTTCAGATTACGATAAAAGTTTGAAGTGTTTCTTATATATTATAAAATTCAATAATAAATAATTAGGTTTCACTGTCTTTCTATTGGGCTGTAAAATCAATGTTTTTTTAGCTTTATTTATAAATGGATTGAAGATCCATTATTACTAAACTTCCGATGACGAGATATGAGTTTGCTACTCAATCAAGGCGTTGACTTTGCTATGGTTTATAATGACAATATTCAAATTGCACTGAAACTATACAGTCAATAACAAAATATTTTTGATCTAATTTACATCCAGAAAAGGCGCTATAAAAATGTTGTAAAGGCAATTATTTATTTGTTATAATTTATACACTTCTTTGCGAAGGTCTGTGCACTGTATTGTGTGACACACACTAAATGTATTTTTTTCTTGAGATTTCAAAGCTAGCAGTTCAAAAACTAATAAAATTTCTTTGCCGATGTGAAAATCAAGTATACTTGTTAGCAAATTAGAAAAGAATTTTACACTTTAATTAGACTTTTTTATTTAATTATTGATTAAATAAGCTTTGTAAATGAATCGTAATGCTTTAAGAAATTTATCTTTATCATTCATCTGGTTACGCAAAAAGATTTTCAGAAAAAACTCTCACAAATATTCAAATTTTTGTACAGTTGTATGAATATTTTTGGGTATATTTAATAGGTGTTTCTTTGTGAAGTACGAGTTCTAAATTATGTTCAACACTACATGCAAAACGTACGTTGTGGTTGGATACTTTCAACCAAAGATTCCATCAGTTGTCGCCTACCGTAATATCAATCAGACCTATCTATAAAACTTTAAATTACTGAACATGATAATGCTTTAAATGAATAAAGGATGCATGCTACCGAGAAGAAGTAAAAGCGCGAAAACCACAAAGCCTCTGTTTTCTTTATTTATCTCCATAATTATATTAATTTTATGTTAAGATACGTAACCTAGGAATTTTCGAAACTTTTTCCAACGTATAACAAAACAAAAAATAAGAATTGTTTTAAAATTTTATAAAATATTCGCAAATATTCTTTTTACTTGTTTCAGACATTTCAGGGAAACAACGACACAAACACTTCTGTAATAAGGTACTTTTCCGAGAAAATAGAAGCGTCATACATTCGCCTATATCCTATCACGTGGCATACGGCTCCAAGTTTGCGAATGGAGTTACTTGGATGCACCATTTAAACAATATTCATGTTTGGTTTAACTCGAAATTGCGTATCCCTTCTTTATATACTGTATAAATTAAGCATCTTTGTTTCTTCGCTCAATGCTCTTGCTTTTTTTTGAGTCGATAAACCATAATGAAAAGAATAAATATGAAATAAATATCTCTAATACTGTACCAGAAACAAAACAACCACCAATTTTGAAGTGAGATTCATGAAGCAGAAAGCAACAGACAATTAGAAAAAAGAAAAAAACACAGTCTGAAACTAAAAAAGACTACAAAAAGCATTTTAGCGATAATTAAAGACTCTAAAGCTCAACACAAAAATGCTACAGTATAATATTTTTTGTTGATAATCAGGTGCATGTGCATTTGGAAATCAAAGTGAGAAAAAGCACTTTTTATTAATTTATTTTTAAAGTTTATGTAGAACATGCATTTTACTTAAAATAATTTTTAATTACAAACGCATTTTCCTTTGTTGCATCAATCATCTTTGTTATTTTTGTGTTTGTTTGTTTACCAAAGAAATAATATTTTGGCAAAATTAAACTTTTTCCGGCTCCGACCGTAAACTATGTGGAAAGGATACAGTTTTCCAATTTAAAACTATCTAGATCAGTGAGCAATTACATTAAAGGTTTGGTGTGAAGACTACTTTTGTATCTTCACTAGCTTTAATAATGAGAAACTAATCTTTTCTTCTTCATTTTCAACCACAAAATCTGGTGAATTGAGACTTAAAGTAAACTTTGATATGGTGTGAAAAGCATCTATTAAGCTTTAGAAGTTATGTAAATTGAAAGTTAGCAAATTGTAGTATGTTTGTTTGTTTTAATCTATTCTTTTTAACTTATTTTAAGTTCGTTTTTGCATACTGCGACTATACCATTTTGGTAGTTAGCTGTTGCGTGAAAACGCTGGTAAACACAATTTTTGAATAACTTTTTGCCTTGAGTACTTAAGTCGAAACTAACCTTTTATGGGTTTATAAACCAGAAAGAGAAAGGTGGCCCAGATGGTAGGTGCTTTCTCGCAGCCTGGGCCGTGAGTAAGTCTATTCATTGCTGTTAAAAATGATAGACCGAAACCAAACCTACCAATACGAAAGGGTATCCACCCATTCCGATGTTCAGTGTGGGTCTGCTAGTCGGCAAACGTCCTTTTCAGGACGGGACAATGTCAGGATAAAACTGTTCTTTTCAGGACACATTGCCAACAAGTTCCGAAGACCCATTATTCTTCAGCTGAACATCGAAGGCCTCACTGCAAGCACGATGAACGTTTTTCTTCACCTTGCTATGCAGTTTGAGGCACTCTCCCATCCTACTGCAGGAGACCCACTGCACTGATGCAGAGAAGTTGGTACTTCCAAACTACCAACTAGCTGGGTCTTCTTTAAGCAGGAAGCATGGCCTTGCCACGTTTGTCCATGAGCGACTGAAATACACGCTTTTGGACCAATCTCTACCGACATCAGAGATCGAGTGTCCGTGTGTGGACGTTGATGGCTATAAAATAGTCAACATCTACAAACCACCGCCAACGCGATTGCAAACCCTGGATCTCCCAATGCTTCCTCACCCCTGTCTTTACGCTGGCAATTTCAACTGTTGTCATGCTGACTGGGGTTACCATGACGACAGTCCGGACGGTGAGTGCTTGGCTGGCTGGGCAAGTATTAATTGTCTTGCCCTCCTATATAATGCCAAGGACGCTGCCAGTTTTCATTCCGGCCGCTGGAACACTGGCACCGATCCAGATCTAGTTTTTGCTAGCGTAGGTCCAAACAGTCGCTTACCGGATAGACGTATCCTTGAAAAGTTCTCCAGGTCACAATATTGACCTTCGCTTATTACATCATCAAGGTTTGCTATGGCAGTGCCAAGCATGCCTGTGAATCGATGGAACTTCCGCAAGGCCAAATGGAGTCACTACATTGCTTTGACTAATAAATTTGCAAAGACTTTGTTGCCACCTGATTCATTTGATGTGGATGCGGCTTACCAGGACTTCTGTAACACCATTAGGAAAGCAGCCAAAAAGACTATTCCACGCGAGTATCGAAATAACTATATTCTGTGTTGGGATGCAGAGCGTGAATCTTTCTATAAAGCCTTCCTGTAGTCTCCTCAGGGAGACGACTCAAGTTTGGCTGCTACAGCTCTGCTCGCCAAGCTTGACAAAAAGCGGAGGGATTGATGGTTCGAGGCAGTTCGGAGCATTGACTTCTCACACTCTAGTCGAAATGCGTGGAGTATTTTAAACAACCTTACTGGTAGGTCACGACACTCTCCTCGTCACTGTCCCGTTTCATCCAATGCTATTGCATCTCAGCTGGTTAGAAATGGGAAATACGAGGCTGTTGACCGCAAGTCATCTCGACTTGTCTCTCAAGAAGTGTCTGACCTTTGGAGGGCCACAACACCAGACGCAGTAAATATCTCTGACAATTTTTCACAGAGAGAATTTGGTGCTGCCCTCCAACATTTAAAACCTGGTAAAGCTCCGGGTCCTGATTCCATCTGCTCAGAGCTTATACTCCATGCTGGAGCTGCTTTGAAGTCCTGGTTACGTGTTTGCGTCGACTCAAAATTCCCAAGATCTGGAGAAGAGCGCTTGTGGTCGTGATCGCAAAACAAGCAAAGCTCGTGGGGAACCCAAAGAGCTATTGACCAATATCTCTGCTCTGTGTTTCCTACAATATCCTCGAGAGGCTTATCTACGCCCGCCTTGAGCCATTAATCGATCCACTGCTCCCTAAATAGCAGGCTGGGTTCCGACGCGGGAAGTCAACCGTAGATCAAGTTGTTCTGCCAACCCAGAACATCGAAGATTCTTTTGAGGCTAAAAAAAGGTCGGTGCCGTATTTTCGATCTGACAGCTGCTTATGACACTGTCTGGCACCGTGGATTTACCTGCAAGCTATTGAGAATGCTTCCGGATAAGCACATGGTCAGAATGATTATGGAGCTTGTCCGAAATCAAAGTTTCATCCTTACCACCGATGACAGCAAGCAAAGCAGGCTACGGCGTCTTAAAAATGGCGTTCCTTAGGGAGCGGTCTTGGATCCCCTTCCACTTGACATCTATACGTACGATCTTTCTTCCATGATTTCCAGAAAGTTTGCTTATGCCGATGATTTAGCATTGTTGCACTCTTCTGGAAACTGGAAGGACTTGGAGGAGACTTTAAGCCAAGACATGTCTACACTTACAGCGTATCTCCAGACTTGGAGGTTGAAGCTCAGTCACACTAAGACGTTTACGGCAGCCTTTCACTTAAATAACCGAGAGGCCAAACGTGAGCCAAAGGTCTACAACAACAATAGACTTTTATCGTTCTGTCTAACCCCTACTTATCTTGGGGTAAAACTGGACAGATGGCTCACGTTTTGTCACCACTTAGTGGCATTGCGCAAAAAACTATGCTCGCGCGTCACACTGCTTAGGCGACTTGTGGGCTCGGGATGGGGTGCTAGTGCTAAAACACTACGCATAGCCACCTTATCTCTAGTCTACTCAACAGGTGAGTTATGTGCGCCAGTCTGGTGTCGCAGTGCTCACACTCGCCTCATCGACAGTGTCTTGAACGACGCCTTGCGCATAGTTACTGGATGTCTGCGTCCCACTCAAACGGACCACCTACCTGTACTCTCAGGCATGCAGCCAGCTGAGCTTCGCCGACTGGGAGCAACACTCTCCTTGAACCACCGTGGATCTATGGACCCTGATCATATCTTGTATGGTCTTTTAAGTGGCTCCTCAGATACTGGCCAAGTGAGACTAAGATCCAGACGCCCGTTTGTGCCAGCTGAGCGGAATCGTTCGGACGATTTTGCCAGACTTGGCATCAGCGCTTCCGAATGGACAAACCACAAATGAAAAATGGAGTAATGTAAAAATGCTTCCATGCTCCATGCTTTTGTGCCCGGGACCGGTGCCAGGCCTGTTGGGATGGGCTTACTCCGAGCAGCTTGGGTTAAGCTCAACCGCCTGCGGACTGGTGTTGGGCGATTCCATTTGTCCATGCATAAATGGGGTCTCGCTCCTTCACCGAATTGCGAGTGTGTCACCTCAGAGCAAACCGCATACCATGTACTAACAGCGTGCCCTATACATCGGGCACCACATGGAGCACGAAGTCTGACGGTTTTGGATGACAAAACTCGATGCTGGCTTAATAGCACCACTGCCAGCATCTGATTCGGGCAGTTCAGCAGTCTGGGGTAGTAAAAAGATAAACCCTCGACCCCAGTCCTGTTTGTGTCTGACCTGGAGTGGATGCCCTTTAAATGATGACGACGACAACGAAAGAGAAAGGTTTGTAAATTTGTTGGGTATTTTTTTGATTAGTCTAAAGATGCAGGCAAAAGCAACCTAGTAAGCCTTATTAACGGTAAAGATCAGTTTGCTAGTTGCGTGTCAGTAGTAAAATATAATTTATAGGTTGATGATGAGATTGCATTTAGTTTTTTTTACTTTAATTATATTTATAAAAAACAAACGTAAGCTGACATTTGTTTTTATTATATTGTTATTTTCATTTAGTTTGGTTGTATGGATGAACTGCAAATTGTTATTTTAAAATTTTCCGAGCAAAATAGATTTCAATATCATCAATTGTCCATATCTATGTGAACACATTTGTTTGCAGTTGACATAAGAAATAAAATCAAACTTATTTACAAAATAAAGCCTCCTATGTTATTGTCCTGTGTCTAGGGTCCGGGTTCAGTTCAGTCTTTGATGGGGCTTGTGTTTTTATCCACTTGAATACAATAGTACTTTAATAACTCTTATCTTATAAACTTATTCAAAACCATTTACCAAACCTTATTTAAATAGAATCCATCAAACTTTATTTAAATAGAATCAAAAGTAATAATTACAAAAGCATAACTTAACAAAACGAAACATCCCTAACCCTAATCTAACTAAGCAACTAGCACATCTTAACATAAATAAAACACTTCCTAAACCTAAACTAGCTAAACATATCTGACCACGTTGTGCGAATAAATGAAATATCAGGTTACACAAAGTACATTGTTACATCACACTCTTAAACATCACATAATATTCAAGATATCTATTTTATACAGTATAATGTTTGTTTAATATTATATGACCAGCTCTGCGGCAAAAGTTGGGTGAGTAGACGTCCCTAATGCGAGTTTAAAACCCGAAATCATGGTCGGGCAATGAGCTCAGGTTCGGTGTGCGTGATGCACAATGCCATAGATGGTACTCTTTAGTGTAATCTCTCCTATATTTCAAAAAATAAAACCTGAATACGAATGCTTCTGCACAGACGCATGGCTTTGGAATATCAGTTTTATTAATTTGCTTACCATGTAAATAATAACTCAAAAGCCTAAGTAGGGTTGTTAAAAATGGTTTAAAAACCATAAAATGAATTGAATAAAAAAAGCAGTAAACTCTTTTTATTATAATTTAGTTTTCTTATTTTTCTCGAATTGGAATCAAATAGTTTATGAGCACTATAATCTTAAATAATTTAAATCTTTAAAGCTTATATCAATGCAGTATTAGCATTTAATTGTGAGAGCATTTTTAAATATATACTGTATTAAACCTATACTTCAATTTTTTTTTAGACATTTTTATGATTTAAATAATTTAAACATGGATTAATCCAGTAATCAATTAAATAATGTAAATATTTTTGTTGTGATTAAAGATGTTTTGACTGAATATTTCAAACTTGAAGGTTATGGAAATGAAGTGTGTTGTTTTACAGCCAAGTCATAGCAAAAGCAAAGCATCTGCTTCTTGTTGATGTAATGACTGATTACTGCAGTCATTGATTATAAAAACCGCTATAACAATGGTTTACAAGTTGTAGTTTTTTGTAGTTTTCATAAGACCTATTTTCATAATCTAATATAACTACTGCATATACCAGCAAACCAACAACCCGTATTGACCTATTTGAAGAAGAGACTGGTTGGGCTTAAATGCGTGTCCTCATGTAGTAACCTAACAAGCTCACCCTAAGAATACCAGCCACCTGATCCGCCAAGGTAAATATATTTCAATTAATAAAAAAGCATTAAATAAACAAGAAAAATAGATTAACCCTATTCAGACTGGGCTTTTGGAAATTTTGTACGACTGGGGAAGGGCTGAAAATGCCCGCGCTCTTTGCTTGCTTATATCTCAACAATTACTAGCGCTAGAATTGTCATTCAAGTTTGTATAGAAAGAAAATTCTCTACGCTTTTAGTAGAGATACTTAAATGTTGCATATAAATATTATTGGGAGTGAAAAAGCAAGTTTTCAAAGCGTAGTCAATTTTCGTAAATTGGATGAAAACGAGAGTGCAATTGAGAGAATTAACGATTTCGGCTGTTTGTCGAAAGTCATTAATCCGTAAAATTAGAAGTAAGAATGCTGACAGCTGAAATCCACTTGGCAAGATTATTACGGTTTACAGAGAAAGAAATTCTACACAAGCAAATCTGCTAAAAGCTGGTTTTATTAGTGTTTACAACGGTTCGATTTTTGCTAGTGATCAAATAATTTTTTAAATTCACTCCCCTTTGTGAACATTTAGGCAAGAAATTTTATGACATAAAAAGAAAGCAAATTATTACGCAAAAAAATAGTGTTTGTACTTCCACATCGCAGAAACTTACCTTAATTTTTCTTCACTATAAAAGAATATTTCGAATTGACTAATTTATTTAGAGGTGATTGCTTTTGATCACATTGATTTTTTTAATTTTACAGAAATCCTTTTTTGTTTCGAATACCTCCTTCTTTTGGTTAAGTACGCTAATTCATTAATAAAATATTTGTTTATTAAAATTTTGCTAACGTTTTCTGATGTAATTGTTTAACTTTTAATTGTTGCACGACTTGTTTAAATAGTTAGGTCTAGTTTTCGTAAGAGTTGCAAAAAATTAAAATATTTTAAAAAAGTAATTTAATTATCATCAACTTATATTTCAACTGTGACGAGTAACGTAACTTTGTTCAAAGCTTATGAAACTGATATTTTTTTTGCGATAAAAATTATTCAATTGATAATTCGAATTTCAACATCAATGTTTGGAAAACAAAAACACCAGTACAATTATAGAATAATATTGCACTCAAGAACGGCTCAATGTATTTTGTTTAAATATTTTTTTAGTTTGTTTATGTGAATTTTTGAAAACTGTTACCAGGCTGAACAAAAAATTGGAAGCGCCATTTTAATGCCTTTTTTTTTCATTCCGGACCTGATATTTCTGATATAAATATTTCACACCGACGTTTTTTTCTGATTGAGAAGGAAATATCGATAACACAGCGGTATGAATACTTGGTTTCACGACATTTTTGCTAAGTATCAACTTTATTGTAGATCACTGGTCAGACCAGTGGTTCTTACACGGAGTACCACATTACCCTAGTGTCAACTTTATTGTAGAATTTCACTGGTCAGACCAATGGTTCTCACAGGGGGTACCATATCACCCTATTGCATTTTGCTAGGGTGCTGCGGGCTATTGCACATTATTCACTAGTCCAGGAAAACGGTTGAGTACTGTAATGTTATTTTGAATTATCAGCTTCCATGTTACTACATATATTTATGTTTCTCAACCTATCTGCCGCGAAAGATTTCGGAAAAAAATTAGCTAGGGACGTCGAATATTACGCTTTTTAAACGTAAAATATGTAATACTCGGAGCGAAGACCGTTTTTATTTAGAAAGGAATTTAGGATTTAGGAAAGGAGATTCACAAGAGGGACCATAAATGCAGGTGAAGAGCTTTTTTTTAGACATCACATAATTAAGGCTCCTAGCTAAAGTGCGCCGCGAACTTCAAAAGATATCAATTTTGTGCTGCAACCAGAGCAACGATATTCTTAGAATATAACTGATTTTAGGGACAAAAGCTAGAAATCTGAGCCCAATTCTGGTTGAAAACTTTTTTTTAAGTGATCACCTGATTTTGAAAACAAAATTTAATAAAAATGCTCTAAAGGTGCCGCGATTTTTGAAAAATTTCAAAAATGTGCCGCCATCGGAAAAAGTTGAGAAACACTGGGTTAGATCTTGCCTTGGATGAAAGGTTTTACTAATTTCAAAACGAGACTAAAGCCAACTTCAAACAAATTTTGTTTTCGCGGCTCCGCGTGTTTATTCATTGCTAATACACTTGCTGCATTTATACGACAAATATCAAGCAAATATGAAAATGCAATTGTGGTCCAATTTCAAGACTTGGTTTTACTCGAATAGAAAGTAATTTTTGGTCTACAATGTCTGTACCTTCTTTTGTATAATCACATAACTTGTATAAAGCGTATTTCTTCTTTTAATTTTTTGAAATTTAAAAAATTGGGTGCATTGTTAATAAGATTGAAATATTTTGCTTTCTTTTGGTTTTAGAATTTACAATAAAAGAATTGAAATTGATATTTTTTCAGGTTTGTCCCAAAAAACTTTTTAGAAACCAATATCTCTATTAAACACTTGCTTTATTTCGTTTGATATTTCTTTGCGCTTAGCTTGAATAGTTCCGATGGTTGTAATATTCCGTTCCAATAGCCATCATAACAAAGATATTGAAGTTTATGATCGATTGTAAGATCAACTTTTATAATAAAGCCAAATCAAGTGGTTGGGATTTTATCCGAATTTTTTACAAAATTTTATACGAAAAGAAATCTAAATCTACAGTTACTTCTTTTTTTACATAAACAACTTCCCTTGGAAAGTGAGATTGACAGCGTTTTTTGCCTCGTAAAGTGCTTGAATAAACATAGTTAATAAACAATTCAGTCTCAATTGTTTTGATAAACAGATTACAATTTGCCTTTTTCTCGCTTTTGGCTGCTTTTTTCTCACATTTTATGAAATAGTCAAAAAACTAGTGACTAGGTGTCAACAAACTATTAATACTTCCAAAATTACTTGAGCGATTTTTTCAAAAATTGCACCAACTTTTAGATGAATAAAAATCAGGAAAAGTCATAAAATTTGAAAAAATTTGTGCAATTAATTTTTGAGTGGCACACAGCATTTTAACACAGCGGGCAGTTTTAGCTCCCCAGTCTTAATAGGGTTAATCAGTATGCTGGTTATGCTATAGCACAATCACTATACAAGTTTAAGACCACGATTAGGTTAAGAGAACGTTACAAACTTAAGAGTACAATTTAAAAATAAAGAATAACAGTAACTCTAAAAAATAAATGATTAAATGATACAACATAACTTTGATTAAAGTGGATCACAAATACATCTACCTCGAGTTTACTTTCAAGTTTAATACAAAAATTAAATCAAATAGATTATACACGCGACAGGAGCCTGGCTACATCCGGGTGGTTTACATACATAAAAAAAAGAAAGAGACAAAAAACAACAAGAGATTAGCAGTTACAGTAACTTAACAACACCCTTCTTTCATTTTTATTTTTATAAACATTTGTAAGTTATCAACTAAAAGCATTTATAAGCACGCATTCTCAAAAAAATGACCGAAAATTATCACTTTGTTGAATAATAACTGATCAGTTAAATTCATCTTGCTCAAAACAGCATCAGTGAGACGACTGTTGCTGCATCTTGAAGACAAGTTTGGTTGAAGCTATATTGTTAATTTATTTCTGGTTTTCTTTTTTACACCAGCCTCAAGCAGCCTGGTAGACAGAAAAAGCATTACAAATCAAATTTTTGTGCTTTGAATGTATCTTCCGCAATTGAGCCATTTGGTAGGTGTCCGAAGTAAACTTCATTAACGTCATTTCCGCTGAGCATGCTGACAAAGTATGTGATTGTATTCGTCATTAATAAGTCGTTTCAACCGGCACTGCCACGCTACCAACATTCCAAATACGGTTTAATTAGCCTACTAAGTTAGCTAGTAGACCTGCCTGGATTAAATTTGTGTAGGCAAGAGAGTTGTATTGAAGATGAACGTGATTGACAAAGTTTGGACTCAAACTGTTTCTTTTACTCTTCTGTTTCTGAAAAAACTTTATACCGCTTTCCTATGCTTGGTGGTTTTAGCAAGCAGCCCTAAATTTCAGCTATATTTCTATTAAAATCTAACAAACTAAGTAAAGTATTTTAACCGATCAGGAATATCTTGTAGTGTCCGAAACCAACTCTGAGTAGTTATTTAACATTTGCTTTTAATTTATAACGTTTCTCATGTTATCCTGCGAATCAAGAAAATAAATAAAAATGATTGTGATAAGTTTAACTAAAGCTCAGATACAAGAAAGACACTGATATAATAGAATATTAAATACATATTTGTTAATTTCAAAAGCTTACAGTAGACCGCACAACGAATCCCTCTCTTCTTGGCTTCAAATTCTTCAACCATAGGGAAGCTGTCCGAGCTTTCCCCAATCACACCGCTGGCGTTCACACACGTCTTGTGGTTTTATACTATATATATATTAAAGTCAAAATTTCAATATATTAATTACCACAGCCTTCCACAAGCCAATGAACACAAAACGGTGCAGCCAAAACAATGCAGTCAACGATGCAGCCAACGACGCAATCGCAAAACAAAATTTTCCCAAGTTTCGCTCGCCATCTACAAACTCACTCCTCAAAACTACAACATTGAACCAAATCACCAAACCACTGGATCACTAACGATTGAAAAAATATAAATTTACCAACATCTCAATTTATTGTGTATTTGCCTCGTGTAAGTGAACCAATCAGATTTCATTAGGATCACTGCACGTGGTCCGCCCATGAAACAGAAACCGAAAACAATAGAATCAATTAAGAGATTTTAACAAAGACTTCTATACATTTCGAGTTAAATTGCTTTTCAAATTAAATTGTTAGTTGTATTCCATTTTTTTTATGATTTTAACAATATTATATGATGCGCCTTCATCTAATTTTATTGTCTGTTTTTCTTACGACACATTGAAATTTTATAAAAAAACTCTTCTGTTCTTCGTATGGTACGTCATAAGGCAATTAATCTGTACAATCTTACTTGCTGCCAAGCGCTATTCTAAGTTCAATATGTTAAACATCAATAGACTCGATTCTGATTATTACCAATAGCGAATGGTGTAAGCTTGTCACTTACGGGCATTTTTTATTCTATTTTTTAATTTCTATTTTTCAATGTCATCCTCCTGACTCGCAGGAAAGCCAAGAAAGCGCTAATACATAGGGTAAGCAATAACCCCGACCAGCTTCCGGAGATGCCAAGATATTGCTGTACGCTTGAAATTTAATAAAGATATTACTGAAATTTACGGTAGAGCTGTTGCCAAGACCACCAAGCGGAGGAATGTGCCTTGAAGTGTCTTTTCCAAGAAAAAATAGAATCGCTCAAGTAGGTTTTGAACCGAGACAATGTCTACCACAATCCTGGCGCTCTAACCACTATACCACTCATTTTCTATCTTTCTTATTCTAATCTTTTATTTTAAAAAGTTTTCTCCAGCTATGTCTTTACAACGTAAATATTAAAAAATTTCTTGAAATTACCCCTTCTAATTCACTTTTGCTATTATGCAAAAAGGTTTACAAAAAATTGTTTAAAAGCAATTCGAAAACAACAAAACATTTGCTCAAAAACAGCTATTTGAATTACAAATATTCGAATTGACAATTGTTCGAAAAATAACGCTATATGCAGTCATCTGAGAATATTTATTTTATAAACGCTAATTTTGCTTCTTTTTATGAATACCTAGCCTTACCCTAAATTTAACCCTATTGTTCGTAAAACGTTGGTTTTTGAACAATTAATAGGATACGTTACAAAAACGTCTTATGTTTGTCAGCTTTAGCAATAGTATTCTTAAAACTGCTTCATGCTTTAATTTTTTATTATGTTTTTTCTATGCATATTCAACAGTTTTGCTACTTGCTTCAACGTTTACTTTGCCGACGTTGCTTAAAAAAATTAAACTTACTTACTTCTATAATACGAATAAATTTATTTTAAATTGCAATGTTTATTATTGTTTACAAAAAAATTTAAAGGATGATTTGGTTCTGTAGTCCAATTACAGTGGCCATGAAGCAAATATTAATTAATAATTTCAAGTAATTTCTGAACTAACAATTATGAATATTATTTTGCTTAAAAAATTTTTTAAGTTCTTGCGACATTTAGAAAAAGCCAAACGACATACTGGGGGTCGCGACCTAGTTGAAAACCAATCCACTAAACGTATCATGTATTTTGGCAAGTTTGGTTGGATTATAGCACTATAATTGTAGTATCAGATTTTATTTATCAATAAACTCAATCAGTTATTTTATTTATTTATTTATTTTTTGACGCGATTTGTTAAATTGTAAAAATTTTTGTCAACTGTTTTTTGTAACACTTTTGTAACAGAGAGCATCTCAACTCAAAAACTTATTGTTCTTCAGTGCTCCGTAGCCTAACCCAAATTAACTATATTATGTGTATTTATCTTTTTTTGTATTTTTTTACTTTGTGGCTGAGTCCAAATATTTCTTTCTTTTTTCAATATATAAATTTTTGGTTGTCGGCCCTGCTGTATAATTTTGCTTTAGGTCTTAAAGTAACTCCACAATAAGTGGATGATAATCTTTCTATCTGCAACTGCTATTTTACTGCAGGTAAAATCATAAGATCTACGTTTTACGTAGCTTCATTTTGAATTTTTATCACATAATTTAATGCAACGCCAGCAAGTTGATTAGCTGTTTGTGGCATAAAAGTTTTGTTTTGAAAATGACGCAATAACTATAAATTTTGTGTAAAACATAATGTCCATTACGGAGTTGGTCACTCTTTGTGATCTTTGGTGACTAACAGAATTGATGTTTGAGTTTCATAATGCTTCCACCAAGTTAAAAACTCAGATCAAGGTCTGATCTCTCTTTTTGGTATGGGTGGCACTGCATGAAGTATTTATAACAAGTTGCTGCAAATCGACTTTCTATAGCCGAACGTTATAAGCTTTTCACGACTTTATGTATCTTTGACGTCCGTCAACACTTTTTTATTTAAATCGCTGTAAAGTAATCATTGTCTTGGCCTTTTTAAGAGTCTTCCATACTAAATTGTAAGCCAGTTAGCCAATCTAAAATCTAGCAAGCAAATTAATTGTTAGACAATCGACGGAACTGCATAAGAAACAAAGAAAAAAGATGCTGTAACGTCAAAGGTACGTAAGAGAGCAATGATTTTGAGAAAATAGATATACCTACCTATTGCTACGTTAATTTAAACAAACGCTGAAAAAACTTGTGTATTTAAAAAAATGGACAGTGCACCAAAATAACAAATATAACATCAATAAATATCACAGAGTACATAATACTTACTTTTAAAAAGTAATTTCATCCGGTCGTTGTGACATTGTAACTAAAGAAAATTTTAAAGTATTAAATTTTCCTATTTTCTTTTTTAATTTGTAATATTTCAAAGGCATTATTTACTTTCAAGAACATTAAATTTAAACATTTAAATAATTTGCTTAAGATTTGCAAAACATCAAAAATAATTTCTATAGAATTTTTGTACAATAAAAAATTACGCAAAACCTAAGCGTCGCTTTAAACAGACATGGAAAGGTAAGGGTTAGAGCTTTCAGTCATCTTTTATTGTACTGTAGATCAGTATCTGTTTTCTACGCAGATTTGCTTTATCATTCGTGTTGCTTCCGCAACGTTGCATAATACACCACAGACACTTAAGTATTTCGGTTGCAGAAAGAGCAAGCTGATGGCAACACCTTTAGTACGTCAGATTAGGCAGGCCAGAAGAATTAAACTCAATACATCCAGTCAATGAAATTTACAAAGTAGTAGTTAGTCGTAAATTTAAAAAAATATGTTCTGATTTTGACAATCAAGTATGAAGATATACCGCAGGTTGCATTCTAGGTTCAGTAAAAAAGGCAAGGAAGTTTAATTTAAAAGTATTTGGCTTATCGGTTAGAACAGGGGTTCTCAATCAGGTAGGAATTCCCCACATGGAGGAAATTTTGCATTTTCCAGGGAGGAATTTTTTAAATGTAATGAAACATTTTAGATATTAACTATATTACTTTATAGACTTTTTTTATGAAGAGTATTTCGAAAATCGATTTATTTTGGCAAATTTGACTTTTATGTAAGCCAGAGACGTTCAATCCGTGGCCTGCGTAAAGGTTTTGAGTGGCCCGCGCGCAGTATTTTTTGAAGCTCACAGTTCCGTCAATTTTGGCAGAAGTCAAAGACAGAATTGATGTGAAGACCATTTTTCATGCTTTTTTTCAAATTTTAGAGATCACTATGATTTCGGAACAAAAAGTGGGAAATCTGAGACTGATCGAGAACCTTTTTTTTGTGTTTGTTTCAGGGGTCACTATGATTTTGGGGCAAAAGGTGGGAATTCTGAGACTGATTTCAGATGAGAACCTTTTTTTTTATAGATCACTATGATTTTGGGGTAAAAAGTGGGGTGTTTTGTTTGTTGGCCTACCAATATTTTCGATGGGACAAAATAGCCCTCGGCTTAAAAATGTTGGACACCTCTGATGTAAGCGATCGTATTGAGTAAATTATTTTTTTGCTTTGCTATCATTATGGTTAATTGTTGCTTTTTAGTTAATAATGCTGCTTTTAATTTTGTGATAATAGCAATAGTTAGGTTTACCATACGTCCCGATGTTGGCGGGACAGTTCTGATTTTTACGGTTTTGTTCTGGCCAGTTTTCCAGAAATCCCACCAAAAATTGAAGACAGATTTCGAAGTGAAGACCTGCTTTTATTTAGAGAACACTACTTTTTAGAGACGAAAATCATAAAATCCGAGACAAAATAGAAGCAAAGACTTTCTTTTCAGAGAACACTGTTTTTTAGGGAGAAAATTTAGGAAATCGGAGACTGATTCAAAGTGAAGACCTTTTTTTTAGAGAACACTGCTTATTAAAGACAAATTTTTTTCTATCTACTAGCGTCCTGGTTTGTCCCTTCGAAAATATGGTATGCCTACTGTAGATGTGGCTTTTGTGTTACATAAAATTATTATTCTTGAGCTAATACTAATAGATTTGAGCAAAGAGATATTTTTATTGGTGAAGCACATCAAAGAATAACTTTACTTCACCACACTTTATAAATCTGATGATAAAACAATGACTGTTTATCAAAGTAAACACAAAGAAAATGTACTTATTTACAGTAGCTTTTATACAAGTATCACTGTTGTTAATACTATCAAGGTGATCTCAGAAAATGTCAAAGATTTTAGCCGAAAACCAAATATACTCTACTGTATATCAACCCTTAGATAAATTAAGCCAAAAACCAAACTAAAAACTTTTATATTATTAACAGTGCAATAAGTTTATCTCCGAAAACTTACACCTGGGCAACACAATTTCTTCGTGGTTTTGTTGAAAATATTGTGTCAGATTTAGCCATGCTGGATGTTGAACCAAGACCTTTTTCCTGGGGAGCCAAGAGTGGTATCCGTAGAATTAACTTGCTGATTTTTAAAAAAGGCCCACTTAAAGTATAACGTTTATCGCTGTGCTTAGAATCACAAAACACAAAGTCAAGCAAAATACCCCCCGAAAAAGTTTAAAGATGTCTATAAGAATTCTGAAGGATTCGATGTTCATGTCTATTAAAGGTTTTTGAAAAAAAAAAAAAGATTCATAACAGATTAATTTAGAACATTTTCAGAAAGTTTACAAGAAATTTATTAAAATTTAATCGCCAGAGATGCGCATTTTTTTAATCAAAAAAGCGCAAAAAGCTTTTTAAATTAGTAAAAGGCAATGCAAATTGCCCAAGCAAATATATGGAATATTATAGCGCAGCGTAACAAACGCATAAGATTTTTAAATTATATATAAACCAATGCAACTAGCGAAAATTGTATTTCTTTAATCATTAGCACAGAGTAAAGTGCGCAAGGTTGCTGAAAAATGTACGATAGCACAACACAACTTAAGTTGCGTTTTGCGTTTCAGCTTGCAGTCTTTAGACCTTTGGTCTTAATATATTAATAATTTTAAAAGATAAAAAATTAATCTTAGCAGAAAAACAAGCAATACAAAACTTAGCTAGCATTCACATAAATTTTTATTAAGTAAACTTTCTAGTTGCCATTTTCATATTTTCGACCTTTGCCTTGTTTTTTTTTCAGTCATTGGTTATTTTATTGGATGCAAGTAAAAACTATGTGTTACTACTACTAGTAGACCTACTGCTACAAGATCAAATATATTCATCTTCCGCATTTTTTTATTTTTACAGGTTGTTTTTACCTACTTACAAAGCTCTTTACAACAGCTTACTACAAGTAAAACATCTTGCTTTGTATCTTGATGAATATGCCGTTATATATAATTTATTCTTTGCAAATATAATCTGGAAAAAAACTTTTATAGTTTGAAAATAAAAAGTTTATATATAATTTTTTTTTAAAGCAAAAATACAAAAAAATTAAACAAAGTTTTTGAAAATTGGCACAATCAAAACTTATCGTAAAACTTCAGTTACGACACCACAGTTTTGTGGTTGATTTCAGCTACATAGCTCAATAAAAACTTTTAATTTTAATTGCTTGAAATTTTATGCTTTTTTCCACACTTTCATTTCTTATTTTATAAATTTTTAGCATTGTTGTCGTTAGTGACTGATGTAAAATATATTATGTTATTTTTACTTTGCTTAATATGTTTTTTTATTACACCAACAAAACTAAACATAGTTTCGGTTTGCAAATTAACCAAAACTTCAAATTTGGAAGAAACTCCGTCAAAAGATTTGAATAATGCAAATAAATTTAAAAATTCCAGCAGTCAAAATGAGGAAAAGAAGGAGTAAATGAAAACCTTGGAGTTGTGAACAAGACTGAAATCGAGATATTGAAAAACCATTTAAAGAGTTAGTACTTCTAAAACTAAATTCTAAACTACGTAATATTTGATGTTGGACAGCTGTTCAACGCAAAAAATTTTATTGAGTCAGTTTAATTTTAATACCCTCCAAAGAATAAGAAGATTATAATTTTTGGCGCTCACTCTATTTAACGGACGGAAAAAATACACACTATGATTAAATAGTCAAAAAATTAATTAGGCTACTTAAATCAATTTTGATAACAATGCAAAACAATCACCAAAATTGTTTAGAGAAAAAATATCTAGTTATTGATTGCCGAAAAAAAGAATTGATTATTGCGTAACTATGAAACCAAAGCACAAGTTTAGCTAAAAGTTATTTTGACCATTCAAATATTCGAAAAAAACAAACTTAAAAAAGCATTTCATTCTGCAAGATTCAGACGATTAAAAACAAAAAAATAGAAAAATAACTAAACTAAGTAAACCTTTTTTAAGTTTTTTGAAAAATTAAAATTTGAAATGTTATGCCCGATACCAATTAATAAATAGAAGATGTTAAACTTTAGTATAATTGAAAATTTTAAATCAAATGATTTTAAAGAATTGAATTTTGAACGCTGGCAAACTCTTTAACAAATTTGTTGCAAGAAAATTAATCCTAGCTAACATTGAAAGAAAATAAATAAAAATTATTATGAAAATCAAATTGTCGTTGACAAGACGTCAACACTCGAAACAGTTGTCCAATTGAAAATTTACTTTCTGAATATTATTTTTTTAGTCTACACAGGTACCTTATTTTTGGCTTGGTGTTTGCATTAAATTTTTTTCTTTTTTTAAATCATTGATAACTTGGTATTTATTCTTTTATTTAATTTCTCTTAAACGAGGATTATTTTTTTTATTTTAATAATTTTTTGCTTATCATTGTTTTGTTTGTTAAAAACTAAGCGCAATACTGTCTTAAACAGGGAATCAATAACGTGATTTTTTTAAAAATCGAACGAGGCTTTGTATTTTTGTACAATCATGTGTTATTTGTCTTGTTGGTAAAAGCTCAAAGTATCCTTGTGTGTAGTTTTTTTGATTCCTCAAACTACAAAAGTGATTTGGTCAAAGTCTTTAAACTTTTTTGTGAAGTGGTTGGCAACAGTTTCCAATTTTGATTCACCCTTATCCTTTTCTCTTTATCTCTATTCTCCTTATCAATCGTCACTGCTCTCCAATAATACCAGAAATGTAGTCGATGTTAAGTATCTTGCAAAATCCTTTTAATTTTTAGCACTAAATTTAATAAAACATTGATTCTCAACCGTTTCTTCATTTAAAGGCATTTGAACGGAACCAACTACTAGACAAATTTGAAGCCAAAGACATTAATAGCAATGAATATTGCGTGAAATGAAGCAATCAGTGTTTTAAATACAACATGTGTTATATGATTTTTTACAACATAAATTTAATGTAGCCTAATTACTTAAAAACTAAGTTAAAAAAAATATTAACTATGCCTTAGTTTATTTTACTGCAGTATTATTTTAAAAGGACCTTTATCATCACTTTCACAGACATTGTTTTAATGGAGATCAATAAATAGATATTTGCAAGAGCATTTATTGTTTATACATTTATACATTTGCTGAGCAAGTGTAATAAAAATGCTTTAAAATAGATTTCATTCTATATTCATTGATTCAGAAATTACATGTGATAAAAAACCTTTGATGGCCGTTTTTTATTCATTACTCAAAAGCTACTCTAAAACAGTTTTCGGGTTATCAGAAACAAAACTTTTGTTAAACAGCGATGAAAAACAAATTGTCGCAACAATCATATGTTTATGAATTTTTAGTTTTAAGTTAAAACATTTAATTGCATTACTCTAATAATGATTTTTGCTTTATCTACAACTAGGCTGTTTGATAATTGATTAATGATTTCTCGAAGTTCAATTGTTCAACAAAATCAATGATTTGTAATGTAATCATTTTTACAAACAAGGCTTGGTTTTTTGTAGCAAAAAGTAAAATATTACTTTAACAAAAGCTGGTATCTTTTTAGACCTCCAACGGAATGCTATTGAACTGGGCAAATTGGAAAACAGTATAAATCAATTAACCTCAGATATTGAAGGTATGAAATTGACTACAAAAGTTATTTAATTTTAAATCCTTCTGTTATATTTTATTTCAGGTTTCAGAGTTTGTTCAAATAAACTTTGTACCAACGCTCGATACACGTACGTAAACAACAAACAACTCTTACGTGTGTTTGTGTGACCCTGGATGCACGGGAAAACATTGTCACATAAGTATTTAATTTCATTTAAAAAGTTAATTTTACAAAAATGCATGTGCTAATTTTTAAAAATTTAAATTTTCAAACAGCAATTTAAACGAGCAAAAAATAAAGCAGTACTTGTAACGTCTTGTATATATCCTCTATGAATGTTCCTACTTCACTTAAAACATTGTCACACGTATTCATAAACTATTAAAATAAATTTTATATGCGGTAGAATCGATAACATTGATATTTCTTAAGATTGTTTGTTGACAACGTAAACAAACATCATATTGCTTTTAAAATTTCTTGCTGATTAGTTGCTTAATAGAGAAAGCAGTCATACACTATCTGAAAAATAAGGTAATTTTGTGAATGACAGGTTTTGACAAAAAAGTAAAATTTTTGCAAAAGTGAAACGATTAGATTACATTTTTAACATTTAAGTCAGTTTATGCGCTTTGAAGTATTCATTAATAAGATTTTACAGAACACGTTTTGGCAGTCTAATTAATTAAACTGCTTTGTTTACTTAGTAATCAATTGGTGTTTGTTTTTGTTTATCGATTTTTTGCTGCATGACCACTCTTAAAAAAATGTAATGAGCCGAGATTTACGTTTTGTGGCTGGCAATACTTTTGATAAAAGGAAATATGATTTTTTTACGATCGATCTATTGTTATATGCTAACAAAGAAGCAAATAAATTCAAACAAACAAAGCAACAAAATCTGTACAATTAAGATATTGTAAAAAAGTTAGACCAGTGCAAACAAATAAGATATATTTGTCTAAATTTGTTGCATTATTTTATCCTACTTTGACCTCATTAAAATTGACCTATTTCAGGGAAGCAAAAAGTCAAAAATAGTTTGCCAGGTAAATAGCAACGCTATACTAAAAATGTTTCTATAGAATCACGAACGTTAACCTAACGCTTATAAATGTAACACAAATTTGGACAAGAATATATTTAAAACTAACTCAGAGAGATAAATTATTTGTAAGAATTCAGAAAAAAATTTAAAGGTGTTTCTAATGCTAAAATTATTTTTATTTGTCATGAATATGATACGATAGTAAAGCTTTATCGATGTAAACAAAAATAAGTCCATTATGCCAACACTTTTGCTTGTGCAGACAGTACTACTTTTAAAGATAATAAAAGACTAAATATACGGTAAAAACGAAAATAATACGTGTACAACATATTTGAATGTTACAGAATGTAACCAAACACTTGGAATGGAAAGTGGAGCAATTCCCGATTCTAACATCACAGCATCTTCATGATGGAATAATAACGGTATAAAGCATCCGCCGTACATGGCGAGATTGAACAGAATTTCAGCAGATGATTATTCTGGGTTCTGGATCCCTGCTAGTGTACAATACGGTAAATATTTTTGCAGTTGTTCTTGTTTAGAAATAAGTTATTTCAAAGTTTCTATGTTACGACTTAGTACAGAAAGCATCTTGAAATTATAATGTTTTTACAACAAACAATTGTGGAAATTTATAAAACATTTTATTACGTCTGCAAAATCTAACAGCCGCGGCACGGGAGTTTTTGCTGAAGAGGAGCAAAATTAAAAAAAAGCATC
The DNA here is from genome assembly GCA_963680785.1 of Diplosoma virens. NCBI lineage: Eukaryota > Metazoa > Chordata > Ascidiacea > Aplousobranchia > Didemnidae > Diplosoma > Diplosoma virens. The sequence goes on from OY796888.1 coordinate 34,535,469, forward strand.
TTTTTTATTGGAAGGACACTCCCAAAAAAACCAAATTTTGGCAACTCGGATATTTAAAAAAGGCTCTTTTTACAAAATTATCACTTTGTAATTAATGGTCATCGTTTTCAGTGCAAAAATTTAGTGATCTCATAAAAAGTTTACACTTTTATTCGGCATTCAAAATCTCAATTTTCGTCCCAGAACTATACTGATCCGTATAAAACAATAAAAATGAAAAAAAGTCATCACTTCCAATCAGTGTCTACAGAAGATTTTTTTTCAAAACTTTAGGTGGGCACAAAAACTAGAACAAAAGCATTTATCTTCGCTTTCACTAGATTTGACATTTGAATCGTGTTTCTAAGATTTTAGGAAAAAATTTAACCCAATGCTTCTGAATTTGTCCACCTATACCCCCTTCTACAAAAGGGAAAATTAGAAAGACAATTGCCATTGCTGCCCACACTTTCGACGATCTGCCTAACAATAAAAATATCAAAACTTTTAAACTATATAAAATATACGACGCAGTAAATTTTGACTGCTCACACTAATGGTGTTCAAGTATGTACTACGCTAAGCGATTATCTTGGCACAAAATAACATAGATTTTAAAATTTCCAACTTTTTAAACGACAAAAAATATTTCAATAAAACTTTTTATTTTGGATATTTACTAAGATTAAAAATAGTTTAAAAACCATTAAAGAATTTAAGGTTTAACTAAATGCTACAGTATTTGCATTTAATATGTAGTTTTTTTGAAAAATGTAAAAATTAAGATTAAAGCTTCAAAATGGAAGATTGATAATATTTGAATTTCGACTGGAGGAAAAAAACATTTTATGTCTATAAAACAAAGCTGAACCTTTATTTCAGTCCGATTTATCAGAATTGATGACAACAAAATCTAAAATATTTCGCTCTTTTTACTATAAAGTTAGTTGAATAGCTCTTATTATAAAATGTGTAATTTTTATATATACACTCTCACTAGATACCTTTATTTTTATCTCCAAACGTTTTTTTGTTTTACTGAGAAATTATTTACTGTTGTAGTTGGCTTTCACCATTTCTATGAATAGAATTTTCACAGTAAACTTTTTCAATAAACGTATTACATTGGAAAACAAAAAAAATTTTTTTTCTGTTACACAACTAACAAGATAGTGATTTTGACTAATTTGGTGTCCCAGATTTCAAAAATGATATTATTTTTCTTCTATCACGTCACGTTTTTAAGATAACCACATGTCCCAATTTTCTCTGATTCCATATAATGCACATAGTCAAAATTTATCATTTCGCAGTAAAGAGACGACTGCAACAGACAACAAATGTAGTTTATTTCCCAATATAACTTGTGAAATGGTCTTAGAAATATTTAATGCATTTGGCTTTTCTTTTATATGACGAGCCTTTGCTTTCATGTTGTAGATACCAGCACAAATCTCCCATTATATTGGCATTAAAACAGCCCTGGTACCGCCCTTTTATAACGAATATATCCTGGTGGAATCTCTCTCCTTATTCATCACTTACTTTGCTAAGGTTAGGGGGAAAGAAATCCAAGTAGGAATGCAGAAAGTGCATTTTTAAAGACATACGAGCTCCTAATTGCTCATATGCTTTCAGCATGTCATCAACCATATCAGCATATTGTTCATGAGGTTGATTTCCCAAGAAGTCAGCAACAACTGATTTCAAAGCATTCCAAGCAGCCTGTTCTACCGGATTGAGTCGTGAATCAAACTCTTTATTCAGCATCAGTTTTCTAATTTCAGGACCCACAGAAATTCCAGCTTTTAATTTTGCATCACTTTTATGAGCTCCAAAGAAATCTTTGAGAAATTTTGGTCCATTGCTTTTACAAAATTTTGCATTAAGCCAAGTTTGATATAAAGAGGCGGTAAAAAGACATTTGCAGAGTTAACCAAAGGCTGGTGATGAACATTATGTCTTCCGATTTGGGGGCTTTGTCGAGTAGGCCATACTTTAACTGCATAGTGACTGCTGTCTTCCCGACTGTTCCATAGAGATAAAAAAACACATATGTTTTGTGTATCGTAACTGCAATTCAAGGAGGAGTGAAAGAACTTTCAGATCACTACAAATTTTCCAGTTATACTTGGGATACTCCAAGATATCAAGTAGAATCTTCATTGTATCATAGGTCTCCTTTCTGAGAATGCTGTAGCCCACGGGGATTGATGGTTTGATGTTACCATTGTGCACAACACGGCTTTAAGACTTGTTTTGCTGGAGTTGATAAACAACTTCCAGTAAGCAGGATTATGTTCACACCCCAGTTCAGTCATCAACCCTTCAATATCTTTGCAATAGCATATATTTTCTGCACTTGCATAATAACGAGCAAAGCTTTGATTCCGGATATGAAAAGAAGAAATGGTTGTTCCTGGTTTCAGTAGATTCCACTGTTGGAGCCTAGACCCTAAAACTTCTGCATTCTCTTTGGATAGATACAGATCACGCACCAGGTCATTCAGGCGTTCCTGATTGATGAGAAGTGAGGCAGACTCATGATGAAAAGATCGATCTGATTCAATAAGATATTCCTCACTTTCAGTACTGGTACTCGCACCTTCATCAACAGACAAGGTATCTTCCTTTTCAGTGGGAGGCTGAGGTACAGGCCAATCTGGGTCATGGGGAACGGGTTTAATGGCTGACCTGCATACGGGGTAAGAAATTTTGGACTTATTTTTTCGAGAAAGTCTTTTTATGTTTGTCATGCAGAAGTAACAATCGGTAACGTGATCACTCTGCTCACGCCATACCATGGGAACAGCAAAAGGCATTTGCTTCCGTTTACCATCCAGCCAAAACAGAAGACTTGTTTTGCAACGGTTGCAGCAAATATGTGCCCATTGTTTATCTTGGTTGCCTACTTGGTATGCAAAATAGTGCTTATATGCATATCTTATTCTGCTGTTCAGCTTTACACGGTGAGCAGGAGGAGTGTATTCGCCGCAGACATAACAAAAGTTGTCAGGGTGATTGATACAACCATGTTTGGAGCTTAAAAGCATCACTATAACAAGTTGTTTTAAATCAATATGCTAATTTCAATGGTTATATGGCAAATCTAAGCAAAAAATACAACTAAAATTATACACTTCTTTAAAATTCCTACCTGCAGGAAATTCAAGTGAAACCCAATACGGTAGCTAAAACTATCTTGCTAAATTAAAAGGCTGTGGCTAAAATTACGAGACCAAAACTTTTTTCACCATTATTAAATCGTATTTTAAGCCTAACTATGCTTTTAAGCCTAACTAACCTTAACTCTAACTTTAATCCTAAAATCAAGCCCTAACACAAAACATAAAAAAGTTGGTCAAGATGAGGACCAAAAATTTACAAACCCTAAAACTTAATTCCTAACTACTCACTTAACTTTAGTCCAGAAACGGGCCTGCTGCTAAGATTTCGGTCACGTATGTTGTAACCTTAGCTACTTTAAAATTGAAAGAGCATAGACTACTAACATTAATACTACGAGTATTTAAGCATCTTGTTATGAAGCATTAAATCAATTGTTGCATCGCAAAGAGATTAGAGTAACGTCATAAATTTTAATTGTTTATAAGTAATTGACCTCTTTATTGCAACTGGATTTTAAAGTAGACCCGGATCGGAATGGAAGTAAGTGGAATAAATTGGAGATATCTCAATTTCTAGACGTTATAGAAAAAATCCGACCGCAGATTTGGGCTCAGCACACCTGAAACACTGGGAAATAATTGTTTTTTGCGGCATAACATTTTGCTGTTGACCAGTGTTATTATTATAAGATTTCATGTAATAAGTATTTTAGTGGTTTTATCACTTTTGAAGTATTCATCTAATGATTTTGAAAAAGTAAATAGTAGGCAATTGATATCTACTACGACTAAGTGACAAAATTGTTGTTAATGTAACACACGTAATTTTAATCTAATTTTAATTTGTTTTGTATGATTTTTAATGAAATTTTAACTATCAGTCACGGCAGCTTTGAAAAAAATTTTTACGTAAACAAAAAACCCTTAACTTTTATTTTTATTAAAGTTAAAGATACTTTACACAGAAAGTTTTAGATTTGGCTTATAAAGATACGAGTAGAAACTTGTAGAAAATTTTTTACCAAAATTTAATTGTAATTAAAACAGGCCAGAGTGACCCAAACTTAAAAACGTCTTATAAGTTAATACAAAAACAAAGTTTAGGACTTAAATACATATACATATACTTCAAACAGAAAATCTATTTAAAGAACCTGGTGAAATCTGGATTCAAGTTTATCTACAAACAAACAAAACTGTGTCCGGAATCATCACCCAAGGAAGACCAAGAAAATTCATACAATACATAACATCTTACAACATCTCACATTCACTAGATGGAAGGAATTTTAAAATGATCAACAAAGTAATTTTATTTACTTTATATTAAAACGTATCCTACTATCTTTATTACCGATATTTAATAATTGTCTGCAATTTTTTAGGTAAAGTTAATAAATTTCAGATTACGATAAAATATTTAAGATACTTCTTATAAATTATAGTATAAAACTCATTAATAAATAATTAGGTTTCACTGTCTTTCTATTGGGCTGTAAATTCAATGTTTTTAGCTTAATTTACAAATGGATTAAAAATCTATTATTATTAAATTTACCCTGACGAGATATGAATTCGCTACTCCATCAAGGCATTGACTTTGCTAAGGTTTATAATGACAATGTTCAAATTGCGCTGAAACTATACAGTCAATGGCAAAACTTTTTTGATTTAATTCACATTGAAAAAAATGCGCTATGAAAATGTTGTGAAGTCAATTATTTATTTGTTATAATTTATACACTTCTTTGCAAAATGTCTGTGCACTGTATTGTGTGACACACACTTAATGTATTTTTTTCTTGCAGTTCAAAAACTACGTAATAAGATTTTTTTGCTGATATGAAAATCAAATATACTCGTCAGCAAATTAGAAAAAAATTTTACACTTTAATTAGACTTTTATATTTAATTATTGATTAAATAAGCTTTATAAATGAATCGTAATATTTTAAAAAATTCGCCTATTTAAAAAATTTAAAAAATTTAAAAAATTTATGTTTATCTTTATCATTCATCTGGTTACGCGAAAAGAGTTTCTGAAGAAACTTTCACAAATATTCAAATTTTTTGTACAGTTGTATGAATATTTTTGGGTAGAATTGATAGGTGCTTCCCTGTGAAGTACAGGTTCTAAATTATGGTCAACGCTACATGTAAAGCGTGCATTGTGGTTGAATACTTTTACCTTTCAACCAAAGATTCCATCAATTGTCGCCTACCGTAATATCAGTCAGACCTATTTATAAAACTTTAAATTTCTAAACATGGTAATGTTTTAAATGAATAAAGGATGCATACTACCGAAAAGAAGTAAAAGGGCGAAGACTACAATCTTCTGTTTTCTTTATCTATGTCCATAATTATATTAATTTTATGTTTAGATAGTAACCTAAGATTTTTCAAAATTTTTTCCAACGTATAACAAAATAAAAAATAGGAATTGTTTTAAATTTTTATAAAATATTCGCAAATATTCTTTTTTCTTGTTTCAGACATTTCAGGGAAACAACGACACAAATACTCCTGTAATAAGGTACTTTCCCGAGGAAATAGAAGCGTCATACATTCGCCTATATCCTATTACGTGGCATAAGGCTCCAAGTTTGCGAATGGAGTTACTTGGATGCACCATTTAAACAAGATTCATGTTTGGTTTTACTCAAAATTGTGTATCCCTTCTTTATGCATAAATTAAACAACTTTGTTTCTTTGCTCAATGCTCTTGATTTCTTTTTGAAGTCGACAAACCATAATAAAAAAAATAAATATGAAATAAATATCTTTAATACTGTACTAGAAACAAAACAAGCATTAATTTTGAAGTAAGATTCATGAAGCAGAAAGCAACAGACAGTTGGAAAAAAGCAAACACAGTCTGAAACTAAAAAAGAGTACAAAAAGCATTTTAGCAATAATTAAAGACTTTAAAGTTCAAAACAAAAATGCTACTCTAAAAATTTATTTGAGTATCAGGTGCATTTGCATTTGGAAATCAAAGTAAAAGAAAGTACTTTTTATTAAATTTAATTTTAAAGTTTATGTAGAGCATGCATTTTTCTAAAAATAATTTTTAAATTGCAAGCGCATTTTCGTTAGTTGTGTCAATCATCTTTGTTTATTTTTGTGTTTATTTGTTTAACAAAGAATTAATGTTTAGGCAAAATCAGATTTTTTCCAGCTCCGACCGCAAACAATTTGATAAGGATACAGTTTTTCAATTTAAAACAATCTAGATCTTTGAGCAAACAGGCTACATTTAAGATTTATTCTGAAGACCATTTTTTTGTATCTTCATAAGCTTTGATAGTGTGAAACTAATCCTTTCTACTTCATTTTCAATCACAAAATCTGGTGAATTGAGACTTAAATCGAACTTTGATGCGGTGTGAAAGGATCTAAGTTTTAAAATGTTTGTAAATTGAAAGTTATCAAATTGTAGTATGTTTTTTTGTTTTAATCTATTTTTTTTAACTCATTTTAACTTTGTCTTTGTATACTGCGTGTACACCATTTTGGTAGTCTAGTTGTTGAGTGGAAACGCTGGTAAACACAATTTTTGAATAACGTTTTGCTTTGCGTACTTAAGTCCAAAACTGACCTTTTATGGGTTTATAAACCACAAAGAGAAAGGTTTGTAAGTTTCTTAAATATTTTTTTGATTAGTCTAAAGATGAATAAAGCTGGCAAAAGCAACCTAATAAATCTTATTGACGGAAAAGATCAGTTTGCTAGTTGCGTGTCAGTAGTAAAATATAATTTATAGGTTGATGATGAGATTGCATTTAGTTTTTTTTACTTTAATTATATTTATAAAAAACAAACGTAAGCTGACATTTGTTTTTATTATATTGTTATTTTCATTTAGTTTGGTTGTATGGATGAACTGCAAATTGTTATTTTAAAATTGTCCGAGCAAAATAATTTTTGATATTATCAATTATTCATAACTAAGCGAACTCATTTGTCTCCAGTTGACATAAGAAATGAAATCAAACTCATTTACAAAATAAAGCCTATACGTTAAATTCAAGATAGCTATTTTATACGGTATAAATCAGTGATGTAGTCGAGACCACAAACGTCGAGACCGAGACCGAGACCGAGACCTGATAATTTTTCCGAGACCAAGACCGAGATCGAGACCGGAAAATTTCGAGACCTAAGGTTCGAGACCGAGATCAAAAAAATGGAGACCGAGACCAAGACCAGAAAAATCGAGACCGAGACCGAGATCGAGACCGAAAAATTTTACGAAAATATAGTCGGTTTAATTATTTCAAAAATCATAAGTTTCTATTTTCCAAACAGCAATCTAAGATTATTTTTTAATTGAACAAGCATCTCGATCAAGTTGAAAAGAGCTTTGCTCAAGTTTAATTGCATCATTAAACAATCAGCTTTAAAAAACTTTTCAACTAGAGCAAAAGAAAGCTGAAATATACAAGGTACGGCGGTAAACAATGTTGAAAACAGCTATCAAAAAAACTTTAAGAAAAAATCATTAAAAATTTTTTTCAAAACCCAAAAACGCTGTAGGCACGCTAATCAAGAAAATGGTTGAAACTTGGGTGACTGGTACATTTCATCATAGTTAAATTCTAACACAGTATATTCTACCACGGAAATTTGTTAGGTTTTAAAGGGTTAGGTGTTAGGGTTACAGTTAGAATTAATGTTTTTTGTTTTTTGTTAACAGTTAGAATTAACGTTGTATTTGTTGGATTTGTTGGCTATGTTTGATTTACATACAATAGATTTAGTCTAATTAATCTCCTAAAAAAGATTAAAAATAAGGACTAATTATACAAACCAGTAAAAGCTGCTTAACAACTCGCTGACTTTTCTTTTTGTATTACCCCTGTTTATTTTATGTTCATCTTTGTGTAGGTTAATCAAAGTAGTTTTTAGTTATTTTCTTCTTTTCTACTTCGTCTTAACTATAATTGGTAATGTTTTTTACAAAAGGAAGGCCTGAAGCAACAAAAAAAAAGGAGCCACTTTCAAATATTCACTTAAAAAAACAATTAAAATTGTTTATTTACTCTTTATATTATTATGTATCTTTATTTTTATCCTCCTGACTTCCTGACTCACAGGAAATTGTCGTTGACTCACAGAAATAAGATGGTAAATGGGAAGGTATTTGGCCCAAAACGCCTTAACCCATTAGTGCCCAGTGGCAACATTTGTTGCCAGTGACGCGCTCTAATATTTTTAACAATGTGACCTATTTAATTTAATTATTTTAAAGTTTCTTTGTGATTAAACTATTGTTTAATTGTGTCGCAGTTAGTTTATGTGTTTTTACAATAGATAAAATGCATTCAGTCAGCAAGATTCTTGTCTGAAAAAAACTGATTTTTTTTCGTAGCAGAAAATCAGTATGGCTTCAAATAAAAGGTAAGCTACTTAAAAATAAAATGCGTTAATTTAATTTTTTTGTATTTGAGATATGCTTAAATATCTGTTTTATAAAAATAAAACTTCTTTAATTTAAAAAATATTGTTTTAGTCACTCTTTAGTTGTATCATTTAGCGCTGGCAACAAATGTTGCCACTGGGCACTAGCATAGTCAGTAATTGGTATTTGTTGCAATCTGGTGAAAAGATGAGCAATGATAATTACACCGTTAATGCCATTGTTTATTAGTTGTAAACATTTGATTTTGAATTTAGTAGTATGAATTGTAAGATGTTGGTTATTGTGGTGATAATTTTACCTAAGATCAAATTTGTAAGTTTTTTTTTTAAATAATTAACGTATATTTTTTTAACTGTATGTGTGATTATACAGGTTTACTCTGAACGAAGTATTGACAGCTTTAGAGAAAAATTCACCAAATTCTACAGAAGATAGATCTGATGTTGAAATAACAATTTTACCACCTCAAGAGGAAGGTGTGACTGATATGGATTCAGAATTCCGATAATGATGTCACAGGGACATTTTCGCACCTGCCAAGACAGATATTGAATACAGAAGCAAAAACAACGGCTCTTTCTAATTCTTTAGACTCTGCAAATTTTTCCAATGCATCACGTCCATTACAGAAGAGAAAGAAAACTTTGAGGAAGTAGCATACCAGTTTTGAAACTTCACAAGTTCTTGTTGAACCACTCAAGACTTATAATCCAAATATTGATGGTTTTCTTGATTCAGAAATTTGCACTCCATTGGACAGTTGTTTGAAACTGGTTTACATCCCTGCTTTTGCTTGATAGACTGAAGGCCAAAGGAGTTGGAGAAACAGGAACTATACGAGCCGACAGGGATGTAAATGCTCTTCTTTTACTAAAATCAGAGCTCAAAAAACTGGAAAGGGGCGCAATCTCGAGTTCATTTGATAGTAATAGCATGTTGGTGAGATGGTGTGACAACGCTAATGTTTTTATAGCATCAATTTGCCAAATAACCAATATGGCACCCCAAGGATAAAAACGGGCCCCAAAATACCATATAGTCCTAATGCGGCAACGGCTATTCGTTTGGATAAAGTTGATTGTTGGCCCATAGCATTGCCTTCTCGTTACTCGCGACGCTGGGAGTGTGGTGGTAGATGCTCAATAAGATGCAAAAAAAGCAATGCACCACTTCATGTGCAATGCTTTAAAAAATATCATGAAAACTAATTTGGTGTTGGTAAATCAATAGTTTTGCCATTTGTTGATTCAAATTGTGTAAAACTGGATTAAAAATAAAATTGTTTTGTTCTTTACAATGTGAGTGATTTTTGAGCTTTTGACATCGTTAATGCCCAATGGCAACATATGTTGCCACCTTTTTTTTAATAGATAAACAAAAAATTTTTTAATATAACCAATCAAATCGTGTTTTCTACTACAAATATAGTCTGTAAATAAAAAATGGCGCATTTCCTACGAAAAAATAATTCTGGGCACTAATGGGTTAAGGTCCAGTACTTTAAATTTGTCCTTGGCTGCTGAGTTAAATTTTAACTCGAGAAACTGTTCTTGTGCTTCATCAAAAATGTCGCCTATTTCGTACTGAATGTGTTTTTGCTTCTCATCTATAGGAGAATTTTATTTGATTAATTTTTTTTTAAATCATATAAATGAGTTTTTATTTGTGCTTTAATTGAAACTCGCAGTTACCGTTTGCGAGTGCAAAATCCAATTAAAAAAAGCTTGCTGGATTCCGTTGTTCAATTTGATTCTTGCTGAGGTTAAGTTCTTTGTCATTTTGATTATCAAAATTAATAAAGAATTTGTTGTAAAACATGTTAACAATCGCGTCCCCTTGAAAGTTTACGTACGCCACGCAGGGGAGGCGTGCCTCCCCGGTTAAGAAACACTGAACTAAACCATTTATTGACTAAGTTTATTCAAAAATTTTACGAGGCAATAAAAGGCTTTCAATTTCATTTTGCAAGGGAAATTGTTTATGGTGAAGAAATCAGTAAATCATCACCACATCAAATAACAAAAATATCAAAAAATGTCCGGTCTTGAGACCAATTTAAAAAGTACGAGACCGAGGCCAGGTCATTACAAGACCAATACCGAGACCGTCAGCAAAAGGCCGAGACCGAGACCCTGAAAATTGGTCTCTAGACCGAGACCAGTCTCGAGACCTTCATCACTGGTATAAACTTTGGAAAGTTTGATATTCTATGACCAGCTCTGCGACAAAAATTGGGTGAGTAAACTGTCCCTCGAACTCGAAACCATGGTCAGGCAGTGAGCTCAGGTTCGGCGTGCGTGATACACAATGCCACAAATGGTACTCATTACCGTAATTTGTCCTATACCTTGAAAAATAAAACCTGAGTACGAATGTTTGTACATAGACGCATGGCTTTGGAATGTCAGCTATATTATTTTGCTTACCATATAAATAATAACTCAAAAGCCTAAGTAAGGTTGTTAAAAATGGTTTAAAACCATAAAATAATTTGAATAAAAAAAAGCAATAAACTCCTCTTTTTGTTACAAATCAGTTTTCTTATTTTTCTCCCGATGAAATCAAATAGTTTATAAGCATTATGATCTAAAATAGTTTAAATTTTACAGTTTATATCAATGCAGTATTAATATTTAATTATGAGAGCATTTTTAAGTATATACCGGGTGTTTATAAAGTCCTAATACAATTTTAAAATTTTTTATGAAGTCAATTCTTAAAGTATCTTAACCAGGTTTGTTTTATTTTAATCAGTGCTGCTTAAAGTTTTTATTTAAAATAAAATTTTATGTTTCAGATATAATTTTTATGTGTTTTATGAATGTGTTAAATAAACCCTTATTAAATGGTTACTCCTCATGAGAAGGCACAATGTGTATCCTGGTTCATTGAAACAGAATCGGACGTTCAGACTCAGCGAAGGTAAAGGACAAAGAATGGAAAAGATCCACCATCACGTTCTTCAATTCGTCGATGGCACAAGAAATTTATGGAGACAGAGTCAGTGTTGGATGCAGCGAGAAGTGGGCGATCAAGAACATCTGCCGAAAACATCGAGCGTGTAAGACAAGCGTTTAGTCGTTCTCCTATAAAGTCCATCCGTACTGCTGCCAGGGAATGGGAATTACCACCTACAACAGTGCACAAGGTTCTACACAAAAGATTAAGATTGTACGCTTAGAAAGTGTAAACATTACAGAGACTTCAGCCAAATGACAAGCCAAAACGAAAAGAGTTTGCAGATAACATGCTGCAACGAATTTTTGAGGATAAAGAATTTCTTAAGGAAATTTGTTTTAGTGACGAGGCAACGTTTCATGTTTCTGCTAAACTAAACAAACACAATGTAAGGATTTGGGAATTAGAACACCTTTATGAGATTAGGGAGCTTGAAAGAGATAGTCCAAAAGTGAATGTGTGGTGTGGAATCATGTGCAATCGAGTAATTGGTCCATTTTTCTTCCACGAGACAACAATTACTGCAGACTTTTACTTGGGTGTTTATGCTTACGTTTACACTTACGTATTAAATGAAGTAAAAAAACTTTAAGCAGCATTGATTAAAATAAAACAAACCTGGTTAAGATATTTTAAGAATTGATTTCATAAAAAAATTTTGAAATTGTATCAGGACTTTATGAACACCATGTATTATACATGTACTTGAATTTTATTTTTAGACTTTTTTAGAATTTAAATAATTTGAACATGAATTAATCCAGTAATCAATTAAAATAATGTAAATATTTTTGTTGTGATTAAAAATGTTTTGACTAAATATTTCAAACTTGAAGCTTGTGGAAATGAAGTGTGTTCTTTTACAGCCAAGTCATAACAAAAGCAAAGCATCTGCTTCTTGTTAATGTAATGACTGATTACTGCAGTCATTGATTATAAAAACCGCTATAACAATGGTTTACAAGTTGTACTTTTTTATACGGAGACCTATTTTTGTAATCCAGTGTAACAACTGTACTGTATATACGAGCAAACCAACAACTCATATAGACCTATTTCAACAAGAGACAAGTCGGGCTTAAATGCGTGTCTTATGTAGTAACCTCACAAGCTCACCCTAGGTACACCAGTCACCTGATCCGCCAGGATAAGTATATTCCAAATAATGAAAAAACAGTAAACAAACAAGAAAAATACATTAATCGGTATGATGGTTGTGCTATAGCACAATTACGATATAAGTTTAAGACCATAATCAGTTTAAAAGCACGTTACAAATTTAAGACTACAATTTAAAAGTAAAGATTAACTGCAATTCTAAGAAATAAATGAATAAATGATACAAAATTACCTTGATTAAAGTCAATCACAAATACATCTAACTCGAGTTTACTTTCGAAAAAAATTAAATCAATTAGATTATACACACGATAGGAGCCTGGCTACATCCGGGTGGTTTACATACATAAAAAAAAAGAACAAATAACAAGGACAGATTAGCAGTTACAATGACTTAACTTTTTTCGTTTTTATTTTATTTTTATAAACATTTGTAGGTTATCAACTAAAAGCATTTGTAAACACGCATTCTCAAAAAATGACCAAAAATTATCACTTTATTAAATAATAATTCATCAGTTAAATTTATCTTGCTCAAAACAACATCAATGAGACGACTGCTGGTGCATCTTGGAGACAAGTTTGATTGTGGCTATGTTGTTAATTTATTTCTGATTTTGTTTTTACGCCAGTCTCAAACAGCCTGGTAGATAGAAAAAGCATTACAAATCAAATTTTTGTGCTTTGAATGCATCTTCCGCAATTGAGTCATTTGGTAGGGGTCCGAAGTAAACTTCATTAACGTCATTTCCGCTGAGCATGCTGACAAAGTATGTGATTATATTTGTCATTAATAAGGCGTTTAACCGGCATTGCCACGCTACCGACATTCCAAATGCGGTTTAATTACTACTATGTTAACAACTAGAACTGCCTTGATTAGATTTGTGAAGGCAAGAGAGTTGTACTGAAGATGAACGCAACCAACAAAGTCTGGACTCAAACTGTCTCTTTTATTCTTCTTTGTCTGAAAAAACTTTATACCACATTCCGATGCTTGGCGGTTTTAGCAAGCAGCTCTAAATTTCAGCTATATTTCTATTAAAATTTAACAAACTAAGTAAAGTATTTTAACCGGTCAGAAATATCTTGGGAAATCCGGAACCAGCTCTGAGTAGTTGTTTGACATTTACTTTTAATTTACAACGTTTCACACGTTATCCTGCGAATCAAGAGAATAAATAAAAATGATTGTGATAAGTTTAACTAAAGCTCAGATACAAGAAGGACACTGATATATAATAAAATATTAAATACATATTATATGAGGCTACTTCATCTCATTTTATTATCTGTGTTTCTTACAACACATTAAACTTTTACAAAAAAACTCCTCCGTTTTTCGTATGGCACGTTATAATGCAATTCAGTTGCACAATCTTACTTGCAGCCAAGCGCTATTCTACGTTAAGTTTACTATTTTACACATCAATAGACTCGATTGTGACTATTAACCAAAGGAATTTGTCTATGCTTGTCACTTATTAGCATTTTTTTATTCTATTTTTTAAATTCAATATTCATTCTCCTGACTCGCAGGAAAGCGACGGAAGCACTAATACATAAGGTAAGCGATTATCCCGACCTGTTTCCGGAGATGCCAAAATATTGCCGTTTGCTTGAAATTTAATAGCGATGTGACTTAATAGAATGGGAGATTATATTATATTCGACTATAGTTTACAATCTAACATCAGCTCTACAGGCCGCCTCTCATTAAGTTGTAGAGTGTCCTATTCTGATTAAGATATGTGACTGAAATTTACAGTGGAGCTGTTGCCAAGACCGCCAAGCAAAAAAATGTGTCTTAAAGTATCTCTCCCAAGGAAAAAATATAATAGTTCAAGTAGGTTTTGAACCGAGACAATGTCTATCACAATGCTGGCGCTCTAACCACTAGACCACTCATTTTTTATCTTTCTTATCCTAATCTTTTATTTTAAAAAGTTTTCTCCAGCTATATCTTTACAAAGTGAATATTAAAAAATTTCTTGAATTTACTTATGCATATTAAATTTTGCTACTATGAGAAAAAATTTACAAACAATTGTTCAAAAACAATCGCTTAAAAACAGTTATTCAAATTACAATTATTGGATTTGACAATTATTCGAAAAATAACGCTATATGCAGTCATCAGAAAATATTTATTTTATAAACGCTTGTTTTAGTTCTTTTAATGAATACCTAGCCCTTACCTTAAATCTAACCTTTTTGTTCGTAAAACGTTGGTTTGTTGTTTTCGAATAATTGTCAGGATACGCTACAAAAACGTCGTATGTTTGTCAGCTTTAGCAATAATATTCTTAAAACTGCTTCATGTTTTAATTTTTTATTATTTTTTTTTTATACGCATATTGAACAGTTTTGCTACCTGGTTCGACGTTTACTTTGCCGACAATGCTCATAAAAACTAAACTTACTTACTTCAATAATACGAAATAATTTATTTTAAACAATGTTTATTATTGTTTTCAAAAAAATTTTAAAAATTATTTGGTTCTTTAGTCTAATTATAATGGCTATGAAGCAAATATTAATTAAAAATTTCAAGTAATTAATAAACTAACAATTATGAATATTATTGTTACGGCAAGTACTCTGAGTTTCAAACCCGGATTTATTTTCTGGCTTTGATTTACTTAATTTTTGTTTTGACATTTAATTTGACTCACTTCATTTCTTTCCCGGCGCTCGCTTGCTAATTGATTGTTGCTTTAAGCCGACATTTTCCATTATCTCACCGCGCTCGATTGCTAATTGATTGTTGCTTTCAGCCGACATTTTCCATTATCTCGCCGCGCTCGATTGCTAATTGATTGTTACCTCGAGCTGACTTCTTTTTCCATAAGTTGGGTGAAAATTGTGTAGAAACGCTTAGTTTTGCTACTTCAGCCTTTGTGTAGCGGTCGTAGATTTACTGTTTGAAATACTGTTAGACGCCGTTGGGAGTGCTGTTTGAGGCTTTTGAGCTGTTTATAATACTGTTGGAGATACTGTTCGATATTGTTAGTTTTGTCGGTCTGCTCCGTGTCAGTCTACAGTTGGTGAGTGTTTTTTTAAGTCTTTCTTTTGCGCATTATTAATTAGTGTTTACGTTTATTTATAGAAAACCGTCCAATCTTCCATTTAACGTCCGATTTGTCTTATTTTCGTCCGACCAGATTATTTCGTCCGATTCGTCTTATTTTTGTCCATCCGGCTTATTTTGTCTGACCATCTTATTTCGTCCATAACGTCCGTACATCTTAATTTCGTCCGACCTTATTATTTTTGTCTATCTTATTTACCCGTCCAATTTAGTGTTTTTATATCTTAATACAAATTTAATTCAAATCAAATCAAGGACGCGTACATTTCCGGAGACAGCCACACGGAGTTTAAGACCGCGAAGAACTTACTGTAACAATTATTTTGCTTAAATATTTTATTTTTAAATTCTCGCGACATTGAGAAAAAAGTGAAACGACCTACTGAAGGTCGTGACTTAGTTGAAAACCAATGCGCTAGACATATCATGTATTTTGGCAACCTTTGTTTGGATTATAATTACCGTATAGCAGAATAATTGTATTGGGTTGTCCGAAAAGTCTTTTTACTAAACTTTTATATCTGAATAACTTTTCGAGGAAGTGTTAAATTTATCTTAAAATTTCATAATATCTTCGCTATAACTACTCAAAATTTCAGTTTGTTATATAAAATGTAGAAGCAACTATCCTATTTTAAAATTTAGTTTTTATATTTTTTTAATAATGAATTTCGACAAAGGCGTTTTAATCTAAAACATATTCTCCTTTATTCTTTACGACACTTTCCCACCTTTGAACCATTTTTTCTCAAATTTTTTTTTGTAGAAATTTTCATTTTTTGAAGCAAAAGATGCTGTAACGTCAAAGATACGCAAGAGAACAATGATTTTGAGGAAGTAGAAATATCCGCCTAATGCTACGTTGATTTAAACAGACGCTGAAAAAACTTGTGTATCGAAACAAATGGACAGTGCACCAAAATAACAAATATAACATCTATAAATATCACAGAGTACATAATAATTATTTAATTTCTTCGGGTCGTTGTTGTGTTGTAAGCAAAGAAAATTTTAAAGTTTTAAATTTTCCTATTTTCTTTTTTAATTTGTAATATTTAAAAGGTATTGTTTACTTTCAAAAACATTAAATTTATAAATGTAAATAATTTGCTTAAGATTTGCAAAATATCAAAAATAATTTCTATGGAAGTTTTGTAGAATGAAAAATCACGCAAAGCCTAATCGTCGCTTTAAACAGACATGAAAAGACAAGGTTTAGAGCTTTTAGTCATCTTTTATTGTATTGTAGATTGGTATCTGTTGTCTACACAGATTTGCTTGATTAGTTTGTGTTGCTTCCGCAACGTTGCGTAATACACCAGAGACACTTAGTATTTTGTTTGCAGAGAGAGCAAGCTGTTGGCAACACCTTTAATACGTCAAATTTACTAGGCCAAAAAAATCAAACTCAATACACTCAGTCAATGAAAACTTACAAAGTAGTACTTAGTCGTAAATTAAAAAAAGAAATCAAGTATGAAGAGATACAGCAGGTTGCATTCTAGGTTCAGTAAAAAAGGCAAGGAAGTCTAATTTAAGACTATTTGGCTTATCGGTTAGAACGGGGGTTCTCAATCAGGTACGAATTCCCCATGAAGAAGAAATTTTGGATTTTCAAGGGAGGAATTTTTCAAGTGTAATTAAACGTTTTAGTTATAAACTATAATACTTTATAGATTTTTTTATACTGTATGAAAAACAATTTGAAAATCGATTTATTTTGGCAAGTTTGACTTTTATGTAAGAGATCATATTGAGTAAATTGTTTTTTTGCTTTGCTATCATAATGGTTAATTGTTGCTTTTTGTTAATAATGCTGCTATTAATTTTGTGATAATAGCAATAGTTAGACTTACCATACATCCCAATTTTTGCGGGACAGTTCCGATTTTTACGGCTTTGTTCTGGCCAATTTGCCAAAAATCCCACCAAAAGTCAATGAAAGATTCAAAGTGAAGACCACCTTTTTTTAGAGAACACTACTTTTTATAGACAAAAATCATAAAATCTGAGACAGACTAGAAGCAAAGATCTTTTTTTTCAGAGAGCAATGTTTTTAGGGACAAAATTTAGAAAATCGGAGACTGATTTAAAGTGAAGACCTTTTTTTAGAGAACACTGCTTATTGAAGACAGATTTTTTCTATTTACAAGCGTCCGGGTTTGCCCCTTTGGAAATATGGTATGCCTAGATGTGCTTTTTGTGTTACATAAAACTATTATTCTTGAGCTAATAGTAATAATTTCACTTTGTTCATACTAATAGATTTGAGAAAAGAGATATTTACAGTGGTGAAGCGCATGAAAAAATCACTTTACATCACCACACTTTATAAATCTGATGATAAAACGAAAGCCTGTTCATCAAAGTAAAGACAAAGAAAATGTACTTATTTTCAATAGTCTTTAACCTATACAAGTGTCACTGTTGTTAATACTGTCAAGAAGATCTCAGAAAGTATCAAAGATTTTAACTGAAAACCAAATAAATTGTATGTTAACCCTTACATATATTAAGCCAAAAATCAAACTAAAACCTTTCATACTCTTAACAATGCAATAAGTTTATCTCCGCAAACTTACGCTTAAGCAAAACAGCTTTTTCGTGGTTCTGTTGGGTAGCCATTAGCCAGCTGTTAAAAATATTGTGTAAGATTTAGGCGTACTGGAAATTCAACCTAGACCGTTTTGGTGGGGAGCCGAGAATGCTATCAGTAGAATTAAGTTGTCGATTTTTAAAAAAGGTTCACTTAAAGTATAACGTCTGTCTCCGTGCTTAGAATCACTAAAACACAAAGTCCGACAAAATGCCCCCAAAAAAAGTTCAAAGATGTTAATAAAAATTCTGAAGGATTCGATGTTCATGTCTATTAAAGGTTTTCGAATAAAATAAAATAAAAAATGATGATTTATAACAGACTAATTTAGAACATTTTCAGAAGGCTTACAGGAAATTTATTAAAATTAATCAATATAAAAGTTTCCTAAACGGTATTTTATATGATGTTCTTAGCCAGAGATGGACATTTTTTTTATCAAAAAAGTGCAAAAAGCTTTTTAAATTAGTAGAAGGCAATGCAAATTGCCTAACTAAGTATATGGAAAATTATAGCGCAGTGCAACAAAGCATAAGATTTTAAAATTTTGTTGAAAGTAATGAACTAGCAAAAACTGTATTTTCCTTTTCATGCTTTGCTTAATGTACATTGCATATACTTAAATATTGTTACTAAGCGTGAATAAAATATCATCATCATCATTATCATCAATCATTAGCGCAGAGCAAAATGCGCAAGACTGCCGAAAAACTTACGGAAGCATAACACAATTCAAGTTGCGTTTTGTGTTTCAACTTGCGGTCTTCACGCGTCTGGCCTTAATTATCTTTTATATTTTTAAAAGATAACAAATAATCTTAAGAGAAAAAACAAATATTACAGCACTTAGCTAGCATTCACGTAAATTTTTATTAAGTAAATTTCGTGGTTGCCATTTTTATATTTGCCTTGTATTATTATCAGTCATTGGTTATTTTATTGGATGTGAAAACAATGTGCTACTACCACTAGTAGGAGAGACCGGGCAAGTAGTAACATGGGGTAAGTTGTAACAGTAAAATTTGTCAAAATCTAACATAAACCAGCAAAATTTTAAATAGCCCCAAATAACAGTCATTGAAAGATCGATTACTAGCAAATAACATTGTTTAGTTTCAATGACTAAAAATAGGTTTACTGTTAAAATAAGCTTTTTAAGTAGGCAAAGTAAATTTTTCGAAAATCAATTTTTGTCTTGTAGAGAGATAGCGGGTGTGGTTTTATTAAAATATTTTATATCAGTCAAATCTCAAAAGAATAGGCTATTAAATCCCTAACAAGATTTAGTAACTAAAACTTAGCTTCTTGAGATATTAACAAAATTGTGATATAGTATGGGGCGAGTAATTTGTAACATAGGCTGATGGGGCAAATAGTAGCACATATTTTTGTGCATATTAGGTTTAGCTAGCTTACATTTAAAGTAACTTCGGCAACAACATTTGTGAATAATTAATCTGAGAAATTATAAAAGAAAGATTAATCGGAACACCAGCTCATCATTACATGACAAATTAAGAGCTACTGCAGCAGTTCTTATAATTTAAAAAAGATCAACAAGGGAGTAGCAAAACAATGGTGTTTGCCATGTAAAACTCTACAGAGTGTTAAAAAAACTTAAAGGTAAGTCCTTGGTGCAAAACAGGAAAAGGTCTAAAAAGTGTGCTGTAATGACAGACACACCAGAAAACAACAATCTGTTACAGCTCCAAACAAAGAAAAAACACTAAACGAAAAAAATAGTTTTACATTACATTCCCTGAGCCCTAATTTAACAGTCGTCCTGATGAGGAAAGGATGGTACAGTGCTATGGTTATCTAAGTGGTCACATTTAGTTTGTGCAGAAGGTTTGAATAGATATTTTTGTCACATATGTGAATTTGTAATCAGGTTAATCTAGAAGTGAAAAAGCTGTTTTAACATTTTTAGGCAATAGCCAAATACCTTATTTTTTGTGTTTGATACTCACATCTATGACTAGGCTATGTGTGATTTCATTGTGTTTACTTTTTCATAATGTTGTTTTCTTCAAATTACATTTAAATTAAAAAATTTATTAGTTATTTTATTGCTGTTTTACCTTACCCCATTCAATGTTGCAACTTACCCCTTTGACGGGGCACATTGTAACGCTTATTTTAAATATTTAAATGGTATTTTTAACTACTAACCTTTGACAATTATTAAATTATTCTTTTCATATTAATTAAACAGTGTTCTATATTTTTTATATTAAAATAATTTTGAAAAAAAAAAATTTATCATGACAGAAATAGCAAAAAGAAAAAAAAAGTTATTACGTGCCCCGGTCTCTCCTATTACTATAATATCAAATATTCATCATCTATATCTTTTTAGTTTTACTGGTTGCTTTTATCTAATTAAAAAGCTCTTTACAATAGATTATTACAAGTAAAATATCTTGCTCAGTATCTTGATGAATATACAATTATATATAGTTTATTCTTTGCAAATATGTTTTTTAAAATGGAATCTGGAAAAAAACTTTTATAGGTTGAAAATATGAAGTTTATACATAATTTTTTCAAAGCAAAAATACAAAAAATTAAACAAAGCTTTTTAAAATTGGCACAATTAAAACTTATCGTAAAAATTTAGTTACGACAGCACAGTTTTGAGGTTTACAGTATTTTCAGCTACATAGCTCAATAAAGTCGGCAGTGTGGTCGAGTGGTTAAAGCGCCGGGCTTGTGACCAACACGGTCTCGGTTTGAAACCCACTCGCGCCATTCTGTTGTGTCCTTGGGAAAGACACTTTACGCCACTTTCCCCTGCTTGGTGGTCTTGGCAAGCAGTTCTAATTTTCAGTCATATCTCTATTAGATTACAAGCTTACAGCAATATATTGGCATCTCCGGAACCAGGTTGGGGTAATTGCCTACCCTATGTATTAGCGCCTCCGTCGCTTTCCTGCAGGTCAGGAAGATAAATATAGAGATAAAGACTTTTTATTTTAATTGCTTGAAATTTTATGCTTTTTTTACACTTTCGTTTTTTATTTTATGAATTTTTACCATTGTTGTCTTTGGTGACTGCTGTAAAATATATTATGTTGTTTTTACTTTGCTCAATATATTTTTTTATTACACTGACAAAACCAAACATAGTTTCGGTTTGCAAATTAACCAAAACTTCAAATTTGGAAGAAACTCCGTCAAAAGATTTGAATAATGCAAATAAATTTAAAAATTCCAGCAATCAAAATGAGGAAAAAAAAGGAGTAAATGGAAACCTTGGAGTTGTGAACAAGACTGAAATCGAGATATTGAAAAACCAGTTAAAGAGTTAGTACTTCATAGTATGGTAATAATACGCTCGTAATAATAGTAGGTTTAACCACAGATTCTAAGTGATAACAATGGCAACAATGATTGCTGAAGTTTACACTTTTGCTCAGCTGTGAAACAACCAAATAATAACAAGACAACGTGATACAAAATAAGAAAAGCAATATTAGGACAATTCAATCACATATATTAAAATAGATGGATAACAGTATTGGTAAACAGCAGTCAATATTATCAATGAGACAAGAAATACTGAGAGAATAAATATATTTTTAAATCATATTTAAATATACTAAATTTTCCAGTTGCCTTAGTCGATCAGGTAAAGAGTTCCACAGTTTTGGACCATAAATAGAAAAAGCACGATCATTAACTATTCTTTGATTAAAAATTACTTTAAGTCTCGTACATGTATTCGATCCAAGGTGTTAAAGTGAAGATATGTCAGTAGGTCCGGAATTATGCACATATTTATAAACAATAATACAAATTTTGTATATGATCTTTTGTTTAATAGGTAACCAATGTAAATCATATAAAAGAGATGATACGTGATCAAACTTTCGTTTATGTTATATCAGTCTAGCAGCACTATTTTGGGCAATTTGTAATTTTTGAAAAAGTCCATTATTTGCATTATAATTTAATGGATTACAATAATCGATTTTTGATAAAATTAAGGTAGACACTAATACCGATAGTTTACGGTTGGTGAGAAAGTGTTTAATTTGAGAAAATAATTTAATTGTACAATAAATAGATGAAAAACATTTATTACTTTGAGGTTCAAACGTAAGTTTTTGGTTCAGAAGTACACCTAAATTTTTTACAGTATTGCAAAACTTTACACAAGAACTGTTGATAAAGGTACCATTCAAAGAAATATTCTTTTTAAGATTATCAGTGGAAAAAAAAAATTATTAAATTTTTTTTTTATTTAATATGATATGATATAAACTAAATTCTAAACTAACGTTAATACTTGCCGCTGGACAACTATTTAACATAAAAATTTTTGATGAAGAGTCAATTTAATTTTAATACGTTCAAAAGAATAAGACCAATATCATTTTGGCGACCCTCTATTTAACGGACGAAAAAAATACACACGTTAATTAAATAGCCAGAAAAATTAATTAGGCTACTCAAATTAATTTTGATAACAATGCAAAACAATCTCCAAAATTGTTTAGAGAAAAAATATCTAGTCATTAATTGCCGAAAAAAGAATTGATGATTACGTACTTATGAAACCAAAACACAAGTTTTGCTGACTGTTATTTTAACCATTCAAGTATTTAAAACAAAACAAACAGGAAAAAGTAGTTCACTCCGCAAGATCCAGACGATTATAAATAAAAAAATAAAGAAACTAAGTAAATTTTGTTTAAGTTTTTATAAATTTGAAATTTGAAATGTTATGCCCGATACCAAGTAATAAATACAAGATGTTAAACTTTAGTATAATCGAAAATTTTTAAATCAAATAATTTTAAAAAATTGAATTTTGAACGGTGGCAAAATCTTTAACAAATTTGTGCCATGAAAATCAATCTTAACCAACATTAAAAAAAAAAAAATAACATTTATTATGAAAATCAAATTGTCGTTGACAAGACGTCAACAATTGAAACAGTTGTCCAATTGAAAATTTAGCTTTTGAATATTATCTTTTTGGTCTATACCGGTACCTTATTTTTGGCTTGGTGTTTGCATTAAACTTTTTTCTTTTTTAAGCCATTGATAACTTGGTAATTATTCTTTTATTTAATTTATCTTAAATGAGGATAATTTTTTTGTTTTAATTAAATTAATTTTGACTTATTATTGTTTTGCTTGTTGAAAACGGAACGCAATATTGTCTCAAACAGCGAAGCAATAATATGATTTTTTAAAAAATCGAATGAGTCTTTGTATTTTTCTGCAATCATGTGTCATTTGTCTTGTTGGTAAAAACTCAAAGTATCCTTGTATGTATTTTTTTGATTGCTCAAACTACATAAGTGATTTGGTCAAATTCTTTAAACTTGTTTGTGAAGTGGTTGGCAACAGTTTTTAATTTTGATTTACTCTTATCCTTTTCTCGTTGTCTCTATTCTTTTTATCAATCGTCACTGATCTCCAATAATACCAGAAATGTAGTCCATTTTACGGATCCTGCTAAATCCTTCCAATTTTTGGCACTAAATTCAATAAAACACTGATATCTCAATCGTTGCTTCATTTTAAGGCACTTGAACGGAACCAACTACTAGACAAGTTTGAAGCCAAAGACATTAATAACAATGAATATTTCGGGAAGTGAAGCAATCAGTGATTTAAATACAACATGCGTTATATGATTTTTTACCACATAAATTTATTGTAGCCTAATTACTTAAAAACTAAGTTAAAATAAGTATTATCTACAGTATGCCTTAGTTTATTTTACTGCAGTATCATTTTAAAAGGACCTTTATTATCACTTTCACAGACATTGTTTTAATGGATATCGATAATAGATATTTGTAAGAGCATTTATTGTTTATACATTTATACGTTTGCTGAGTATGTGTAACAGAAATGCTTTAAAATAGATTTCATCCGATATTCATTGATTCAAATATTACATGTGATAAAAAACCGTTGATGGCCGTTTTGGATTCATTACTCAAAAGCTACTCTAAAACAGTTTTCTGGTTATCAGAAATAAAACTTTTCTTAAACAACAATGAAAAACAAATTGTCGCAACAATTATGTTTATGAATTTTTAGTTTTAAGTTAAAACATTTAATTGCATTACTCTAATAATGATTTTTGCTTTATCTACAACTAGGTTGCTGAATAATTGATTGATGATTTCTCGAAGTTCAATCGTTCACAAAATTAATGATTTGTAATGTAATCATTTTTACAAACAAGGCTTGGTTTTTTGTAGCGAAAAGTAAAATATTACTTTAACAAAAGCTGGTATCTTTTTAGACCTTCAACGGAATGCTATTGAACTGGGCAAATTGGAAAACAGTATAAATCAATTAATCTCAGATATTGAAGGTATGAAATTGACTATAATATTTATTTCAATTTAAATCCTTTTGATATATTTTATTTCAGGTTTCAAAGTTTGTTCAAATAAACTTTGTACCAACGCTCGATTACACGTACGTAAACAACTCTTACGTGTGTTTGAGTGATCCTGGATGCACGGGAAAACATTGTCACAAAAGTATTTAATTTTATTAAAAAGTTTATTTTACAAAAATGCATGTGTTAATTTAAAAATTTAAATTTTTAAACAGCAATTTGAACAAGAAAAAATAAACTAGTACTCGTAACGTCTTGTATATATACTCTCTGAATGTTCCTGCTTCACCCAAAATTTGTCACACGTATTCATAAACAATTAAAAGAAAATTTTTATATGCGGTAGAATCGATAACATTGATATTTCCTAAGATTGTTTGTTGAGAACGAAAAGAGATATATTGCTTTTTAAATTTCTTGCTGATTAGATTACTTAATAGAGAGAGCAGACGTACACTATTTAAAAAATAAGGTAATTTTGTGAATGACAGGTTTTGACAAAAAATGTAAAATTTTTGCAAAAGTGAAACGATCAGACTACATTTTTAACATTTTATGCGCTTTGAAGTATTTATTAATAAGATTTTACAGAACAGGTTTTGGTAGTCTAATTGATTAAACTGCTTTGTTTACCTAATACTCAATTAGTGTTTGTTTTTGTTTATCCATTTTTTTGCTGCATGGCCACTCTTAAAAAAATGTAATGAGCCGAGATTTAGGTTTTGTGGCTGGCCGCACTTTTAAAAAAAAGAAAATACGAACCAATCTATTGTTGTATGCTAACAAACTAGCAATTAAATTCAAACAAACGAACAAAATCAAAATTTGTACAATTAAGATATTGTAAAAAAGTTAGACCCAATGCAAACAAATAAGCTAGTATGTCCATCTACTTTGTTTGCATTATCCTTAAAATATGTTTAACCTCATTAAAATTGATCTATTTCAGCGAAGGAAAAAGTCAAAAATAGTTGGCCAGGTAAATAGCAACGCCATACTAAAAATGTTTCTGTAGAATCACGAACTTAACCTAACGCTTATAAATATAACACAAATTTGGAAAAGAATATATTTAAAACTGCCTCAGAGAGATAAATTATTTGTAAGAATTCAGAAAAAAATTTAAAGGTGTTTCTAATGCTAAAATTATTTTTATTTGTCATGAATATGATACGATAGTAAAGCTTTATCGATGTAAACAAAAATAAGTCCATTATGCCAACATTTTTGTTTGTGCGAGACAATACTACTTTAAAAATAATAAAGGACTAAATATACGGTAAAAACGCAAATAGTACGTGTATAACATATTCGAATGTTACAGAATGTAACCAATCACTTGGAATGGAAAGTGGAGCGATTCCCGATTCTAACATCACAGCATCTTCATGGTGGAATGATAACGGTATAAAGTATCCGCCGTACATGGCGAGATTGAAAAGGATTTCAGCAGATGATTATTCTGGGTTCTGGGTCCCTGCTAGTACACAATACGGTAAATATTTTTGCAGTTGTTCTTGTTTAGCAATACGTTAATTCAAAATTTATATGTTACGACTTAGTACAGAAGGCATCTTAAAATTATGATGTTTTTACAACAAACAATTGTGGAAATTCAGAAAACATTTTATTACGTCTGCAAAATCTAACAGCCTGGGCACCAGATTTTTTGCTGAAGGGGGCAAAATTACTGTAAACAAAAGGCATCTTTTTTGTTGGAAGGACACTCCCAAAAAAAAAACAAATTTTGGAAACTCGGATATTTAAAAAAGGCTCTTTTTACAAAATTATCACTTTGTAATTAATGGTCATCGTTTTCAGTGCAAAAATTTAGTAATCTCATAAATAGTTTATCACTTTTATTCGGTATTCAAAATCTCGATTTTCGTCCCAAAATCATACTAATCCATAAAAAAATAATAAAAATGAAAAAAAGTTATCACATCCAATCAGTGTCTACAGAAAATGTTTGTCCAAAACTTTAGGTGGGGACAAGAATTAGAACAAAAGCATTTACCTTCACCTTCACTAAATTTGACATTTGTATCGCGTTTCTAAGATTTTAGGAAAAAATTTAACTCAATGCTTCTGAATTTGTCCACCTATAACCCCTTTCTTCAAAAGGGGAAATTAGAAAGACAATTGCCATTTCTGCCCACACTGTCGGCAATCTGCCTAACAGTAAAAATATCAAAACGTTTTAACTATTTAAAATATACGACACAGTAAATTTTGACTGCTCCCACTAATGGTGCTCAAGTAAAGGCTAAGCGATCATCTGGCACGAAATAATCAGGGTCCTCCACCCAAGTGTAGACTAAATTTTACATAGATTTCTAAAGTATTTATAAATTATTTTACGCTCTGTTTTTTTGCAGATATGTAGTATTACATATCTATTTACTAATGTGTACAAAAAATTTCTTAAACTTTGTTTAGTTTTAACATCTAAAAACAATGAATACCGCCATTGAAAAACTTTATCGGGATGGCAAGAAGGCTTCTGAAAGGATCTGTGAGTCGGTCTGGCGTCTTCAAGGCAGTCAAACGGTTTAAAAAAACTTGGGCGAAAATAGAAAGCAAAACTATTCGTGCCACGTGTGACCAAGTTATCTCTCGCCTCCGCCGTGTTATCATTGAAAAGGGCGGATATATTGAATAAACTGAATTCAATATTGAAGATTATACAGTACTTTTACCTTTAATTTTCTTTAAAAAAAATTTTCATTGCCCTTTTCGTTTTTAAATTAATATAATATATAACAGTCTACACTTCGCTGGAGGACCCTGTATAGATTTTAAAATTTCCAACTTTTTAAACAACAAAAAATATTTCAATAAAACTTTTTACTTTTTGATATTTACTAAAATTGAAAATATTTTAAAAATCATTAAAAAATTTAAGGTTTAACTAAGTGGTACAGCATTTGCATTTAATAAGTAGTTTTTTTTTTTGAAAAAAAGTAAAAGTTAAGATTAAAGCTGCATAATGGAAGATTGATAATTTGAATTTCGACTTGAGGAAAAAACGTTTTATATCTATCAAACAAAGTTATTTCGGGCCAATTTATCAGAATTCATGACAACAAAATCTAAAGTATTTCGCTCTTTTCACTATAAAGTTAGTTGATTAACTCTTATTAAAAAATGTGTAATTTTTATATGTACACTAGATACCTTTATTTTTATCTCCAAATTTTTTTTCTTTTACCGAAAAATTATTTACTGTTATATTTGACTTTCATCATTTCTATGAATAGAATTTTTACAGTAAACTTTTTCAATAAACGTATCATTATTTTAAGAGTTCATGTTAGGCATAATTATCGTTTATGTTTTTTACACCTTTTTTTATTGCTACCTTTTCTTTCTTTTAATTTGCACTCTTAATTTTAAAAAAGAATCATTAATTAAACTTTTACGGAATCAATTTATTTAGTGATAAAATAAGAAAACCGAGTTTGTTTCACAAAAATATGATAAATTCAATCTTTTGCTTATGAAGTAAAATTTTATGTTAAAACAGTTTTACTTACAAGAAAATTATTACTCGAAAACTGATCTGTGGTCGCGTAAATGATAAATGAAAAAAATCTGCAGCTTGGAGAAGAAAGTTTTACTGGTAATCTTTTCATGACAAACCAGTAATTGTGGCTACTATTGCATTCCTACTTTGAACTCGCAGCTGTTTCTGACCCAAGCTCGCATCATACAAAAATAATTTTTTTTACACGATAGCAACATTGTAAATAGCATATAACTGCACAGATTTCATTAAAAATTTGCGAAATCAAGAAAAACGTAAAAAAAAGTTAAAAACTATCAATGTCGTAGCAGATATTAAGCCAAGTTTTATGAACTTCAGTGTTATTTGGGTATAATATAGTTCTCGATAGCCAGTTTTAAGAATATATAATTTAGTCAGGCAAAACTGGGCAAATTTGTGCGTGAACAATAAATAACAAACAATTACTGTCAAAATTAACACACAGTGTTATATATTTCTAAGGCTCAAGACATTTTTTGTATTCTCTGTGTGCAAAACTTGGACAATAAACTTTTTTATTAAACGTCCATAAATTGAAACTGTCATTAATTGCTCTTTTTAATTAAACGTTATAAAAGTGACAGTACATAATAAAAACAATGTATGACCGCAATTTTTCTTTATTTTGAGTTAGTCAATACGGTGTGGAGCTTTATTGTATTAATGTGCTTAAAGTAGATCTTATTGGGCTAAATATGATTTTTCTGAAAAGCATAATTTTGTTGCTATAGATCTAGTGAGTAAATGAAGGTAACTTTGAAATAGCTAATTAAAATTTTTACAGTGCGGCAAACTAACGAATACCTAAAACTAGATGAAGCTTAGTAGCCAAAAGTGATTTTTTAAAACCTCACCAAGGACTGAGGCAATCCAAGACGCTGTGATAATTACTTAAAAGTTGAATGTTAAAACGTTGCTCATTTAACAAAATAAAATTAAATTTCTGATCAACGTAATAAAAATTAAAATGTTGTTAATATGATGATAACTAGGGCCTTTTTTTCCACTAAAATTTTTTTGTATTTTGTTTTTGTTAAAGTTTAACTTGGCAATTTTGGCCAGTTACAAAAGTTTTTATGGAAAATTTTTGGTTGAATTATTAAAAACCACTTGTGATCAGTGGTTATAAAAATTGTTAAAATGTGTTTTTCTGCCTAACAATTCACATAAAAACTTCAAAATTCATGCAAAAAAATAATTTCATGCATCAGCAAATGTAAAAATGATGTAGCTATTTTTTTATTTTCATCTTTATTTATCATCCTGACGTGGAAGGAATCGTGGGAGGAGCTGTGCTTCCGGCAAGCATGATGCGATTAATCTAACCTGTTTTCAGAAATGCCAAGATAGTGCTGTTTGGTTAAATTTATTATTTGTTGTTTTAATTTTTATTTAGAGCACTTTTTTCTGCTTGCTAAGACTACCAAGTGGAAAAAAGTGTTGTAAATTGTCATTCTTTAAAGCAAAACGAAATTTTAAAAATTCTTAAACAATTTTCAAACATTGTCAAAAAAAACAGTTTTCAAAAATTCATATTAACAAACTCAAGAAAAATTCAAACAAATTACATTGAGCTGTGCTTGAGTGCTTATCATTTTGTGGTTGTACTGGTATTTTAGTTTTTCAATCTATTATGTTGAAATTCGGACAATCAAGTGAATAATTTCTATCGTAAAAAAAGAATATCGGTGTCAAAAGTTTTGAACAAAGTTACGATAAGTCGGCAATTACTTGTCACAATTGAAATTTAAGTTGATGGTAATAAAATTACTTTTTTGGAAAATGTTAACTTTTTGTAACTCTTACGAAAACAAGACTAATATACAGTAATTCAACAAAACGTGCGGAAATTTAAAGTTAAACGACTACGCCAGAAAACATTGGCCAAATCTAAATAAACAAATATTTTATAATAAGAATTAGCTTACTTATTCAAACGAAAAAAAAATTCGAACTAAAAAAGATTTCTGTGAAATTAAAAAAATCGATGTAATCAAAAGCAATCAACTCTAAATAAATTATTGAAGTCGAAATATTTTGTTATAGTGAAGAAAAATTAAAGTGAATCTTCAGTGATGTAGAACCACAAACATAATGTTTTTGTAAAATGATTTGCCTTTTTTTGTATGCGTGATCCGACAGTTGATCGAAACGATACTTGATCGAAACAACTTTTAATTGAAACGACATTTGATTGAAATGACATTTGATTGAATAATGAAAGAGAAAATTTACAACTTTGAATTTGTCCTGGTTTTGTCAATTTTCTGTCCCCAAAACATAGTTATCTCTAAAAAAAGGTCTTCCCTTTGAATCTGTTTTTGATTTCTTCAAGAGGTCTTCAAGGGTGGGGCGGTGGCACAACGCATCCCCTAAATACGCTACTGGCTACAATGGCAACAAGAGGCATCTAAAGAAACATAATCTACTTGTTACCCCCCTAAAAATGCTTTGCTCAGGGACCTTGTTAAAAAATATCCACCTTGACATTGGCAAAAAACTAATAAAAATAAAAATAAATCTTTTTCTAACTGATTGCCTCTATTTTTATGAATCTAATTTACAGTTACAAACAGATTATTTAAAAGCAGAAATATACAAAAGTAAATCTTTATTTTTTTTCGACTGTCATTTCGATCAACTGTCGTTCGAACAAGTGTCGTTCAATCAAGTGTCATTTCGATCAATTGTCGTTCAATCAACTGTCTTAATACTCTTTCTATGCTATAAAGTTTCTTGCTTAAATTTTTTACAAAATTGAATAAATTTAAACAATCATTTGATAAAGAGCAAAGACCGACGTGTTGTAAACATTAATAAAACAAGCTTCTAGCAGATTTGCTGATGTAAAATTTCTTTCTCTGTAAGCAGTAATAATCTTGCCATTCTTACTTACAAATTTACGTACCAACGACGTTTCACAAACAGCCAAATTCGTTAATTCTCTCAAATCGCTCTCTCGTTTTCAGCTAATTTACAAAAATTGACTACCCGTTGAAAATTCGCTTTTTCAATCAAAAATAATGTTTAATTGCTATATTTAAAAATTTATATTGAAAGAATATAAAGCTCCCTTTTTATACAAACTCAAATGACAATTCTAGCGCTAGTAATTGCGGGAGGACACTGTGGAGAAACATTATACGCGGTGGCAACCCCTGATTAAAGAAAAGGCCAAACGAAAAAAAAGAAGAATATAGAAAAAAGCGCAGCCACTTTCCGCCCCCTCCCCTCCAGTTGTACAAAAATTTTAAAAAGCCCAGTTTGAATAAGGTTAAATAACAGACACAAAGCTCAAATTTAAATTCGAAGCGATAAAAATGATGAGCCGTTTCAAGCGGAAAAAGTATTTTTATGTTTTTAACAATTTTGAATTATTTATCTAATGATAGTAAAATAGGCCACTGTCACAAACTTTGTTAGGAAATCCCAAAGGACCAGTTGAGCTAGGTAACCCGAATACCTGCGCTGAAACAAAGCTGTGTCTAAATTTTATTTTATTCCGACTCAAGAAGTAGTCTTGCTATGAGCCTGACGGTTTATATAGTTGGTTTAACGAAAGCTCAGATTGGTTTCGCTGAAGACTTTTCTTCACAACAAACAGAGACCACTGTCTCTAATAAGAACGAATATATTACAAAAATCAAGTCCGACCAAACTTCTATTCCACGCTTTGCCAAACTGCAAAGCGAAATCAACACTATAACTCGATTCAATCAACACAAATAATTCTACCTCTGTAGAATAAAACTGCCAACCACTGGCACAAAATAAATTCAACACTCGACAACCAACATAAAAACTAACGGGCCTCCCGCGCCCAACCAAATTACTTCCACTCGATTCGTCTCAAAATCACATCTCATCATCATAATTCGCTACGCGTCGGCTCTATATAGAAGCCAAAATCACATGACGTAAACTTTCTCGTAAATTCGAGATTTAGGCAGAACCCCCTGGAGAGATCGTTACGCTCAAATCAAGTGGCATATACGCGAACCTTCTAGTACAATGACGTTGGTCAAAAACATATTACGTCAATACAAAGAGAAAAAAGAGAAAAGAAGATACATAAATCGAGCAATAGAGCGAATCGGATAATACGATGGCAGCGCTAAAAGAGACGCAATTATTTCTCTTATAATAACACTACGAATTACTATAACGGGGATAAATTACATCGTTACGATTAAAATTATGAATGAAGTGTGACAGCCAGATTGACCCAAACCTAAATACGTCTGATAATACAAAAACAAAGTTCAGGACTGAAATATTAGTTCAAATAGGAAAAACCAAATTTAAAAAACCTGGTGAAATCTGGATTCAAGTTT
Source organism: Diplosoma virens (assembly GCA_963680785.1). Classification (NCBI taxonomy): domain Eukaryota; kingdom Metazoa; phylum Chordata; class Ascidiacea; order Aplousobranchia; family Didemnidae; genus Diplosoma; species Diplosoma virens. Next base: position 34,568,019 of record OY796888.1, read on the forward strand.
ATCTACAAACAAACAAAAGTGTGTCCGGAATCATCACCCAAGGAAGACCAAGGAAATTCATACAATACATAACATCTTACAACATCTCACATTCACTAGACGGAAGGAACTTTAAAATGCTCAACAAAGTAATTTTATTTGCTTTATATTAACAATATATTCTACTATACTTTATTACCGATATCTACTAACTGTCAGTAATTTTTTAGGTAAAGTTAATGAACTTCAGATTACGATGAAATTTTGAAGTGTTTTTTATATATTATAAGACTCAAAAATAAATAATTAGGTTTCACTGTCTTTTTATTGGGCTGCAAAATCAATGTTTTTTTAGCTTTATTTACAAATGGATTGAAATCCCATTATTACTAAACTTACTATGGCAAGATATGAGTTCGCTACTCAATCAAGGCGTTTACTTAGTTAAGGTTTATAATGAAAATGTTCAAATTGCACTGAAACTATACAGTCAATAACAAAATAATTTTGATCTAATTTACATCCAGAAAACGCGCTATAAAAATGTTGTAAAGGCAATTACTGTATTTATTTATTATAATTTATACACTTTTTTGCGAAGGTTTGCGAAGGTATTGTGTGACACACACTAAATGTATTTTTTTGTTGAGATTTCAAAGCTAGCAGTTCAAAAACTAATAAAATTTCTTTGCTAATATGAAAATCAAATAAAAAAATTTTACACTTTAATTAGACTTTTCTATTTAATTATTGATTACATAAGCTTAGTAAATGAATCGTAATATTTTAAGAAATTTATCTTCATTTTTCATCTGATTACACAAACGGATTTTCAGAAAAAACTGTCACAAAAATTTAAATTTTTTGTATAGTTGTATGAATATTGCTGCCAATAGCTGCTAATAGCTGATAGAACCAGTAGTTGTTGTTTGTGAAGTATAGGTTCTAAATTATGGTCAACGCTACATGTAAAACGTGCGTTGTGGTTGGATACTTTTACCTTTCAACCAAAGATTCCATCAATTGTCGCCTACCATAATATCAATCAGACCTATCTATAAAACTTTAAATTACTGAACATGATAATGCTTTAAATGAATAAAGGATGCATGCTACCGAGAAGAAGTAAAAGCGCGAAAACCACAAAGCCTCTGTTTTCTTTATCTATGTCCATAATTATATTAATTTTATGTTAAGATACCCTAAGATTTGTGAAAATTTTTTCCAACGTATAACAAAAAATAAAAATTGTTTTAAATTTTTATAAAAATTCGCAAATTTTTTTTTCGTTTCCGACATTTCAGGGAAACAACAACACAAATACTTCAGTAATAAGGTACTTTCCCAAGAAAATAGAAGCGTCATACATTCGCCTATATCCTATCACGTGGCATACGGCTCCATATTTGCGAATGGAGTTACTTGGATGCACCATTTAAACAATATTTATGTTTGGTCTTACTCAAAATTGTGTATTTCTTCTTTATGCATAAATTAAACACTTTTGTTTCTTTTCTCAATGCTCTTGCTTTCTTTTTGAAGTCGATAAACCATAAGGAAAAGAATAAATATGAAATAAATATCTCTAATACTGTATTAGAAACAAAATAAGCACCAATTTTGAAATATGATTCACGACGCAGAAAGCAACAGAAAGTTGGAAAAAAAACACAGTCTGAAACTAAAAAAGACTACAAAAAGCATTTTTGCAATAATTAAAGACTTTAAAGTTCAACACAAAAATGCTACTCTAAAAAATTTTTTTGGGAATCAGGTGGATTTGCATTTGGAAATCAAATTAACAGAAAGCACTATTTATTAAATTTAATTTTAAAGTTTATGTAGAGCATGCATTTTCCTAAAAATAATTTTTAAATTACAAGCGCATTTTCGTTAGTTGAGTCAATCATTTTTGTTATTTTTGTGTTTATTTGTTTAACAAAGAATTAATGTTTAGGCAAAATCAGGTTTTTTCCGACTCCAATTGTAAACAATTTATCAAGGATACAGTTTTCCAATTTAAAACAATCCAGATTAGTGAGCAAATAGGCTACATTTAAGATTTGTTGTGAAGAGTATTTTTTGTATCTTCACAAGCTTTGATAGTGTGAAACTAATCCTTTCTACTTCATTTTCAACCAGAAATTTTTGTAAATTTTGACTTAAACTGAACTTTGATGTAATGTGAAAAGTATATATTAAGCTATGTTTGTAAATTAAAAGTTAGCAAATTGTAGCATGTTTGTTAGTTTTGATCTATTCTTTTTAACTGATTTTAACTTTTTTGCATACTGCAAGTAGGCCGTTTAGGTAGCTTAGCTGTTGAGTGGAAATGCTGGAAACACAATTTTTGAATAACCTTTTGCCTTACATACTGAAGTCCAAAACTGATTTTTTATGGGTTTACAAACCATAAATAAAAAGGTTTGTAAGTTTGGTAAATATCTTTTTGACTAGTTGATAGATGAATAGAACAGGCAAAAGCAACCTAATAAGCCTTATTGACGGTAAAGATCAGTTTGCTAGTTGCGTGTCAATAGTAAAATATGATTTATTGGTTGATGATATGATTGCATTTATTTTTTTCTACTTGAATTATATGTTTAATGAACAAACCTAAACTAAATTTTGTTTTTATAAACTGAAATTTAACAAACCTAAACCTTCTTTCGTATAATCACATAACTTGTATAAAGCGGATTTCTTTTTTTAATTTTTTGAAATTTAAAAAATTGGGCGCATTGTTAATAAGATTGAAATATTTGCTTTCCTTTGGTTTTAGAATTTACAAGAAAAAAATTGAAGTTGATATTTTTTTCAGGTTCGTTCCAAAAAACTTTTTAGAAACCAATATCTCATTACACACTTGCTTCGCCTGGCTACATCTGGGTGATTTACATACATAAAAAAAAGAAGGGACAAAAAACAACAAGAGATTAGCAGTTACAGTAATTTAACGACACCTTCTTTCATTTTTATTTTACTTTTATAAACATTTGTAAGTTATCAACTAAAGCATTTATAAACACGCATTCTCAAAAAAATGACCAAAAATTATCATTTTGTTGAATAATAACTGATCAGTTAAATTTATGCTGCTCAAAACAGCATCAGTGAGACGGCTGTTGCTGCATCTTGGAGACAAGTTTGGTTGAGGCTATGCTGTTAATGTATTTCTGGTTTTCTTTTTTACACCAGTCTCAAACAGCCTGGTAGACAGAAAAAGCATTACAAATCCAATTTTTGTGCTTTGAATGCATCTTGCGCAATTGAGTCATTTGGTAGGGGTCCGAAGTAAACTTTATTAACGTCATTTCCGCTGAGCATGCTGACAAAGTATGTGATTTTATTTGTCATTAATAAAGCGTTTCAACCGGCACTGCCACGCTACCGAGATTCCAAATACGGTTTAATTAGCCTACTATATTAACAAGTAGAGCTGCCTGGATTAGATTTTTGTAGGCAAGAGAGTTGTATTGAAGATGAACGTGATTGACAAAGTCTGAACACAAACTGTTTCTTTTACTCTTCTGTTTCTGAAAAAATTTAATACCACTTTCCTATGCTTGTTGGTTTTAGCAAGCAGCCCAAAATTTCAGCTATATTTCTATTAAAATCTAACAAACCAAGTAAAGTATTTTAACCGATCAGGAATATCTTGTGATGTCCAAAACCAGCTCTAAGTAGTTATTTAACATTTGCTTTTAATTTATAACGTCTCTCACGTTATCCTGCGAATCAAGAAAATAAATAAAAATAATTGTGATAAGTTTAACTAAAGCTCAGATACAAGAAAGACACTGATATAATAGAATATTAAATACATATTTGTTAGTTTCAAAAGCTTACAGTAGACCGCACAGCCAATCCCTCTCTTCTTGGCTTCAAATTCTTCAACTATAGGGAAGCTATCCGACCTTTTCCCAATCACACCTCTGGCTTTCACACATGTCTTATGGTTTTATACTATATATATTAAAGTCGAAATTTCAATATATTAATTACCACAGGCTTCCACAAGACAACGACCACAATTATTTACTTGGCAATGCAAAACAAACGGTGCATTTTTTACAAGTTTTGCTTGCGATCTACAAACTCACTCTTCAAAACTACAACACTGAACCAAATCACTGAACCACTGAATCACTAACGACGGAAAGAATATAAATTTACCAACATCTCAATCTATAGTGTGCTTGCCACGTGTAAATGAACCAATCGGATTTCATTACGATCACTGCATGTCGTCCGCCCATAAAACAGAATCCGCAAACAATAGAATCAATTAAGAAATTTCAAAAAAGTCTTCTATAGATTTTGAATTAAATTGCTTTTCTAATTGAATTGCGAGTTCTATTCCATTTTTTTATAATTTAACAATATTATGTTATGCTTTTTCATCTAATTTTATTATCTGTTTTTCTTACGACGCATTAAACTTTTACGAAAAAACTCTTTTGTTCTTCGTATGGTACATCATAAGGCAAATACTGTAAGTTGTACAATCTTACTTGCTGCCAAGCGCTATTCTAACTTCAATATTTTACACATCAATAGACTCGATTCTGACTATTAGGGGAGACCGGGGCAAGTTGTAGCATGGGGTAAGTTGTAACATTGTTATTTGTGAAAATCTAACATTAACCAACAAAATTTTAAATAGCCCCAAATAACAATCATATTAAGACCGATCACCAGCAAATAACATTATTTAGTTTCCATGACTAAAAATAAGTTACTGTTAAAACAAGCTTTTTGAGTAGACAAAGTAAATTTTTCGAAATTTAACTTTTGTCTTTTGGAGAGATAGCGGGCACCGTTTTATTAAAATGTTTTGTATCAGTCGCACCACAAAACAATAAGCTATTAAATGCCTAACAAGATTTAGTAACTAAAATTTAACTTATTGAAATATTAACAAAAACTTGACTAAGTATGAGATGCGGTAAATTGTGACATAGGCTGATGGGGCAAGTTGTAACACATATTTTTGTACGTAGGTTTAACTAGCTTACACTTAAAGTAACTTGGGCAACAACATGTGTGAATAATCTGAGAAATTATAAAAGAAAGACTAACAGGAACACCACTCATCATTACATGGCAACTTAAGAGCTACTGCAGCAGTTGCTATAATTGAAAAAAGAGATCAATAAGGGAAGTAGTAAAACTTTGGTATTTGCCATGTAAAACTCTACAAAGTGCTGAAAAAACTTAAAGATAGGCTAAGTCCTTGGTTTAAAACAAAAAAAGGTCTAAAAAGTGTGTCAATGTTAACAGACTCACCAAAAAAGAACAATCTGTTACAGCTCCAAACAAAGAAAAAACAATTTTTGAAAAAACACTAAAAGCAAAAGAGTAGTTTTACATTACATTTCTTGAGCCCTATTTTAACAGTCGTCCTGATGAAGAGTGGGTGGTACAATGCTATGGCTACCTAAAGAGGTCAAATTTAGCATTGCTGAAGATTTGAATACATATTTTTGTCACAAAGTGATTCTGAAATTTATGATTAGCAAAAGGAATTTGTTTACACATTGAAACTTTTCAAATAACCTAAGTTGCGAGTAACAGTGTTTCTCCTGGGTAATTGCACATAGTGCGTTTCTCCTTTCCGAGAACATCCTGTATTGCACCACACTGTGCAATTGTGCCTTTCTCCTTTCCGAGACTGCAGCACCTTTCTCCCAACTGTTGAGACTATAAATACTTTGATTTTCTCTGGTTCGTCCCATTTTGACGCGATTGCCACTGATGAGAGCGTCACGAAAAGCTTATGGCTCCGAAAAAATCGACTTTGTTTAAAGCGATATTTAAAGATTTTATTTTAGATATTTGCAATTTACTTACATCGATCTGTTAAGAAACTACGTTTAAAATTTTCGAAAAATGTAGTTTTATGCTTTTAAAATTAAACAAAACACAACTTTCTCTCCTTTTTTGGTTTTTAAATTTGTTAAGTTCACAAACATATTTACACTTGGCAGACTTATCTTGCAAGTAAACTGCTTGATCGAGTTAGGGTGAAATGCTTAAACTGAGTTGAAAACATTAAAATTACTGGAACGGTCAATTCAAACGTTTTCGATTTTTAATTACTTAAACAATAAATTTTTGTAGTACTAAAATTTTCTAATTTTTCTAATTCTTTTTCCAATTTTTGCTAAATTTAGTATTAAGAAATATTTTTTTAAAACTAAAGTTACAATATTTTTTTTATTTCGTTGCTAATTCAAATAATTTAAATTAATAACAATAGCTGGAAAATAGTATCTCATACTTTGTGTAAATATTTTATTTCAGAATGTCGAGGGTATCTCCAGTTTGGAGTTAAATATTATTCAAGTTTCACTTTTTTGAGTGCGATGACCAATATATTCCACCCCGGAAAATTTCATTCCAGTAAATTCCACCATACGTTAAGAGTTAGGGTCATTGTCTTCGTCGACAAAATGAAACCCAACAGTTTTCGATTAAACTTTGGAATGTACGCGACCGCGTTTTATGTGACCTACCAAGAGCAAATGATCTCACAAGAATTAAACTATAAGAGAATTTACCTGGAACCGTTGAATTGATTTCTAGAAAGTCATATAGGGGAGTAAAAGCCAAGGTAATATGTGTTTGTTGAGGAGTGGATTAAAGGTAAAGAAAACTCTTGTGAGATGTAATTTTATTGGACAAATTGAATTCAGAAAGTGATATGAATAATCTGAAGCAAGGATCGCAATTATGTAATTTTGTCTGTTGTAAAGACGTTTTCAAAAGCATTAAAAAATTATGTAACTACCACTATCCAGTTATAAATTAAATTGAAAAGAAAAAGCATATATCAAACTCATTTTATAGAAATTCATATCAATACTGTAGACTCTAAAGTTAAGCTTAACTACAATAGTTAAAAGAAATTATATTACTAAAAGACCAGTGAATATTAGTCGTAAAATTTTTTTGGGAATCAATTAATTTTGTGCTAGAACAATAAACCCAAAATTGCTTCAACAAAAACCATGCGCTAAAGAATTTTAAGTAAAGTGACAATAAACGTTAAAACCGAGTTATTTAAAAAAAACGTATTCGACTCAAAACAAGCCAACGCTATTTTAACTTTTAGATGATAAGGCCTAATTTGCACACCAATGTGTACATTAAGTCCATTTGGATCCTGCTAGCATTGGCGGCTTAAATGTCACCAATTCTCTGATTTAAAGTTAATTTAGCTCGGTTATTTTTAGAACAAAGCATCTAAATGTGCTATATAGTACTTTAAATTATGACGTCACCTGATAGCATTTTGTAATAGTTTTTGTTCTGTTACATTTATTTAGTTAGCCTATAAAAGCATATTTTTTTCCTGATGACAAATTAGCACGTCTTTCAAGCAGCATCCTTTTATTGCGAGTGTTTTAAATATAAATGCACCTGATAAAATAAGAATAATTCTTCAATTTTAAGGGTCTGGTAATCTGTTTAAATAGGTGAAACACTTTGAAAATTAGTTTTACTTTGGCTCAACAACCTACGTATCTACAAAAATTGTCTTTATTTGCATTAAAATTTTTTAAATTGTATATTGCGACATTATGGTTCCGAAGGGGGACTGTAGACTGAGTTTTGGCGATCGATGAGCTTTAAATGCAAGAGATGAAAGCAATAAATCATAGCCAAACAAAATAATCCGCCGTGTGGTCTAGCTTGCAAAAAAAAACGATTAGTCTGCACAACGCTAAAAACCTTGTTGCATCCTACAGCTTAACACGAAATCCGGATCATGTGAATAAGCATGTTTATTTATTTCAAAATGGTATTGAAGTTGGCATTTAAGCCTTATTATTTCAATGCAATATTTTGACGATGTGTGCTTCTGAATTGCTCGTCAACTGTGGAAAAACTTTGCATAGAGCACATCTTATATCATCTTCTATGTAAATCAAGACGGTTTTTTTATGTACATAAGTTTTAATGAGAAGCATAGCTAAAAGAATGGAAGAATTGATATACGTACTTCTATATCTTTGTACGATGATGGAATCTGTTGTTAATAAGTTCTATACAAAAAAAACCTGTTCTTAAAATTTTGAATTCCAACATTGTAAGTAACCCCACGGTAGCACTTAATATACAGCCTACGAGTCATTGTACTTTTTGTTTTTCCTGCAGCTCATTCAGCATCCAAATAAATATGCGCACCAAATCTGTTTATACAAAACCTTGTTCAATCTGACATAGCTCAATCAACTGAGTAAATAAAAAAAAACAATGCCAGTCTATTTTCCCTCCTTCAATTTATTTAAACCTTTACAATACTTACCGTGTTATAATTTTTTAAGTTTTAATTATGGCGATTCTAATCAGCTGTTAGCCTTTAATCTTTAAGAGTGAGGCTACATATGCTTCAAATTATGCTTTCACCAAACATCAATTGGCACAACAACCTTCACAATTTATCTGCATTATTTCATTTTTGCTAATTTTACCTTCCAAATTATGTGTCACATAAAGCAAATCCTGTTAACTTTTGCTCAATTTACGCCACACTAAGCACACTCACAAAGTTGTATAATTATTTCAAACGGAAAATTGCAAGACCATAGTTTAAGACTAAAATTACTCAGCCACGCTGTTTTTGCTATATGTCCTCTCATATTACTTATATTACCGTTTAATCTGCTTAAACTGTTATTATTTTATTGCAAGCATAAGATTTCTATAACTTATGTTATATGTTTTTCAATACACTTGAAATTTTGTTTCATTTTGCAGTAGAAACCTCACGCGCGTAACAGCTTTATTTAAAACGTTTATAAGTTTTTGCAAATTATAGAAAGAGTCCAGAACACTGAAAAGGTTACAAACCATCGTTCTAACACTTTGCATTTTTTGCTCGACTCAGAATCGGCGTTTTTGGTTTAAAATAACAATAAAATAATCTTTTATTCAATGCATAGTATCAAGTGTTACTATTATACATTTTATTAAACTTGCATTACATTAATGTATATTATTCAAAGCGCTAATTTTTCTGATCTGGATAATATAAATTTAGAAATATATTTTGTAGCAAATGACACAAATCAAAACTCAACTTAAAATTTACAGTAGCTAAAAATAAATCTTTCTACGTCTTTAGGATTGTTAGTTTAAAGATCCGTTCATATTTCTTTCCAAGGCAATTCATCTATTTAAAAAAAGAATATTTCAATCTGCAGTGTTAAACCTACATCAATTTATTTTATTAGTGTTACTAATGATAATTTCGTCGTCACAGAATGTTTTTGACATTCTAAGTAAGTCTTGTTATTTTTGATCACGCTCGTAAGATTCAGAGTGCCGTATGTTTTCTGCGCTCGGTGTTATTAGATGTTAAAGTTGTAGCTTCAAAAGTCATATTTTGTTGCCTAAATTTTTCCTTATTTTTATCTAATTTCTATTTAGTACAACAATCTTTTAACCTTTAATTTGTTTCTGATGTATATCATTGAAAAAGACAAAATTATACTGTATTTATGTAAGTAATTGTTACCAAAATATTACTTGGATTATTGCCTGGAATAAAACTTTAATATACTAAAAACGATACAGTTTAAAACTGTAACAGAATTAATAATATAGACTTTTAGCAAATCGATTACGGAATAAATATAAACCACCAAAACATAACTGTAACTACTTGAAAGAATGGAAATGCAAGCTGTTTCTGCATGCAGCAATCAAAGCGCGACAAAAGATACACGCTTTTCAAGATTACATGTACATTGATCTGTAATTACAAGTTCGACTACCAACTATATCCGTAATAAATACAGGTAGAAGAACTAAATCCGATTGGACCCGGTGTAATATGCATTATCGGGGTTGTTGAACTTCAACCCTCATTGCGTAAATATCAGTAACATGAATATTTTGTATAAATTACGCTAAGTGGCTCTTAATGAGTTGCTGGAAGATAAACAAAAAGTATATGAGTAGAAATTTAATATTGAAAATATTTTAGAAAATCATTCATTCTTTCCAAGGTCCAAACGACGCTGGATATGCAGCTATGGGTTAATACTAATTAGCTTTTCCACAAGACTAGAATTTCTCCTCCTAAAATATTTTTGTGTTCTCATAAAATTTGTTTGTTTGGAAATTTTTTTTGCCTCAAGATGTTAATGCAATAATCATTTTGATTCGTGACGCTTTGCAATTGAGTGTTAGGATTGGATAAATCTAAGGGTTCTTATTAAGTATCCAACACTTGGGTTTTACTAGGTACTTTTAATATTTGAAATAATCTACCTCTCTAAGTGTTCAAAAAGCATGTGGATCATAGTTAAGTAGCTTTATATGTATTACAATCTATTGTGTTAACAAATTTGACTCCATTTCCGATGACTTTAAAAAGAAATTTGATTTGATAATCACTAATTATTTTGATTCTCCTTACCAATTGTCACTAACTAAGAGGGCTTTTTATTTATTAACTGCAAAGCATGCTACGAGGTAGATTCAGCATGTGATAATTCAAATGTTAAAATTGTTTACTAAAAATGATATTTTTACAGATTTTAGATTTTAGATTAAATAATTAATATGCTTCAAACAAAAAAACTCAACTTTATTTTTTGTTTCATTATTTGTTTTTACACACTTGCATTTGGGAAACACGACAACCAAAATATATCCCATTGTCTTTTTAATTCAAGTTCCAAAATTTTCAATGTGTTTAGCAAGTTACTATTATCTTGTTTCAACAATATAACAAACTGCATGGAGGCAGGGATCATTGTAACAAATTCTATCAATAAAAGCATGACACCCAGTCCAAGTAAGACAAATTCTGTATTAAAATTGACTTGTATAATACTTAATTATCGGAATGAATTTGCAAAGTTGTAGGTTACGTTGTATATAATCAATTTTACTTTTCTGCTTTTCTACAAAAAAAAGCATTTTCGACAAGACAATCGCAATTATAGCAATTATCGTATGAATCTCTTTCATTGTTTTTGCAGCATTATAAAACAAATAAACTCTTTATTCGCTTAAGCCCTGTCGGTTTTATTTAACTTTCCTCTGGGTCTAACAAGGCTTTATACTATTTTACAAAGATAAGAAATATAATAATGTTATAAGTATGTCATGTTGTATAGACATGAAACATATGAAATGACATTTGTTTTTTGGTCCTAATTTTTGATTTTAAATAAATTTGGATTATTTTGGAAAAATTCTATCACTACTGTTTTCCTTTTTTGAGAATTGCAGTTGACATAAATACAATTAAAAAACACCGTAACCAAGATTTTGTTGCAAACTCAGATCTCGTAAACGTTCTCAGTGGATGCGTTTGTTTTGATTTAATAAAATATAAGGCAAGGTTTGTATTCGTACATTGCAGTCATATTAATTTTGTGAAACATTCAGAGCTTGTCCGCTCGCTGCACTGTACATTAGGCGTTTAGTTCGCAACCGTCATTTTCCCGAAATTAATTTATATATTTTATTGTCCTTATATTGTTCCTTCCAACAGGCCGTTGGCTGATTGTGAAATCAAAATAATTGCGTAGGTGATTCGCCCGCGGGCAACCGGGAATTTTCCAGTCACGTGATCTAGTATCGTATAATTTTTGCTTAGGAAAAAAACGAACGTCGTGAACAAAAATCAAATCAGTTAATCCATTTGTTCTAATCGTAAACCGAATGGTGACAGACCCAAGTTAAGCAGTCGACCGGTCAGCAGGTTCAGACTAAAAATCAGTAGGCAAGTCTGTCCAATTATGAGCTATTGTCAACAATAGAATCATTTCGCGAGTTGTGTGTTAAAGTCGTTTTTTTCTGTTGAAGAATTATTATTGAGATTCTCACAAAATTTAGGTTTTTGACTCAATTTTCAATATGAAATAAAAATACAAAAATAAAGCTTGGAAAAACGACGGTTGCAAACTAAGTGCCAAATGTACGGTAAAGCAAGCGGACAAGCTCTGCAGAATATTTTGAAAAAGCAATTCGAATAAAGCGTGCGTATATAAACTTTGCTCTACACATTATAAAATCAACACCATTGCATGTATTAAAAACTGTTTGCAAGACATAACTTTGTCACAACTTTATATTACATCGTGGGATAAAAGATTTACACAGATAGGATTTCGAGGCTGAGATTTTTTCGATTTGTTCGAACCGCTTCCATAATGTCTGTTACCAAAGAGACTTGAAACTAATTTTTGCCAATGAAAAAATTAGTCCTATGGTCTCAGACCCAGGACCCTGATGGCAGTTGCTTTCTCGCAGTCTGGGCAGTGAGTACAACTGCACGTGTTATTATAAATGGCAGACCAAAACCAAAACTCCCAAAACGGAAGAGTATCTACTTATCCTGATGTTCAGAAAGATCTGCTAATCGGCAAGTGCAACAAAGGTTTTAGTACTAGGCAAACCGGGCAGTCGCCCGGCCCCCCATTACTCAATTAATGCATAATTATGGGCCCCACTTATTCACAATTTGCGTAATTTTAGGGCCCTCTTTTATTTTCACAAATGCATGTCTTGAAGACCCCTATTATTGCAACAAATGTATAATTTTGGTCCTTAGTATAATTCACTAGTATTTTACATTATGATCTATTTACCCTTAACATGCAAATCCTACTGGAAATTTTTGTAATGTGCTAATATTGTAGAGTATTTTAATTTTTCCTCTGTTTATGTAAGTTTGGACCTTTCTCGTTTATGTAGATTGCACGGTAAGTTTGACTAAAAATTTCTGAAAACGTAAAGACTTAATTAATCCATGAAAAAAAATTATAACTTCTAACATAAAATCTTGAATTTATTAAATTTGAATAATACATAAAAATTTTAAATTAAAAAATATATATACCATTTGCATATCAATACACTAATATAATATTACAAAACAGCATTTTTGTTCTTTTATTCCAAACATTTTTAACAATAAAACAAGCTGTTTAGTTTAAAATAGATGCTATATTGACAGATTTTAACTTCACACTAAAATATCAACACATAAAAAGTATTATTATACATATATAGCTTCAAGTTTCAAAGCAATTTATTTAATATTTTCTCAACCAAATTAATAAAAAAAAGTGCTAAAATATTTCAGTTATTTATCATTGAAAAACATTGTTTTATATTGTTCTTCAATGGCAATCTGCCTCTTTATTTTACTTTTATTTTTTCTGTTTTTTGTTACTTCATTTTGAAATTTCCATTTGTAAAGTTTTACACCTATTGATTTATTTTATTCCAATAATTTGCTTAATTCGTTTATAAACTATTTTTTACAATTTTTTACTATTGAAACTATCATTGATTGATTTGTAGTGTTTTAGCATTACAAGTCATTTAGCTTATTGCTTTAATACCTCATTGCATAGAAGTTTTTTGTGGCACAATAATGTTAAAACTTGGCTAGTAATGACTTCTTCAAACTTCCTTAATTGTGCTGTATTAAGTATTAAAAAAATACAAAGTTTTAGTCAGCAATGAATTTTGTTAAACACTTAATTTTTTTCTTTTTGTTGCTTTTATTGAATTTAGTTTTTAGCAAGTATAATTACAGTTTTGTTCATTTTTGTTATTTTAAAGTAACACTTTATTAAATCCAAGATGATGCAAATCAACATGATAATTGCTGTGTTGTATACTGTGGTAATTTATTGAATATGTCAGCTGCGACATATTGTTGTAAATTGTTGGGTAACTTAAAGTCTTTTACTAATGTTATTTCAACGTTTTTTTACAAACGTGTTTACATGTACATTTTATTTGGTCATCAATAGCAGTTTTAGTATCGGCAAAAGCCCAAGCTCAATCTTTTTAACAAAAGCTTTAATTTAGTCAAATATAGCGACATAATTTTGATCTATAAGGACAAATTCATTTTCCTGGAAAGCAACAATCTTTTTTTAAGGATAACGTTAAAACTGGAAAAATATGTTTTTTTTGCATAATATCAATTTTTGTACAAGCTGCAATGTTTTTTTCACATAAGACCCCAGACTTTTTTTTGCCAGGGCCCCTGTAGTTAACGCCACCACTTGGCAAGTTCTTTTATGAAGACGGGGCAATGTTTAAAAAAAACTGTCCTTTTCAAAACACATTACCAACAAGTTTTGAAGGCCTCATTGTAAACAAGATGAGCGTTTTTTTTTGCACAAATCTCTACCGACATAGGAGATTGTGCGTTGACATGGATAGTTATAAAATAGTCAACATCTACAGAAACCTCAACCAACGCACATGCGATCCCTAGATCTCCCAGTGTTTTTTCACTCTTGTTTCTATGCCGGCTATTTCAAATGTTGCCACGATAATTGGAGCAGTCCGGACGATCAGTTTTTGGCTGCTTAGCAAGTATTATAGTCTTGCACTTCTATACAAGGATAAGGATGCTGCCAGTTTTCCGGCTGCTGGAACACTGGCACTAATCCACATCTTGCTTTCGTTAACGAAGGTCCTAACAGCCGCTTACCTGATAGATGTGTTCTTGAAATTTTCCGGGGTAACAACATAGACCTTCGCTTACTATACCACTAAGGTTTGTCGTGTTAGTGTCAAGCCTGCCTGTTAAGCTATAGAACTCCTGCGAGGCTAAATGGAGTTACAACATTGCTTTGATAAAACAATTCGCTAAGACTTTGTTGCCGCCTGATTTACTTGATGTGGATGCGTTTTACCAGGAATTTTGTAACATAATCAAGAAGGCAGCGAAAAAGACTATTTCACGCGGTCATCAAAGCAGCTAAATTCCGTTTTCGGATGCGGAGTGTAAATCTCTCTCCTTAGAAAGACGACTACAATTTTGATGTTTCAGCTTTACCTAACCAACGGACTTGAATAGACAGGAAGAAGTGAAATTGATGGATCAAAGTAGTTCAGAGCATCTGCTTTGCACACTCTAGTTGTAAACATGGAGAATATTGAACAACCTTACTGGTAGGTTACGGCATTCTCTTCGTCACTTTTCCGTAACCAATGATGTTATTGCATTGTATCCCAGCTAGTCAGAGATGAGACATTCACGGCTGTTGACTATAAGTCAGCTCGACTTGTTTCTCAAGAAGTGTTTCACCTTTGGAGACCACAGCACCAAACCCAATCAATATCTTTGAGAATTTCTCACAAAAAAAATTTATTGGTAATCTTTAACACTTAAAACCATGTAAAGCTCCGGGTCCTGATTCCATTTTCCTAGCTCTTTAGTACATCCTGAAACTACTTTGAATCCCTGGTTACATGACTTCATTTCTTCCTGTTTGCGCCGACTCAAAATTCTAAAGATCTGGAGAAGATCACTTGCAGTCGCGGTCTTAAAATCGATGAAGCCCATGGAGAACCCAAAAAAGTTATCAATTGACATCTCTGCACTGTGTTTCCAACAAGATTGTCGAGACCGCGTTGAGCCAATTTCCAGCCAACAATGTTATGCAAGACCAGCAAGAAACCTGCGAGGGCAGCCCGTATGGGACCTATACCGATTTGGCCGCAGGCGCTGTAGTGGCCCCGCATGGGCTCCGCACTAGCTTTATATGGTTCAAGCTATTTATTCCCATTGTTCTTTTTTAAAACTATTAAAAATGTAAGCTTTTTAGCATCTTTCTGTTTCAGATTACAACTAAAAATTGAAAGCCACATGAAAACCCGTGCAGTAAGCCATTGGGGATTACTTCAGTGCCCGCGGCCAAATCGGTACGTGTCCGTACAGGCTGTCTTCACAGGTCCCTTGCAGGCCCTGCATAACATTGTTGGCCAGGTTATTGTTCCATTGATCGCTAAAGAGCTGGTTGGGTTTCAAAGCAGAATATCAATCTCTGATTAAGTCGTTCTGTTGACACAAAACATCGAGAAGAACTCTTTAAAGAATAAGAAGAAGGCCGGTGCCGTATTGTGGATCTTACAGCGTCAAACAAGATTGTCTGGCACGGTGATCTTACCTGCAAGCTGCTGAGGCTTCTACAAATAAGCACATGGTCAGAATGATCATAGAGCTTGTCAAAAGCCAAAGTTTTACTCTTACTGCCGGTGACAGCAAACAGAGCAGCTACGCAGTCTGAAAAAAGTTGTTACCCGAAGATCGGTCTTGGCTTCCGTCTTTTTAACATCTATGTGTTGACCTACCCTCAACGACATCCAAAAATTTTGTTTATGCAGATGATCTAGCATTGTTTCACTCTTCTGGAAACTGGAAAGGCCTGGATCGGACTTTAAGCCAAAGCACGACGACACTTTCAGCGTATCTCCGGACTTGGAGGTTGAAACTCAATCACACTAAGACTGTGACGGCAATCTTTCATTTAAGTAACGGAGAGGCCAAACGTGAGTTAAACGTTTACTACAGCAATAGATTTTTACCGTTTTTATCAAACTCTACTCATGTTGAGATAAAACTGGACAAAAACCATCTTCACCGTCACAATGCTGAGGCAACTTGTAGGCTTAGGATGGATGCTGGTGCCAAAACATTGCGTGCAACTACCTTATCTCTGGTATAATTAACATTTGAGCACTGCGAATAGTTTGTTTTTATAGGGATAACACTTGTCTTTTAAACAATGTTCTAAACGTCGCCTTGCGCATAATCACTGGATGCCTGCGTCCCACGCCAACGGACCACGTACTCATACTTTAAGGTATCCTGCCAGCTGAGCTTTGCCGACTTGGAGCGAAGCTCTCCTTAGCTTATGGTATATCCCTAGTCCATGACCATATTCTGTATTTTCTTTAAGTCGGTCCTCAAATGCTAGCCGAGACAGACTGAGATCTAGACGCCCGTTTGTGAACACTGCTGGACTTGGGGTCCTTGCTTCTCATTGGAAAAATTATAGATGGAACACAAAATACTGCAATAATACATTCATGCTCCGTGCTCTCATACCCAGGGGCAGCTTGTCCATAAAGCTGCAGAGCTGCAGCACCCCTAAGTCTTTGCGAAGCAGCTGTAAATATTATCAAGAAAGCTTTAAAGAATTTTTTTAATTTTATTTTAAATTTTTTTAAATTTTTTTGTTAATTTTTTTTAATTTTTTTCTCAATTCTCAATTCTCAATTTTTCTCAATTTTTTAAACTAATTTTTTTGTATATACCTGGTATATTAATATAATTCGTTTTTTAAATGCAAGTCTTCAAAAAGTTTAGAAAACTGGCTAGTGACTTCTTTTTTCAATAAAGTAGAAAATTGTGAATTATTTCTTGAACTTTAAAAAACAGAAGGCATATTTTTTGCATTTTTCTGGTGTATATATTATCATTATTGGCCAATCAAAAATAACTTTGCTAAAGAATGTATTATCTTCATATTAACTTAAGTACCACATACGAAATGACACAATTTTTACATCAAAAAGCAATTAAAAGTTTTTTCCACAACATATTTGCAGGCAAATGAAAATAACATATATCGCGTTTAAGTACAGAAGAAACAAGAATTGGAATAACCCGTATATCCCTAAATAATTATTGCACAGATAACTGTATAAAAAGTTAAAGTTCATTCATGATAGAGTCTGGACTGGTAGCAGAATTAAAAATGCTTGGAAGAGAATTGGCAAGTTTTGGGTTCTTGTTATTTAATTCTTTTGACAGAAATAGCTACTTAGACTTAAACTACAAGATTACAGAAGCTGAATTTTAAATTTTATAACTTCCTTGCTGTCAAAATTTTAGAATTAGAAGAGGTGCCATGTAAATATAATAAAAAATTGATAAATAGACATAGCGTCACAAATTAGGGTAGCTTATTAAAAGAGAAATAATGACAGTATCAAAGTATAGTGATCACTTTCAATTGTTGTAAACAGTTGGCAATAGCCAACATTTAATCATTCAACAAAAACTTATTTCTAAGTTTTCGTTTGACACTCGTCAGGAGTTAAACGTTAGATTGAAGGAAAAAAAATTCAATTTATTTTGTTATAAAGCTGAACGAAGACGATTGGACGTTTGAGAACATTCTCAACTCAGAAGATTAACTACCAACGTGATTCTATTAACATTTTTTCACTTATTTAAATAAAGATACAAAAAAAACAAAAACTGTATACGTAACAACACACTTGGTATAATTTTTTAAAATAATTGATTTGATTGGGATCAAAGCAAAAGCTTAACTTTAGTATTTCTATATATATTGCATTAGTTGGCAAAACCACATCGCTGTATAAAAGTAAACGTAATTTTGCGCAATCTTGCGATTTAGAACGATAGAAGATAAAGTTTTAAACTGTATAAATAAAGAACATGAAAAATAAAAATTTTAATTTTGAAACAAAACTTTATAACTAATATAATGATAAAAGTTGCATTTGTGTGAAAATTTTAAATTACATCTATTGCTATGCAGTTAATTGCTACAGATCAAAAGTTTTTTTAAATTAAAAAAGCACAATTGTATGTGCTTAGGAAAAGCAATTAAAAAACCAAACTTAAGTCAATTTTTTTAAAGATAAAAGAAATTTATAAGAAGGGAAAAATCGAATAATCCGGACCCCGAGAAAATATGGACCTCTTCTGATTTCTCGAATATGAAAAACTTTAGAAAAAACAATTTTGATTATCGAAAACTACATAAAAAGTAATCCAAAAATTTTTCACCAAAATTAAATTTTATCTTTATTTTTTTTGCATTTTCCAAAAATTATTATTTGATCTTTTTTAACTTTCTTATTTTCAACTTTTTTCCCTTTTAACTTTTTTAAATTTTTTAAAATTATTGTTTTATTTAATCACAAGTTATCAGTCTTTTATAAAATGTAGAAACTTGGAAAAAAAATGGTTCCTATTACAAAAGAATCAATTTTTTTTAAAGCGTAGTCAAAAATTATAATATGGACGTCTAAGCTTTTTGCAACACGGACCATTATTTATCGATTAATTAATTTTCATTGATAAGTTTTAAAGTGCAATGGATTGCTTCATTAATCTGGTGTTCCAATTTATCCTTATCAGGCAAATTTTTTGAATTATTTGATTGACATTGTTATTATATTTACTAACCTACCTAGGTCAGAAATTAAAGAAACTGGTTTATGTGTAAAAGTGAATAAATAAGCTAAACAAGATAGTACTTATACTAAAATAAATGCTCGCATTAGATTTTCGCTGTAATTTATAATGATTTTTAATTTAACTTTTTAGATTGGGAAGTTAAATAATAAATTTTTTAATAGCTTTGGGTTAGGCCATGCTAATTGTTGTGCTAAAAGTTTGTTGCTTGTTGCATTTATTCAATTTATGAATTTTTTACTTTTATAATATTCTGCTGTATTGCTCAGGGTTATCAAAACAATAGCTAAAAGTTTTTGTTCAATACTGTTACTTTATAAAACTAAGAAACAAAAATGTCATCACATGCTGGAAAAAAACACTAAGAAATTTAGAATTAAATGGTCTTCTGAAGCAATGCAACTTGCAATTTTTGACATTCAGCAAAGCAAATTAAGCAAAAAAAACATCTGCTGCATATTATGGCGTGCCTAAAACAAATTATTTTCAATTTCACCCAAGATGTTTTTGGCTGGGAAAAATTCGTCTATTAAAAAATTTAAGTTTGTAGTAGTTTAATCTGTCAAAAAATGCCATATTTACATAGTTTTTATTGGTCAAGTTATATACCAAATTTTTAACAATTAACTTAATGATAAATTTTGTTGCCACAGACATGCTTTTGTATATTTCACATTGCTATAAGACAAAAAAAAACAAAAAATGAACCAGTTAAATTTGAAAGTTTAATAATCTTGTTTTAAGTAAGCAATATAGTTTAGTTTATGTTTATCTATATAATTAGCCAGGTAAAATTTGTGGGTGGGATAAGAGTGTTAATTTTTGTATCAGACAGATCACACAAAATTTTTGAAATCAAAACATGTTTTTTGGCCTTGAGTTTTAGATACAGCCTATATTTTTTTAACTTTAGAAAGCAACTAATTTTTGTATCACCTGCCGTTTGATTATAAGTTTTGTTTATATATATTAAAAAATTTTTGTGAATTATTTATAAGTAATGTTTGCTTATTTGTCACTAAACCTTTATTGCTAGTGCAATGTGATATTATATGTTACTGTATAGCTTACTTGCAAATAAGTGCATTGCTTAGTTTTATGTCTTACTTTGCCTTTTTTGCTAGTCTCATATTAATATGATTTTTATTGTATTAATTTCTTTGGAATAAGACTGGGTTGTTGACAAACTCGATTAATGCCAACGAATTACATTTTGTATTTTAGCATCATAGTTTTCGTCGCACGATAAGACGTTGCTTGAGAGTTTTTAATAAATAAATTCATGCATCTTAGAGATAGTAGTTTAATTTTTTAATAGTAGTTTAATTTGTCTACATTTTTAAGATAAACTAAATACCATGATACTCGTAATATACAACCAAAAAACCTGCTTAACTTTATCTGTATATGATTTTATCAGATTAATCTAGGCTTTATTTCAACGACATTTTCAAGAAAAGATATTAAAAGTTTCCAAAAATAATAATTTTTCCTTTTTAATTATCGTTTACTTGCCATTGCCAATCACATTAAATATTTTAATTATTTTTCTAATTTTTTGTTTATTACGACATTAGTTCTTTGTAAAAATTTTCGTTTTCATTGGGGCTGTGCAATCTGCGGCCTTTGGGCCAAATTTGACATGTACACTGAAATTTTGTGGGCTGCGCAAAGCTTTGGTCTTGATTAGTTTTTTAGATTTAAAGAGAGCAGAAACAATTGATTGCAGCCAAATGTCGCCAAGATTTAATCTGATCATATTTTTTGGTCTTCACAAGAGGAAAATTATTAATTGTTTTTGTTTAATTTTCTTTTACAAAGTCAGGTAAAAATAAAAAAAAAGTTTTTGCATTAAATGTGTTTGATATTTGGGCTAATACTGTTCAATGTTATAATAATTTTGCTGTTCGATTTGGCCCAGCAGTGCTAAGGATTGCACACACCTACTCTAAACATTGAGTATTTTATCGTAGCTTGTTGAAGGACAAATGAATAATCACAAAAATTAAAACAAATTCTTTACAAAATCAAGCTATAAAGGGCATGTTCAATATATTGTGATAAAAGCATTAACTAATCTAATCAAGCGTGATTCTTATGCAGCAGCAGCAGCAGCAACAACAAATGGTCGATCGGACAACACAATCGCTATAGAAACAACCGCAGCTCAAACGTCGACATCTTCTGACGAAACAACCGATCCTCAAACAACAAATCTGGCCTCGACAGTTTCGTCAACAATGCTAACTACATCGGCGTCATTGTCCATAGAACAACCTACAACACCTTCTAACACCAAAACAGCGTCGACTGTTGCTGATCAGACGGCTTTGTCCACAAACGTGCAAACAACCACACAAACTTCATCGTCTACCACCGACCACAACATAACAACCAATGCAATCAACACAGGTAGACGTTAGTGATGCTAACTCTTGATAATATAATTGAAGGCAACTAAACGTTTTGAGTGTGTCTCTGTTAAAGTCGAATAAAACAACAGCTTTGTTTTTATAGAGTCGAGAAAATTCTTTTTTTGAGTTTGGATTTTGCTTCGTCTTCAATATTTTTTTAGCAGGTTTTGTTTCAGGTTTACGTATGTAGTACTATTAAATGTCGTAAAAATCAAGCTCTATCTTGTCGTTGAAGTTTTGTTTTAGCCATGTTTTGGTTAGGTGTGTTGTGTACAAGTTTAAGGCCTGCTCTACGCTGCGAAATTTTGCTTACGCTGAGCGTAGGCGTACAGCATATTTTCTCTAAAAAATGTAAACAAATGAAAAAATACACATGAAAAAAAAATATAAATAAAAAATAATATAAAATATTTAAAAAAAGAAATGATGTTTTGTATGTTATTAGGCCAGCTCTACTCAAGAGCACTTTTTTCTGAGCGCAAGTTTGAAAATGCTTGGCAAGCGATGTTTTGCAGCGTTTGGCGTATAAATTTTTTTGTCAACGGCTGGCACAGAAATATTACAAACAAAGACGTTTACGCTAAGAGACCACGCCTTGTGCAAACCAGGCTTAATTGTAAAGTTTAGCTCAGAAAATTAACCACGAACGTGATTCTATTTACGGTTGTTCACCTTTTTAAGTAAAATTTTGAGCAAAGCAAAAACCGCATATATAACAACATGGTTACGTATGATTTTTTTAAAATAACTTATTACATCAATATAAGATAACTCATCTGACAATCAAAATAGAAGTTTAACTTCAGCTTCTCTACATATTGTATTCACTGGCAAAACTACATCGCTGTATATACATTAATTATATTACTGCATTAGCCATACCGCTATTATTAAAACCACATGGCTGTATTAATGCACAAGCTTTCGTGAACTACTGCTCACTGCGTCAGGTGCAACGAAATAAAACTTGTTTTTCGCTGCATCTCGTCGTCGTCGTCGTCATCGTTTGAACGGTATCCACTCCAGGTCAAACACGAGCAGGACTGGGGCCGAGGGTTTATCCTTTTTACTACCCCAGACTGCTGGACTGCCTGAATCAGATGCTGGCAGTGGTGCTATTAAGCCAGCATCGAGTTTTGTCATCCAAAACCGTCAGACCTCGTGCTCCATGTGGTGCCCGATGTATAGGGCACGCTGTTAGAACATGGTCTGTGGTTTGCTCAGAAGCGCCACACTTGCAATTCGGTGAAGGAGCGAGACCACATTTGTGCATGGACGAATGGAATCGCTTAATACCAGTCCGCAGGCGGTTGAGCTTAACCCAAGCTACTCGGGGTAAGCCCATCCCAACAGGCCTGGCACCGGTCCGGGGCAGAAAAGCACGGAGCCTGGAAGCATTTTCACAGTACTCCGCGTCCCATTTGTGATTTGTCCATTCAAAAGCGCGGAAGCCAAGTCTAGTAAGGTTTCCAAAAGATTCCGTGCAGCTGGCACAAAAAGGCGTCTGGATTTTAGTCTCATTTGGCAAGTATCTGAATAGCCACTTAAGAGACCATACAAGATATGATCGGGGTCCAAAGATTCACGGTAAGCCAAGGAGAGTGTCGCTCCCGTTCGACGGAGCTCAGCTGGCTGGATGCCTAAGAGTACAGGTAGATGGTCCGTTGAAGTGGGACGCAGGCATCCAGTAACTATGCGCAAGACGTCGTTCAAGACACTGTCGATGAGGCGAGTGTGAGTACTGCGACACCAGATTGGCTTTTTGTGAATTTTTGTGAATTATTTATAAGTAATGTTTTCTTATTTGCCGCTAAACCTTTATTGCTAGTGCAATGTGATATTATATGTTACTGTATAGCTTACTTGCAAATAAGTGCATTACTTAGTTTTATGTCTTACTTTGCCTTTTTTGCTTGTCTCATATTAATATGATTTTTATTGTATTAATTTCTTTGGAATAAGACTGGGTCGTTGACAAACTCGATTAATGCCAACAGATTACATTTTGTATTGTAGCATCATAGTTTTTGTCGCACGATAAGACGTTGCTTGAGAGTTTTTAATAAATAAATTCATGCATCTTAGAGATAGTAGTTTAATTTTTTAAATTTTATAATTAGTTTTAAATTACATCACTTTCGTTTGGAGTCCTCATTACAAGCCTAGCTTTAAAAGTGGACCTCTTTATCTAGAAATTTTAGAGGGTCATCACAGCTTACATAAAACAATTTACAAGCCGGTATTTGGATAAAAGAAAGTCTAGGTTAAGGACATTGTGTGAAAAAAATTTTGCATTTGGGAAATCAAAAATAAAATTTTTACGGAGATTTTTGCTTAAGGCGTGAATAATACCCGACTTCGCCTACATTTTTAAGATAAACTAAATACCATGATACTCGTAATATACAACCAAAAAACCTGCTTAACTTTATCTGTATATGATTTTATCAGATTAATCTAGGCTTTATTTCAACGACATTTTCAAGAAAAGATATTAAAAGTTTCCAAAAATAATAATTTTTCCTTTTTAATTATCGTTTACTTGCCATTGCCCATCACATTAAATATTTTAATTATTTTTCTAATTTTTTGTTTATTACGACATTAGTTCTTTGTAAAAATTTTCGTTTTCAATGGGGCTGTGCAATCTGCGGCCTTTGAGCCAAATTTGACATGTACACTGAAATTTTGTGGGCTGCGCAAAGCTTTGGTCTTGATTAGTTTTTTAGATTTAAAGAGAGCAGAAACAATTGATTGCAGCCAAATGTCGCCAAGATTTAATCTGATCATATTTTTTGGTCTTCACAAGAGGAAAATTATTAATTGTTTTTGTTTAATTTTCTTTTACAAAGTCAGGTAAAAATAAAAAAAAGTTTTTGCATTAAATGTGTTTGATATTTGGGCTAATACTGTTCAATGTTATAATAATTTTGCTGTTCGATTTGGCCCAGCAGTGCTAAGGATTGCACACACCTACTCTAAACATTGAGTATTTTATCGTAGCTTGTTGAAGGACAAATGAATAATCACAAAAATTAAAACAAATTCTTTACAAAATCAAGCTATAAAGGGCATGTTCAATATATTGTGATAAAAGCATTAACTAATCTAATCAAGCGTGTTTTTTATGCAGCAGCAGCAGCAGCAACACTAACAACAACAACAATGACAGTTTCGTCAACAATGCTAACTACATCGGCGTCATTGTCCATAGAACAACCTACAACACCTTCTAACACCAAAACAGCGTCGACTGTTGCTGATCAGACGGCTTTGTCCACAAACGTGCAAACAACCACACAAACTTCATCGTCCACCACTGACCACGACATAACAATCAATGCAATCAACACAGGTAGACGTTAATGATGCTAACTCTTGATAATATAATTGAAGGCAACTAAATGTTTTGAGTGTGTCTCTGTTAAAGTCGAGTAAAACAACAGCTTTGTTTTTATAGCTGTTTTAAGCGACACTACAACAAATGAAGCAAGGCAAAAACAATTGATTGCGGCCAAATGTTGCCAAGATTTAATGTGGACTTTTTTAGTTTTTACAAGAGGGGAACTATCAATTGTTTCTCCTTCTTTTTCTAATAAAATATCATGTGGAGACAAAAAGATAAAAATAAAAAAGTCTTTCCATCAAATTTGTGTAACATTTGAGCTAATACAGGCTATGTTACTGCAATTCCGACACGCGGTTTAATTTTGTGATGCGAACTTGGCCCGGTAGCGCTAAAGGTTGCACCCCTTGTTTTCACTTTAAATTTGTTTATACTTTTCGTTTGTATCAAAAATATTTTCAAACTTTTTTGACATGTTATTGGTGTTTACTGCACCATTTGCACTCTCCGAATGTTTGTCAGTGACTCCGAGCATTGTCATCCGCTTTCTTGAACAGTTACAAAAAGTCCTGTCATACGTGTTGAACCGATTGACAAAATGTGATACGTAATACACTTAAGCTTTCCTTTGATTATTTTTTTGACAATAGAATATACTGTTTTTCGTATTTCTTGCTCATTGAACTATTTACTAGTGAATCCACAAAACAATCAATTTTAAAGTTATATTATTTTTCATAACATATTTGTGTAAAAAAAAGGATAAAATTTTCGGAAATGAGAAGTATCAACTTTTAGGACAACGTCGAAAACATTAAATTGAAAGTATTAATCAAATCTATTGCTCAGAGATGCTTCAAAGTTAATTAGATATTGCAGTAAAAAGTTTTTAAAATAGTTTTTAAAATCAAAGGCTTTATTTGAAACTTTTTTGTTTGAATAAGTAATTTTAAAAAAGACATTTTTGAAAACTTGAACGTTTTCGTCTAGCTCTCTTCAAAAAGCCTCGCAAGAATATACTAAAAAAATGAACGTAGTATTTGAAAATTTAATTACTGGTTCTGACTGGCTGAAAATTAAGATTAATAACGGTTATCATAATAAAGTAAAACCACGTTTCGTTAGAGTACAAATTTTTTGTCTAAAAAGAAACAAAATTATGCAAGTTTTGTATTAAGATTAGAAACTAAAAAGAAAAATTTTTAGACTTATATTAATAATAATTTATGTTTGTAAACAGACTTCTTCTATCTACATAATTTAGATTTACGGAGAGTAATAAAAATCAATTTTATTACTCTCTTGTTTATTTACAAACATGATTTTTTGTTTATGTGTTAAAAAGTTTGTTTGCTTATGCACATAAATTTTTCTTGTGATTTATTACACACTATCTTGCTCCACATTTGTTTTTCTTGGATTTTTTTTCATATGCTAGCCAAATAACCAATTCATAAAAAATGTAACTTTATTAAAATTTTCCCACATAAAAAATTAAAATTTTGATTTAAAAAAAAACTATAACTTATAGAAAAAAACTAAGGTCAGATTTGAATTCAGCAACCCCAAATTAGGTCAAAACAAGTTTTTGCATCAAATGTTTTGTTGCTTAGTATTATATTCTTTTGTGTTTTTTTTATTTGTTGAGAGAAGTTTTCAAGTGAATGAATTTGTACTTAGCTAGAACTAAACATTTTAAAGACTTCAATCTTGCTGCAAATTATTGCTAAAGCTGACGTAAATAAAAATAAACACATTTTTGCTGCAGCGCAGGTATTTGGGTTAGTTAGTTTAACTGGTTTGTTCGGATTTTTGGGTAAAGTTGTGACAGTTGTATTAACCTTTTAACAAGCAACGTAAAAACATCATATTGCTTCCAAATGAGTGAAGAAATCGAAGCCGTAAATTTTGCTGTTCTTACTTATTTAAGAAACTTTTATTTATCGTTTGAAACAACAACAAAAATGCTTCATTTTTGTTTTGTTTTATAATAAGTAAAAAACTACGTACAGTTTAAGTAATTTTGATACGCTTGCTTCATGACATTACCAAATAATGACGCCATAAGACATTCCTTAAAGTCTAATTTTTATCAAAGTTTGGAATTCAAGAATGTACTTCTCACTTAAAAACTTTCCAAAAATAATATATCAACAATTATTTAAGCTTAATTTGTTAAAAAACCCAGTGGATCTGTTCAACCCTATTGGATGAAGATTTTAGGACGATTCTCGTGAAACGCATCTCAATTAAAATTTTTCAATAAGGGAGACAAGAATCAGTCCAAATTTATTAAAAACTTATTTATTTTAAATTTAAAATCGATTTCGATCAAAAGATCATCATCAGTTAACGATTCTATTAAGTCTGTGAAATTTTAAGAATAAAAATTAATAGAAAATTATTGAAAATTATTGATTAATGATTAAATTTAGTAAATGTCATAGAATAAAATAAAATGTACTCACTTAACAAAACAATTTTTTTCAAATAGTAAAGTAAAAACTTACTGTCAAAATTGTAAACTGCTAGTGCCAATTAAATTAAATGAATTATACAATAGTAAACATCAATTGATGTTTACTATTGTATAATTCATTTAATTTAATTTAATTTAATTTAATTTAATTTAATTGGCACTAGCAGTTTACAATTTTGACAGTAAGTTTTTACTTTACTATTTGAAAAGAATTGTTTTGTTAAGTGAGTACATTTTATTTTATTCTATGACATTTACTAAATTTAATCATTAATCAATAATTTTCAATAATTTTCTATTAATTTTTATTCTTAAAATTTCACAGACTTAATAGAATCGTTAACTGATGATGATCTTTTGATCGAAATCGATTTTAAATTTAAAATAAATAAGTTTTTAATAAATTTGGACTGATTCTTGTCTCCCTTATTGAAAAATTTTAAACAATTATTTAACAAAGAATATTATGTTTTGGTATTCTATCAAGCATGAAATTTTTTAAATGTAATTTAATTTCTAATTGAGTTACTAGTGGCTTTTATTATTGTGAATTAACAGGGTTTTCCGAGCAAATGTTAATATTCATTTACATAGTTCATCGTTTCAAAGCTTGAAAATATATTGGGAAATATAGGCTAGCTGTTTCCAAAAAGAGCAAGTATGTGGTAAATGGGTTTTTGTGCGTTTGACGAGACGAAAGTCATTCTAGAAATAGAAACCTCATACTGTTTTGGAAACCGTATCTCAACAAAAAAAAGAACAGTTTACCTCGATGAAGTTAGCCATACTGTTTCTAAATTATTGTTATTTACCGTGTGACTTTTTTGTGCAAAAAGTTTGCGACCCCTTGTGTACTCGTTATTTTGGTAGTCTATAACTTTGTTATACTG
This sequence comes from Diplosoma virens, assembly GCA_963680785.1. Lineage (NCBI taxonomy): Eukaryota > Metazoa > Chordata > Ascidiacea > Aplousobranchia > Didemnidae > Diplosoma > Diplosoma virens. The sequence continues at coordinate 34,596,142 of OY796888.1, forward strand.
TATACACTTAATTTTGGTCGATATTATTTGACTGTAGGGACAGATACAACACAATGTTTCAGTCTAGAGAATTTCAAAGTTTAAATTCCTTTTGTTTACCTACAAATCAAAACCCTTTTAATTTGTTCGTATTTGCTTTCGTACATTCATTTTTTTGCTGCGTCAACTTTCCTAAAAAAAGCAATAAACCCAAGATTTACGTCTTGCAACTGGCAACATTTCCACATTCAGTAAAAAAATCTTTGACGAACAGGTCTATCGTATTGTGCTAACAAACAAACATAATTTGTACTATTAAGTATTGTAAAAATTAAACTTAATGCATGTAGAAAAAATATGTTTATCAAGAGAACTATCTTAAACCTGTAAAATTTGACCTACTTTAACAAAACAAAAGTCAATCTTAGCTTACCAGAAAATTAGCAACGCCTTACCACAAATGCTTTGATAGAATATTTCAATAAAATCACAAAAGCTAACTTAATGCTTATGAATGTATTACAAATTTGTAGACTGACTCAAAAAAATAAATTATTTGGTGAAAATCCAGAAAAAAATTTAATTGTTCTTCTAATGCTAAAATTATTTCTATTTACAATGAATGTGATACGATAGTGAAACTTTATCAACGAAAAGAAAAATAAGTCCATTATGCCAATACTTTAGCTTGTGCTGACAGTACCATTTTTTAAAATATTGAAGGAATAAATCAACAGCTAAGAAACAAATATTACGTGCAAAACTTATTTCAATGTTACAGAATGTAACCAATCACTTGGAATGGAAAGTGGAGCAATTCCCGATTCTAACATCACAGCATCTTCATGGTGGAATTATAACGGTGTAAAGCATGCGCCGTACATGGCAAGATTGAAAAGAACTTCAGCAAACGAAAACGTGGGTTTCTGGGTACCAGCTAGTGTACAATACGGTAAATATTGTTGCAGCTGTTTTTATTTAGTAAATGAGTTACATGTATTTCAAAATTTATAGGCTACGTTTACTACAGAGGCAGTCTTAAAATTATAATGCTTCTATAAAAAACAATTGAACAAACTTACAAAATATTTTATTAATTTTACAAAATCTAATAAAAAGATGTAACTGCTCGTACTAAATGCTTTTGAATGGTGTTCGAGTTTTTAAGCTAATTAGGGATATCATCTGTTACAAAATAATATAAGTTTTAAAGTTTTTAATTTTGAAACGACAGAAAATGTTTCAATAAAAGTTTATTTTTAGCTATTTATTAAAATTAAAAATATTTTAAAACTCGTTAAAAAATTGTTAATGTTTGACTAAGTTGACCAGCATTTGCATTTAATAAGAAGTTTTGTTTTGTTTTTTGGAAAAATGGGAGATTAATGTTTTCAATTTGAACTTGAGAAAAGAAACATTATGTGTTTATCAAACAAAGCCGAATCTTTATCTCAGCAGAAAGCATCAGAATTAATGACAAAAAAATTGTTGTCCTTTCCTTTTTTTTCTCTACAAAATCAGTTGATTAGCTTTTTATTAAAAGATGTGCAATTGCCATTTTGTAGACTAGATACATTTATTTATGTAATGTATCAAAATTTTTTTTCTTTCACTGAGAAGTATTAACTATTACAGAAGGCTTTTAGCATTTCTATGGATAGAATTTCCACGGTAAACTTTGTTGATAAACAGAATATTGCCATAAGAGTTCATGTTAAGCATACTTATCGTTTAATGTTTTTTACACCTCCTTTGTTGCTATCTTTTCCTTATTTTAGTTTGCACAGTTAATTTACACAAAAACGATCAGTACTTAAACTTTTCTGGAATCGATTTATTTAGTTATAGAATAGGAAAACCGAATTTGCTTTACAAAAATATCACAAAACTCATTTTTTTTGCAAATGACGTAAAAATTTATGCTAAAACAGTGTTAATTCCAAGAAAACAAAAGTATTTTCTTTGAATCTTAACAAGAGTTTTTGTACGTGTGTAAGTTTTATTTTGACAAAACATTGCGAATATTTAAATTCTCGTAAAATTGTGTTTCTTTGAGAGAAATTTTGTCTTGCATTTGCAGATCTCATAAATGATAAAGTCGTGATATTTTGCAATTGATAGGTGTAATTGGATGATACGTACTGTATAATGAGATGATAAATAGGCGTTTTTATTATCTAGTCATTTTGCAGTGAATACTTATAGTCAGTTGATTATCTTGTTGAAGTGTGCAATCTCTTAAGCCATTATAAATTTTTAAAACGTTTTAAAAAATACATACTGTAATTTGAATCAAAAAATGTGCAAATGAGTGTTATCTTATTTTTTGGAAAGTTTTTAAAAAGAATGTGATGTGATAATCACTGATCACCTTAATTCTTTTCATCAGTTTTCAATAAAGTAACAAAATAAATAATTCAAAAGCTGCTGAGTTTCACAGAAGAAATTGTGAAATTAAAAAATATAGCGTAAATCTACAAAAATTATTAAAAAAACATTAAATTAAATTAAATAAACTATTGAGAGGAAAAAGTAATGAAAATGAAATTGAAAAAAAATACGTAATTGATGCAACAAAAATCAAAAATAGATGTTGTAAAAATTGCGAAATGACTTCAATAAATTGAATTAGTATAAGTTGGTTGAAAACACTCGTTCAATCAGTAGGTATATTCAAACGATTTCTTTCCAATTCCAGCTAAACTATTTTTGAATGATTTTCGAAATGCAAGAAACTTCATTATTTTACTAGTTAAAAATGTATCTAAATTTAGCTTTTAGGTTTTTTTTTCTTATTCTGTTTAACAAGTTAATGGAACAATTTAAGGCCCGTTTTCACTACGAGCGTGAAAACGACCATTCTCTGTTTCTTCTATTGATTTTTTCGCGCTTAAAATTGAAGCAAGCGCTAAGCAAAGCAAAAAAATTAATAAAACATGCAAAATATAAGCTTTTCCACGCTCGTAATGGAAACGGGCCTTTAAGAAATTAGTTGCAATTAAGTATAGGAATAAAACAAATTTTTTCATCAACGACACACAAAAAGGTCATCGGGAACAATGTGGGATTAGATCTTTTTTTCTTTTTTTGGAGGAAATGGGCATGTGCTGGGTGGTCCACTAATTGCCTGGAAATGTTTCCGTCAGTCAGATCACCAGGCTTTTGTTGACTTAGAGAGAGTACGGGCTGCATTTAGATAGTAATAGTGGGGCAAGACGCTATTTTGTGCTTAGTTGTCTGTTCCTCTACACCACTCACGCCAGGCGCCGTAGAGTCCTTGCGCATTTGTGGATTTCTGAACGGAATAGGCCAACGCTGGTTCGGAGGCAGTTAAGTTTGACTTGTACAGGTCTGGGAAAGTTAATTTTCGGTATTGTTGGGATGACATCCTTAATACGTGTATGGAGACTAGAGGCGTTTTCTTGCCACTCCATTCTCCTTCTATATTTTCCTCATCGTGCTACACTGTTGCCTGCGTGGGTAGAATTGTTTAGCAGTTCTAGTGCAGCAGACACAAAATGGGTGTCTTGATTTAAGTTTTTCATATAGGAGGTCTAATGTAGAGAAGAAAACATATTTTCTATGTGACAAAAAACTAAACATTGCGTGTAAAGACAGAATTTTTTTTGAAATCCTAAAGTATTTAGACCTGCCGCTGTTCAGAAAAACTACAGGTTACATCAATAATTGAAAACGTTTGGCTGCAATGCAAAAATTTTTTTTAAAAAACATTATATTTAAACAAAGCAAACTATAGTTTGGAAAGTTTAAAATTTTGATAAACTTATCACTAATTAACTTTAATATCTTAATAGCATAGCTGGCATATATTGCAATAAAAGGCAGTTTTAATTTCAAGGAAAAATATTGATCAAGGTTTTACAACATTTTTTAAAAATTATATTGAAAATAGTGCATGTAAATAACGTCACCACTAAAGAAACTGCTGCCTACTGGATTAATAAGTAAAAAAAAGTTAACATTTGTACTATAGCGTACGGTTTACAACATCGTAGCATGAAATCTTTCGCTGCAACATCATCCTTTATGGATAGCACACCACGCGGTAAACTCTAACTGCATTTGCTAGGCGACATATGGCGGTAAAACTCACAATATGTAGTTTTAAGCATGATCACTACGAGCTGTTAAAAAACATTTGATAATAACACTTAAACAACTTTTATTTACAGGGTGTTTTATCTTAATATACTATCACTTTATGATAACTTATATCTTAATAACTATTGGAGATATGAAAACCAAACTTTTTTTGCTAAAAACTAATGTTCTTAAGTTTACGCTTCAAAAATTTGAACGCAAAAATCAAAGAAATAAATGTTTTGTTAAACTTTTCACAAATGTTCGATGCGAGCCCTTGGTTACAGGGGATACATTGAAACTGTATTTCATTTCTTTCCAAACTCAAACAAACATGTCGGTGTCGATGACTATCAAGGCCTCAGTTATCTGAGTTTTCAGATCATCCACTGACATTGGAAGAGGAGGAGCGTAGATCAAACTTTTACATAGTCCCAGAGTAAAAAGTCACATAAAATTAGGTCTGGATATCTAGGGGGCCAATGAAAAGCACGCGATCATTATTTCCGGCACGTCCGATCCATCTGCTATGCAGAGTAGCGTTGAGATACTGTCTTACAATGAGACTCCAGTGAGGTGTTGCCCCATCTTGTCGGAAAATAAAATTTGCTTGCTCCCAGTCAAACAAAAGTTCCATCAACCAATTTTGCAGCATATCAAGGTACGCTTCACTGTTGACTGTTGTTCCTTCAAAAAAGAAAAACCCATACACAGGATTTTTGATATGGCGCAAAACACGTTCACCTTAGGAGAATCTCGCACATACTCCAGCGTTGAATGAGAATGCTCAGTTCCCCATATGCGTGTGTTGTGTTTGTTGACTTTGACAGTTAGGTGAAAGGTGGCTTCGTTGCTAAACACATGACGGTCATCAAATCCGTCTTCTTCCAACATCGCCTGCATTTGGGTACAAAAGTCTTCGCGAGCTGGTTTGTCGGTATCCTTCAAATGCTGGAGAAAATGCAGTTTATAAAATATCATATACAGGTGTTTTCTTACCACTCGCCAAACGGTTGTTGAAGACATCTGAAGTTCACGACTAGTTCTTCTGATTGCCTTCCTTTGGCTCCGCTGGAAGATGTTTCAAATCCCTTTGATCGTTTCAGTTGAAGGTGATGGGGAAATTCTTTTCCCGGTGCACAAACATCCCTTCTCTTTAAATTTCGCGTGCCATTTCTGTATGGTAAGTCGGTGTGGTGGCTGGTTTGAAAATTCTGTCCGAAATTTACGTTGAACACATGTCCACGAGTTATTTTTATCAAATTCCAAAACACAAAACGCTTTCTCCTTTCCAGTAAAAGACATTTTAAGCAAATAAGAGCCAAATTAATGGAAATGATATTTTACTCAAAAAGCTGAAATTTTGATTGTGACATAACAATGGTCTGGCAAAACAAAAAATTAGATATTTTACCTATCCAACGAAAGCAATTTTATCCTGCTACTTTTGCCAGTTACCGAGATATGAGATCTTTTAAAGTGACATATTGAGATGAAACACCCTGCATTGATTTTGTTGAGATAATATTTATCTGAGAAGACGTTTCTAGGCAAACAAATACGCTTGTGATTTTAAAACTACTTCATTACAGGCGCAATAATATTGAAAGAATAGATGCTACGTGATTAATAATTACAACGCTTAAGTGCAATGGTATTGTTAATTTAACACTGAAATACTGATTTCATTTGGATATTTTAAATCAAATTTTATCCATAGCTGCTTGAAAAAGTTAAACAAAAATGCTTTATTGCACATTTTTATTTTATTAAAAATTAAATACATTTTACTTATAAGTTTTTAAGATTTTGCTTATAAAAATAGTAAAGAGTTTACCAAAATTAAATCATAATAATCAAAGCAAGCCAGGTTGGCTTAAAGCTAAAAACATCTTATTATACAAAAGAAACTTTCTAGCTGAAATATAAATATTTTGTACAGACAAGCTCTCATTTGAAGAACCTGGTAAAATTTGGATTCAAGTTTATCTACAAACAAAAAAATTTGTTTCCGGAATCATTACTCAAAGAAGACCATCAAATCCGCTACAATACATCACATCTTACAACATTTCATATTCGCAAAATGGAATAAACTTTAAAACGATCAACACAGTAATTTTATTTCTTTTTTTATTTTGTTTGTTAACTATATAATCCTACAGACAATAAATTTCTATAAAACTTTCATTATTTTAAATTTTAAATGTATGCTTGGAACATAAATATTTTTTGCAACTCCGTAATAATTTTTTGCTTTCCATAAAACTAACAATTTTTTTGACAAACACATAAAAAGTGTTTTAATTTTGTAAATTGCAATATTATTGCAAAGAAGGTTTGTGTTTTAAGAAAAAACAACACTAAATTATTATTCACAAAATATCACAATCAAGACGCAATCTTAACATTGGAAAGATTTGACAAGCTTCCAATATTTTGTACATAACCCTATCACAATCACTCCATTGGGAAAATGTGGTTAACGTTTTGGATCCCTAGTCAATACTACGCTACATATACAGCAAAGGTATAACCTCGGTTGGGTTGTTAACTCAACAATTTTTGGAAGTTCTCGTCTTATTCTGTGGAATTCCACACTGTTGTAGGAATGCTCGTAAGACCCGAATTAAAAATTTCACCGAATGGAAATGCCTTGGATGTATTTCTTTTTATGTTCAAAGAAAAGTTTTTTTTTGCAATGACTACGAATCGGCCAGCGTGAAATGAGTTTTACAGGCAATAAAAATTTTGCAGTTCTTTGCAAAACTTACATAGTTTTTGGACGGGCAGAAAATTAACGCGGACCGGCACAAGTTGACGCGGTTTGGCAGCAAGTTGAAGAGGATTGTTTTAAACCATAGACGTTACCAGGTGAGATACAACACCACCATACAATATCCAACCTCCCCAGATTTTACATAGCACTTTAATCAGTCAAAATTTTGAAATAATTTTATCAAGATTAAACACTAAAGCAATTGATTAGGATTAGTTACTTTATAGAAATAAAAAACTTTATTTTAGACAGAAGTACAACACAAAAGCTCGTTTCCAGTGAAGACTTCTTCAACTGATCAATGTGTATTTAGATTGCATGCTTAGGGATGGAGTCAAGTTGGATTTAGTGTAGAACTGAAGTGCAGTTTATACACTAACTTTGGATTTCGGGTAATGCAGAGGTAAAATAACGTAATAGATTTATAGGAAGTACCAAACTGGCGACATTTATGCACTAATAGAGGTCTAGTTTAAGAGGTTTGAAATTATTTTATGCTAATAATAATAAATATAACTACATTGGATAGTTTATTTCAATCATACTACTGTACTTACTGACTGTTGCCTTTGCAGCTTGTATATAATAAGCAAGTATTGTAAAATAAGCAAGTACAATACTCGTGTATTTACGATGCATTTGTTGTAAACTCACTACTTCATTCAATAGTTATAAGAGTCTGCAAATTTCTTTTAGAGAGCCTTGCAGGTAACCATGACATTAAAAAATGATCTTTATAATGATGATACTGACGCTAAATACTATCTACATAATAATACAAGTAGTGCTGCCGCTAAAGAAGGCATGCAACTAAATAAAGAAGAGAACAAAACAACACCTCTCATGAAGCTGAAAACGATTTGGAAATTCTTGAAGATAATTCTACAGATGAGAAGACTGTGAATGCTGTTTATAGTGATACGGACAATAGAGAAAGAAATGTGTCCTCAATCGAAGTGGAAATGAATACTCAGACATCAAACTACAGCTAGATAACGAATGTGAAATATATAAAACCCATACTTCAAAATCATGGTTAATTGTTGAAGTGAAATAGAAAGTTTGAAATGTGTTTCAGCAAAAACTTTCAAAGATACTGTTTAATTCATACTAACAGGGAAACGAAGAAATACGCAAAACTATAAATAGATTGCAGCCTCTCAAAACATTTTTCGTGGATGAGTTGAAAGCAGAACAAGCACTTTACAAACCAAAAGCGACAAGAATAATTTTTCGGAATCAGCTAACTTATAGCAAGCCATTTTATTGAGCTGTCATGTATTTGTCGGCAGCGTGGTCGAGTGGTTAAAGCACCGGACTGATGATCAGCATGGTCTCGGTTCAAAACCCACTTGTGCCATTCTGTTGTGTCCTTGGGAAAGACACTTTACGGCACCTTCCCCTGCTTGGTGGTCTTGACAAGCAGTTCTAAATTGCAGTCATATCTCTACTAAATTACTAGCGGACAGCAATATCTTGGCATCTCCGGAAGCAGGTCGGGGTAATTGCTTACCCTATGTATAGCGCCTCCGTCGCTTTCCTGCGAGTCAGGAGGATAAATATAGAGATAAAAATAAATAAAAAAAAATAATTTGGTCAGTTTCAAGTGTCTCCTTATGTGACTTTTTTCCGACTATTGACATTTTTGGGTAGAAAAACAATCCACAATAAATTTGCTGCAGTAGCATAAGTCTGGGAGATTTTTCATTTTTATGTAAAGCATTTTCATCTCCAGATTACTGCATTATAATTCATGAATAGCTGGTGAAATATCGTAATAAAATCCCAAGCAGAAGTTATAATTCATCAAAGTCACAAAAATACTGACAGAAGATTTTTTAAGGGCGTGATTCCAATTTGGTAATTTACTTGACGTCATTTTTCACATTTGCAAAAAAGAACACGTTAGTAGTACGTAATGCGTCATTTGGTGACCGTCCGGAGGAGCCCTCGGCGGAGCGCGGTGGAGCGCTGACGTCATCATCCCGCTTACGGTTCCGAACCCTAGACTCCATGAACCAACAAAAAGTTGAAACCCTATCTTTTTAATGCTTACGTATATGTTTCAAATCAATTTAGTTTCAAATTAATATTAATAATAAGTTCTAAAAGAAAAAAATAAAATTAATAAGTTTTATTGAAAACGTTTTTAAGTTCTAGACAGTTACGACGTATTTCGTGAGCCGCGTCATTTCCTGTTCTGAATCGTATCGATTTGACCTTAAGTAAACTCTAAGTCCAAAAAAGCGATTTAATTTTTCTTTCTAACTTTAATCTCAAAGGCAATATTGGTGCACGTTTAAGCGTTAATTTTTGTTAGACCTTCACTTAATTTTTTCTTGATAACCTTAATTTTTGTCATACCTAAACTCAATTTTTTCTTAACAACCTTGATTTTTGTCATACTTTTGTTTAACTTTTTCTTGAAAACCTCAATTTTTGTCATAACTACCTTCAATTTTTTCTTAACAATCTAGATTTTTGTCATAACTTTGTTTAATTTTTTCTTAAAAAACTTAATTTTTATAACTATCTTCAATTTTTATATCTAGGTTTAATTCTTTTTCTTGATAACCTTGATTTTTGTCATACCTTTGTTGAATTTTTCTTGACAACCTCGATTTTTGTCACACTTATCTTTAATTTTTCTTAGCAATCTTGACCTTTGTTTAAATTTTTTTTCTTATCAACCTTGGTTTTTGTCATACCTTTGTTTAATTTTTCTCGGGAACCTTGATTTTTGTCACACCTAAACTCAAATTTTTTTTTCTGAAGAACCTTAATTTTTGTCATACCTTTGTTTCATTTTTCTTGAAAACCTTAATTTTTGTCATAACTTTGTTTCATTTTTTCTTAACAATTTAGATTTTTGTCATAACTTTGATTAATTTTTTTTGAAAACCTTAATTTTTTATAACTATCTTTAATTTTTTCTCGGCGATCTTGATTTTCTTATATCTAAGTTTAATTTTTTTCTTGATAACCTTGATTTTTGTCATACCTTTGTTGAATTTTTTCTTGACAACCTCGATTTTTGTCATACCTTTGTTTAATTTTTCTCGGGAACCTTGATTTTTGTTACACCTAAACTCAATTTTTTTTTAAAGAACCTTAATTTTTGTCATACCTTTATTTAATTTTCTTGAAAACCTTAATTTTTTGTCATAAATACCTTCAATTTTTTCTTAACAATCTAGATTTTTGTCATAACTTAGTTTTATAACTATCTTCAATTTTTTCTCGGCAATCTTAATTTTCTTATATCTAGGTTTAATTTTTTCTTGGTAACCTTGATTTTTGCTATATTTATGTTCAATTTCTCAATTTTTCTTTTAGAAAGTTTGATTTTTGTCATGTCTTTGTTCAATTAAAAAACTTTTTTTCTCTAAGCAACCTTGATTTTTCTCATAACTCCCTTCAATTTTTTTCTTAACAACCTCGATTTTTGTCATAACTTTATTTAAGTTTTTCTTGAAAACCTTTATTTTTATAACTATCTTCAATTTTTTTTTCTCGGTGATCTTGATTTTCTTATATCTAGGTTTAATTTTTTCTTGGTAACCTTGATTTTTGTCATAACTTTGTTTAGTTATTTCTTGACATCCTCGATTTTTGTCACATCTATCTTTAATTTTTCTTAACAGTCTTGATTTTTGTCATACCTTTGTTTAATTTTTCTTAAAAGCCTTAATTTTTGTCGTAACTATCTTCAATTTTTTCTTAACAACCTCGATTTTTGTTAGTCCTTTGTTTAATTTTTCTCATAACTATCTTCAATTTTTTCTTAACAATCTCGATTTTTTGTCATATTTTTGTTTAATTTTTTCTTGAAAACATTAATTTTTATTACTATCTTCAATTTTTTCTCGGCGATCTTGATTTCTTTCATACCTTTGTTTAGTTATTTCTTGACAACCTCGATTTTTGTCACATCTATCTTTAATTTTTCTTAACAATCTTGATTTTTGTCATACCTTTGTTTAAGTTTTTTCTTATTAACCTTTGTTTTTATCATACTTTTGTTCAATTTTTCTCAACAATCTTGATTTTTGTCATGCCTTTGTATAAGTTTTTCTTGAAAACCTTTATTTTTATAACTATCTTCAATTTTTTTTTCTCGGTGATCTTGATTTTCTTATATCTAGGTTTAATTTTTTCTTGGTAACCTTGATTTTTGTCATAACTTTGTTTAGTTATTTCTTGACATCCTCGATTTTTGTCACATCTATCTTTAATTTTTCTTAACAGTCTTGATTTTTGTCACGCCTTTGTTTAATTTTTCTTAAAAGCCTTAATTGTTGTCGTAACTATCTTCAATTTTTTCTTAACAACCTCGATTTTTGTTAGTCCTTTGTTTAATTTTTCTCATAACTATCTTCAATTTTTTCTTGAAAACATTAATTTTTATAACTATCTTCAATTTTTTCTCGGAGATCTTGATTTCTTTCATACCTTTGTTTAGTTATTTCTTGGTAACCTTGATTTTTGTCATACCTAACCTCAATTTTTTCTAGCCAAACTTGATTTTTGTTATACCTTTGCTCAATTTTTTCGAAACAACCTTGGTTTACCTCATAACTTTGTTTAATTTTTTTCTCGGCAACCTCAATTTTTGTCACACCTATCTTTAATTTTTCTTAACAATCTTAATTTTTGTCATACCTAAACTCAACTTCTTTCTAAATAATCTTGATTTTTGTCATAACTATCTTCAATTTTTTCTTAACAATCTTATTTTTTTGTCATACCTAAGCTCAACTTCTTTCTAAATAATCTTGATTTTTGTCATAACTATCTTCAATTTTTTCTTAACAACCTCGATTTTCGTCATAACTTTGTTTAATTTTTCTTGGTAATCTTGATTTTTGTCGTACCTAACCTCAATTTTTTCTAGACAAACTTGATTTTGTTACACCTTTGCTTAATTTTTTTCTTCATAACCTTGATTTTTATTACATTTATCTTTCATTTTTTTCTAAACTGCCTTGTTTTTGTTATTCCTAATTTCAATTTTTTCTTGACATTCTCAATTTTTCTTATACCTTTATTTAATTTTTTCTTGGCAACCTCAATTTTTGTCACACCTATCTTTAATTTTCTTAACAATCTTAATTTTTGTCATACCTAAACTCAACTTCTTTCTAAATAACCTTGATTTTTGTCATAACTATCTTCAATTTTTTCTTAACAACCACGATTTTTGTCATAACTTTGTTTAATTTTTCTTGGTAATCTTGATTTTTGTCATACCTAACCTCAATTTTTTCTAGATAAACTTGATTTTGTTGTTGAATTTTTATTGATAGGTTATTCGTGTTTAATAAGCAGATGTTTCATAATAAAAAACTCGTCTTTCTTCTTTATTATTTAGTAAATCAAATTCAAACATAGTTATTGTTTTTATGTTGTATGAATTTAATTTCTAGTGTTACATTTCTAGTGTTACAAGAAAAATCGGTTGCATTTTGAAAACATATTAAGATTTATTCTATCAAGTCCTATCACGGGTAGTTCTTATGTCTAAATGAAAACAAACCAAACTGAAATTATTTAATTAACTTATTGACTAGTTCGAAATCTAAAAATAAACTCTTCAAAAAGCAGGATTTTCAAAAAATACCTAAAACTTTGCTTTCAGGATACGGTTTTGCTTGGGGTAACAAACACAAATAAAGAAACCAATAAATTCACTCTTTTATCTTGAATGTTGCTAACCTCTAAGAAAAAGGTGTGGACATCAACGATGTCAAAGAAAACGTATACGGATATTAAAAATTAAACTTTTAAATTTCATTTTCCGCAACAACGTTTTGTGGTCAAGTTTTAAATTATTGCACTAGTTTAACCAAAAAATACTTTAGTTTTTCTTTAACCCAAATAAATGTTTTAACCAAAAACTTCATTAATTGATATTAAAAACTGATCTACGAATATAATTTTATACATTTTTCAGACCGAGGTTTTGTGGTCAGATTCTTAAAATTATCACTATTTAAAAATTTCCTCACATTGTAAAGTTTTTTGTATGGAAACACTAGATTCGTTTTACGTGAAAAAATTTAACTTTTTGAAAAGATTATCTTTCTTCCAAGTGTTTAATATTTTAAAGTTACGGAAACACTAGCTTAAAAAATCTAAAAAAAATTTTTCCTGAAAAGTGTACATTTCTTTGTTGCAGAAGTTTGTTAGTAAATTCTACTTTATGTTAGATTTTTGCTATTTTTTCAATACATAGCAACAATTCAAACTCAAATTTTTGTCACAATATTGTTTTCTTAATTGCGCAAATGTTGTAATTTTGTCAAACTCTTTGTATAATTGTTCCAGAGAAGCAAATATTTCGACTTTTACACGGTTCTCATTTTACTTAGTTTTTTCTTTCCAAAGTGAAAAAAGTCGCATTAAAGCCTTTAACAAAATATCGATTTGTTTGTTTTAAATACTAAGCAACAGTACAAACATTTCAAAGTAAACTAACAAAAAGTTGACTAATCAAGTTTATTAGACTCATCTCTTCATGAAAAGATGTCAATTTTTAAATTAAAGAGTTTTTTCATCTTGTAACCTAAACGTTTTCAATCTACTTTGCGTTAAAAAGGTGTTTAGCATCACAAAATTTCACGAGATTTTCTCAAGTTGAAACCGTCTTGACTGAAAAATAGCAAATTTGGCGTTAAAAGTTGTTCAATTTGCAAATCAATATCTGTTTTTAGCAACTGTTTATTCATTATGTAACCTAAATGTGAGGCTTTAAATTAATTTTTGATAAAAAAAAATCAGTCAACCTCACAAATTTTAACTAGTTTAAGTTGAAACCGTTTGTGCCTCAAAAAATCAGAAACATTACGTTTCAGCATGATTTAATTTTACATTTTTAAAATCAAACTTTTCGAAACAAACCTACATTTTACTTTATTCACGTTTCAATAGCTAAGTTTGTTGTTTCAAAAGTTAGACCAAGAAATTTTTTTTTATTTTTCAATTTGAAGTCACAACTTGTGTATTTTGTTTTACAAACCTACTCTTTTTAAACTATTATGCACGTAACTTGTAGAGCACATAAACTTTTATGTTTTCAACTGGTCTGTTAGATTTTTATTTTAAAAAATTCTCTTGGTTTTACGTAATACGTATTGTTGTCTTTAGTTATAAAAAAGTTTATCACAATTTGCTAAAAAATTTTCTTTTTCATCATTTATAAGTTCGTTTGATGGTAAGATATTAGATAAAAGTTACAATTTAAAATATTTTTATAATAGTGTTTTTATTGCTTTTGAAAACAAAAGTTCATGCACAAAACTTGAAAAATATACAGATCGTCATGAAAAGTTTTATTTAAACCACAGTGTTGTCTAGTTCACCGCGTTTTTTGTATCATAACAGCAATAAAACTATTTCTCAAGTCAACTGTTGAATTTTGCGTCATAATCACAGTTCTTCTTCTTTTTGTTATTTTCGTTTTCAACACTATCTTTGTCGTTTTTGATTATTTTCTTGTGTTTTTTGCTCCATGTCATCATTACCAACCCATGCAACTTAGTTAATTTTACACTTTATTTATTTTTGTTGAGATTCACGTGTTTGTTTTTTAGCTTTTGCTTAACTTTTTTAATTTTTTGGCAATTTTAAAAGGATTCTTGTTTTTATTTTATCTTTTCAAAAATGTGGTTATTTTTAACGGTGAAACATGTGAATTTTTGACGGTTTTTTTCTTGGTAGGTTTGTTGGTTTGATAATGTTTAAATTCAGTTCTTTCGATTAGGATTCAAAAACAAACAAAACGCTCGTAGAGTGAGATTACGTTGAAATATTAAGATTTCTTTTACAAGTGGGAAATTGCTTTAATATAAAAAAATTAAGGTTTTCAAGAAAAAACTTAAACAAAGGTATGACAAAAATCAAGATTGTTAAGAAAAATTAAAGATAGATGTGACAAAAATCGAGGTTGTCAAGAAATAACTAAACAAAGGTATGAAAGAAATCAAGATCGCCGAGAAAAAATTGAAGATAGTAATAAAAATTAATGTTTTCAAGAAAAAATTAAACAAAAATATGACAAAAAATCGAGATTGTTAAGAAAAAATTGAAGATAGTTATGAGAAAAATTAAACAAAGGACTAACAAAAATCGAGGTTGTTAAGAAAAAATTGAAGATAGTTACGACAAAAATTAAGGCTTTTAAGAAAAATTAAACAAAGGTATGACAAAAATCAAGACTGTTAAGAAAAATTAAAGATAGATGTGACAAAAATCGAGGATGTCAAGAAATAACTAAACAAAGTTATGACAAAAATCAAGGTTACCAAGAAAAAATTAAACCTAGATATAAGAAAATCAAGATCACCGAGAAAAAAAATTGAAGATAGTTATAAAAATAAAGGTTTTCAAGAAAAACTTAAATAAAGTTATGACAAAAATCGAGGTTGTTAAGAAAAAAATTGAAGGGAGTTATGAGAAAAATCAAGGTTGCTTAGAGAAAAAAAGTTTTTTAATTGAACAAAGACATGACAAAAATCAAACTTTCTAAAAGAAAAATTGAGAAATTGAACATAAATATAGCAAAAATCAAGGTTACCAAGAAAAAATTAAACCTAGATATAAGAAAATTAAGATTGCCGAGAAAAAATTGAAGATAGTTATAAAACTAAGTTATGACAAAAATCTAGATTGTTAAGAAAAAATTGAAGGTATTTATGACAAAAAATTAAGGTTTTCAAGAAAATTAAATAAAGGTATGACAAAAATTAAGGTTCTTTAAAAAAAAATTGAGTTTAGGTGTAACAAAAATCAAGGTTCCCGAGAAAAATTAAACAAAGGTATGACAAAAATCGAGGTTGTCAAGAAAAAATTCAACAAAGGTATGACAAAAATCAAGGTTATCAAGAAAAAAATTAAACTTAGATATAAGAAAATCAAGATCGCCGAGAAAAAATTAAAGATAGTTATAAAAAATTAAGGTTTTCAAAAAAAATTAATCAAAGTTATGACAAAAATCTAAATTGTTAAGAAAAAATGAAACAAAGTTATGACAAAAATTAAGGTTTTCAAGAAAAATGAAACAAAGGTATGACAAAAATTAAGGTTCTTCAGAAAAAAAAATTTGAGTTTAGGTGTGACAAAAATCAAGGTTCCCGAGAAAAATTAAACAAAGGTATGACAAAAACCAAGGTTGATAAGAAAAAAAATTTAAACAAAGGTCAAGATTGCTAAGAAAAATTAAAGATAAGTGTGACAAAAATCGAGGTTGTCAAGAAAAATTCAACAAAGGTATGACAAAAATCAAGGTTATCAAGAAAAAGAATTAAACCTAGATATAAAAATTGAAGATAGTTATAAAAATTAAGTTTTTTAAGAAAAAATTAAACAAAGTTATGACAAAAATCTAGATTGTTAAGAAAAAATTGAAGGTAGTTATGACAAAAATTGAGGTTTTCAAGAAAAAGTTAAACAAAAGTATGACAAAAATCAAGGTTGTTAAGAAAAAATTGAGTTTAGGTATGACAAAAATTAAGGTTATCAAGAAAAAATTAAGTGAAGGTCTAACAAAAATTAACGCTTAAACGTGCACCAATATTGCCTTTGAGATTAAAGTTAGAAAGAAAAATTAAATCGCTTTTTTGGACTTAGAGTTTACTTAAGGTCAAATCGATACGATTCAGAACAGGAAATGACGCGGCTCACGAAATACGTCGTAACTGTCTAGAACTTAAAAACGTTTTCAATAAAACTTATTAATTTTATTTTTTTCTTTTAGAACTTATTATTAATATTAATTTGAAACTAAATTGATTTGAAACATATACGTAAGCATTAAAAAGATAGGGTTTCAACTTTTTGTTGGTTCATGGAGTCTAGGGTTCGGAACCGTAAGCGGGATGATGACGTCAGCGCTCCACCGCGCTCCGCCGAGGGCTCCTCCGGACGGTCACCAAATGACGCATTACGTACTACTAACGTGTTCTTTTTTGCAAATGTGAAAAATGACGTCAAGTAAATTACCAAATTGGAATCACGCCCTTAAAAAATCTTCTGTCAGTATTTTTGTGACTTTGATGAATTATAACTTCTGCTTGGGATTTTATTACGATATTTCACCAGCTATTCATGAATTATAATGCAGTAATCTGGAGATGAAAATGCTTTACATAAAAATGAAAAATCTCCCAGACTTATGCTACTGCAGCAAATTTATTGTGGATTGTTTTTCTACCCAAAAATGTCAATTGTCGGAAAAAAGTCACATAAGGAGACACTTGAAACTGACCAAATTATTTTTTTTTATTTATTTTTATCTCTATATTTATCCTCCTGACTCGCAGGAAAGCGACGGAGGCGCTATACATAGGGTAAGCAATTACCCCGACCTGCTTCCGGAGATGCCAAGATATTGCTGTCCGCTAGTAATTTAGTAGAGATATGACTGCAATTTAGAACTGCTTGTCAAGACCACCAAGCAGGGGAAGGTGCCGTAAAGTGTCTTTCCCAAGGACACAACAGAATGGCACAAGTGGGTTTTGAACCGAGACCATGCTGATCATCAGTCCGGTGCTTTAACCACTCGACCACGCTGCCGACAAATACATGACAGCTCAATAAAATGGCTTGCTATAAGTTAGCTGATTCCGAAAAATTATTCTTGTCGCTTTTGGTTTGTAAAGTGCTTGTTCTGCTTTCAACTCATCCACGAAGAATGTTTTGAGAGGCTGCAATCTATTTATAGTTTTGCGTATTTCTTCGTTTCCCTGTTAGTATGAATCAAACAGTATCTTTGAAAGTTTTTGCTGAAACACATTTCAAACTTTCTATTTCACTTCAACAATTAACCATGATTTTGAAGTATGGGTTTTATATATTTCACATTCGTTATCTAGCTGTAGTTTGATGTCTGAGTATTCATTTCCACTTCGATTGAGGACACATTTCTTTCTCTATTGTCCGTATCACTATAAACAGCATTCACAGTCTTCTCATCTGTAGAATTATCTTCAAGAATTTCCAAATCGTTTTCAGCTTCATGAGAGGTGTTGTTTTGTTCTCTTCTTTATTTAGTTGCATGCCTTCTTTAGCGGCAGCACTACTTGTATTATTATGTAGATAGTATTTAGCGTCAGTATCATCATTATAAAGATCATTTTTTAATGTCATGGTTACATGCAAGGCTCTCTAAAAGAAATTTGCAGACTCTTATAACTATTGAATGAAGTAGTGAGTTTACAACAAATGCATCGTAAATACACGAGTATTGTACTTGCTTATTTTACAATACTTGCTTATTATATACAAGCTGCAAAGGCAACAGTCAGTAAGTACAGTAGTATGATTGAAATAAACTATCCAATGTAGTTATATTTATTATTATTAGCATAAAATAATTTCAAACCTCTTAAACTAGACCTCTATTAGTGCATAAATGTCGCCAGTTTGGTACTTCCTATAAATCTATTACGTTATTTTTCCTCTGCATTACCCGAAATCCAAAGTTAGTGTATAAACTGCACTTCAGTTCTACACTGAATCCAACTTGACTCCATCCCTAAGCATGCAATCTAAATACACATTGATCAGTTGAAGAAGTCTTCACTGGAAACGAGCTTTTGTGTTGTACTTCTGTCTAAAATAAAGTTTTTTATTTCTATAAAGTAACTAATCCTAATCAATTGCTTTAGTGTTTAATCTTGATAAAATTATTTCAAAATTTTGACTGATTAAAGTGCTATGTAAAATCTGGGGAGGTTGGATATTGTATGGTGGTGTTGTATCTCACCTGGTAACGTCTATGGTTTAGAACAATCCTCTTCAACTTGCTGCCAAACCGCGTCAACTTGTGCCGGTCCGCGTTAATTTTCTGCCCGTCCAAAAACTATGTAAGTTTTGCAAAGAACTGCAAAATTTTTATTGCCTGTAAAACTCATTTCACGCTGGCCGATTCGTAGTCATTGCAAAAAAAAACTTTTCTTTGAACATAAAAAGAAATACATCCAAGGCATTTCCATTCCGTGAAATTTTTAATTCGGGTCTTACGAGCATTCCTACAACAGTGTGGAATTCCACAGAATAAGACAAGAACTTCCAAAAATTGTTGAGTTAACAACCCAACCGAGGTTATACCTTTGCTGTATATGTAGCGTAGTATTGACTAGGGATCCAAAACGTTAACCGCTACACATAAAAACTGGTATGTCTTTCTGGATACCGCAAAATTGTTAGAATATACATGTACAGTAAAGGCTGAAAGTAGAGTCTAGTTATCAAGAAAACTTGCAGTGATTAAGTCAGTTTAATCTAGCATATCAGCGCTACAAGAAGATCAGCTGCTGGAGATTGTAAACAACGGCAGCCTTAAAACCACGTTCGACACAACAACTTTGCCGGTGTTCTGGGTTAAAATCATGGCTAATACCCTGAAACTACCACAACAGGACTTAAAACAGAATTGCCATTTCTGATAACCTATCTGTGTAAAGGATAGTTTTCTGCAGTGAGGACAACCAAAACAAAATAACAATGTAAACTGGACATACACAACAAAAATGTCGGATATCATTGTCTTCTATCAACCCTAGATAGAACCGTCTTGTTGCAGAGAAACAAGCTTAGGGTTCTCATTGATTTATTATTCTAATGAGTTTAGTTGTTCATGTACTTTATATTTGTTTTTTCTGGTGTATCTGTATTTCATTTTCAAAGTATATTTAAATAAACAATTAAATTACTAGTGGAGTGAACAGTCTATTTAAATTCAGTTTAAGGGCTAAGCCATCTCAAATGGAGCTAAATTACTGAATTGTTAACTTATCTACACCACATTGGCCGCGATAAAATTGCTTAACGTTGACAGGTTCTCGGCGATAAAAAGATTAAAGACCACTGGTCTAAAACACTCATTTAGGTTTTAGCAGTTTTTAAAAAAATTTTTGGTTTATTTTAGTTTGCTTTGCATGAATATGGAAAAAAACTTGAATGAACCAAGTGTGAATTGTGAACGCATTATTTTAGAAAAAATTTTTTAAAAACTATTATAGAAGTATAACCTTACGTTTCCTGCTAATTAAAACGTAAAAACTAACTTTTATAATTTTAGGTTGTTGAGTCAACACCCTGATAAAAATAAAACGGCATGTAACATAATCAGCAATAACTTTTGAATTTGAAACTTGAAATTTAGAAATGTTGTTAGATTTTTATAAAAATAACCAAAATATTATTTTTTGTTATTTCAGACATTTCAGGGAAACAACAATATAAATACTTTTGAGATAAGGTACTTTCCCGAGAGAATCAATGCATCTTATATCCGCCTTTATCCTATTACGTGGCAACAGGCTCCAGCTTTGCGAATGGAGTTACTTGGATGCGAGATTTAAACCATGTTTAAAAGAAATTTAAAATTACTTTCAGCGTAAATATTTGAACATTTTTTGACAGAGACCTTAATTCATAAATCCTAAATCTAAAGGCCGAATCAATGACACCAACTGCTGTTATTGAGAGTGTATTTTTTTGTTGGAAATTCAGAAAGCAAGACTGACGCAAAACACATTTGCAGTAGAAAATAATAATAAAGAAACTAAAAGCTGCAATCATATATGTTCAAAACGCGTACTCCGACTTACTACAGTGTAGCATATACATAGTGTAAACGCTGCTGTATCTTAAACATGAAGACACAAAATTAGAATTTGAACTTTTCTTTCATGGTTTATTCTGATTAAGTTTTGAATTTAAATTATATAAAGAAAAATGGTTGTTTTGTAAATTTTTATTTAAAGTTGTATGTGCAAATTTATCACAGAAATGCATTAAATCATTTTATTAACATCCAAAACTTCTTAAATTGTTTTATGACAAATTTAGTATATAAACTATACATGTTAATATATCATAATTAAACTATGAGATCAATAAAAAAATATGAAACACGACAAAATATCAAGCAACAACCTGTTGCTGCGAGAATTTGCGCCGGTGAAAAAATTGCTAGAGGGCGCTGCAAGCACACGACAAAACAAGCTTTTCAAGATATGAGAACAATGTCATCATGTTTTAGTACGCTATGAATTGTGTTTAAGTTTTATGTGTCTATAGTAGTTTTCTAATTACGGATATATTATAGCAATAAAACTAGATGCATAATAGATATTGATGTTTTTTTAAACTGCCATTTCTTATTAGATGATGAGTGTTAGCGAACACTCAAAATTATCTACCTGCGCAGTTCGATGAATAAGTATAACATCACTTTTTATTTTGCTGCAACTATCTTTTTTACTTATGCATTTTATTACTTAACTCAATAGAATTCGGAAAGAAAATTTCTGAAATTTTGTTTATTGAAATTTTTGATGAAAATACAGTTTAATGTTGTGAAAAAAGTTTTGCGCTTGATAAAAATTTTTTAAACTACAAGTCCATTTTGGTGAGTTGATTCAGTCAGTGTTTGTTTTTTGTTTTAATTTATTTTTTGCGGCTACATTTAAATAAAATATTTTGTTCGTTATTTGCTGTTGTAGCTAAATTGATTACTATGCAGACCTTCGAAAGTATGTTTTTACCCATATTGTAATCTTAATTAAATCACATTGTGAAACTTTTATCTGGATTTCATCTTTATTCCATTTTTACACGATAATCAGATTCAAAAGTTTAAATTTTGTAAATTTAAAACGAAATCGCAAATGTAATCTGGCAAAAAAGCCCTAAACATATGTACCAAAACGTTTTGTTTATTATGCTATAGTCCGAGCAATCTCTACAAGCAAAACCAATGTATCTTAGAAAAACGCATTTTGTCCAATAAATTGTTACACTCATTACATGATTTCAGAATGTGGTTCCTCGTGTACTGTAAATTTTACTTGAAAATATTTTCTGTTTTTCCCAACTCTTTTCCATAGAGTGACTTTTTTGCTGTTATGGATAATAAAAAGTGAAAAAATAGGGAGGCAAACGGAAAAAAGCAGTTGTTTTAATTTTAGTTGCTTTTAAAAAAATATTGCTTTAATTTCGATATTTTTCAAAACTATTTTAAGTTTATCGTTTTTTTTTGACAAAGAGAGGAAAACATCAGAAGTTTTAAGGTTTTGAGGAGCCATCAAGGTCGAGTGTCAGCAGCGTGGTCGAGTGGTTAGGGCGTCGTGATTTTGATTGACATGGTCTTGGTTTAAAACGTAGGGAAACCGGGGCGGGCAAGTTGTTACAACCTTTATTAAATTTAAAACAAAAGTTTTAAACCGCATGATATAAGTCAAAGTATTACTCAGGTTACAATTTTTTAACTTTAAGAAAATCAGGACTATTTTTTTTAAAGCTATGAGATATGAAAAAGTAATTATACGTACACTGAAATAATTTTTGAGCTTTTTTAAAAATTGACTGCACGAGTTGAGTGAGAGTTTTTTTATGGATGTGAGTGTTTTCAGTATGCCTAATGATGCTAGTTTTTTGTATAAAAAGTATTGTACTGGTAACTACTTTGAATTTGCTGCTTTAGTTGTAAATGTAGTCAAACCTAATACGGGATGAGTTGTTACAACTTGTAACAACTCACTTCAGCATGCCCTGTCAAATAAACTGCAAGTATTTTTTTTCAGTGCTGTTTATTTGACTGGTTTGATAGTTGTGTTTTTAAATATGCCTCGAAATTATAAAAGAAAAACAAATAATAAACATTTGGTGGTACAGAATTTGAAGATTGCTTGAAGTAAAAGATTTTTCTTCCCAAAGCTTTTCATCTGACACTCTTCAGGGGAAATCGTCAGAATGAAGTAGAATTGAAACCGAACTAATTTATAAAGGAAGAAAGTAGAGTTCTCATTGGCTGAAAGAGTCAACCAATGAGAGAAAGGTTAAGAAATTTTGAGAGAGTATACGAATTCTTTTTGCTTACACAGAAAAGGATTGAGAGATATGAGCAAAAAGAATTCGTATACTCTCTCAAAATTTCTTAACCTTTCTCTCATTGGTTGACTCTTTCAGCCAATGAGAACTCTACTTTCTTCCTTTATAAATTAGTTCGGTTTCAATTCTACTTCATTCTGACGATTTCCCCTGAAGAGTGTCAGATGAAAAGCTTTGGGAAGAAAAATCTTTTACTTCAAGCAATCTTCAAATTCTGTACCACCAAATGTTTATTCAAATATTTCCGTCAACGGTACAGTGATCAGCAGCTCAAATTCTTGAACAAGTTGATCAAAACACGTGGAAGAATCCGAACTCTTCTCTCTAAAACAGCCTTTCTTAAGGCTAACATTTCTCAGCGAACTTTACCGAAGTCGGTTAGATTTCGCGTAGAAAAGTCGCACGCTACCGTAAGCCCGAACATCGAGCGAGCTTTCATGCATGATGAAATTGAGAAAAACCAGTCAATGGCTGCTTTTCTCAGAACTAAATGTCGCTTACTGTGGCAAGAAGCTAGACAGTTTTTGTCTTTCTTCGACCTTGTACGATTCTGTCGTTACCTGTCAGTCATAGATGAACAAAAAGAAGCCATCAACCAAAAGAAGAACAACAACAACCTACGTCTTCTTTTTCAACATCGTTTTGGCAACCAGACAAGTTTTAAGCAGAACAACATCGTAAACTTGTCCGATTACAAACTATCAGACACTGAACGGTTTGTATTGTCCCATGGACTTTCTTTTTGCTTACCGCCCACTAGTGTCAAACGTGAAGAAATACTAGCAGACTTTGAAGTACTCTACGCTCAACTCGTCCATCACAAACCTTCGTCTGAAGAGCAGCTTGCTGCTTTAAAGGCCAGGTTGAGTGACTTAGCTCACGCTTATTGTGGAAGCCCCATTGACTTGGGTGATTTCCTCATGACAAAAGAGTGTTTTCAGGCCATCAAGTCCCTTCGGATGAATGAAGAATTTCTTATAACAAAGCCTGATAAAGGTGCTGGCGTTGTCATTCTTAACAAAAACGATTACAACGACAAGATGAAGACGATTCTTAATGACACGACCAAATTTCTTGATCTTGGACCAGTCACGAACAACGACAACACTGCTAAAATTGAATCACGGATACAACGACGATTACTTCAGCTGAGGAAAGAGTACCTAATTTCTAAGCAAGTTTATGAAGCAATCCGACCCACTGGCTCTCAGCGACCGCGCATGTATGGTCTTCCGAAAATACACAAAAAGGACGTACCCTTACGTCCGATTTTGTCTATGACCGGATCGGCCCAACATCAGCTAGCTAAATGGCTTACTTCTCTTCTTCAACCTGTTCTTGAAAACTTTTCCTCTAATTGTTTGTCTGATTCTTTCACTTTTGTAAAAGAAGTCAGAAAATTTACCTTTTCTCCTTCCTCTGTCTTTCTTTGTTCCTTTGATATTTCCAGTCTCTTCACTAATGTTCCGCTTGCTGAAACCATAGAAATCTGCGCTGATGCCCTTTACAATGACGACTCAACGGCGCCATCCTTTCCACGCAACATCTTTGTCGAATTAATGCAACTAGCCACCTCCTCTGTGGAATTTAGCTTTAATAACAACATGCATCGACAAATCGACGGCGTCGCTATGGGCTCACCGCTTGGTCCAGCTTTAGCAAACATTTTTGTTGGCTACCAAGAAGCGAAACTTTTCAACATCGCCAAAAAACCGTTGGTGTACTTCCGGTACGTTGATGATACTTTCGCCGTATTCAACAATGAAGAAGACTGCAACAATTTCTTCATCCATCTCAACTCTCTCCATCCCTCACTTCGCTTCACCTATGAAAAGGAATCTAATCACTCTCTCCCTTTCCTTGACGTTTTAGTAGAAAGGCATGATTCAGAATTTCTTACTTCAGTATACAGGAAACCTACCTTCACTGGCCAATATCTACGTTGGAACTCTTTTAGTCCACAGAAACGGAAAATCAATCTAATTCTAATTGGTACTCTCGTTCACAGAGCTTTTATGATTTGTTCTAAAAGCAAACTGGACCAAGAACTTGGCAAAATTCGTTCAATTCTTTTGGAAAATGGCTACCCGGAACGTGTAATCAATTCGGCTTTCAAGCGAAAACTTCAACAAATAAATTCTAACCTGGTCCACACAGTAAAAAAGTGCCCTGTCTACCTACACATCCCATGGATTGGAAACGTTTCGATGAGGTTCGAAAAGCAGATTACGTCTGCTGTGAAACGCTGCTTTTTCTCCGTCGAACCACGTGTTATTTTCAACACCCGACAGCTCCTTCCAGCGATTAAGAAAGACGTGCTACCTTCCCATCATCACAGCAATGTTATTTACCAGTTTTTGTGCCACTGCGATAGTCGGTACGTTGGTCGCACGTCTCAACGGCTAGAAGAGCGAATTAAACAACACGTTCCTAAATCCATCACCAATCCTCGTACCTCGGCCAACCGCCAAAGTCTTTCCCGCTCTTGCAAAAACAACATACGCCCACAACAATTTCACGAATCCGCTATTGGTCAACATCTTCTTGACAACGCCCAATGTGCCCTCCATTACAGCAACGAAAAATTTTCTATTCTCGCTCGAGGTCGCTCTTCCTTTCACCTTTCTGCTCTTGAAGCGACTTTCATTATCTCTCAATCCTTTTCTGTGTAAGCAAAAAGAATTCGTATACTCTCTCAAAATTTCTTAACCTTTCTCTCATTGGTTGACTCTTTCAGCCAATGAGAACTCTACTTTCTTCCTTTATAAATTAGTTCGGTTTCAATTCTACTTCATTCTGACGATTTCCCCTGAAGAGTGTCAGATGAAAAGCTTTGGGAAGAAAAATCTTTTACTTCAAAAAAAACAAATAAAGCTAATATGCCTTTCTCAACTTACCAAGAAGCAGCAAAAAGATTAATAAAACATGCGGAATTGCTGCAAAAAGGTGCTGCAGATTTTGATGTAAGTAAAGGCTTATGCATTAAAATTAGCTTACTTAAACTATTATTTATTAAGGTCTGTTGGTTTATAGAATAAAAATATAGCACTTAATAATTGTAATTTTTTATTTTTATTAACATTGTTATAATTGTATGACTGCCAGAGAGTAATTGTATATCGTTATCTATCTGCTTTTCCTTATAACTATTTTTTGCAATGAACCCCATGGACAGATAACATCGTTTTTGCTTTTTTTAATAGTTCAATTGTATAAACCTTTTAGTTATCTGCAATTAGTTTTTAAATTATTTATAATGATTAATTTTATATTGACTAAGTACAAACTAACCACCACTTATTACAATTTGTTATAAACCCACAATCATATTGTTGTGCTGTTTTTTGTGACTCCAAATGATAATTTTTGACACATTTGTGTGAAAATTGAAGTATATTAATTTTTTCATAACTTTTATCTTTTGTATAGCACAAATGAATTAAAATGCTTGTATAGTTTTATGAATATGGTGTTTGAAAAATAGGTTTACTCGAACTTTGTTATTTATGTTTAGATAAACTTTACCACACTTCAACGATTCTGTAAAAAAATAATAAAGTGAGAAAAGTTACAAGTGGGATATAAAGCTCCAGGTTCAATTTTCACCTTGGAACAAGAAAATTTACTTAATAATTATGTTGTGCATTCATCAAAAATTTATTTCGAACTGTCTTCTCAGCTATTTCAAAAACTGGCCTATGAGTTTGCAATTGCAAACAACATTAAACATCCAATTTCTTGAGATGTAAATAAATCTGCTGGAGCTGACTACTTTGGTGCTTTTATCAAAAAAAATAAAAACTTATCTGTTCGAAAATCAGAAGCAACCAGCCTTTCTAAAGCAACTAGCTTTAATTGAGTCAATGTCAACCAGTTTTTTGATAACTTGGGGAGTGTTTTAGACCAATATCATTTTCAACCTCGTATATATACTGTAGATGAAACTGGAGTCACCACAGTTCAAAAACCAGATAAAATTATTTCAGAAAAATGCCTGAAACAAGTTTGGGCATCACATCTTATGAAAGAGGAAAATTGGTAACTGTCGCTGTTGCAGTTAATGCAAGTGGAAATATGATTCCTCTTTTTTTGTTTTCCTAGGGCTTGGTTTCATGATTATTTTTTAGCTAAGGGTTTTGCTGGTGATGAAGGTTCTGCAAACCCCAATGGCTGGATGCAATCAGCGGACTTCTTAAAATTTATGAAGCATTTTATAGCTGTTACAAAGTGTTTAAAAATGTCCCGTGTTTTGCTTATTTTGGACAATCACTCATCACATCTTTCTATTGAGCTAATAGAATACTGTCGTCAAAAAGGGGTTGTTCTTTTGACTTTGCCACTACATTGTTTACACAAACTGCAGTCTCTTGATAAAAGTGTCTTTGGACCTTTTAAAAAATATTTAAACTCGGCTTGTAATAATTGGATGAAAAATCACTCAGGAAAGCACATGACCATATATGACATACCTCATATTGTGAAACTGACTTTACCTTTTGCAGCAACGCCTGTCAACATTCAAAATGGTTTTTCAGTATGTGGCATTTCACCATTTAATAACTACATTTTCACTGACAATCACTTCATGGCTAGTTATATCACAGACCGAGAGTGTCCTCAGGTTTTGACTATAGCTGGTGCTTCACAAACTCATCATCCATCTTCTTTCGGTAGCAATCCATATCCATTCACTTCATCAGCTCTAGCAATCCTGCAAACCCCTTCATCAGAAAATGTTGCCTCTATTTCCTCTGCTGTGATAAACCCACCAATTCATCCTTTGCCCTACAATGTTTCTTCATCAAAGGAAAAAGAAAAACTACCTTGTGAAGTGACAAGTTTTCCCTAAGCAATTCTTCCTTTTCCAAAAGCCCAACCGCAATTAAAAAAGAGAAACTTTCGCAAGCGCCGTTCAGCTGTTGTTATTCCACCCCAGGAAACAAATATTAGAAGAAAAACAAGCAAAACCAGTCAAGAAAAAAATCCCAACAAAAATATTTTCAAATCAAGTCAAACGAAAAAGTCAAAACAGCAAGAATAGTTTTGCATTATTTGGTCCGACTCTTACTCAAACTCTGCTCCTAGAGAAATTTGGGTACAGTGTCACAGTTGCAAAGGTTGGGCTCATGAAGCTTGTACCGATGCTGAGGACAGCAATTATATTTGTGAAAAGTGTGATGAGTGAATTTTTTTGTGTTCTTTTGTTGCCTGTATTGTATATATAATTTGCAACATTCAGTTTGTGCAATTATTTTCTATTAAACTGCATTGATTTGTTTCATTATTACAACATGAAACCACCTTTATATTCTAAATCACTGTGATTATAAAGCCAAGATAAAAAAAACAATTGAATTAATCATAAAACTAAACAGTTAAACTGCTGTAACAACTTACCCCAGTTGTGGGGCGAGTTGTTACAACAGACAGGTAGTCATAAAAGTAAAATTATTGTGTCATAGATATTAAGTAAAACTGATTTAAAGATGGCATTGTAATAGTGAGATCTTAGGCTACTTTGTAGAAAAAAATGAGCACCATAGCTGCAACTTCAAAAGAGCTATATTAATTTAACTGAAAATTGTAACAACACTTCCGGTCTCCCCTACTCGTGTTATTGTGTTGTGTTGTTAGAAAAGACACTTGAGAAAGAGAAAAAATGAGAAGCACGGCCGCGTTACTTTAATTCAAACTAAATATTAATATTTAAAAAGACACAAAATGTGCAGTGCAGGAACTGTTATGTAAATCATTGGGAGGCACAACCGTCCTGTATTGCTATCTATGAATTTAGCTCAATTGAGCATGGTGAATAAAAAAAACCTCCCGAAAAGAAACCTCACCAGGTCCGGAATCCTTTTTTCAATCCACTGCAAATACACAAACATGAACATAAAACAAAAATACTTATATATATATATATTTAAATAAGATACCCCTGACGCGATTCTATTTGAATAAGATACCCCTGATGATTTCTTTTATGGGTGAAACAGTCTGTAGGGCGTTTAACTTTGCTTTTATTTCCGTGTTTTTGCTATTGTATATATATATATACAATTCGAAGAGAGAATAAAGTAGCATAAGAAGTATAAAGTTTAGAAAAGAGTAGAACATGCCAATTGTGTAAATTGATTTGAATAATCAAAAACTAAAGTTGATTGTCCATTCAACGGTTTGAATTTCTTATATCAATTGATTCCAATTCTCTTGCGTAGCGTACACTCTTTCTTGATAGAAATTGCAACTGTTTTGAAGATTGTGTTTTGATTGAGAATTGATAAGAGAGCCAATGTTAATGATTGCTCTTTAGAAAAGACATGTGCTTGAACTTCCAGAATTCATATTATCTGAAATAGAAATGCTTTCCTTTAAGTAAGTAGCTCACTGAAATCATTAAATTTAGGTCTTATTGAATATTTGATTATACACTATTTACGGATGTACAAAAATATTGAGAACGGTCTTGGATTTTTAGAATCCATATAATTGACACCAGCCAAATCACCCTAAAGAAAACATTTTCATAAATATAATACAGTCTAAGAATATGAAGCCTCACCAGCAGACAATGGCACTCCACACATACAACAAATGCAACTCATGAATTATCGGACGAACCGTTTATATATTTTATTTAATCATTTATGCTATTTGTTCACAGGCCCAAAAGCTGCCCCACAGCGACGCACTACTGTAAGACCACGCCACTACAACCGTGCATAAAGCCGGCAATATCTTCATGCACTGTCCAGTCACGGTGCCGAAGCGACAACGCGCCATTAAGACGTGATCATAGTTTTATAACTCAATTTGTAAAATCTTTTATTGATTCTTATTTATATTGTTTTATTGAGTACGAATTTTTAAAGACTGTTTCTAAAACATTTGAAAGTCTGGTTGCTAGTTTTTAAATTGCCTGGGAGAGAATTCCAAATGAAAGGGTCTGGTAGGAGAAAGATTGTTGTTGAACAGTTGTTTTGCAATGATGTGTTATGTATTGAGCTTTGTTTCTTGTATTGTATTTGTATGGGTTTGAATGCAAATTAGAACTATAAGCAGGAGATTTGTTTCCACCTTGTACGTATTTGTTTAAACATAAGGTAACGCAGTTTCCAATTTATTTAATTGATTTATTTTAAGATGTTGCATTGTTTCATAATGCCATTTATGTTGGAACAATAGGGCAATTCGAATACCATTTTCAATTATTTGTTACAAATTTGCTGAAGCTTTGTAATTAGAATTGAATTACCAAAACATTAGTTTGAAATGCAATATTGGAGGTGACTGTTAATTAGAGAGTGATACAGAAGGTGTAGTGAATCCTTGTTTACAAGTGATTTTATTTTGCACACTACACCATAACAGCTTCTTAGCTTTGAAATCAAGTATTTCATGTGTAGACTCCAGGAAAGATTATTGTGAATGAATACACTCAGAAATTTTAGAGAATTTACCTGATCAATTTGTCTATTTTTTATTGACAAAGAATGTTTACGTCCAGCATTTGAGTTTGCAGTATTAAAAAGCATAAATTTAGTTTTTTCAATATTTATTGACAATTTATTAAAAACTAGCCATGGATCAATTAATTCCATCTCTGATTGCATGAATTGGAATAGAGTTGACGTATTTTTATAGCTAGTCTAAACAGTTTTATCATCAGCAAATATAATGGTTTTGCTTTTAGTATCAGTATCAGTATCATTATCTTTTATTTCAGCAACGCTATAAAAAACATAGTGAAGTAGGAAATTTGTAAGTAGTAGAAAGCAGAACAGAAAAAGGAAGAGGCAACAAAACGATAAACGTTATGACATGCAATCGAGATAAGAAGAGATTTTTAAGAACAAATGTGCATGGTTGCAGCAGCAGTCAAGCAATTGTTAAAATTATTCACTTATATAAGAAACAGAAGTGGGCCTAAAATAGATCCTTGCGCAAAACCCATGGTTTGTCGTCGTCGTCATCGTTTGAAGGGTATCCACTACAGGTCAGACACAAACAGGACTGGGGCCGAGGGTTTATCCTTTTACTACCCCAGACTGCTGGACTGCCTGAATCAGATGCTGACAGTGGTGCTATTAAGCCAGCATCGAGTTTTGTCATCCAAAACCGTTAGACCTCGTGCTCCATGTGGTGCCCGATGTATAGGGCACGCTGTTAGTACATGGTATGTGGTTTGCTCAGAGGCACCACACTCGCAACTCGGTGAAGGAGCGAGACCCCATTTGTGCATGGACGAATGGAATCGCCCAACATCAGTCCGCAGGCGGTTGAGCTTAACCCAAGCTACTCGGGGTAAGCCCATTCCAACAGGCCTGGCACCGGTCTCGGGCACAAAAGCACGGAGCCTGGAAGCATTTTCACAGTACTCCGCGTTCCATTTGTGATTTGTCCATTCAGAAGCGCGGATGCTAAGAGTGGCAAGGTTGTCCAAAAGACTCCGCGCACCTGGCACAAACGGGCGTCTGGATCTTAGTCTCACTTGGCGATTATCTGAGTAGCCACTTAAAAAGAACATGCAAGATATGATCGGGGTCCAGAGATCCATGGTGAGCCAAGGAGAGTGTCGCTCCCATTCGGTGAAGCTCAGCTGGCTGGATGCCTGAGAGTACAGGTAGGTGGTCCGTTGGAGTGGGACGCAGGCATCCAGTAACTATGCGCAAGGCGTCATTCAAGACACTGTCAATGAGACGAGTGTGAGCACTGCAACACCAGACTGGCGCACAGTACTCAGCTGTTGAGCGGACTAGAGATAAGTTGGCTATGCGTAGTGTTTTAGCACCAGCACCCAATCCCGAGCCCACGAGTCGCCTCAACAGTGTGATGCGCGAAGATAGTTTTTTGCACGATGCCACTAAATCGTGACAAAACGTGAGCAATCTGTCCAGTTTTACCCCAAGATAAGTAGGCGTTGGACAGAACGGTAAAAGTCTACCATTGTTGTAGACCTTTAGCTCACGTTTGGCCTCTCGGTTATTTAAGTAAAAGGCTGCCGTCATTGTCTTAGTGTGACTGAGCTTCAACCTCCAAATCTGGAGATACGCTGAAAGTGTAGACATGTCTTGGCTTAAAGTCCCCTCCAGTCTGCTCGTTGGGGAGCAGTGGATCGATTAATGGTTTAACGCGGGCGTAAATAAGCCTCTCGAGGATCTTGTAGGGGACACAGACCAGAGATATCGGTCGATAATTCTTTGGGTCCCAACGGGCTTTACTGGTTTTGGGATCGCGACCACAAGCGCTCTTCTCCAGATCTTGGGAATTTTGAGTCGGCGCAAACAGGAACAAATGAAGTCACGTAACCAGGACTTCAAAGCTTCCAGCATGGAGTATAAGCTCTGAGAAGATGGAATCAGGACCCGGAGCTTTACCTGGTTTTAAATGTTAGAGGACAGCAGCAAATTCTCTCTGTGAAAAATTGTCAGAGATATTTACTGCGTTTGGTGTTGTGGCCCTCCATAGGACAGACACTTCTTGAGAGACAAGTCGAGATGACTTGCGATCAACAGCCTCGTATTTCCCATTTTTAACCAGCTGAGATGAAATAACATCGGCTGAAACGGGACAGTGACAAGGAGAGTGTCGTGACCTACCCGTAAGGTTGTTCAAAATACTCCACGCGTTTCGACTAGAGTGTGAAAAGTTGATGCTCTGAACTGCTCAGACCCTCGATCCCTCCGCTTCCTGTCAAGCTTGGCAAGCAAAGCTCTAGCAGCCAAGCTCGAGTCGTCTCCCTGAGAAGACTGCAGAAAAGTTTTATAGAGGAATTCACACTCTGCATCTCAACACGAAATATAGTTGTTTCGATACCCGCGTGGGATAGTTTTTTTGGCTGCTTTCTTAATGGTGTTACAGAAGTTCTGGTAAGCCGCATCCACATCAAGTGAATCAGGCGGCAACAAAGTCTTTGCGAATTTATTCGTCAAAGCAATGTAGTGACTCCATTTGGCCTTGCGGAAGTTCCATCGCTTAACAGGCATGCTTGGCACTGCCATAGCAAACCTTGGTGGTGTAATAAACGAAGGTCGATGTTGTAATCTGGGAACTTGTCAAGGACACGTCTATCCGGTAAGTGAATGTTTGGACCTACGCTGGCGAAAGCTAGATCTGGATTGGTGCCAGTGTTCCAGCGGCCAAAATAAAAACTGGCAGCGTCCTTGGCATTATATAGTAGGGCAAGACAATTAATACTTGCCAGCCAGCCAAGCACTCACCGTCCGGACTGTTGTCGTCGTAACCCCAGTCAGCATGACAACAGTTAAAATTGCCAGCGTACAGACAGGGGTGAGGAAACACTGGGAGATCCAGTGTTTGCAATCGCGTTGGCGGTGGCTTGTAGACGTAGACTATTTTATAGCCATCAACGTCCACACACAGCCACTCAATCTCCGATGTCGGTGGAGATTGGTCCAAAAGCGTGTATCTCAGTCGCTCGTGGAAAAACGTGGCAAGGCCATGCTTCCTGCTTAATGAAGACCCAGCTAGTTGGTAGTTTGGTAGTACCAACTTCTCTGAATCAGTGCAGTGGGTCTCCTGCAATAGGATGACGAGTGCCTCAGACTTCATAGCGAGGTGATGAAGAACGTTCATCTTGCTTGCAGTTAGGCCTTCGATGTTCAGCTGAAGAATAGTGGGTCTTCGGAACTTGTTGGCAATGTGCCCTGAAAAAGGCAGTTTTCTCCTTACATTTCCCCGTCCTGAACAGGACGTTTGCCGGCTAGCAGACCCACACTGAACATTGGAATGGGTGGATACCCTTTCGTTTTGTTAGGTTTGGTTTCGGTCTGTCATTTTAACAGCAATGAACAGATTTACTCACGGCCCAGGCTGCGTGAAAGCACCTACCATCTGGCCATGGTTGATAAATTGTTTGTGGATAATAAAATACCAGAACATACAGTACAACTTGTTGTTTTCTGTTGAGTAAATAGTTCTTGAACCCGATATATGCTTGTCCTGTTATTTCATAATGGTAGAGTTTTTTAGTAGTATTTCAATGCAAATTGTGTTAACTGCTTTTGATAAATCCAAAAAAATAGCTAAGCCTTTTTTGTTTTCGTTGAAGGAATTGATGATGCCATTTATAAGAAGCGAAATAGCTTGGGAAGTAGAAAATTTTTTTCTAAAACCAAATTAATTTTCGAAAAAAAATTATGTCTTTTTATAAAGCTAAGTGCTCTACAGTACACTATTTTTTCTAAAATTTTGGACATATTTGAAAGTAAGCTATGATGTGCCTATAGTTATTTATGTCATTAGCATCACCCTTTTTACATAAGGGTATGACCTTGGCAATTTTGAAATCACTAATTACTTTACCAGTAGAAAGAGAAAGGTTGAATATATGTGAAAGTGATAATATTATCAGGAGAAAATTTTAGTAACTTAAGTGGGATTTCATCAAAACCTGCACTTAGTTTTGGTTTGCTGTTTGTAAGTATATTTTTTTGCTTCCATAGGGAAAGTAGGCCAAACATACATAGTTTCTTGAATTTTGTTTCCAAGGTATTCAGAGTAATTATTTTCATACTTATAAAGTGTATTAGTACAGGGTGGGGCAGAGCAACTTGCTTATTTGGAATATCAATTAATACACAAGTAATGCAGTTATACATGTAATTCTTTGAACTACAACTAGTACAACATTTAAATTTTATTTTTTACAAATTTTAAAGATAATATCAGTATGATATTATCTTTAAAACTTGTAAAGATGATATTAATGTTTTAGGGTGACCTTGCTGTTTGTGGGAGGCCAGATTTCTTTTTCTTTACATAACCTGTTTCCCTAAAGTTGTTTACCCATGAAACAATCGAGTGCCGGCCAGGAACACAACCACGGGGGCAATATTGAAATGTCTACAGAATGCACGTTGCGTTGCGACGATTGAGCGACCGCTTGAAAAAAACGCTTTAACAGCGAAACCGCGTTCCAACTTCGTCCCCTCCATGATGCTCATTCAGGTTTCTGAAAAATAAACAAAAAATAAGTAACGCACGTTAAGAACCAAACTTTAAGTCCTACCATCCACGGAGCAAACATCGCTTCAGTGCGCCAAATTTAAATAAGCAAGTTGCTCTGCCCCACCCTGTATATTTAAATGCAATAGATGAGAAATGGTTATTGAATAGGTTAGCTAGTTGCTGTGGATCAGTTATTTTGTTGGTATTTGCGTAAATAAATCTACACTTAGGTATATTTTTTTTCTCCAGAAGGCTATTGAGAGTCCTCCAGGTAGCTTTTATGTTGTTTTATTAGATTTTTGTTTATTTTTAATGTGCTCTTGTTTTTTTGTTGAATCTTTCAAAAATAAAGATTTCGAGCTTTTGTAAACTGTCTTTTTGTTTTAGGGGATTTTGTTTGAATGTGTTTCTTAAACAATGCTTTTTTGTTGCACAATAATTTTTTGAGCTCATCATCACACCAATTATGATTCTTTTTATTGTCTTTGATAACCTGTTGTGGAAAGTATTTGTTAAACAGCTTCATATAATCTTTCGAAAGTACCTTGAAGCTTATATCCGGATCTGTTTTTTTTAATACTGGGTCAATATTGACTTTTTGAAGTTCATATTGAAAAGAGTTAGTTTGGCACTTGAAAAGAGTCTTTGAATCTTAGGTTCAGATTGAGGATCAATGCTGTTTGCATAACTCAGGAATAAGGGAAAATGATCAGAAAAGGAACGAGTTATTATTGCTGACATTGGTCCAGATGTAATCAATCAGTGATCCACTATTTGCATTAAATCTAATTGGTTTTTTAATAAGTGGTATAAAGCAGTTTTCCAAGAGCATATCTGCATAGTTAGCTATGTGTGGATCATTACAATTCAGTAAATTATAATTGAAATCATCAAATAGAAAGCAGGGTTTGTTTTTAATTGATTTGAAAATATTAATGAGGTTCTCAAGAAATAATGCATAACGTTTAGAGTTTTTAGATGGTGGTCTATATATTACACCACAGATCAATGTTGAATTATTGAATTCAATTTCAATAAATAATGATTCAAACATTTTTTCATGCATTATGGTTAAATCTGATCTCATTGTAAAGTTAAGTGAACAATTAATATATAAACCAACACCTCCTCCTCTACGTTAAGACCTTGAATTTGAAACAAACGTGTAATTACAGAGGTTAGTATGTGGACCGGTTTGATTTTCTTTAAGCCATGTTTCTCTTATTGCTAAAATACTTGCCTGTACATTAATGCAATGCAAAAAGGTTTCCAGTTTTGAGAAATTATGAATATTATTTAGTGATCGTATATTTAGGCTAAGTTCAGTGAAAGAGGTTTTAGTTTTTTGATTTGATAAAAGTTTGGGTATTTTATCACTAGAAATATATTGTTCATCATTCAAGATTGAGTCATAATATTTGTGGTTAGCAATTAAATAAAAATTTTCATCTGTCTCGTAGAATAAATCAAAACTGTCAAAAACTAAACCAGGTCCAAACTTGCAATAAGTGGTAGATCCATTGCAGAATCCAATAAACTAGAAAAATTACTTTGAAAGTCATTCTTAACAATAAATCTGAGCTACTGTAAATAGCATCAACTTTAACGTTTTAATCAGTCATCCTAATAGTCTTCAAATCAGTTTATAAACGTTAGGGTCAACATAAGCGCAATGTAGCCTACTTTAATGTTTGTTTGGTTCTACAATTTTTTGTACTCTGGCATATTTTGCAGCTAATTCTTGTAAAATTTCTAAGATTTTAAGACGATGTTTGAAACGTTTAGTAGTGTAAAGCGTTTTCTAGAGCGCTTGGATCGACGTCAAACAGTTAAGTTTTCATATTTTGTTAATCCTAATGCGGTCATCGTTCAGATCTCTATTAAACTTTTATAATATTAGTTTAATTGAAATGACAACATTTTAAAAATTTTAATAACACTAATAAAAGTTTGGTATTTTTATAGATAAGATTCAGCACGATTTTATGTTTCAAACCTTGACTTTCTATTTGTAATTTTGCCTGCTGAATAAGATGGTGATACTTAAATTTGTCGCAAATTAATCATCCCTTTTTCAGCAGCAGGATAGAATAAAGAAGAAACCAAGAAAAAAGGGTCCCTCAAAAAGTGATAGAAAACGCAGGGGGATCCGGATTAGTTTCCTAAACAAAAATATTGTTGAAATCGACAAAATTTTACTTGTTCGGGGAAAACAAAAAAGATCGCATTTTGAATCAAATTTGGCTGTTCGGAGGGATCAAGAAGTGATAAAAAACGCAGTGGGATCCGGGTTAGTTTCATAAACAAAAATATTGTTGAAATCGACGAAACTTTACTAGTTCGGGGAAAACACAAAAAAGGTCGCATTTTTAACCAAATTCGGCTGTTCGGAGGGATCAAAAAGTGATAGAAAACGCAGTGGGATCAGGGTTAGTTTCATGAACAAAAATATTGTCAAAATCAACGAAACTTTACTTGTTCGGGAAAAACAAAAAAGATCGCATTTTGAACCAAATTTGTCTGTTTGGAGTGATACAGCTGGTGTACAAGAAAAATGTTATAAAAGTGATTTTTAGGTTTTCCTAAAATTGTGGGTGGGGTTTCAGAGAGTATTCCCTCTGAAACACTCCTAAAAATTATTTGCGACGCTTCTAAGTGCCAAATTTGTTCTCATCACAAAAAAAAGGATAAATTAGTCTTGAAAAATGGCCTAAAGTAGTGCTGTTCCTTAGCTATAAATTTATCAAAAGTTTTAATAACCCTAATAAAAGTTTTAACTAAAATTAAATTAAACTTAATGTCTAAAAATACAAGAATCAAAGGTAATTTAACAAACAGTATGAAAATATCTTCAGCAACTTAAAATAGTAGCAATTGATAAACTAAAACTGATAAATTAAAACTAAATGTAAACTAACAAAAAAGTTAATAAAATTTGGGTGTTGAAGAAGAAGTGCAACGCGGGGCAATATTACAAACAAATGCTGTGATTAGTAACATGAAAAGTTCAAAAACTAGATCGAAAGATGTTTTGTTCTTTCTACATACAAATTTGAAATTTCCAACTATTAAAATAAGAAAACAAAAGTAATATAAAGGAGAAAAAAAAAGAAAAATCTGTTTAATTGAAGGGAGTTAAAGAGCACTGGGAATTTTAAACAAGACTGAAATCGTGCTGTTGAAAAACCATTTACAAAGTTAGTTCTTCATATTAATCGTATTTTGAAAATATAATGAATTTCGCTTAAAAAAGCTTTCCAGAATAAGTCCTTCTTCTTTTTTTGGCCTTTTCCTTTAATCAGGGATAACCACAGCGTATCATCTTTCTCCAAGCCATCCTGTTTTCAACGTCCGTCTCCTTCGCACCAACTTCCCCATATCTTCTTTTACTACATCTAAAAAATTCTCTTAGGTCTTTCTCTATTCCTCTTTCCCGGTAACTCCATTTCCATCTTCTTTCTTCCTACATACTCTTGGTTTCTCTTCATGACATGTCCATACCACCTCAGCCTGCCATCCCTCATTTTCATTCCTAACCGTTCTACCTTAACGGTACTCCTGATCGTGCTCGTTTCTAAACTTATCTTTTCTCGTCACTCCCAAAGCAAACCTCAACATTTTCATCTCTGCAACTTCCATCTCTTCCACCTATTTCTTTGTGGCCACCACCGTTTCAAGTCAATACACTGTTGCTGGTCTCACCACTGAGCTGTATACTTTTCCTTTTACTCTAGCTGGTAGCCTCCTGTAGGAGATTACTGCTGATACTTTTCTCCATCCGTTCCATCCTGTTTGCACTCTCTTCTTTACCTCCCTCTCACAATCACCACTTTCTTGCACCGTTGATTCCAAATACTTAAATTCCTTTACTCTTGGCACTTTTGTATCCTCCATTTTCTCCATTTATGCACAAATATTCCGTTTTTGACCTACTTACTTTCATTCCTTTTTTTCCAATGCAAACTTCCAGGATTCTAGTCTCTGCTCCGCTTCTTCCCTGGTATTCTTGCAAATCACAATCTTATTAGCAAACAGCATCGTCCATTATGGTTCTCTCCTTACTTCATCCGTTAGCCTGTCCATTATCACTGCAAACAAGAATCAACTTAACGCTGATCCCTGGTGGAGTCCGAACTTGACCTAGAAATTTTCTGTAGCTTCTATTGCACACCTCACCACTGTTTCGCTTTCTGCGCACATATTCTGTAAAAGTCGCACATACTTTTCCACTATTCCTGATGTTCTCATAAAATACCACAGCTCTTCTCGCGGAACCCTTTCGTAAGCTTTCTCTAGGTCCAAGAATACACAATATAGCTCTCTTTGACCTTCCCTGTACTTTTACATCAACATTCTTAAGGCAAACATTGTATCGGTGGTTTCCTTTCCTGGCATAAATCCATATTGTTGTTTGCTGATCTCCACTCTATCCTTTAACTTGGCTTTAATAATTGTTTCCCTTACCTTCATTGTGTGGCTCATTAACTTTATTCCTTTGTAGTTTCCACAGCATGCGTTGTAATCATGAAATTCAGGTATATATAAATGCGTTATAAGCATGAATTCCAGGATAAGTTCAGGGCTGAAAAAAATCATTCAAAAAAATTAGTTATGGTCTCAGCAAGCAGCTCTAAATTTTAGTCAATAACATTTTAATAAAAATAAATAAACTAAATAAACAAAATAAACGTTTCAAAACTGCAATATTTGGCATCTATAAAAGCAGTAATTGCATGACGGTTGCTCAATGTATAGCGCCTCCGACGCTGTCCTACGCGTCAGAAGGATAAATATAGAGATAAAATTGAATAGAAAAACAATGAACTTTGTTATGTAATCTGTTTGAGTTAGTGACAAAATAAACTCCTTCCTAATCCTAATAACAGCTTTTTCCCCAACCGCTAAACAACCAACCTACAAAGTAAATTGCTTCTCGTATACTTGCAACATCTTCCATTTTCCGTTATATAAAACCTATATTCAAATGCATTTTGAAAAAGTAATTAAGCCATAAATCAGTGCGATACAAAAAACTGCATTCGAACTGAAATCATTTGAAAGCTTCATTTTATTCTAAATCAGCAACTTAGTAATTCTTCTTTATTTAAACGTCACGAACTCTACGCAGCTGGCGTAAACTACTCTACGCAAT
Source organism: Diplosoma virens (assembly GCA_963680785.1). Taxonomy (NCBI): domain Eukaryota; kingdom Metazoa; phylum Chordata; class Ascidiacea; order Aplousobranchia; family Didemnidae; genus Diplosoma; species Diplosoma virens. The sequence continues at coordinate 34,636,020 of OY796888.1, forward strand.
ATCAAATAACAATAAAGCTTTAGGAAGTGTTACAGGTTTTAAAGGTAAAAGAATGCAGTTAAAGTTATTAATATATCGTTTGACTTGATCATTTAACTACTAAATCCAACAGTCATTGTGACAACAATATAATTAGAAAGAAAAGCGACAAAGCAAAAAAATATTTATGATAGTTATACTTTTAAACTATATAGAAATTAACTTGTTTAAATTAAAAATGTAGAAAGATTAAAAGTAAACATTAATTTGTTTATATCAAAATTATTTTGATGTTACAGTCTAAACAGTTTAACAGAAATAATAATAGGTATATTTAAAACAAAAATACTTGCTATATAAAGTGTGCTTCCATAATAGAAGTGAAAGCTGAAAATAGAAATTTAAAAAAGTTCTATAGATTACAATAACCTCATTATGACCAAATATTTTAAACATTTCTTTTAATTGTTTATTATATATTTATTTGAATTTGATTTTTTATATATTTTCGAGCATTTTTTTCTATAATTTTATGATTTTATGATTTTTGTAAAAGCTTAAAAGCCACAAATTTTGTTACGTGTCTTGATTAATGTGAAGTTGAATATAACTCATTTTCGCAAAATTTTGTTACAAACTTCGTTCATAAAAAAGTAATTCGCCAAATAAATCCTTACGTTTTGAAAAATATTTGTATTTAACACAAATTGTAAAAAATTTAATTAAAGTTTTGGAAATTTACCTCAATCAAAACTAATTTGAAACTTCAATCGCTCTACCATGTAGTTATACGGTTGTCGGCGGGTTAGCTCAGTTTGCTAACTTTCCAAATTGCAAGCATAAGAACGCTTCCGTTTTGCCTTTGAAAAACACGCTTGCAAAGAATTTTTTTGTGGTTTATATTATATATAATCACTGATGAAACTAAAAGGTGTGTGAGGTTATTTTATTTAAGCACATCCCAATAAATAACTTTTGCTTCAAATTATTCAAATTTTTTGTTTTTCTAAATTTGATCCGAATCAGTGTATTTCAACCTTTTTAACATTGCAGACCGCTAAAACTAGAAAACAATTGATGTTGTCCTGCAGTACGTTTTTATTTCATTTGAAAAAATAATATGTAAAATGAAAGTAAAAAAAAAAAATACTTCACTGTGATAATAGAAGTTTTTTTTTTTTTTATATGAAGTGTGAAGAGAATATATGAAGTAAAAAACAATTAAAAAAAAGTTTTTTTATTTTGGGCGTTTCGAAAAAGCCCTAAACCTTTTTACAGCTAGGCTCAATTTCAATTTATGACAATTATTAATCAAGCAAATTAGCAACAATTTAAACCTAACAAATTGAAAATCTTTTGTAAAATTTGCACCACCAATCTGAAAGAGTTTTGTGGTCCACTGATTGAAAAGTACTGATTGAAACAATTTTTTTTAAATTACGAAATAAAGCATTTTAATTTTAGATTTTAGAGACTGTTAAAAGATTTAAAATGTTGTTTCTGCTTTATTTGTTTTTTTTTATGGCTCCAACAAAGTCAAACAAATTTGCTGTTTGTAAATATGCCGAAGCGTTGCATTATGATGAAACCAGGTCAAAAAATTTGATTAATGCAACAACTTATAAATCCGAAATTTCCAACGACCAAAGTGACAAAGCAAAAGAAGAAAAACAAGTCAAAACTAACCTTAGAATTGTAAACAAGACTGAAATAAACATGTTGAAAAACCAGTTACAAAGTTAGTTTTTCATGTTTATTGTTCTTTAAAAATATATGAAAGTTTTTTTACAAAGAAATTTTTTTTTCGCAAAAATTTTTCGTGCCAAAAATTATTTTTTATTTTTCAACAGATCCATCAAAAATCATCAAAATCAGAATCAAAAACCTCAGAAAAATTACTTGTTTTTAACACGTCACAGATGAGCCAAAGATCAGCACAACAAAAATTTTCTTTATTAATTTAGTTTTAAAAATTTTATTAAATCAATTTAAAAATATAAAATCGATTTTTGTTAAGAAAGCAGACAAAAATAAGCATTTAAAGTTTATTTTGAATTACATCTTTTATGTTGTAAATATTCAAAACTCAATTTCAAAACTAAAAATTAAAAAACTGAAACTGGAATATTCAACTCTATCCATTCAAAGTCGCAATCATATACTATTATCGCTACAAACAACAAAGTTCCTAAAACGAGTCAAAAAAACAACAAGATGAAAATACGTTACGTGAGCAAAATCTAATAAAATTGAACAAATAATTATTGCGTAGAACTAGACAGAACTAGCCAACAGATTAAGGTGTTTGATTTTAGTAGAAATGTTTTATTAAGATTGATAGTTACTTTGAGTCAAAAATATTCTTTGATTTCATAAAGATTTTTATCATTGGTATAAGCAGGTTCATCATGAAAATACCATCATATTAGTCAGATAAATCATTCATTAAGTCATTGCCATGTTTTGTTCCGTAATCAGCGAAACTTTTGTTAACTTATCTCTTAAGTTTGTGTTTATTTCAAACATTGTTTTAATATATGTGGTGTCCAGACGATCAGAATGAAATTTTTTTATTTGTCCCATGCATCCCTAGATACGACTGAAAAATTAACATTGTTTAGCATATAATTTATAGTTTTAGAAATTTAAGTTTTGTTTGAATGCTATGATTTGGTTCCCTGAGCAAATATGTATGAGTGCTCATTGTTTTATATTTTTGGAAACGTTAATAAACGTCTATTAATAAAAGGCTTATTAAAAATTTAAACATATATAAACTTAACATTTATTAAAGCAAAAACAATTTAAAATCTACAATGTACCGTGATTTTTTGATGTTTTTTGTGTTTTTTCCATAAGACACGTATGTTACAGAAGCAAAGCTGCCACATACTATTTTATATTGCTTTTTGGCAATTGATAATTTGTGGTTTTGTATTTACGCAACTTTTCAAAAAAAATTCGATTTTTTTCTTTTTTATTAATAAGTATTAGCATACGGAGTAGCCGATATAGGTTTTTAACAAGATGATTAATAAAAATATTTAATAGGTTAAGGTAATCCATCCATTGGCTTGCTACGTTAATAATTTCAAAAACAATTTCGATTTTCAATATTTATCTATTAATTTATTGATATTTTATTGGAATACCAAGTTGTTTTTATTAAGTTTACAAAGACGTATAGCTTTACAAAAAATATACAGAAAAAACATTAAAGAGAGAAAATATAGTTGAAAACATATGCCGTTAAAAAGACTTTCTGTTAGTGAAGGTTTTAGTGGGTGGTAGGTTTTATAATATTTTTGGTAACATCCCTGCTATTATACGAGTATAGTAGATTTTATCTTTGAAAATAATTCGCAATCGTCAATTTTTGTCGAAAAAATTACAATTTTAACATTTTTTGAACTGATTTAAATAACAAATATTTTGTTATTATTTCTTGAAAAAGAAAGAAATATTGTTTAGTTTACAGCCGATGTATAAGTATACATAAAAATGACAATACAAGCAAAATTATCTACCAAAACGCTGTTTCAACTACTGAAGTATCGTCAATGACATTTTCTTTATGCAAGATACCGAAAAGTAAAACTAAAATTGAAAAAATGCAAATGTAAAATATTAAGAAAATTTTGCATAAACTTATCTAAAAATTGAAATTTTAAATGTTTAATTGAACATTGAAATTGAAACGCATGACATTGAAACCTATCACTATTATGTCAAATTATTACGTCAAAGACATTAAACTGTAGCTTTGTTGTTAAAAACTATTTCATCAAATTACAAAATAAAAAAAACTTCAGAAACATATAAAAGAATATTTTCAAAATCAAACCACCATTACTTTTTGAATAATTTTTTATGCAGGTACTTATGGTTCTTAATTTTCAACTCAATATTTCTTTGCAATTTTTTATTAGCAAACAAAGACTAATGGTAGTTTTCTCTTTTACTTTTCTAAATAAGTAAATTTATATTTAAATTTTACTGATGTAGTTTTTGCCTATAATTTTCCTGTTGGTTCGAAATTAGCGCAATATCGTATTAGACATTTAAGTAACACTGTAATGTTTTTAAATAACGAAATCAATTATGGTCGAAATCAAATAAAAGTCTTAGTACTTTTGCACAATAATATGTCATTTTCTTTATGGTAAGAACTTAAATTACCGTTTTGTGGGCAATGATTGTTTGAATATATTGAACAGCAAAAGCGATTCGGGTGATTTCTTTTAAACTTCACTCGGTTACCAGTTGATTTCAGCTCTCCTTTTCAAAGTATTATTATTGTTTTTGCTAACACTAATAAGATTTTTAAAAATTTATTTATCTTTCTAGTTTCTAAGTTAAATAATTAAAAATATTTTTCCGAAAACAAAAAAGCCAAAGTTTAAAGAAAAAAATGTATAATATGCTAGAACATAGTAAATATATTAATTTATATATTTATAAAAAATCCAAAAAGTTTTTTCTTTTTTTCACTTAAACGGATAAACTGGAGTTAATTGCCTTCATACTATATATCAAAAATAGATTTTTAATTTTTTTACATGACTCTATATTGTGCAATAAAAAAAATTTTTTCAAAAAATAAAATCAAAACAAACAGTTGTAATTGAAAAGCAATTTTTTGAAACCAGTTTGGTATAACTTTTGAATGGTTAAGCTAAATATAAATTTGTTGCTTTATTCGATACAAAAAAATACATAGTGTAGCAGATGTGATAAAATGATTAAATAAAAATACTTTTCGAAATAAATTGATAAAAAAATTTACCTAAATTGAACTGACGACATTCGATTATCATTTAACATGACTGTCCGCAAGCCAAGAAAGTTTTTGTACATAAAATTTTACTACTTTATGATAAAGAATAATAGAAACAATTTTCATAAAGAAGCAGTAAGCTACTTACAAGCATACAGTCACAACAATTCTATGTTTTACAACCATCTAGTTATGAATATCTTTTTTGTTTATAGCTCAAAACTAAAATGTACATGTAGTATTTATAGTGATTTTTGTTGTCATCAACAACTACCAGTTTTTTAATTTTTCTAAGTTTTTCCCACTAACAGAAACCAAAAATTTCTAAAAAAAATAAGATTTTTTATTCATGCTTCATTAGCACAAAGTAAACTTTTACTTTGAATAACAACCGTAATATTTTTAGATCTCAAAAGCAACGCTATTCAACTGAACCAACTGAAAAGCACCATAAATAAATTAACGTTCGATTTTGAAGGTTCGAAGTTTGTTACAAATTTGTTGCGTTTTAATACAAAGAATAAGTAAGAATTCTACTTTTGTTTAGATTTCAAATTTTGTTTTAATAAACCTTGTATCAACGGTCAATGTTTGCATTTCAACAACTCTTACCTGTGCTTTTGCAGCCCTGGATACACTGGAAAACTTTGTCATATAAATATTGACTTTATTTCAGTTTATTTGCTGAATAGCAATGCAGAAGTTTAATTCCACTATATTTTGTTAATATGAGCAATTCAGAAGTTTAATTCCACTGTATTCTGTTAATATTCTGTTAATAATTCTAATATCGCTTTAAACAAAGTCGATTTCATCGGAGCCATAAGCTTTTCGTGACGCTCTTGTTAGTGGCAATTGCGTCAAAATGGGACGAACCAGAGAAAATCGAGGCATTTATAGTCTCAACAGTTAGGAGAAAGGTGCTGCATTCTTGGAAAGGAGAAAAGCACAATTGCACAAAATCAAAAAAGTGTGGTGCAATACAGTGTAATCTCGGAAAGGAGAAACGCACTATGTGCAATTACCCAGGAGAAACACTGTTACTCGAAACTTAGGTTATTTGAAAAGTTTTAACGTGTAAACAAATTCCTTTTGTTTACATAAAACCGGATGTCTGGTTTTTATAAAAGTTGCTTTGAGTAGACACAGATGGAACGAGTTGCGTGCCACAGCTAGAATTTTAAAACGTTTGTCGTTATAGTTTGCAGCACATTGCTCGTTATCAAGCAAGTGTTGTCCTACGGCAGAGTCACAATCTGGATTGTTACGTTTTAGCTTCCAGGATCTTCCAGGTTGAGATCGTGTAGGGCGCTTCGCATGCTGTTGTAGCCATTTAGGAACATGCTGCTTGATTCTATCTTGTAGTGGCTGTGATGTTCGTCCTACGTACCTACTGTCACAGTGGCACGAATATTCATAAACAACGGAGCTTTTCAGCGTGGTAGGTAAAACAATTTTGCGGGCTACAGGCAACATGCGTTTGGATGTAAATACAACTCTGGTGGTAACCAAGCCATAGCAGCTTTCAACAGCCGTTTTGACGTTTTTATCAAGACCAATGGAAGCTTTCCCTATCCAAGGAACTCTCAAATATACGGGACACTTCTCAGGACCAAATCGTTTGAGCATAGAAAACTGAGCAGTTTTCTTGGAAATTTTGCGGTCAATAATTTGATTCAGGATAACCATTGTCCAATAGAATGTTCTTATGCTTAATTTCTTCGTTTAGTTTAGATTTCGTGCATATCATTAGTGCCCGGTGTACCAAAGTTGATATAAGGTTTGTTTTTTGTTTAGTGGGACTGAAAGATTCCCAACATAAGTACTGTCAGGTAAAGGTAGGTTTTCTATACACACTTGTTTCAAAACCGGTAGCTATTTGTTCTACGTTAACGTCGAGAAACGGTAAACAATTATTTTTCTCTTTTTCAAAGGTCAATTTGAGAGAAGGATGGAGACAGTTTAGTTGTGTGAAAAAGTTAACCGAGTCTTCTTCATTGCGAAACATAGCAAATATATCGTCAACGTACCTAAAATATGTGGAAGGTTTTGATTTTTGAGAGAAGAGTTTTTCTTTATAAAATCCAACAAAGATGTGTTTTTCTTCATAAAATCCAACAAAGATGTTAGCTAACATCTTTGTTGGATTTTATGAAGAAAAACTCTTCTCTCAAAAATCAAAACCTTCCACATATTTTAGGTACGTTGACGATACATTTGCTATGTTTCGCAATGAAGAAGAGCCCACGAGTCCACGAGTCACGAGCCCACGATTCGCCTCAACAGTGTGATGCGCGAGGATAGTTTTTTGCACGATGCCACTAAATCGTGACGAAACGTGAGTAATCTGTCCAGTTTTACCCCAAGATAGGTAGGGGTTGGACAGAACGGTAAAAGTCTACCATTGTTGTAGACCTTTAGCTCACGTTTGGCCTCTCGGTTATTTAAGTTAAAGGCTGCCGTCATCGTCCTAGTGTGACTGAGCTTCAACCTCAAAGTCTGGAGATACGCTGAAAGTGTAGACATGTCTTTGCTTAAAGTCCCTTCCAAGTCCTTCCAGTTTCCAGAAGAATGCAACAATGCTAAATCATCAGCATAAGCAAACTTTCTGTAAATTATGGAAGGAAGATCGTACGTATAGATGTTAAATAGGAGGGGAGCCAAGACCGATCCCTGAAGAACGCCATTTTTAAGACGGCGTAGCCTGCTTTGCTTGCTGTCACCGGTAGTAAGGGTGAAACTTCGATTTCGGACAAGCTTCATAATCATTTTGACCATGTGCTTATCCGGAAGTAGTCTCAGCAGCTTGCAGGTAAGACCACGGTGCCAGACAGTGTCATAAGCAGCTGTCAGATTGACAAATACGACACCGGCCTTTTTTTATCCTCAAAAGAATCCTCGATGTTCTGGGTTAGCAGAACAACTTGATCTACGATTGACTTCCGGCGTCGGAACCCAGCCTGCTCGTTAGGGAGCAGTGGATCGATTAATGGTTTAACGCGGGCGTAAATAAGCCTTTCGAGGATTTTGTAGAGGACACAGACCAGAGGTATTGGTTGATAACTCTTTGGGTCCCCCACGGGCTTTCCTGGTTTTGGGATCGCGACCACAAGCGCTCTTCTCCAGATCTTGGGAATTTTGAGTTGGCGCAAACAGGAAGAAAGGAAATCACGTAACCAGGACTTCAAAGCAGCTCCAGGATGGAATATTTGAGCAGATGGAATTAGGACGCGGAGCTTTACCTGGTTTTAAATATTGGAGGGAAGCACCAAATTCTCTCTTTGAAAAAAATTGTCAGAGATATTTACTGCGTCGGTTGTTGTGGCCCTCCAAAGGTCAAAACTTCTTGAGAAACAAGTCAAGATGACTTGCGATTAACAGCCTCGTATTTCCCATTTTTAACCAGCTGAGATGCAATAGCATCGGTTGAAACGGGACAGTGACGAGGAGAGTGTCGTGACCTACCAGTAAGGTTGTTCAAAAAACTCCACGCATTTCGGCTAGAGTGTGAGAAGTCAATGCTCCGAACTGCCTCGGACCATCGATTCCTCCGTTTCTGTCAAGCTTGGAAAGCAGAGCTGTAGCAGCCAAACTTGATTCGTCTCCCTGAGGACACTACAGAAAGATTTTATAAAGGGATTCACACTCTGCATCCCAACACGGAATATAGTTATTTCGATATCCTCGTGGTATAGTCTTTTTGGCTGCTTTCTTAACCACTTCGAGACGGGAAACGTATATATACGTCATCACTATTTTAGCGTTTGAGGATGGGCGACGTATACACCGCAGCGGTTGGCCAAAAGTACAGATGCCGTATACACACGTTTTACTTTTTATTGAGTTTTTGAAATAAAGTTTGGCAAAACAAATCATGGTGAAGCATCTTCGGTTGCCTAGCAACACAGAAAATCCTTAAGAACATTTACTTTTTGCGCTGTGTATTGACGTTCTTTGTAGACAACTGATTTTGCAAGATAGCTACTAATCTTGTCTCTTTTGTTAAGATTAAAACTATACCAGATATCAGTTTGATGTTTGTGGCATTGGTCTTTGTGTGGTTCCATGCTTTCGAGATTGCCACCAAACAAGGGTGGATTTATAGGGGGGCAAAGGTCCCGTTTTTCGGCGGAATTTATCTAAACCAGTTATGATTTAATCTACTGCATCGTTATTATTATTAGTATCATCTTTGTTCATCTTTTTAACTCACAGGAAAACAGCCGAGGCGTTAAAGTTAGGACAACTGTCAAGTAATCATCCATATCTACTTTTGAAGATGCCAAGATATTGCCATATCTGATTAATTAAAAATTTTCATTTGGTTTTTTACTTTGTATTTAGAAATATGACTAAAATTTCGAGCTGCTTGTAAGAACGACAAGCAGAGAAAACTGTTTTATTCAAGACTACGGAATAACGAGAATAGATTTTGAATCCCGACCGCGTCGATCGCTTTGCAATCAATACTGCGCTTTTACCTGAGGTCATGCTGCCGAATGTTTTCATACTGCCGAACAGTATGCAACGATGGGCGAATTGCGGCTCGCCGACCTTTAATTTGCGGCTCTTCTAGCTAAACAATAATAACGAAATCGAACAATGTACGATTGTTATTTATAGATGAATTTGGGTAAAACGAAGATTTTTAATTAGGTGCTAAGTCGGGCTATAGCGTGGAAATAAAGCATTTCTTTATTTGTTGTTGAGGACCATTTACGCTACAGCAAAAATTTGAGCAAACCGAGCGCTATCTTTCCTTAATTTACTTCTCGCCTGCCGAGACACGCAGGTAACATTAGAATAAAAGAAACAAAGATAGTTTTCTCTTCTCTCACATTCGCTTCTCTGTAATGAAATTTGTAAAATCATAATATCGTGCAAGTCTAAAGGCTCGTTTCCACTACAAGCGCGGAATAGAGCATTCTTTGTTCCTTTTATTGATCTTTCCGCGCTTAAAATTAAAGCAAACGCTAAGCAAAGCAAAAAAAATTGTAGTCAAATGTAACCTGATAAACAAGTACTTATAAATTTGTTGACCGCATGCTTTTTACGCTACTAAATTTCAAACAATTATAAAAATAAACCTTTTCGAAGGAAAATTACAAACGCAGAAAAATACCGTCTCGAAGTGGTTAATGGTGTTCAGAAGTCCTGGTAAGCCGCATCCACATCAAGTAAATCAGGCGGCAACAAAGTATTTGCGAATTTATTCATCAAAGCAATTTAGTGACTCCATTTGGCCTTGCGGAAGTTCCATCGCTTAACAGGCATGCTTGGCACTGCCATAGCAAACCTTGATGGTGTAATAAGCGAAAGTCGATGCTGTAATCTGGGGAACTTGTCAAAGACACGTCTATCCGGTAAGCAACTGTTTGGACCTACGCTAGCGAAAGCTAGATCTGGATTGATGCCAGTGTTCCAGCGGCCGGAATAAAAACTGGCAGCGTTCTTGGCATTATATAAGAGAGCAAGACAATTAATACTTGCCCAGCCAGCCAAGCACTCACCGTCCGGACTGTTGTCGTCGTAACCCCAGTTAGGATGACGACAGTTAAAATTGCCAGCCTAAAGACAGGGGTGAGGAAACACTGGGAGATCCAGGGTTCGCACTTGCGTTGGCCGAGGCTTGTAGACGTTGACTATTTTGTAACTATCAACGTCCACACACAGCCACTCCATCTCCGATTTTGGTGGAGATTGGTCCAAAAGTCTGTATCTCAGTCGCTCAAATGTAAGAAGGCCATGCTTCCTGCTTAAAGAAGACCCAGTATTTGATAGTTCGGAAGTACCAATTTCTCTGCATCAGTGCAGTGAGTCTCCTGCAGTGGGATGACGAGTGCCTCAGACTGCGTAGCGAGGTGATGAAGAACGTTCATCTTGCTTGCAGTGAGGCCTTCGATGTTCAGCTGAAGAATAGTGGGTCTTGTTTTATTATGTGTTATACGTATGTGTTAAGAACCCTTTGGCAAGCTTTCTCTAGGTCCACGAATACACATTGTAGCTCTCTTTGACCTTTCCTGTACTTTCCATCAACATTCTTAAGGCAAACATTGCATCGGTGGTTTCCTTTCCTGGCATAAATCCATATTGTTGTTTGCTGATCTCCACTCTATCTCTTAACTTGGCTTCAATAATTCTTTCCCATTCCTTCATTGTGTGGCTTATTAGCTTTATTCCTCTATAGTTTCCACAGCACTGTGCGTCCCCTTTGTTTTTATAGATTGGGATAAGCACACTTCTTCTCCATTCTTCTGGCATCCGTTCACCCACTAATAGTCTGTTGAACAGTCTGGTCAAAAACCTTGTCACTATCTTTCCCATACACTTTTAAACTTCTACTGGCAACTCATCTGGCCCAGCAGCTTTACCTTTTTTTATCCTTCTTAGTGCGTTGTTTACTTCTTTACTGACACAATTTACCTCTTTATTAACCATTTCTGCTTCTTCTGTCCTAGGTCTTTGTTATTTTCTTCGTTCATCAGTTTCTCAAAGTACTCCTTCCATCTTTTTAGCACTGCCTCCGAATTTACCATAACATTACCGTTTTTATCTTTAATAACCATCACGTGCTGTACATCTTTTCCTGCTCTGTCTCTCTTCCTAGCCAATCTGTACAACTCCTTTTCATCTTCTTTTGTTTCCGATCTAGCATACAAATGTTTTCGATCTAGCGCACGTCCCTTCGCCATTGCAACTGCCATCTTTGCCTTACTCTTCTTTATATATCTTTTTTTGTATTTTCATCTCTTATTTTGTCCCATGCTTTCTTCGACTTTTTCTTTTCTTTTATATTCTTTTGAACTTCCTCATTCCACCACCATGTCTCCCTGTCTCCTTTCCGTTTTCCAAATATCACTCCTAGTACAGGTTCAGCTGTATTTCTTAGCATTTCTGCTGTTTTGTCCCACACATCAGGTAACCCATCCTTGCCTCCCAGAATCCTGGTCACCTATTATCTAAACGCTTCTTGACAGCTTGTATCCTTCAGTTTCCACCATCGTATCTTTGGCTTTACTTTCTCTGCTTTTTTCTTTTTCACCATAAAAGCCATTTTGTATACAAACATACGGTGCTGCTTTGCGACACACTCATTCAATATTACCTTACAATCGCACATTTCTTTCAAGTTCTTCCTTCCGCACATCACATAATCTACTTGGGTAATTTTTCCTCCACTCTTATATGTCACCCTGTGTTCATCTTTCTTTTTGAAATAAATATTGACAATCGCCAAATCGATCCTTTTTCCAAAATCCACAACCATTGATCCTTCCTTATTTCTTGTTCCAGCACCGTCCCTTCCCATTATTTCCTTATCCTCTATGTTTCCTTCGCCTACATGCCCATTAAGGTTTGCACCAAGAACTATCCTCTTTTCTGTTAATATACTTTTTATCAACCCATCCAGATCTTCCCAAAAATCATTTTTCTCCTCCATGTTGTCGTTAACCTGTGGAGTGTATGCGCTTACTATATTTAAGATGGACCCATTTATCTCCAGCTTCATGGCCATTAGTCTGTCTGACACCCTCTTTACCTCCAGAACACTTTCAGCCAGCTCCTCCCTCACCACTATCCTTATCCCATTTTTTCTTCCATCAGCTCCGTTGAAAAATATTTGCATCCACCTCCAGTGTTCCTTGCTTTACTACCTTTCCACTTTGTTTCCTGTAGGCACAATATGTCAATCTGTAGGCAAAATATGTCTACATTCTTTCGCTCCATCATATCTGCCAGCTCTCTTCCCCTCCAGTCATCGTTTTTAATATTTAAGGTACCCACCCTTATGAGTGAGCGTCTTCCTTTTCACACTTCTCGCTGCTTCTTGTATGCATGATTTCCACAGGTGGCATAATTTCCACAGGCCTCCTGCAATGCGACATTTGAGGCGGTCGTTGGTAACCCGGGCCGCGACCAATCCCGTATGGATTGATAATGATTACGCATTATCAATCCATACCGGATTGGTCGCAACCCTTCCTGCCGCAACCCTCCCCATATATCAGGGCTTAGGACTGGGATCAAGAAACACAGAAATGTGCCTCCGATGGCTGGCTTGCGGTCCTCAAGCCAAATGTGACCCGTAAATTGAAATTCTGTGGACCGCGCAAAGCTTTGATCTTGAGAATTTTCTAAATGTAAAACGGGTAAAAATAATTAATTGATTGCGACCAAACGTTGTCAATATTGAATGAGGACATTTTGTTTGGTCTTTACAAAAGAAAATCATCAATTGTTTCTGATTCATTTTTTACAACAAAATTAGGTGATGACCAAAAATAAAAAAAAAATTTTTACATTAAATCTTTGTGAATTTGGTAGATAGGTACGGTAGGTATCGGCTATGCATACAGCAATTTTGGCCCACAGTTTAATTTTACTGTGCGCTTTTGGCCCGGCAGTGCCAATAGTTGCACACACCTGCTCTAAACATTAAGGATTGTTTTATCGTAGCTCGTTGAACGACGAATGAATATGCACAAAAGAAAAACAAACTCTTTACAAAATCATGCTGTTATGGGCACATTTAGTATATTGTTATAAAAGCATTAACTAATCTAACCAAACGTGATTGTTATGCATCAGCAGAAGCAAGTGGCCAATTGGACGAGACGACCGCTATAGAAACAACAGCAGCTCAAACTTTGACATCTTCTGACAGAACAATTGAACCTCAAACAATAAGCCTGGTCTCGACAGCTTCGTCAACAACCGTGCAAAAAACCACACAACAACAAATTGTACCGTCCTACACTGCCCAGGATACAACAACTAATGTAATCAACACAGGTAAACGTTCGTGCAGTTAACACTTCATAATATAATTGAAGGCAACAAAACATTTTTAGCGTGTCTTTGATAAAGTCGAATGAAACAACGGCTTTGTTCTTGTAGCTGCTCCAGGCGACACAACAACAAATCAAGCAAGGACAAAACAATTGATTGCGACTAAATGTTGCCAAGAATTAATGTGAACTTATTTTGGTCGTCACAAAAGGGAAACTGTCAATCGCTTCTAATTCTTTTTCTACTATAATATTATGTACAGACCAAACCAAAAAATAAAAAAATTGTTTACAATAAATTTGGGTAACATTTGGGCTGGTACGGAATATGTGTAAATTAACTCCGACTTACAGTTTAATTTTGCGGTCCGCATTTGGCCCGGCACCGGTTAAGGTTGTACCTCTAATTAAATAAATAGTCTTAAAAAAATTATTTTGAAAACTCGAACGTTTCTTTCTAGTTTACTTCAACAGGTCTCGCAAGATGAACTAAAGAACTGAATGTATATTTTAAAATTTTAAAGATTAGTTTTGACCGACTGAAAATTAAGGTAAATAAAGGTTATCATAATAAAATAAAAGCAAATTGCTTCAGCGTAAAAATTTTTGGTGAAAAAAAGAAACAAAATTATGCAAGCTTTGTGTTAAAATTAGAAACTAAAAAGAAAACTTTTTAGACTTATACCAATAATATATGTTTGTAAACAATCTTTTTCTATTAACATAATTTAGGTTTACGGAGAGTAATAAAAATCGATTCTAAGATAAGAGTAATAAAAATTGATTTTATTACTGTCTTGTTTATTTACAAACATAATTTTTTTGTTTATTCGATTAAAAGTTTATTGATTTACAAACATAAATTTTTTTTGTGATATAATACTCACTATCTTGTTCCTCATTGTTTTTCTTGGATTTTGTTTTACATGCTAGCCAAAAACCAATTTATTAAAAATGTAGCTTTACTATTAATAAAAATTGCCCACTTAAAAAGCAAAATTTTGATTTAAAAAAAGAACTATGATTTACAGATTAAATTAAAGTCATATTTGAATTCAGCACTCCCAAAATTAAGTTAAAACCAGTGTTTGCATCAATGCAACAAATTTTTTGTTGTTTAGTGTTATTGTGTATTCTTTATTGTAAAAAACTGTGTTTTTTTATTTATTTCTTTATTCTTTATTTTACAGACGTTTTTTAGCAAATTTATTAGTACTTAGCCAGAACGGACTGTTTTAAAAATTTCAGTCTCGCTGCAAATTATTTCTGAAGTTGACGTAAATAAAAATAATCACAGCTTTGCTTAAGCGCAGGTATTTTAGTTGCCTAGTTTAACTGGTTTGTTCGGATTTCCGAGTAAAGTTGTGACAGTTGTGTTAACCTTTTAACGGGATAATTATATTTGAAACCTTTGAAAATTATATTGCTTCCAAATGAATGAAGAGATCGAAGCCATAATTTTGGTTCTTCTGACTTATTCCAAGAGCTTTGTTTTATTGTTTGAAACAATAAAAATTAAAAATTTTCAATTTTTGTTATTTATGTAATAAATAAAAAACTACAGTTTAAGTATTTTTGATAAGCTTACTTCATAATATCACCAAATAATGACGCCATATGACATTCCTTAAAGTCTAATTTTTATCAAAGTTTGGAATTTAAAAATGTACTTCTCACTTAAAAATTTTCCAAAGATAATATATAAACAATTATTTAACAAAGCATGGTATGTTTTTACTATTCTATCATGCATAAAAATTTTTAAATATAATTTTTGCAATAATTACGTTTCATTTCTAATTGAGTTACTAGTGGCTTTAATCACTGTGGATTAACAGGGTTTTCCAAGCAAATATCATTATTCATTTACGTAGTTCATCGGTCCAAGGCTTGAAAAAAACGGGGAAATATAGGCTAGCTGTTGACAAAAGAGCAAGTATGTGTTAAATGGGATTTTATGCGTTGGACGAGGCGAGAGTCACTCTCAAAATAAAAACCTCATATTGCTATAAAACCGTATCTAAAAAAAAGGAATGTGACAGTTTATCTCAACAAAGTTAGCCATACTGTTTTTAAATTATTATTGTTTGCCGTGTGGCTTTTTTGAAAAATAGTTTGTCACCCCTTGTCTACATGTTGTTTTGGTAGTCTATAACTTTGTTATATAGACTTAATTTAGGTCGATATTATATGATTGAACGGACAGATATACGCAATGCTATTGTCTAGCGAATTTCAAAGTTTAAACTACTTTCGTTTACCTGCTGAGGCTTCTACAAATAAGCACATCGTCAAAATGATCATAGAGCTTGTCAAAAGCCAAAGTTTTACTCTTACTGCCGGTGACAGCAAACAGAGCAGCTACGCAGTCTGAAAAAAGTTGTTACCCGAAGATCGGTCTTGGGTTCCGTTTTTTTAATATCTATGTGTTCGGCCTACTCTAAACGACATCCAAAAATTTTGCTTATGTAGATGATCTAGCATTGTTTCACTCTTCTGGAAACTGGAAAGGCCTGGATGAGACTTTAAGCCAAAACACGACGACACTTTCAGCGTATCTCCGAACTTGGAGGTTAAAACTCAATCACACTAAGACCGTGCCGGCAATCTTTCATTTAAGTAACGGAGAGGCCAAACGTGAGTTAAACGTTTACTACAGCAATAGATTTTTACCGTTTTTATCAAACTCTACTTATGTTGAGATAAAACTGGACAAAAACTATCTTCACCGTCACACTGCTGAGGCAACTTGTAGGCTTAGGATGGGTTCTGGTGCCAAAACATTGCATGCAACTGACTTGTCTCTGGTATAATTAACATTTGAGCACTGCGAATTAGTTTGTTTTCATAGCGATAACACTTGTCTTTTAAACAATGTTCTAAACGTCGCCTTGCGCATAGTCACTGGATGCCTGCGTCCCACGCCAACGGACCACGTACTCATACTTTCAGGTATCCTGCCAGCTGAGCTTCGCCGACTTGAAGCGAAGCTCTCCTTAGCTTGTGGTATACCCTAGTCCATGACCATATTCTGCTTTTTTTTTAAGTGGGTCCTCAAATGCTAGCCGAGACAGACTGAGATCTAGACGCCCGTTTGTGAACACTGCAGGGCTTGGGGTCCTTGCTTCTCATTGGAAAAATTATAGATGGAACACAAAATACTGCGATAATACATTCATGCTCCGTGCTCTCATACCCAGGGCAGCTTGTCCATAAAGCTGCAGAGCTGCAGCACCCCTAAGTCTTTGCGAAGCAGCTGTAAATATTATCAAGAAAGCTTTAAAGAATTTTTTTAATTTTATTTTAAATTTTTTTAAATTTTTTTGTTAATTTTTTTCAATTTTTTTCTCAATTCTCAATTCTCAATTTTTCTCAATTTTTAAACTAATTTTTTTGTATATGTACCTGGTACCTGGTATTTGTACCTGGTATATTAATATAATTCGTTTTTTGAATGCAAGTCTTGAAAAAGTTTAGAAAACTGGCTAGTGACTTCTTTTTTCAATAAAGTAGAAAATTGTGAATTATTTCTTGAACTTTAAAAAACAGAAGGCATATTTTTTGCATTTTTCTGGTGTATATATTATCATTATTGGCCAATCAAAAATAACTTTGCTAAAGAATGTATTATCTTCATATTAACTTAAGTACCACATACGAAATGACACAATTTTTACATCCAAAAGCAATTAAAAGTTTTTTCCACAACATATTTGCAGGCAAATGAAAATAACATATATCGCGTTTAAGTACAGAAGAAACAAGAATTGGAATAACCCGTATATCCCTAAATAATTATTGCACAGGTAACTGTATAAAAAGTTAAAGTTCATTCATGATAGAGTCTGGACTGGTAGCAGAATTAAAAATGCTTGGAAGAGAATTGGCAAGTTTTGGGTTCTTGTTATTTAATTCTTTTGACAGAAATAGCTACTTAGACTTAAACTACAAGATTACAGAAGCTGAATTTTAAATTTTATAACTTCCTTGCTGTCAAAATTTTAGAATTAGAAGAGGTGCCATATAAATATAATAAAAAAATTGATAAATAGACATAGCGTCACAAATTAGGGTAGCTTATTAAAAGAGAAATAATGACAGTATCAAAGTATAGTGAGCACTGAGCACTTTCAATTGTTGTAAACAGTTGGCAATAGCCAACATTTTATCATTCAACAAAAACTTATTTCTAAGTTTTCGTTTGACACTCGTCAGGAGTTAAACGTTAGATTGAAGGAAAAAAAATTCAATTTATTTTGTTTTAAAGCTGAACGAAGACGATTGGACGTCTGAGAACATTCTCAACTCAGAAGATTAACTACCAACGTGATTCTATTAACATTTTTTCACTTACTTAAATAAAGATACAAGAAAAACAAAAACCGTATACGTAACAACACACTTGGTATAATTTTTTAAAATAATTGATTTGATTGGGATCAAAGCGAAAGCTTAACTTTAGTATTTCTATATATATTGCATTAGTTGGCAAAACCACATCGCTGTATAAAAGTAAACGTAATTTTGCGCAATCTTGCGATTAAGAACGATAGAAGATAAAGTTTTAAACTGTATAAATAAAGAACATGAAAAATAAAAATTCTAATTTTCAAACAAAACTTTATAACTAATATAATGATAAAAGTTGCATTTGTGTGATAATTTTAAATTACATCTATGGCTATGCAGTTAATTGCTACAGATCAAAAGTTTTTTTTAAATTAAAAAAGCACAATTGTATGTGCTTAGGAAAAGCAGTTAAAAAACCAAACTTAAGTCAATTTTTTTAAAGATAAAAGAAATTTATAAGAAGGGAAAGATTGAATAATCCCCACCCCGAGAAAATATGGACCTCTTCTGATTTCTCGAATATAAAAAACTTTAGAAAAAACAATTTACATTATCGAAAACTACATAAAAATAATTCAAAAAATTTTCACCAAAATTAAATTTTATATTTATTTTTTTTGCATTTTCCAAAAATTATTATTTGATCTTTTTTAACTTTCTTATTTTCAACTTTTTTCCCTTTTAACATTTTTAAATTTTTTAAAACTATTGTTTTATTTAATCACAAGTTATCAGTCTTTTATAAAATGTAGAAACTTGGAAAAGAAAATGCTTCCTATTACAAAAGAATCAATTTTTTTTAAAGCGTAGTCAAAAATTATAATATGGACGTCTAAGCTTTTTAAAATCTTTATTCATGCTCTTCTGGTAAAATCTGAGTTAAATTGCTGTTAATTCTTTATTAAAAAGTAAAAACAATAACAAAAACTCCTGATGAAGGTTTACTGAAAACATAGTACACCGAAACGTTGAGTTTTTGTTATTGTTTTTACTTTTTAATAAAGAATTAACAGCAATTTAACTCAGATTTTACCAGAAGAGCATGAATAAAGATTTTAATAATATACCTGGTATCAAGAAAAGCCAAAAATGATATTACTTTGTTGAACAGTTCGTCAATAGTCTCGACCAATGAAATGCTTCTTTTCTTTTTTGTAATTTATTTCGGCTCACAATGTTATGAAAAAGTATCACAACAAAAATTTGGGAAATAACTTTAATTCCACTTGCTTAGTCAATTTTTTGTGAAAAATGGCAAATATTTCATCAACGAATGACAAGAGTAAACCATGGGTTTGAAAATTCTGTTGAAAAGGTTTGATTTATAAAAGACAAGAAACATATTTTTTAGAACTAAATAAAAATTATGTTTTGCAGGACTAAAAAACTATGCCTACCTTGTTAACAACTTTTTTATCAATTTTAATTTTGTCAATACTGTTTTTAAATTAAACATTAAAAAAATATAAAAACAAAAAAACTCTGTTTTATTTTTCGAAACGCTTATAAATAAAAAATTATTTAACACTTTTTTATTACTGGGGTTGCAACAATTTTGCTTAATTTTATTTATTGTTTAGGCATTTATCACCATATTTTTCAAAATTTTTTATTAAACAAACTATACGCTTAACCTTACGTCTTTTTTGGGGGGAAGAGTTAAGCAGTGAGTGTCTTACTCCAAACCATAGCTAACAAAGTTATTTTGCATTCGAATGTCTAATAAAGATTTAAATTAGGTCTTTACTTTTGTTCAAGGCACTTTAATAATAGAAAGTCAATTACAAACTAAAACTCGTTTCAATTTAGAGATTGCTGTAAAATTTTAAACGATAGTTTTCTATATAATTCATTTTACAGCCGAACATTAAAAAACAAAAGAAACATTTAAAGGTTGTCGAAACGCGATGATTTTTGCAGTTTTAACATTAAGGTTAAAAGTGTTCTTTACAAGTTAGATGCAGTATGTGGTCGTTCTAAATCTAAAACTTGCTTTTAACCCGAAGCCCCCAAATTAGTTTAAAGAAAAAAGGCGCTGGCTAGTGGTAGGTTGTCCAGGTCTGAAAATATACTTATGTCTTGACTTAAACCTGGTTCTAACTTTTTTTTAAGTGACATGACAATATATTTGCGCTTTTCCGAGATTGTAATTAGAAACGTCAAAAGAAGAAAAACAACAATTCGAATCCCGAAAACAACATATCACTTTACCCATACGGTTTTTGAATTTTATTTTAAATTTGTTTCTGGTCTAGCTTAACAATCATCTGTGCTCTTTCTTTATCTAGTAAAACCTTTAGCAGTTTCTTTGTAGAAAAACTTAACTTTTTTAATTTCAATTTTAGCCTGCTTTCTGAAAAACAATGATTTAAACAAAATCTTTTATTAGCTGATTAAGTAAGACGTGCTTACGCGTCAATAATTGTCAAACAATATCTGAATTCCGACTATCATAAAAGTAAGCATTGAAACTCTTACTTCCAGGAAGTTGAACGGCATTTGCCATCTTCCTACACAAATTAAAATTTTTAGTTTTTTCTTCTGCTAAAGACCAAGTGCAATACAAGTTGTAAGTGTAAGTTAAATTATGGAATGATATCTCTTCAGTTAAGTCTCACAATACGGCTTGAGCTTCAGTTGAACCTCACAGATGAAACAGTTTGTTGAGACAATTTTATTAAATTGATTTTCTAAAACACTTGTGTTTTAATGATTGTGGATAAGAGTAAATACAAATGGTATTGATTAGATATTGACGAATGCAAATCGAATCCTTGTGTTTACGGAAATTGCACAGATCTTGTAAACAATTTCTCTTGTTCTTGCAATTACGGATTTAAAGGAACCTTGTGCAACAACAATGGTAATTTCAATTATAAAATGTTTAATATTTAGAATTTTTAAAACTATTACATTATATGAATGGTTTTACATAAATAAAAAAACAAACAAACAAATCTATAAAAACAAATACTATTTCCCGCACAACGTAGATACAATTGAAAAAATATTAAAAATTGCAATTTAATGGAATTTTTCTTCACATTATTGGTACAGTAGAGCCAGTTTCATTTTTTATATTTAATCTGAGGTTTCTTAATTAAGTAACGTGGTCGCACCCAGAAATCAACTTTAAGATGTTAAAATTTTGTTCTGAAGTTTTGAAGGCTTGAAATTTTGTCTAAATTTGGTTTTTATTTAAATCATAAAAAATAACCATTAAAGTTTTTTGCAGAGTTTAAGCAATTATAAACGATTGATTAGATTGAAGAACGGGTAGATTAAATTGTGCTTTCAGGTTATTGCGGTAAAATGTATATCAAAATCATATAACTCATTTAGCCACGATTATATAAATACTAAACGCCATTGCAATATTTTTAAATTTTTTGATAATTGTACAATGGATATTTGTATAATGGGGTAGTAAATGGATGATCCTTGGCCCCAGTCTTGTTTATGTCTGACCCGAAGTCGATGCCCTTTCAAACGACGTCGAAGACGATGTCAAATGTTTCAATAAACAAGTTGCAAAACAAATAGAAATGTTTTTTTAATTTTTTATATCTATAGCCGAACCAGCCGAAAAAAGGATTCGAGGCAATATAGTTTTGCCAAAATTTTATTGACATTGGCCGGAATCATGTTTTTTAGCATTTCAAAAATATGAAAAAAGCTTTGTCTAAAATTAAAGGTAAAGCTAAAATAAAAATGTCATCGGTTTGAAACTGTGCCTAATTCCTCCACTTTTATTGCCAAATTTAGATGAAGACTCAAAAAAGTCTTCAATGTGGATTTGTCCCTAACTTTTCAATTTTTGACTCAAAATAGTGGTGATCTTTAAAAAAAAGTCTTTACTTTAAATCTAAATAATTTTTTGGGCACAAAAACTTTGTTTTTCCCAAATATTTCCGTTTGCTTCCCAAAAAATTCTGATTTAGCTAAATATTGCCTTGAGTTAAACCCATTTATGCCGAAGATTGCAATTTTTTTGATTGTTTTCAGCATTTTATAATTTGATGCTATAAAGGTTCAAGCAATACAATAACAATATTTTTTTCAAATTTTGCTCTTTAGTTTTAAATAAATCAACCGTTCTACGTATAAGACGCCAGGCACATGTGCTAGCGTTTATTAGGTAAATCTTCTTTTTTGCATGTTATAACTTTCTCCATTTTTTGTTAGCGATTGAACTCTCTGATGTGTAAGTAATAAGTTTGCATTAGTTTTTATGTTTATTGAAAGAAAAATTATTTTAATATGAAGCTTAGATTGTGCAGGGGAGATAACAAACGGTTTTTTCTGAATGTGATACTTTTGAAATATTTGACATGAAGACCACTGTCAGTGCAAGTCTCAAAGTTCCTCTCTAAATGCTAAGTCGTTATTTTTGCATGGCAATCTGCACAGTATATTTGTTTTGCTTGCCAAACAACCTGGTGCTTAAGAACGTCCAAGCATATGTCGTACAAAACTGGGTCCGTATGCCTTGAGATAAAGTAAAATCATTTACACAAGGTCAAGTACGTCCTCAATACATACCTGTGGCAACAAACATATCATATGTTCTTTAAAATCTTAATTGCCAGAATATATTTTTGTGTAATTGCCAAGAATTGTTTACTGCCTTACGTATACTAAACTAAACATAAGTACTATTTTATTGGTGTGAGCATTAACAAGTATCGAGAGAGTTTCGTCACTACCAAGTTATTGTTAAGCCAGTTTGGCTTTGCTTTTGCACCTTTTTTCTCGAATTTATTTTATTTTTTGTCTTATCATCATCTTCTGTGGTTGTGCTCTTCTTATGACTCAATAAAATTCAGCAGATATTAGAAGCATAGCTTTCTGTAAAAAATTAGTTGTTCAATCTTCATCGTCCGAAACTTTGTCGTCTGTGACGTTGCCAGTAGCAATAATAAAAAGTCTGGTAATTTTAATTTATTTATCTTTTTCTTCATGTGACAAAGCATTGTTTTCAGCCAAATTCCTGCTTAAAATTGAAGAGGTTATGTTCTTGTGTTTATTTACGTAGTTCTTCATTTAAAAGCAAAAGTGGTAGTGAAACAAAAATTGGTAGCAAAAGTGGCTCACATGACAACTATTTTCTTGCGGTCTGGGCGGTGACTAAGTCTGTTCAGTTACTATACATGACAGACGGAAACCAAATGCCTGGGTAAACAATATCTCTTTTAGGAACATTGCCAAAAAGTTTCGAAGACTTACTATTCTATCATTCACTATTTTCCAGCTAAAAATCAAAGGCCTTACTCAAGCAAGATGAACGTTCTTCATCATCTGGCTCAACAATAGCAGGCACTCGTTATCCCAATACAAAAGATCCACTGCACTAACGCGGATAAACTAGTACTTTTAAGCTTTCAACTAGTTGGTATTTCGTAACCAGGAAATACAGCCTTGCCACGTTTTCGGATCAATCTCCACCGACATGGGAGATTGAGTAGTTATACGTGGACGTTGATGGTTATAAAAAGTCAACGTTTACAAACCTCCATCAACGCGTCTGCAATCTCTAGATCTCCTAGTGTCTCACTCCTGTCTCTATGCTGGCAATTTCAACTGCCGCCATGTTGATTGGGATTTTGATGATACAATTTTGTACGGTGAGTGCTTGGCTGATTGGGCAAGTATTAATAATCTTGTCCTCCTATACAATGTTCATGATGTCAACAGCTTTTTCTCTGGCCTCTGGAACAGTAGCATTCATAGACGTGTTCTTGAAAAGTTTTCCGGGTCACAACATTGATATTGGCTTATTACACCACCAAGGTTTGCCTTGGAACTTCACAAGGCCAAATGGAGTGATTGCATTGCTTTGCGAAAAAATTTGCAACAACTTTGTCGCCGCCTGATTTACTTGATGTGGTTGCGTCTTACCAGAAATTTTGTAATTATCATTAAGAAAGCAGCCAAAAAGACAAACCCACGCGGTCATCAAAACAAAAATATTCTGTGTTGGGATGCGTAGTGTTAATTATATGCAACATTGCTCCTGCAGTCTCCTCGAAAAGACGACTCAAGTTTGGTTTCTACAGCTTTACTTTTCAAATTTGATAGAAAGCAGAAGGATTGATGGTTTGAAGCAGTTTACAGCACGGCGTTTCTCAAGAACCGGTCTTGGATCCTCTCCTTTTCAACATCTACTATACGTGCGACCTGCCTTCAACAATTTCCAGAAAGTTTGCTTATGCTAACAATCTAGCATTGCTGTATTCTTTTGGAAACTGGAAGGACCTGCAGAGGACTTTAATTCAAGACATTGTTACACTTTTAGCATATCTCTAGACTTGAAGATTAATCTTAGTCACTTTAAGACGAGACGGCATGCCCTTCATTTAATAAGTAGCTTGTACTTATTTCTTGCATTAAAAATCAATTTGTACATAACCAATTATAATGAACCATGTTTATCTAATAGTGTGGGAAGAAGAGGCCTGGTTGTAAAAACAACACGTGTTTCAACGGCATAGCAGCAACGCTGATTACTGCAGTAATTTGCTTTTCAAATTTTGTTGAAACATTCCTCATACATGGAAGATGGAGGTTAACCGGGCATTTCTTGGGTCCATATCATTTCAGTCTTCTCAACATCTCAACATGTACCCAAGAAATGCTCAGTTTACCTCCATCTTCTATGGCTAGGAAATGTTTCAACCAAATTGATAAGCAAATTACTGCAACCATTCGGCGTTGCTACTTTGCTGTTGAAACATGTGTTCTTTTTAACAATCAGGCCTCTTCTTTCCGCAACCAAGAAGAATGTATTACCTACCCATCACCACAATAATATTATTTATCAATTTTTGTGCCACTAAGATAAGCCGTAGGTGGGACGTACATCCCAAAGGTAGCAAGTACACATTAAGTAATTGGTTTCTAGGTCGATCAGAAACCCTCATTTTTCCCAAGACCGCTCTAATCTTTCCCTTGCTTGCAAGACAAACAGCACCTCTCAAATTATTGCGCATGACTCTGCTATTAGACAGCATTTTTTAGAAAACTTTTCATGTGCCACCCAATACAGTGACACCAAATTCTCTTTCCTTGCCCGGGGACGAACTTCTTTCTACCTTTCCGAAGCTACTTTTTATCAAATTTTTTCAGCCTAATCTATGTTGACACAAAAATTTTTTATACAGTCTAAAACTCATTTATTAACGATCTTTTTGTTTCGCTTTTGATTGGTTGCCTTTCTTGATTAATCAATCGCACTCTCATTTTCTTTTCCTTTCTAATTCTGATTGCTTTTTTTAATCAATTAGATTCCTTCTCCTTTCCTATATAACAACGATCGGATAGATATCTGTTCATTTTCACGATTCCTTCCGATGAGTATCAGATAAAAAGTCCTCAAGGAATGAACACGCTTTTTAAAATTGATTATTAAAAGATAAGCATATTGTGCTTAATTTTTAGATTTGTACTATTCTTTTAAACATTGTTTAAGAGAATATTAATGTGCCTGTTTCTGAATAAAATTTTGGAGTTACGCGCTTTATTTTTATTAAATATTGTTTTAATTTCTAATAACATTTCAAAAGTTTGTACGATAAGATTTTGATATAATTTCCCTAATCTAAAGGTGTCTTTTTTTTGGTTAAGCATCAAGTAATGACTTTTTTTTAACTCTGGAAATTACTTCTGAAATTGTTTTTAATTTGGGTTATTAGCCGTGTTTGTTTTTTGTTCAGTCCAGATGGAAATCGCAATTATACACAGCGTGTATGCTTCTACTTATATTTTTTTCAAGAGTCAAGATGTATGAGCATGTATTTTATTTTAATGTTAAAAATAAAAAAACTAAAAAGAACCTCGTTTGGAAATATTCTAACCACACAGGACTGACTATATTTTATAAAAAAAATGACATGCTCTTTAAAAAATAAAATATAGTAATCCTAACATTAAAAATAACAATAAAACTAAAGAAAATTTTAAAAGTTTTAAAGAAAAATCAAAAAGATGTTAAACCTAAAGTATGTACGACTTTGAAATGAATACATTAACGGGAAAAAATATAAAAGGCTCAATAAAAAAACATTTTGAAAAAACTTAAAAATTTTTATTTCAGCCATATTCAACATATTTCGGCAAACTTCTTTTAATATAGTAAGAATTAATCATTTTACAATGTATAATGAAAATAAATTCGTGTATTCAATCTATATAAGACAAAACGACAGCTACTAAAACGGCAATTGACTTAATAACATTACTGAATATAACAAAAGCTGCCGATATTGTTGTCTCAATATTCACTGCTACTCCGATCTGTTTAACAACCTAAATTTAAGCTCTCGTTGCTGGAAAGGCAATTTTGATACAATTAAGCTATTGTTTGTAAAGAATAGTAACAATATTTATAAATCATTTCGTTTTTTTTTGTGGCAAATAATCAGTTTTAATAATAAGATAGACAGGAATTACTTTTAACTTTACAACGTTTTAAGGAATACCATCAAAATCAAATTAAGCACTGAAAGTAGTCAACCAATAAAGAAATTGCAAACCCAGGAATAATTCAAACTAATGTTTTCTCTAAGGTACGCAAATGCGCCTATGCGCAGTGCCACCAAACTAATTGCATAATGAAATCTTATTCTTGCGCACTTTTTATATACCAATTTTAAAAGCAAAAAATGATAACTTTTTGGCTTTTGTTTTTTTGCTGCTTGAAATGCCGTAACTGTCTTGTCAGTTTGATATCGATTTTATGGTACAAAAGTATGCTGACACTAATTTTTGAATACAGCAACGTGCAAAAATCTAATAGTTTAATTGCACTTGTTGGTCGCAAAAATTGAAACAACAAAAATAAAAGTTGGATTGTTTGTCCTGAATAATATAGTGTACAAACAGAACTTTTCCATTTTTCTAATAAATTTAAAAAAAGCTGTATCATATGTATATAAAAAATGTAAATTTAATTCTCTGCTTATTTTATTAACTTGCAGGAAAATGTTGAATACATTATGCTTAGGGCAACTGTTAAGCGATTATTACCATCGACTTTCGGAAATGTTAAGCTATTGCTGTCCGGTTGAAATTTGTTATTTAGCGATTTATTAAAGAATTAACTAAAATTCAGAGGTTTTAACTCGAAGCAGAGAAAAATATGATGAAGTGTCTTTCTCATGAACACAACAAAATGACAAGTACTTGAATTGCAAAAATGTCGATTTTGTTTTCAATTAAATAGGCGCTTTTATCCACTTGTCCACGCTGTTGATCCTATCACTGTCACTCTTATCCATTAACAAATAGTGTTTGCAGTAAGATTCCCCCATTTCAGACAGAGTACGTGGGTGAACACCAACAACGAAATATAACTGTCCGAGATTTGATTAATAAATGCACATTAACTAAGAAAAAAATAATTTTAGAAGTCAGATTTATTGAAAGATTTGAAAGACCTATTACGTTATGATAACACACTATCTCAAGGGTTAGCAAACTTTTTAGCTTAAACGCCGCAATCGGAAATTGAATTGGTTTGCGGGCCGCACTACACATGTAGTACAAAAAAATTTTCAAAATGAAGTGATTTCCAGAAGAAAAAGATTTTCGCTTTAAAATTTGTCCCGAGTTTTTTGATTTTTATACCTAAAAATCAGTGATCGCTAAAAACAATGACCGAGAATTTTATTGAAGACAAAAACAAAATTAATAATTTGTTTACTTAGTTTTTTGATGCTTTTGTAGGCCGTAGTTTGCCCAGATCTAATCATACTGGTGTACATTTGACGATGAAAAAAGACCATAAGTTTATTTTATTTTTGGCTTTTATCAGTTAGAAGAGTTTTAAAAGAATTCGGTTGCTTTCTTTTTTGTCAAGGCCCTGCTAGGCATAAAAGCAATGCTAAAAATGCCTATAATAGTTCTAAGTGTTTGCCGCAGAAACGTTTCAAAGCAGGCATCAGGGTAAGCTAATTGATTTCGCTAACATCTGTTTTAGGTATAAAACGTTTTTTACTACTTTTTGTCTCCTTTAAATATGTTCTCACCTCCAAGTATTTAGTGATTCTAAAAAAGAAGTTTTAGTCTTATGAACAAAACCAAGCAAAACTTTGTTACAAGTTGAGCTTGTCTAACTATGCAGATATAAATGTAAAAACTTGTACATAAATCTTATTTTATTCTTCTTTATTTTGCTTTTGCTTGAGCATGTTACTCGTAAGTCACTCTAGTAAAATATTCTGATTTAGGGATTATTTCTGTTATATTTAGATCCAAATGTTTCTCTGTTTTTGTATCGAAACAACTTAAGAAGTTATTACCAAACAATTAAAAAAGGTTTGTTCCACAATGTAAGAAAAATATGTCTTGATATGGGTGGTGATTTGGCGGTTATCGGAATCCAAGAAAATAATACACGAAAGTAAGAGTTGTCAAGCGTTAAACAAATTAATTATAATACAAAGAACTTTGATCAAAATTAATTTGTTGTGATGACGGCGACCTAAATCAAATTCAAATAAAAATCCAATTGATGAACCCATTTTAAGTCGCGTACATTGTCTGAGAAACGCTTCTTTAGCACATGCGCGGATGAAATTACTTATATTCCTAATACATGGTATTAGTACTGGGAAACGTAATTGAAGCCAAGAAGTATTCTAAATAATTATAGTAATTCACCAACTATTTTATATTAGATCTTTAAGTTTTTTTTAATTACTTTTATTTCAATTAGTTTATAAATATTTAAGGTATGTCGTTTATTTTACGAATGATCATTGGCAAAATTATTATGATTTAATTAGTTGATAATATATTTTTACAGTACACAAAAATTTATTTTAGAAAAAGATTGCTTAGAATGATTGCAAAAGGAATTTTAAATAATAAGAGCAAATGTTAACGTTTATTTGTTGAATAACGGAAAGATTGCCGAATCTTTAGTAGATAGGTTGGCTTGGGTTGGTTTGACTAACAAAGAAAACGAAGGAGAATGGCGTTGGCTTAACGGTGAGCCTGTCTTACCCAATCAGAATGTCTGGTACGCAGGGGAACCTAATGATTGTAGAAATAATGAAGATTGTGCAGAACTTTATCCTTCAGTCGCTCAGGCCAACGACGGTGACTGCACTTGGAATCGTTTTGGTGTTTGCGAAATTAACAATATATAGTAATGTTGATGAAATGATGTGAAAAGTAAACTAAAAGAAATAAATAAATTTAGTATAGCATATTACAAAACAATTGTTTTTGATTTTTGCTGTTGTATATCTGTTGTATATACTTAACCAGACTTTAATCAAGTTGTTTTTTTGACATTGCATTTATCTGAAAAAAAGAACTTTTGATAATGAATTGGTGTGCTTTTATCAATTGGGTTTTAAGTTGTTTCTTGGCATAATAGTGGAGTGTTTTGCTTTTAACACTAGCTTTACGGAGGTTCGTTTTCGACCCTGGATGTTGTTTATTTGTTTTATATCTTCTAAATGCGTGACCGAATGTTAATAAACTGCTTTGACTTTTCCTAAAATTTACTCTAGATTACATTCCAGGTTTTGAAACTTTTAAAAAATTGCTTACTACTTGAATTTTTGCGTCTGATAAAAAGCTACCTCTAGTTTTACGGAGGGGTCGTTTTCGACCCTTTTCATATATATAATTAGTTTTAACAGGGACCAGGCATTATTGGAGATAGAGCTATATTGTAAAACATTTTGTTAGCAGTGGCAAACAATAGCTGGTATATGACAACAACATTGTGATGTCTGACAACAGCAAAATGTGACAGCAACGTTGAAAGAATCTTATAAGTAAATACTTATGATAATGAAAAACAGGTACTGGTATTCTAACTCTGTAAGTCCATTTAGAAAGATCTTTTTAGAGACAAAGCTCTGTTTGTAGTGCATCATATCAGCTGCAATTGAAATGTTAGTTATTTTGTTGATAAGGAAACAAATCACAACAATTAAAAGAAAAGCGTAAATACCGCTGGTTAACAGGATTTTATAATTTTTTTTTTTTGTATTAGATTCCAATTCATTAGAGTATTTGGTATGAGGTGAGTACCGCTAGCAAGAAGGTATTTGCGCTAGCCAATAATAACAAAGTTTTTGCCTTACCCAGGATAGTTTCATTTATGAAACACAGTACACAAATAGCTCACAGCGTATTAGAGTAAGCAAAAGCTATTTTGTGACTATTTGTTAGGTCATTCGTATAACTTTAGAGTCAATAGAAATGTTTTTTTCGCAGAATTTGTTTATCCTATAGTCTAAAGCAAGCTTTATAATAGATATGAATGCTAACAAAATTGCAGACACAGTCTTATCATGAGATACTGATGATGAGCTGTCAGATGAAGTGGAGATTTATTCTGGTGCTGTTGGAGACGAAGAAGTGGTATCACCAGCAAACATAGACATTGATTCAGATTCCAGTAAAGGTGAAAGTGATGATGATTTGAATCCCCAGTCCACATCTTCTGTGCAGGCATCTTCTGAGTGCTTGTTGGACAGAGATGGCACTGCGCGGAAATGCTCCAATCCAGTAAATAGTGGGCGTGCTGGAGCTCATAACGTGTTTACAGCAAAACCAAAGGTTGCTCGTGATGTAGCTTCATCAAGAAGCCCGTACGATGTGTGGAAACATTTCATTTCTGAACATATTTTGCGTATGATCTGCTGATACACAAATGAACAAGCTCAACGAAGAGGCGATGAACAATTTACTGTGAGCCCATCCGAATTAAAAACGTTTATTGGACTTTAGTATGGGAGAGGGATCTATGGTAAAGATCATCCCGTATCTTTCTTGTGGAGCAAAAGATATAGCATTACTACATTTTATGAAAATATGAGCAGAGATTATTTTCTAAAAATTTTGAAATACCTGAGGTTTGATGACAAACCAAACAGAGTCAGAAGTGGACCCGGCGCTGACAAGTTTGCACCGATTAGACAAGCATTTGAAAATTTTACTGCTCAATGTCAAAAGAAGTATACGCGTAAATTTTTGCTAACAGTAAATGAATAACTGATGCCTTTGAAGTCGCGCTGTTCTTTTGTGACTTTTATGCCAAATAAGCCCGATAAGTATGGTGTGAAGTTTTTGGTCCTGGCTGACGTGGAAACAAAGTATGTCTCAAACATGTTTATCTTGTAGCTAAAGAAAAAGAACAGGGCTTTGGTGCTCCTATTGCTGTATCCGTGGTTGTCAATCTTTGCAAATATATCAAAAGAAAGGGTTACAACAAAACATGTGGCAACTTTTTTACCTCATTACCCGTTGCCGAAAAACTTGCGAGAGACAAATATCTGTTGTAGGAACAATGCAAAAAAATTGACGCGAGTTGTGCAAAAAAATGACTGAATCAGAGAATAAAGCTACAAACTCAAGTAACTTTTATTGGCATGATCTCACAAACTTTTTTTTGTGAAATATCAAGCAAAAGAGAAAAAGTCAGTTTGCTTGCTTTCCAGCATTCACAACTCGACTGATTTTGATACAAATAATGAAAGGAAAAAGCCGAAAATAATTTTATTTTATAACGCAAACAAAGTAGGAGTTGATTGCTTTGATCAAATGGCACGCTTATGCACTAAAAGGTCAGCGAGTCGAAGATGGCCGGTAGCTGTCTGGGTCAACATCTTAAACATTGCTGCTATCAACTCCTACGTGTTGTATAAAAGAGTAACAAGCAATCGCATAATACGCCGGCAGTTCATACTAATGCTTGTAGAAAACCTGCTGGGCAAGCCAGAACCTTGTCTGAGTAACAGCAGTAGGCAGTTCAAAGGAGACAATGAAGGAGTGAGGAAGCGGAGGAAATGTCAAAGTGTATGCTGCGACAACAAGACAGTCTCAAATTGTATTTTACGTCACAACCTACTTGTGAAAAATGTTCACAAGACAATTTCAGAATGACTTGCGTAAAGTGCTTAGCTTGCGTAAAACGGATTAGTTATATGCTTTTATATTTTGTACAAAACGTACTTTTTAAAAGTAAAATTATTTCGTTATGTGTAATCATTGCAATACAGCAGACTAGTAGTTCAGAAACTAATGCAAGTAAAACACAATAAGCAAAACAAGATCGGGGTCGAAAACGACCCCTCCGTAAAACTAGGTATAAAAAATTTCCCGTAAAGCTAGTGTTAAGAAAAAATTGAAGATAGGTGTGACAAAAATCATAGTTGTCGAGAAAAATTAAAAGAAGGCATGACAAAAATCGAGGTTCTTTAGAAAAAATTGAGTTTAGGTATGACAAAAATCAAAGTTACCGAGAAAAATTAAACAAAGGTACAACAAAAGTCAAGGTTGATTAAAAAAAATATTTAAACAAAGGTATTTTAAAAATCAAGATTGTAAGAAAAATTAAAGTTGTTAAAAAACAATTCAACAAAGTTATGACAAAAATCAAGGTTACCAAGAAAAATTAAACCTAGATATAAAAAAATCAAGATCGCCGAGAAAAAATTGAAGATAGTTATAAAAAAAAATTAAGGTTTTCAAGAAAAGATTAAACAAAGTTATGACAAAAATCCAGGTTGTTAAGAAAAAATTGAAGATAGGTGTGACTAAAATCAAGGTTGTCGAAAAAGAATTAAACGAAGGCATGACAAAAATCAAGGTTCTTTAGAAAAAAATTGAGTTTAGGTATGACAAAAATCAAGTTTGTTAAGAAAACTTAAACAAAGGTATGACAAAAATCAAGGTTGATAAGAAAAAACTTAAACAGAGGTATGACAAAAATGAAGATTACCGAGAAAAAATTAAACCTAGATATAACAAAACCAAGGTTACCAAGGAAAAAATTGAAGATAGTTATAAAAAAAAATTAAGGTTTTCAAGAAAAAATTAAACAAAGTTATGACAAAAATCGAGGTTGTTAAGAAAAAATTGAAGATAGTTACGACAAAAATCAAGGTTGTTTAGAAAGAAATTGAGTTTAGGTGTAACAAAAATTAAGATTGTTAAGAAAAAATTAAAGATAGGTGTGACAAAAATCGAGGTTGCCAAGAAAAAATTAAACAAAGTTATAAGAAAAATCAAGGTTACCAAGTAAAAATTAAACGTAGATATAGCAAAATCAAGATTGCCGAGAAAAAAAAATTGAAGATAGTTATAAGAAAATTAAGGTTTTCAAGAAAAGTTCAACAAAATCGAGGTTGTTAAGAAAAAATTGAAGATAGTTATAAAAAAAACCAAGGTTGTTTAGAAAAAAAAATTGAAGGTGGGTGCAACAAGAATCGAGTTTGTCAAGAAGAAATTGAGGTTAGATATGACAAAAATCAAGGTTACCAAAAAAAATTGAAGGTAGATGTGACAAAAATCAAGGTTGCCTAAGAAAAATTAAGCAAAGGTATGACAAAAACAAGGTTCCCATTACAAACATATAGTAAGAATGTTCAAGTCAATCAACAAGCAAGTGCCGACAGACCTGTTTCGTCCTTACTAGGACTCGTCAGGACACTACAGCTTGTTGTTGACCCCAGCTGAAAAAGTTGAAAACTTAAACAGCTGGCACAACTTTCTGTTTGTGGTTTTTACACCTCAAACATCCAGTTGTGGACCTGAATGGGAACTGTTTGTAATGGGAACTGCAGGGTTTTGCTTGTCTTAACCCGTATCCGTGTTAGCTAACTCCATGTGGTTAGCATATCGGAACCGCCGCCAGTATTCCCTTGCGGTTTAGCGGTGTCTTTTGCAGTTGCGCTGGTGGAACATTGTTGTCATTGTAAAAACAAGGTTGTTTAAAAAAAATTGAGTTAAGTTATAACAAAAATCAAGTTTCTCTAGAAGAAATTGAGGTTAGGAATGACAAAAATCCAGGTTACCAAGAAAAATTAAACAAAGGTATGACAAAAACAAGGTTGCCAAGAAAAAAATTAAAGATATTTATAAAAAATTAAGGTTGACTAAGAAAAAATTAAACAAAGGTGTGACCAAAATCAAGATTGTTTAGAAAAAAATAAACAAAAGTATAATAAAAATCAAGATTGTTGAAAAAAAATTGAAAATAGTTATAAAAATTAAGGTTTTCAAGAAAAAAATTAAACAAAGGTTTGACAAAAATCGAGATTGTTAAGAAAAAATTGAAGGTATTTATGACAAAATTAAGGTTTTCAAGAAAAAATTTAGCAAAGTTATGACAAAAATCGAGGTTGGTTAAGAAAAAATTGAAGATAGTTATGACAAAAATCAAGGTCGTCGAGAAAAATTAAAACAAAAGTATGGCAAAAATCAAGGATGTTTAGAAAAAAAATTGAGTTTAGGTATGACAAAAATCAAAGTCACCGAGAAAAATTAAACAATGGTATGACAAAAACCAAGGTTGATAAGAAAAAACTAAACAAAGGTATGACAAAAACCAAGATTGTTAAGAAAAATTAAAGATAAGTGTGACAAAAATCCAGGTTGTCAAGAAATAACTAAACAAAATTATGACAAAAATCAAGGTTACCATGAAAAAGTTAAACCTAGATATAAGAAAAATCAAGATCGCCGAGGAAAAAATTGAAGATAGTTATAAAAATTAAGGTTTTTAAGAAAAAATTAAACAAAATTATGACAAAAATTGAGGTTGTTAAGAAAAAATTGAAGGTAGTTATGACAAAAATTAAGGTTTTCAAGAAAAATTTAAACAAAGTTATGACAAAAATCGAGGTTGGTTAAGAAAAAAATTGAAGATAGTTACGACAAAAATTAAGGTTGTCAAGAAAAAATTAAACAAAGTTATGACAAAATCAAGGTATTGTAGAAAAAAAATTAAAGATAAATATCTCAAAAATCGAGTTTGTTTGGGAAAATATACAAAAATCAAACAAAGGTCTAACAAAAATTAAGGTTACATAGAAAAAAAATTGAAGATAGATATCATACAAATAAAAGTTAAGCATACCTAGAAAAATGTTTATATTGATTATAGGTACTTAAAAATTAAACCTGTTTAGAAAAAACTTTTGACTATAGGTATTTTGTGAATAAAAATCAAGGTTGCCTTGAAAACGATTAAATGTGCGCAAATATCGATTAAAAGTTAGCGAAAAACACATATTAAGTAAATTGATTCTTTTTTTTTTTTTTTTGGAAATAGTTAGAGTTTGCTTAAGGTCATGCAACCATCAATACGATTCAGCTTCTGAACAGAAAACGACGTTTACGCTTCTCTGCGAAAATACAGGAAATACGTTGACTTGGTAATTGTCTACCGCATAAACTTTATAAAATCATTTTCAATAGATCTTATTAATCTTAATGTTTTTATTTCTTTTAGAATTTATTAATCTTATTATTAATAGTAATTTGAAACTAAACTGCTTTGAAACATATAGTAAATGAATGGTCTACTAGAAAGTAAAAAGAAAGTAAGTAGAAAGTAAAAATGAATGGTCTACTGTCATAAACATTAGAAAGTTAAAATATACAAAAATCAAGACTTTATAAACTTTATAAAACTGTTTTCAATAAATTTTAAAGCTGCATAACACTAAGACTAAAACCAATCTTTAAATTTGAAACTAAATCGATTTTCGACTAGGGCTTTCGTTTGCTGACTCATGGAGTCTACGGTTCGGAACTGTAGACGCGCTAATGACGTCATTGCGCCATCGCTCCAGCGCCAGCGCCATCGGACGCAACACAAAATTCCTATTATATACTACTCACGGTGCCAGAAAATTTCATAAGCAGCTGTCAGATCGACAAATACGGCACCGGCTTCTTTTTAGCCTTAAAAGAATTCTCGATATTCTAGGTGAGCAGAACAACTTGATCCACGGTTGACTTCCCACGTGGAAACCCAACCTACTCTTTATCCTCCTGACTCACTAGATAACTAAAGAGGCGCTAATACATAGGGTAGGCAATTAACCCGACCTGCTTCCAAAGATGCCAGGATATTGCTGTCCGCTTGTAATTTAATAGAGATATGACTGTAATTTAGAACTGCTTGCCAGGACCACCAAGCAGGGGAAAGTGCCGTAAAGTGTCTTTCCCAAGGACACAACAGAATGGCGCGAGTGGGTTTTGAACCAAGACCGTGTTCGTCACGAGCCCGGCGCTTTAACCGCTCGACCACGCTGCCAACAACGGGATCGGGACTACAAGCGCTCTTCTCCAGATCTTGGGAATTTTGAGTCGGCGTAAACTGGAAAAAAGAAAGTCACGTAGCCAGGAATTCAAAGCAGCTCCAGCATGGAGTAAAAGCTCTGGGCAGATGGAAACAGGGCGCGGAGCTTTAGCTGGTTTTAAATGTTGAAGGGCAGCAGTAAATTTTCTCTGTCTCAAAGAGAAAATTTACTTAACTCACAAAATTTACTTAAAATTCACAAAGATAAAAGTGTCTGAGATATTTACTGAGTCTGGTGTTGTGGCCCTCCAAAGTTCAGGCACTTCTTGAAAGACAACTCGGGCTAACTTGCGGTCAACAGCCTCGTATCTCCCGTTTCTAACCAGCTGAGATGCAATAGCATACTCCGGCTCCTTCTAAACATGCTGCAGCATGTCTTCGGTAACAGTCTCCAGTGCGGTGAAGTTTCTTTGTTAACTACCTGTCTTGCGCAAAAATTAAACTGGAGATTGTTACCCAAGACATGCTGCAGCATGTTTAGGAGGAGCCAGAGTACCGACTTCACGTGTGCCGTGTCACAGGCGGTGCGCATATTGAACATTTGTAAAACCTTTCATGATATTCAGGTGCCTTTGAATTTCTTATTCAAATTTACAGGAATAAATCTTGTTTTGATTAACATTAAACCTGTTAAATTTTATTTGATTCGACTATGTAGTTTCTGTAATATTTACATGTAAAATGATGTCAAATTTTTTTAAATTTTTTTAAAACGTATATTCTCTATTGTTAGAAACTGTGGTTTTCTTTAGCCTATCTGTTGAGAAAAGTTTTACAAAGAATTCATTCCTGCTTCACCAAAACTAACTGTATAAACAATAGATTTACCAAATTGTCGAAATCAATACTAACTTTTTAAAAATTGCATATCATCATCATTTTTAATTATTTAGCGCTCATGCATTGTGACTTTTCCTAAAATTTATTTATTTTTTATGTTACAGATTTTTGTATGTTAAAAAATTTTTCAAAGGGAGTTGTGACTATAATAAAAACACAACCCCGCTTTTTACCAAAATGTCGATTTTGACACCATTATTTATTCTAATGATTTTTGAACTGTTTTATTAATTCAGTTTTTAGTTAAGAAAATAATATTAATTGCGATACAAAATACTGAACGAAATAAAACACAAAACGGAACACTAGGCAATAGTTTGACATTAAAAAAGTAGAATAATTTGCACGTGATCTAAAGAGCACTTTGATATTTGTTGGATTTAAAACATTTGATGGTATTCTGCAAAACAATTACGCCCCTTCAAAAGACATAAATAGCAACCACAAGTGCTGCAGTACAGGTTGGTACGATTTTCAACTCCTGCACTGCAGTTTTGGTACCGCTTTTTAGTTGTGTGCTGTATTGGAAGGTGTAGTAGTGCTCGTCTTCATTATATTCGAGCCCTTGAATTTGATCATTCTTTCATTGATACTTTGATATTTTCCGGAATCATTGGTTTGGAAAAGGCGTAATTTATGTGATTGAGCAAAGAACGAGTCTTGCATGCTTTATCTCAATATGGATTAATACGCAGTAATTTTTCTTCTTTGTTATTAAAATGCATGTTTCTTGGGATTTCTATGAATCGGTCGCAAGTCGTGCAATTTGCAACAAAAGGAACATTAAATTGTGAATCAGTGCTCTAGTATAGATGAAGTGCAGATGAGCGATGATATTCCATGAAAAGATTTAGACGAATAAATGCCTTCATTTTTTCGTCTGCTACATCATACATTCTGCCTTCTTGATGGGCATACCGAATACTTTCAGGAATAACTATCTTTTTTAACATATCATAAAAATCACTCAATTTAAGAAATATATCATAAGGTGAAAGATCATATTTTTTTGCATAATTTTCCCAACAAATTTTGTTTTTGAAATTCAACAGGTTTAGGTTCCTTGATAATTTTGTTCCATTTACAATTTTCAGCAATTTCAATACAGAATTTTTGTTTCATTTTTTTCACTAAAAGTTTAATTGACAAATGCATCTTCAGGATCTTTTCCGGCTACTTCCTCTACAACTACATCTGGATTATCCTTATTTATATTTTCTTCTAAAATTTCCAAAATTTTTTCTAAAATTTCTAAATTTGCATATTTTTTTGTTATTTTTTAAATTCCTCTACTCCATCACTGTTATTTGCTGTCAGTATTTCTACTATCTCATCAGTAGTCAAAAGAAAATCTCTTATTCTCATTTCTTTTGTTAAAAAATAAACGTTAAATAACCCTTTTAGCGACAGAAAAACAGTCAAAGCCTGCTGAAATCGCCCTTTTCAAATGTTCTTAACTTTGGCGCTATAGCAACAACCACGTTGCGACTCGGCAAAATCATTTTTTAGTAATAGGTTGAAGGTGGTAATCAATGCGAAAAAATATTTTTACTACACTGCAAATGCTAATTAATAATAAAATACTGCAAAAGTGTTAATCTATAAAAATTTTTGTGCTCATCGAGGAAAGGAACAAATATGTCCCACCAACATTTTTATCAAAAAATGTATCAAAAATTAATAGAAATTGAAAACAATTAATTTTGGATTATCATCTATCTTGTTGGCACTCCACGTGCAAAATTTGTTTCTTTAACCTCAACCGGAAGTAATGAATTTTTTACAAATAAAATCCACATATATCAATTTACAAGTAAACCTATTATAGGGCATTGTTTAGAAATAAATCAAATTGATAAAGTATTTAATTTAGTTATACAGTATATCAATAGTCAAACAAAGCTTCTAAACTATTTTGACTTTACAATGGTTAAAATAAAGCATTGTGAGGGATGACAGGCGAAATTAAAAGGTGGGACATATATGTCCTTTCGTCGACAAAGGGTTAATATTTAGTGTTTGCATGCTCTATATTGTGTTTTCGTATTGCGAAACGGGGAAAGAGATAGACAGCTTTAAATCCAGAGAGCATCAGTTGGGGGAGACCGGGGCGAGTAGTAACACTTTTTTTTTGCTATTTCCCTCACAAGAAATTTTTTTTCAAAATTCTTGTTTAATATGAAAAATTTAGATCACTGTTTAACTACAGTAATATAAAAAATAAATAAATAATTTTCAAGCTTAGTGGTTAAAATTAGGATTCAAATATTTAAAATAAGCGTTACAATGTGCCCCGTCAATGGGGTAAGTTGTAACACCAGTTGGGATAAGTTGCAACAGCAACAAAATCATTAATAAATGTTTAAATATAAATGTAATTTGAGAAAAATAGCAATATTAAAAAGTGAACACAATGAAATTACACACAGCCTAGTCAAAAACATGAGTATCAAGTACAAAAAATAAAGTGTTTGGCCGATGCTTAAGAATGTTAAAACAGATTTTTTCACTGCTGGATTAGCCCAATCATAAATTTCAGAATCACATTTTTGACAAAAATATGTATTCAAATTTTCGGCACTAGCTAAATGTGACCTCTTTCGGTAACCATAGCATCTACCATACAGAAAATTTATTTTTAGTTTGTTCAACGTATTGCATATTACAGTTTTTTCATTCTGCCACATAAATTCTATAATTTTGCAATTTAATTTTTGTTTCAAATTTAAATATTTCGTTTTACATCTTATAAGTTCAGTGTGTTGTATCATGCTATTATGTTGCCCATAGTTTTTACAGAGTGCACAGTTTCCACAAAGAAAAGAACCCGGTCTGTCGTCATTAATCTGAAAAGCTAGATGCTTATAATTAGTGTTGTCTGGTTATACATAATGTTATTAAAAACCCATGCAGTTACTTTAGACTACGGGGGCGGAAAGTGACCGCGCTTTTTGCTTGCTTATATCTTGACAATTACTAGCGCTAGAATTGTCATTCAAGTTTGTATAGAAAGGAAATTTTGTACACGTTCATATAGATACCTAAATGTTGCAATTAAACATTATTTTGGTTTCCAAAAGCAAGTTTTTAAAGAGTAGTCAATTTTTGTAAATTTTCTGAAAAGGAGAGAGCGATTTGAGAAAGTTAACGACGTTTTAAATTGTCCCGGCTTACGTTCACCACTGCGGACAAGAAAAGGTTTCTTACTAAATCTAGTAACGTCCTCTCATCAACGTAACATGTTTTAAAAAATTTATCATCCATTACGAATAAAATTTAACTGATTCAACTTATAGGCCTACAACTTTAGAAAATAAATTAAAAAAATCTTTTGACTAAACAATAGAAAGGGTTAGCATTTCATGCTCACTTCTAACATTTCTGCTCATTTTGAAAAATATTGTTTTAAGAAATTTTCTATGTGCATACTTCTATAAAACATCCTTATTTTAGAATAATAGCTTATTTTTTGCTGCTTATTAGTGATAAACAAAAATAATTCACATTTAAAATTATTTGAGGTTAAAAACCAAGAGAAAGTTTTTTGTCTTTGGTTGATATTTTTAGAAATAGTTAAACGTTTTGGTGCTTTCTCATTTTAAATTATTAGCCAATCTTATTTCTGTGTGACTTTGGATAATTTTATAAACAAACTGAAATTAAAGTATAGTATGGAAAGAACAGTCATTAAAATTAAACCAGAAGCAGCAAGAAAATTTATTTGTATTCAAGAACTTCGCTTTTGTTTTAGTTTATTGCATATTGAAGATAAGCTAAGTTGAATTTTAAAAACTAAGTCTATTAACTGCCCAGTTATAAAAAACTTTGCTTCTTTAAAAGTTTTAATTTTCTAAAGACTGAAACCCTTTTTTGATTGTTTTTTCTTATTCAAATAAATAGAATTTTAAAAACATACGAGAGCAGCCAAAAAATAATACAGTAATACAGTAATATTTTTTTATTTAACTAATTAGTTTTTTTACTCGTTGTAATTATTATTAATATTTCCTTAATCATAATAACTATTATCATTCATTGAGGACTTGTAACGATCTATGAAAGAATACCTCTCTTTCGTTTTTAATGAATGATGGGGTGGTATCCTTGACGGTAAGCCTATAAGCCTTTAAAGCAGAAAAACTTATTAGAAAAATCTAAATAAGCAAAAGTACAGTGACTTTAAATATAGAGCTTATAGCCTATAAATTTCTTGAAAGAGCTTGATGAACGTCGCTGTTACTGTGTTAAAATTAAAAAATTAAAAAAACAGTCTGTATGTTTTGTAACGTATTTTTTTCTCGAATTTTTATGAAGCATAAATGTTTGACGTCTAAATAAAATGTTTAATTAATTTACATTCCTGTTAACTTCTTTTTAATTAAAGTTTATTCATTGAAACAAAATGTCGCATTGTTTCATTCAGTGTAAAACAAATTTTTTCATTGTCTTATTATCAATGGTTTCATTTTGTGTAACGTGCCCGAAATATAAATTAAGTGAGCTTAATTTTAATAAAAACAAAAGAAGATTTTTAACTTTTGGTTTAAAAATTTCTAACAACAAAATTAAAGCTACAATATAGATGACACAAATTAATATAAGCATTGCAGGGTTTTGTTTTAAGTACAATAAGCACTGGCTGCTCTGACCTGACACTGCGGTTTAGTATATGATGCCGTTTTTCTTTCGTTTGCATGTAAAGAACTAAATTTGAAAACAAAAAGAATGTAATTTTTTTACTGTTGATCTTTAGACATTTCAATTGTTTCATGGTATTTTATGTGTTGATCGTTTGACTCTTGTTTTGTTTTTATGCCACACCCAAATTTGCACTTTTCAATTCAATCTTAAATTCAATCTAAAAGCATTTTTTATTAAACAATCTTCCAGTGTTTGTTCATATGCGAAAAGAACTATTGTACTTGTCAAGCCAGTACACTGGATCATAAAATTACTAAAAAGTAGATATCCAAAAAACCTAGAAGGTTTATGGATGGTTATAAATCTGAGCATAGTTCCATGGGTCTTGCTCTATGGAATGACAATTCCATCGTTCAAGTTGTATCTTCAGCTTACGAGTGAAAAACTAACAATTCGACTGTGAATTGTTTGGACGGAAAGGAATGCTGTACGAAAGACATCCCCATACCTAAGTCAATAAAAGAGTAAAATTAAAGCATGGGGAGCTTTGACAAGCTTGACTCCTTTATCGCACTATACCAAATCAGAATAAAATCCAAAAAATGGACACTGCGTGCAATCTTTCATCTTGTTGACCTAGTAGTTGTGTCCTCATGGTGGCAATATTTACAAGATTGCAAAGGTTCAGGTGTACCCAAATCAGAACAAAAATCTCTCCTGAATTTTCGATTCTTTCTTAGCCAGTGCTTAATAAAGATAAATATGTCTGATGCACTGACCTTTAGGGGGAGGGCCACCGAAAAAGGTACAATTCCCATTAGAAGATCCAGTTCGAATGTATGGGTTTAACCATTTTCCATCTTATAAAAAAAATTGGCAAAGATGTAAATTTCCTCCCTGCAAAGAGCATTTTAGCTACATAATGTGTGTTAAATGTAAAGTCACATTATGCTTAAACAAAGAAAAAACTTGTTTTGAGTACCCTGTAAATAAATAAATAAGTATTTAATTTGAAAATTAGTAATTTGTGTTCAATCTTCTTATGCTAGAGTATGAATCATTTCGATACATTAGGTCATAGCGTATCATCTACTGTATGATACAGCCAATAAAGAATGAAAAAAAAGTATAATAAGGATTTTAACCATTCAATATTCTCTATTACTACCTGAAAACACAAAAAAAAATTTTTTTTTTAATTTTTGATTTATGGGGTTAATCCATAGACGAACTCTTTCTGGATTTAATTTTAAGGTTTAAGTTTATTTTTAATAAATTTTGAAACATGTTGTCAAGTTTAATCTTCCAAACGTTGGAACGCTCTACCAACCTACACATTATCCTATCTAAATTACGTATACGTATACAGTAGACAAAAAATACCTTTAAAGTACATTGCGAAATAAAGAAAAAAGAATGGACGTGTTAAAAGTGTAAA
The DNA here is from genome assembly GCA_963680785.1 of Diplosoma virens. NCBI lineage: Eukaryota > Metazoa > Chordata > Ascidiacea > Aplousobranchia > Didemnidae > Diplosoma > Diplosoma virens. The sequence continues at coordinate 34,678,946 of OY796888.1, forward strand.
TTTTTTGTTGTTGTGCATTATAAGTAAATAGATTTTTTAAGTATTTAATAGCTATTGTAATACCGCTAAATATCAATATATTGCTTATAAAAAGTGCTTTAATTTTTGTGAGAATGTACAGTATTTACACGTTGACATACACACCCACGTTGAGGATTTAACAGCTCAAAAGAGATTGAGAAGAATAGCTTTATGGCAGAACGCTCATGTCCTAGACCAGTAGTTGGCAACTTGTGGGCCACGGCCCAATTGTGGGCCTTTCAGCAAAATGTATTGGGCCGTGGGAGATTTTGATTTTAATTTAATTAAACGTTTTACATATTAACTGTAATATTTTATAGAACTTATTTGTGAAGAGCATTTCAAATATTTGATTTATTTTGGTAAATTTTTTTTATAGATTCCTATGATTTTGGGACGAATATCAAGAAATTGAAACAGATTCCAAGTGAAGAACTTTTCTTTAGGGAGAATTTGGTTTTGAATATTGGTTAAGAAGGTCTATGAAATTAAAAAGGTTGAGAACCACTGCTCTAAAGTCTAAATCGCTAAGTAAATGTGAGCAAGCGCACTCAGTGCCAAAAAAGAGGCATCAGCGATTGTAAAAATTATTTGAAAGTGGAGCCACTTGCTGACTGCTAAACATTTTCAAATTGTAACTGGTCAACTTTTAATTAGTTTTATGTATCATAAGAAAAATCACGGAGAAATTAAAATTGCTAAAATTGTACGATGGCAAATTGAGTTATCGCAGTATCAGTATGAAATTGCTTATCGTTCTGGAAAACTTAATGCCGCGGAAGATACGTTATTTCGTGTTTATTACGCCAATTTTTTGATTTCTAGTCTTTATGATATTCATGCTGGTTTATGGAGTTACTCAAACTTATAATTTTCTTAAATCAAAAACTTACCGTTCTCATTACAAGATGTTTGTAAAATGACTAATAACTGTAAAATATGTGCTGAAATTAAATCCTGCTTTTCAAAACCTCCTGAAACTCATCTAATTAAAATTACTTAATCTATGAGTTGAGCATAGGTTTTAAAAATCTTTTATCATCTAGTAATAAAAACAAGTATGCTCAATATAGTTGATAAATTCTCGCGGTTTCCATTTTCTTTTCCGTGTAGCAATATGGAATCTCGTACTCTAATTTTATGCTTAATGAAAATTTTTCACTTGTTTGGAGCTTGTGGATACATTCTTTCTAATAGATGTAAACCTTTTATTTCACAGGAATTTGTTTTCTTTTGTGCATAACTTGCGAATGCCCGAAAGTGAAACTTCAGTCTATAATCTAGTGTCTGACGGTCAATGCGAGAAGTATAATAATATCCTTTGGTCTGGTGTTAAAATTACCCTAAACACAAAATTTTTCTATTTCAAAATGGTAGGTAGTGTCTCGACAAGTTATGCACTCCGCGTGTTCTTTACTTTGAATTCATTCATACAATCTGATATCTTGGTTGTTTAGACCAGGGTTTCTCAAAACTTTTTTATTTACGGAACAATTTGTCTTATTATTTTTGCTCACGGAACACTTTGTCAAAAAAAAAAAATTCGAATCGCAAATTTGCCGAGAATATCAATGGACTTTTTGCTAGTCAAAAAAATAAATTTTGCTTAAGCGAGTCATAACGAAACGTAACATGAGAATATAAAATAAAAAAAAATATGTAAAGTTTATGCAAGCTCATTATGACGTACTTGTAAACCGTCAGGTTCATTGTTCAGCGAAAACATAGGTGTACCAGCCAAAAAAATTGGGGGCAATGAAATTTTGCCAAAATTTTGTAACATTTGCCCGAATCATGATTTTCTAGTACTTTACAGATAGGAAAAAATTGTCTGAAATTTTCGGAAAAAAAACAAATTTTGTCCTAAAATTAAGGTGTTTTCTAAAAGAAAAAGGTCTTCACTGCAAATCAGTTTCATATTTCTCAATTTTCATCCCAAAATGGCCCAGATGTAGGTGCTTTCACGCAGCCTGGGCCGTGAGTAAGTCTGCTCATTGATTTTAAAATGACAGACCGAAACCGAACCTACCAAAACGGAAGGGTATCCACCCATTCCGATGTTCAGTGTGGGTCTGCTAGCCGGCAAACGTCCTTTTCAGGACGGGGCAATGTCAGAATAAAACTGCCCTTTTCAGGGCACATTGCCAACAAGTTCCGAAGACCCACTATTCTTCAGCTGAACATCGAAGGCCTCACTGCAAGCAAGATGAATGTTCTTCATCACCTCGCTATGCAGTCTGAGGCATTCGTCATCCTACTGCAGGAGACCCACTGCACTGATGCAGAGAAGTTGGTGCTACCACACTACCAACTAGCTGGGTCTTCTTTAAGCAGGAAGCATGGCCTTGCCACGTTTGTCCACGAGCGACTGAGATACACGCTTTTGGACCAATCTCCACCGACATCGGAGATCGAGTGGCTGTGTGTGGATGTTGATGGCTATAAAATAGTCTACGTCTACAAACCACCGTAAACGCAATTGCGAACCCTGGATCTCCCAGTGTTTCCTCACCCCTGTCTGTACGCTGGCGATTTTAACTGTCGTCATGCTGACTGGAGTTATGATGACAACAGTCCGGACGGTGAGTGCTTGGCTGGCTGGGCAAGTATTAATTGTCTTGCCCTACTATATAATGCCAAGGACGCTGCCAGTTTTTATTCCGGCCGCTGGAACACTGGCACCAATCCAGACCTAGCTTTCGCTAGCGTAGGTCCAAACAGTTGCTTACCGGATAGACGTGTCCTTGAGAAGTTTCCCAGGTCACAAAATCGACCCTCGCTTATTACACCACCAAGGTTTGCTATGGCAGTGCCAAGCATGCCTGTTAAGCGATGGAACTTCCGCAAGGCCAATTGGAGTCACTACATTGCTTTGACGAATAAATTCGCAAAGACTTTGTTGCCGCCTGATTCACTTGATGTGGATGCGGCTTACCAGGACTTCTGTAACACCATTAAGAAAGCAGCCAAAAAGACTATCCCACGCGGGTATCGAAATAACTATATTCCGTGTTGGGATGCAGAGTGTAAATCCCTCTATAAAACCTTTCTGCAGTCTCCTCAGGGAGACGACTCAAGTTTGGCTGCTACAGCTCTGCTTGCCAAGCTTGACAAAAAGCGGAGGGATCGATGGTCCGAAGCAGTTCGGAACATTGACTTCTCACACTCTAGTCGAAAAGCGTGGAGTATTTTGAACAACCTTACTGGTAGTTCACGACACTCTCCTCGTCACTGTCCCGTTTCAGCCGATGCTATTGCATCTCAGCTGGTTAGAAATGGGAAATACGAGGCTGTTGATCGCAAGTCATTTCGACTTGTCTCTCAAGAAGTGTCTGACCTTTGGAGGGCCACAACACCAGACGCAATAAATATCTCTGACAATTTTTCACAGAGAGAATTTGCTGCTGCCCTCCAACACTTAAAACCAGGTAAAGCTCCGGGTCCTGATTCCATCTGCCCCGAGCTTATACTCCATGCTGGAACTGCTTTGAAGTCCTGGTTATGTGACTTCATTTGTTCCTGTTTGCGCTGACTCAAAATTCCCAAGATCTGGAGAAGAGCGCTTGTGGTCGCGATCCCAAAACCAGGAAAGCCCGTGGGGGATCCAAAGAGTTATCGACCGATATCTCTGCTTTGTGTCCCCTACAAGATCCTCGAGAGGCTTATCTACGCCCGCGTTGAACCATTAATCGATCCACTGTTCCCTAAAGAGCAAGCTGGGTTCCGACGCGGGAAGTCAATCGTAGATCAAGTTGTTCTGCTAACCCAGAACATTGAGGATTCTTTCGAGGCTAAAAAGAAGGCCGGTGCCATATTTATCGATCTGACAGCTGCTTATGACACTGTCTGGCACCGTGGCCTTACCTGCAAGCTGCTGAGACTACTTCCGGATAAGCACATGGTCAAAATGATCATGGAGCTTGTTCGAAATCGAAGTTTCACCCTTACCACCGGTGACAGCAAGCAAAGCAGGCTACGCCGTCTTAAAAACGGCGTTCCTCAGGGATCGGTTTTGGCTCCCCTCCTATTTAACATCTATACGTACGATCTTCCTTCCACGATTTCCAGAAAGTTTGCTTATGCTGATGATTTAGCATTGTTGCATTCTTCTGGAAACTGGAAGGACTTGGAGGGGACATTAAGCCAAGACATGTGCACACTGTCAGCGTATCTCCAGACTTGGAGGTTGAAGTTTAGTCACACTAAGACGGTGACGGCAGCCTTTCACTTAAATAACCGAGAGGCCAAACGTGAGCTAAAGGTCTACAATAACGGTAGACTTTTACCGTTCTGTCCAACCCCTACATACCTTGGGGTAAAACTGGACAGATCGCTCACGTTTCGTCACCATTTAGTGGCATTGCGCAAAAAACTATCATCACGCGTCACACTGCTGAGGCGAATCGTGGGCTCGGGATGGGTTGCTGGTGCTAAAACACTACGCATAGCTACCTTATCTCTAGTCTACTCAACAGCTGAGTACTGTGCGCCAGTCTGGTGTCGCAGTGCTCACACTCGTCTCATTGACAGTGTCTTAAATGACGCCTTGCGCATAGTTACTGGATGCCTGCGTCCCACTTTAACGGACTACCTACCTATACTTTCAGGCATCCAGCCAGCTGAGCTTCGCCGACTGGGAGCGACACTCTCCTTAGCTTACCGTGGATCTCTGGACCCCGATCATATTTTGCATGGTCTTTTAAGTGGGTCCTCAGATACTGGCCAAGTGAAACTAAGATCCAGACGCCCGTTTGTGCCAGGTGCGCGGAATCTCTTGGACAATCTTGCCACACTTGGCATCCGCGCCTCTGAATGGACAAATCACAAATGGAACGCGGAGTACTGTGAAAGTGCTTCCAGGCTCCGTGCTTTTGTGCCCGGGACCAGTGTCAGGCCTGTTGGGATGGGCTTACCCCGAGCAGCTTGTGTTAAGCTCAACCGCCTGCGGACTGGTGTTGGGCGATTCCATTCGTCCATGCACAAATGGGGTCTCGCTCCTTCACCGAATTGCGAGTGTGGCGCCTCAGAGCAAACCGCAGACCATGTACTAACAATGTGCCCCATACATCGGGCACCACATGGAGCACGCGGTCTGACGGTTTTGGATGACGAAACTCGATGCTGGCTTAATATAATCACTGCCAGCATCTGATCCAGGCAGTGCAGCAGTTTGGGGTAGTAAAAGGATGAACCCTCGGCCCCAGTTCTGTTTGTGTCTGGCCTGGAGTAGATGCCCTTCAAACGACGACGACGACGACGACGATCCCAAAATTAAGTTTTTCTCAAAAAAAAAGGTCTTTACCTAAATTTGGTAACTATTTTTTGCAGTTGATCGTTGACACTGCCCTAAAATTCCTGACTTTGCCCAAATTTTTCATATCGCAGCCCAAAAAATTTTGCTTTTGCCCAAATGTTTTCTTGTCACCGCCCAAAAAATTTTCAATTTTGCCCAAATCTTGAAAACTTTGGGGAGAAATGGCTCCCCTGCCCCCGTGTGGTACGGACATGAGCGAAACATTTACGTGAGCTCGCGGAGCACAAGTATTCGGTGGAACACAGTTCGAGAAATGCTGGTTTAGACTATTGCTTGTGACCTCATAGTCAGACGATCACCAAACTTCTCCAGAACGGAATATATTTACACAACCGGTGACAGCACACGAAATAGGATCGGACGCATCAGAAACCATACCTCTTAAAACTTCTTTTTGGTTTTTTACCTGTTCAAATCAACCTGTTCAAAATATTCTTTTATTTCCTCCAAAGGAGCAGACTTTGACAATCTTTGAGTGCTTACTTTTTTTTAAAAATCGCTCATTTTTGTATTGTCTTTGACATTCTCAATTTTAAGGTTATTATAAATTATTCGTCATATATTACACTTGTTGCAAAATACAACCTTTTAATATTTTTTTTTTTTATTAAATGTAAGAAATTTCAAGGGATTTTGAAAACGTCCTTTTTTTAAAATCGCAAAAAGAACAAATTTAATTTTAAAATAGGCGTCGGAAAATTTGACAGAATATGAAAATTTAAGTCGCTCTATATCACTCAAAGCAAAGGTACAAAATATAAGGCATTGAGTGAGTTAAAAGAGTGACATTTCAAAATTAAAGCACAAAACTAACAAATAACCCTTATTCTAATAAAGATTAAAATTATTTTATTCTCATGCGATCATCAAAAGGGTAATTCCATTAAAATGTTTTTAATACAGCGAGTAAAGTTTATTTGTTTGATATACTTAGTATTGTCAAAACTAATAAGTATTTTTTAATCTAATGACAATAAAATAACTTTTTGTTATTTAAATATATTTTATTTTAATAAAATCTTTTTTTTTTTGAACATCAGATTAGCGTAAAACCCGTATTCAAAAGTATTTAATATTAAAACAAGCTACAACTAAAGCTTGCAGATGTAATCTTGAATTGACATAGAAATTCTGTAAAATCATTTTTTAATGTAAGACAGTTCAGCTTCAAATTCTAAGGTCTTAAAAATGATTTCCGAACGGTGGCAGTTGTTTGGATAAAACATTATAGTACGAGGTATTTTTTAAAAAATTAAGTAAAAAATTTGAAAAATAATTCGGGATTTGAAAGTGGCTAAAAAAAATTTGATCAAATTGGTTAACCCATAATGGGCAGTGTAAGCGAGTGGTGGGAGCCCCATTTTATGGAAGCTGCATTGATTGTAACTGTAATGCAGACTTGTAATTGGGCCCAATCTTTAGGTCCAAACCCAAAAATAGAAGTTCTAAACCAGCTCGAACAAGAAAATACATTTTAAAATGTAAACTGGTCCAAATTAGACTTAAAACTAAACATAAGGTAAAAAAAATTACAATTCAAACGTCTATAAATTTGATCCCGAATCAAGTCCTAATTTTTGAAAAAATTCAAGTCCGAATCTGTAATCGAACCAAAAAACCGGCCCGATTTAGACCGTTTTTGAGTATAACTCTAAACAAAGAAAAATCGTACGTTATGGAACGAATAAAACGACGACAACGATTTTATTCCATTACTATCGGTAGAATTAAAAAGTTTATTTTAAATAAACGTAGTATATTATACGCCTAATTTTTTATTTCATCGACTTACCATCAGGGTTGCGGAGTCGGAAGATTATGATCCGACTCCGACTCCGAGAATTTCTAAATTACCGACTCCGACTCCCGACTTTAACTTTGACTCCGACTCCGACTCCGACTCCCGACTCCGACTTCGACTCCCGACTCCGACTCCGTCTCCCTACTATGGAAAAAATATTTTTCTTAAATTAGATTTAACTAAGCAAAAATCATCCTTTCGAGTTGTTAGTCGCACAAAATAAGTCAGGTTTTTTTAAATATATAAAAAGATATTTACTTTAAAAAATTGTGTATATGAGTGTATACATATATAACTGCAAATTACTGGTACTCTTCAGAAGTGTGCTCAATGGCTTCAATAGTCAGAACGATTATTCCTGATTATAAAAAAAACAAATATTAAAAAAAATATTTTATTAAAATAGTCCCAACAGACTGTTTCAGCTGTAAGGCTTATCAGGGGACACAGTTAAAATAAATTTTTACGCTTCAAATGAAAACTCGCATCTTAGAAAAATAACGCTACCAAAAGTTTGGGTTTAAACGATTATTTCACTAAAGTAAGTGATTGATTAGCAAATAATTACTTTTGCTACGAGATATCAAAAGAAAACATGCTCTAATGTTGCGCATAGATGTATTCTTAAACTTGACCAAGCTGCCGAAAAGATTACCGTAAAGCGTAAAAAAATTTAATAGTTAAAAGAAAGTGTTATAAAAGAATCTTTTTATAAAAAAATGTTTTTATAACACTCTCTCTTAACGAATGATCCATACTAATGTTTTATACAGTATAAAAAAAAATTTTATAGCACTTGCTCTTAACTAATGAACCATAAACTTTTTTACACTTTAATCTTTTCGGCAACTTAACCAAGTTTAATACATCTACGAGTATGCGCAACATTACAGCATGTTTTCTTTTGATATCTTGTAACAAAAGTAATTATTTGCTAATCAATCACTAACTTGAGTAAAACAATTGTTTGAACCCAAACTTTTGGTAGCGTAATTTTTCTAAGATGCGAGTTTTCTTCTGAAACCTAAAAATTTATTTTAACTTTTAATTTTTGCTTATTTTATTTATTTCGACGTAAATAATATTGCTTTTTTTAATTGTTGAGCCTCACAGGCGAAGCAATTTGTTGGAACTATTTTAATACAACATGTTTTTTTGTTATATTTATGTTTTGATAAATACGTATATACATATAATTATATTATACACAACCCATTAACTATAATTTTTACTGTGTTTGAATGAAATATTAATACAAATCACATTTGGAAAACTAACTCGAAATGTCATACATAACTTGAAACTAAATATGTATTCTATACTTAATGCTTATTACATTTTCTGAACATCAAAGTATTTTATGGATAATTATGATGTTATCTCTAGTCTATTTTACAGTTATTAATTTTCCCATGGTAAATCGAACCCGCGACAAACCTTAATGTTCCTTAATGTTAATACAATTAATGACTTGTGTAGGGCCTGAGTATAGGACTAGACCCTAAGTGTTGTCTCCTGCGCATCTAGTCGGTTCGAAATTCAATGAGGTATGCATCACTGACGAGCTTTAACAAGAGCAAAACTCAAGTCTGGTGCTTCTTGTTTTAGGTGGCATAGTTTTGTTTTTATCAGTAGGTAATGAGGTTAAAACTTAAATATGAAAATTTCATAATTGTAAAAATTTTTACAAATGTTAGTAATAACTATGGAATTTATTGACAATGAAAATTTGAAAACAAAAGTTTATAAAAACAAAAGAAACCAAAAACCATATGTAAAAGAATTAAAAATTTAAACCCACAATTATAGACTACAAGAAAAACAATAAAATGCGACTAATTTTAGAATTTTCCTGAATCACCAACTGCATATAAAGAAACTCCAGAGAAAAATGTTGACATTTTCATACTAATAATAAGCTCATCCTTATTTCTCTCAAATAAACTTCAGCTATTAGCTTGATGGCATGGAGTCCATCTTCTTCACAGTAATTCATGGTTATATATTGATAGTAAGAATATATATGTGAATTTTGTCGGATTTTGTAAACAAAATAAAAGGGGGTCTGTAGTTTCTATCTCATGAATATTTCAAATTGTAATTTTGTACGAGACTGAACATGCAGGCTCCCTGCCGTTCATTGACATTCATATTAGGAGATTGTTAAAAAATTCACCTTGGTTCAAAACTTTTGGTTGATATTTTTTTGAAAGAATAGAGCAAGAAGAGTAAGTTTTAATTTTCAAAAATTTTAATTTAATAATTTGCTCGTAAAAACAAAATTGCTTCTGTGAGTTTCTTCTTTATTGCAGCCCTTTGGTCTGTTCTGATAAGCCTTAGTGATAAAAACAGATGTTCAACACACGCTTCTGTTGGAAAAAGTACTTATTTAAAGACACGTCAAAAATAAAAAAAGGGGGCATTTGGGAGGCTGAAACGGATTAATGGCATTTACATTAATTTCAATGGAAAAATTCACTTTGTCATACGAGCAAATTGAGGTACGAGCTCGGTCACGGAACAAACTAAACTTGTATGTCAAGGTACCACGTATTATAGAAAGAGGCTGCTTAGGATAGTAAATTGATTATGCACCTGGCATTTGCTTCCTGTCATTGGATTGAAGGAAGGGAAGCAACTAAATTGGGTGCCCGAGCATAGCATTACGCAAAATACTATTTGCTTACAAATTAAAATGCAAACTTTTTATGAGTCGCACGCTGTGTCGCGCGATACGCGGCAAGGTCCTCTTAAAAAGATTACTGCACTGCACTCCACTGGCGCGCGGCCGCGTAAGTTGCGCGGTTAACATCACTAATACGTAAAGAAATTGGTCACGAGGAGTCGGAGTCAGATAAAATATTCCGACTCCGACTCCTTCCGAAAACCTCCGACTCCGACCGACTCCGACCGACTCCGACTCCGACTCCGACTCCGACTCCGACTCCGACTCCGACTCCGACTCCGACTCCGCAACCCTGCTTACCATAATTCAGTAACGTCAATTAGTTAAAATTTGGTAATGTGATTGGCAATAGCAAAAATATTGTGCATCTCGCACAGTGTTATCTAATATCTAACAATGTTAAAAATAAACATCATAGTTTTAAGATCGTATTTCTGTTTATTCGAGTTTGTTTCGTTGTCTTTGGTGCGTTTCTATTTTAATAAATCTTTTACTTTACTGCTTGAGCATACTATCAGTTAAAAAATGCTCTTTATTCAGCTCACATGACCAATTTTTTGCTGTAGTTTATCGCCTGGAAAGTCGTTTATAACGTCTCTGTTTTGCCACACAGCAAGCAAGTGATCAAACAAATTGCGCGAACTTCAATTACAAAGTTGTTATTAATCTAGGCTTGTCTAAGCCTACATGAATAAATCAAAAGTCAATTCAGAGTCGGAGCCGTTTGAAATGAAATTCCAATTTAGATTCAATTTAGCCATTTTGATTTTTACCGGTTCAACTCCGATTTAGTTTTAACAAATTTTATTTTTTCTGGTTCAAACAATTAATACGGGTTTATACATCCGGTTCTGGTTCGGTTTGATGCCCTATTGTAAACAAAGCGAAACCACATTTTCAAAGTAAAAGCAAGAACTATTTTTCTAAATATTTTTTTATTGTTAATAGGTAAATTTTAATACTTTTTTCCATGGTATTGACAATAATATGACAATTGTGACAATCGTAACTTCATTAAAACGGTTCGCATTTTTTGTGTGTATAATTTTATAAAAAACTCTGCAATCTTTATTTTTCTTGAATTAAAACCTCAAGAAGTGCATATAATGCAGATAATGCAATGCTACGCTTTCCACTCATTAAAAACCTTGGAGTTCTTAACATTAAAAATAAACGTTTTCTATCTGTTTGCATAAAACAAATTTTTTTATAATTGACTTTTTTCCACAAAACCCAATAAAAAAACAACCAAATGTTTTACGAGCAATAAATTTTACTTAGTGGTTATGTTCAAATTAGTAGTGGTTTTTATATGTTCAAAATTTTCTTACATTTTGAGAAATTTCTTTCACAGTATTTTGAACACTCTGGCAAAAATTTTTTGTTGAACATTTTTCTCTTCTTTTTATATAGTTGTTGTGGCCATGTGGCTGCTTTCCGTTTAAAGCAGAATTATCATTTTCGGTAAAAAGGGTGATTCCACTGAAAAATTTTTCGTAAAGTGCTTTTTTTATAAAAGTACAACAAAAATTACTCAGAAGATAGAGCTTTAAAGTCGTGTCATCTGCTAACTTATATTGAGCTATCCTGCAGATATTATGATAAAATCTATACAGATTTATTTGTGACAATCTGGACGGACCTAAGATTTTGAATTTGAACTTGTAAAACTAAATAAACAACCAATTGATCATTAAATTTTCTAAACAGTTGGTTTGAGAAAGCCAAAAGTTTTAGAACCTAGAAATGACTAAATTTTTATAAAGTTGCTTATTTTTCCATGGTACTGTCAATTATTTAAAATCTTTTTTATTTTTAACCTTAACAAATAATGCTTACTTAATCTTTAATGGACTTGGTATGCTGGACCACATATTGATAAACACTCGTAAAGTAATTTCTTTATTGTTATAAAGCGTTAAAATGCAATAACTAAAACCGGAATATGACTATCAGGATAATGATACAACCAAAATCAGTATTTTTTAAAGTATATTAATGACACTCAATAAATATCTATAAATGTAAAGTAAAACTTTCATAAAAATAAATGTTTGATATTAAATGTAAAACTTTTTAAAAGAGTTTTTTAAAGAGTTTTCATGGTTAAATTCGTATGACAAATTTTGCCATTCTTTTACTTGTTGCTACAGCAACTACTACAGAATCTTTTGTCGATTGATCTCTGTTATGTTCGTTGAAAGGGTTTTCATTTCGATTCAAACGCGGAAAGGACTAAAAAAGAGATTTTATTTTTTAACTAAACAAAGATGCTATCTTACCATGAGCATATGCTGGCAGCAATAGTGTTTAGTCAAATTTGGTATCCAAAATGACCAGACCTCGTGCTTTACGTGGTGTCAAATATTTGTGGTATGCTGATTCACCATGGTTTGATTTATCGATACCAAAATAACCTTCTTGGTTTCAATAGCTATTGTTTATTTTTGTTGTCTAGTTTTTGTGATGTGAACTCATGTTGACATCATGTGCTTGAAATTTGAATTTTTCTCTATGTTTTAAAAATTTAAATTCAAGGCTTAAATACGTACAGTACATCGGCTGGATTTTCTTACAGGTCTACAGATGTTTTAGCAAAGTAGTATCTATCGCCGCCATTAGAAAGAAACAATTCTGTAGGTAGATTCTATTCATTTTTGGTGGCTCGCGAGTAGGTTATTTAAAAATGGAAGTTGTTCTACAAAAGATTAATTAGTAGGTTACATCGGATAGGTAAATTTTGTATGTTTAATATTTTTCAACTTTGACCAAAAGTTGATTATAGAATAGATAGCCTACTGTCTGTAGCAAGTTTGTTTTTATCACATTGACGCAGTTTTCGTGCAAACTTAAATAAAACTGTTTAAGTTTTGAAAAAATTGTAACAATGCTTTTTAAAATGACGTTGAAGCATACTGCTTTATGTGGTAATTTTTTAAGCAGAAAATGATTGTTAAAGTAGATAAATTTTCTAGAAAATTTTCTAGAAAATTTAATGCTGTTATTTTTTTATTGATTTTCAATATTTTGTTCTGAATCACATAATTGTGTTAAAAATATAATCAAAGTTTGTTGAAAAAAAGCTAGTTTTAATTTTAATAAAGTTACCAAAATTCTATTGTTATATTACTATAAATATATAGATTTATCGTAACTTCTGTACTTAAAAATTAAATTTTCGGAAAAGTTTATAAAATACATTGATTTTAATTTAGATTTGGGTAAAATAGATTTTTATTTTGTTATGTAGAATATTTGGATAAAATTATCTCCAAAATTCAACTTTCAACTATTTTGTATCACCTTTTACTTATTTACTTCTTGACTAAATACCTGTATATACTTTCTATTTTGCATCGGTATTTATTTTTAGTATGCAAAAAGCTTTGAATAAAAGCGTCAGGAAAACGGTAAAGATGTTAAATGAAAAAAACCACAGATTCTCATCCCACTCTGTTGTTTTGGCCTTTGCATATGATTTACTTTTTTTTTCTTTTAGCCACTTTACCGCTGGATATTCTCCTTTAGCTTCTGTTACAAATTTAAGCGATAGTTGTTTATTCTAAATATAATTGATTGGCGCCCATAGAACATACGAGTTAGAATCTTTTCTCAAGAAACAACTATAATCGAAAAAATTCAAAATTGCACCCTAAAAAACTTTTGATCATTGTCAGCGTGTTTTAACAAATTTATCTTTGTTAATCTTCTAAAAGCTATTGAATAGATTGATTTAAACACGCAATTTGAGGAATTAAAATTTCAGTTAAAATTGTGGCCACGAGTGATTTTGGTTTGGACTTTGTAAAACTAGCGAATCAATTAAATTAGTTTTTTTTTTACCAAAAATTTTTCTATTGTAAATTAAAATAAATATCGAAAAGTATAGTTATAAAATCAAACTAAATACTTTTACTTTTCGCATTTGCATGTTTAGCTATACAACTAAATTGATTTTTTTATAATTTAATTTAAATCACAATATGAGACAATGTTGACTGTAATTAATGTGAAATTTATCTCAAAAATATACTGAGGGAAAAAAAAAAACAGCCTCGGTTTGTTCATCGCTGATGTAGATAAACAAGCATAGGTCAATCGATCAAATAATGACGTATGTAGACGAATGTGAAAACTATTTTTGCTCTGATTTCTTCTTAATTTACAACAAATCTTTTTATAAAAATTTCGCTATACTCTTTTATTGAATTACGCTTATGCCATTTAGGTTGATGTAAAACAATGCCCATTAAATCTTTTAAGGTCTTTTTTTTCAGACCGATGTATTACAAGGTAAAAGCAATTGATAAAGTATGTAAATTATTTATAAGATTATAAAAATATTTATGACATTAAACTAAAAAAGTTTAGACTTTGTTGTCGTCGTTTGAAAGGATTCCACGCGGGGACAGACACAGACAAGAATTGATGCTGTTGGTTTATCTTTTTACTAATCTAGGTTGCTGTATTTCCGGATCAGACATCAATGGTGTTGCGCTAGCATTGAGTTTTGTTATGCAGAATTGTACGATTTCATATTTCATGTGGTATCTGATCCATGAGAATCTCAGAAAAAGCGAAGTGTTTGAGAACAAAAACATTTTTAAGAAGGTTGATTTTTGTGACCTTGAATTATTACTTTTTTGTAAAAATTTTGTTTGTCGCCGTTGATTTATCTAAACAAATTTTTAATATTTATCTTAAATCAAATGCTAACTTTATTTGCTTTGAAGTTTTATGAAATCAATTTTTTAAATATTATCAACATATTTAGTTATATTTTTTCAAGTTTAGAAGAATTAGTTTAAGTGAAAACAATCAATATTGTTATTTTAATGTTTAGTTATAATTGTGAATTCTTCATAGCTAAGAAGCAACCGAAAAGTAGTGACAACATTAAACTTGATAATGATATGTTTCAACATTATAAGTAAGTAATGTTTTTAAAATTAAACTTATTAATTATTTTATTTGCGATGGCCACATGAACAAACAATTCTCCTCTATTTTTGTAAATTTCGGGAAGAATTGTCTGGCGTGTTTGTGTGACGTAATGTCAGTATGATGGTGTGCCGTTAAGTTGGGGTAGATTTATCTGGTTTAATTTGTAGTACAAACAATTGTTTGTCTGTATTACGTTTTTCCCCACATAAATGTATTCCAAATTTATTGAAAGTATTGCCGTAAATTAATCCATTTAGTCAGTTGAAATAAAAACCTCAGACTATTTTGATTTAAATTTTTTCTTGTAACCTATAGAAGTTTTAAAGTATGAAGTAGCTTTTTTGCGGCTTAAACTCAGGCGCAATCACTGATCATAACACTTTAACAACACAAAACTGTATTAAAAACAAAAAAATGCAGTTTGTTATATCATAAGTTTATACAATTAGTAAACACCATATATTGTAATTAATTATCTTAGCTAAATAACTTAAAAGGGTTTTTGAAGAAAATTTGTTAAAATCAGCAACTTTACTCAAAATTATTAACAAATAAAACTGAATAATACAAAAACAAGCTTTTAATGGTTGAATATTTTGACGGAAAATTTGAGATTTTTTCAAATGCGCTTTATATTTTTACCTATTACTGATTGTGTTTAAATTACTGAAATTCTTAACCGCTTTTTGTTTAGAATTAATAATCTAAGGCTAAATTAGTGATTAATTTTGACACTGTGTATTTTTGGGTATCACATTGTCTTGAAAACGAGTTATCGAAATACTTTAAAAGTAGCATGAACAATCTTACGTCACAAACACCCAATTGTTTTAATTTCTTTAAGGTTGTTTTTTTTCAGTTTTAATAGTATCATTAGGCTTTTTACTTACTTTAGTTTCTTTTTTATTTTAGTTGCTTCCCAAATATTTTATCTACAATTGAGCCTATCCAGATATCTTTTGCGCAATGATCCGTTGCGCACACTTTATATTAATCTTTGACAGCTTCCCTCTCCCATCAACCATCGTCTAGAGAAACATTGCGTTGGTAGACAACTCAAAAGTTTTGCAAATTATCTATTACTTTTTTTTAATCAGGAGTAACCATGTTCTGAGAAAAAGAGCTTATAAGTTGAAGGTATTCGTGGTAGTGGTCGTTAATGAGTTAATTTATATATTTAGCAACAACCTGAACTTTGTTTAGCTTCCGAGTGGCTTATTGTAGGTGGAAATGATATGAAACTTTGGTCAATGTTTAGTATGAACTGTCCTTCCTGCTAAGTGCAGGTTGAAAAGAGAATTTTTATGTTTAATTTCTTCAACTGTTACCAAAAATTCAACATCGAATAGATACTATCTGCAGCAAGTTTTTTTTAGTTTGAGAGTTTGCGTCCAAGCTTTGAAAAAAATGCATAATTTTTGACTAAAGCGCAACAAATTTTTTTGAACTCACGTAAAAACATTTTGCTACATGTGGTACTAATGATTTTTATGAGCAGAAAATGATTACAACAAAAAATCAACAAGTGCTACTAAGCAACATTTTTTTGACAAAATTTACAGCAACTAATTTTCATTAATTTCTGATATTTCATTTTGTATCACGTGATTGTTTTAACCCTTTGAGGGACATAATTTTTTTAAAACTTAAATTTATTCGAAAATTGTTTTTTATGTCTTGTTAGGTGTTCTTAGACACTATAAAAAAACAAAATTTTTATTTTTTTGTTTTTTTAATGAAATACACCATGGGTCATATATGACCCAGTGTCCCTTAACGGTAAATTTTTTTCGCCGCTTAACGCAAATTACATATCAATGACTGAACTTTTGGGAAAGGTTGTTAAAGTGAATAAACATTGCAGGTTAAAAAAAATGATTTAACTAACCAAGTAATTAATGAGAGTGCTTTCATATCGAATTTTTATTGTAATTTTTATTTGATTCTTTTATTAATTCTGTCTTGCAACGAAACACTGGAATGAATACCTAATGTTTGCACACAAATTTTATATATTTCTATAGCAAACACTCAAACCCACAGATAGAAAAATATTTATTGTTTATATCCATGATATACAACAAAGCAATTCTGTGTGGTAGCCCATGAACAGTGATGGCTTTAGTATGAAGCGTACGTAGTGGCCGCAGATGGACCTCTTATAAAAAGCGTCAAAAAGTGGCCCTCTCCAAGCAAAACATTGCTGTATTTCTTCATGAAGCAATATGAAGGTCGGTCCACCTGTCTGCACTTTAACTTTAAAACGAAAGTAGGAATCACGTTCTCGAATTAAGGTGATTATCTTTTTTTGAGAC
Organism: Diplosoma virens; assembly: GCA_963680785.1. Classification (NCBI taxonomy): domain Eukaryota; kingdom Metazoa; phylum Chordata; class Ascidiacea; order Aplousobranchia; family Didemnidae; genus Diplosoma; species Diplosoma virens. The sequence continues at coordinate 34,696,027 of OY796888.1, forward strand.
CACCTACGGTTTTGGAAAAAATGGAGATTTTGCACTTGAATTGAAAGAGATGACTTTATTTTAGAGATCAACTATATCTTTGGGACAAAACAAAAAAACTTGACAAACTAAAAAGTGGCTCACCCATTCTTTTCTTGTACCATGTCTTCTTTTTGTAAGGCTATCACAGTTCATGAACCCTTAAAAAACGAGTAAGCCTACCCCATCAGCAAATGCATATCAAAAAATGCCTCATTTCAACCACATCAGTAGTAAAAACATTCCCTTTTTTTCTCTTCAGTTTTTTTTCATTTAAACTCAATTTACTTGAAATATTGTGTTTTTTTTAAATTTTGGTTTAGCTTTATATTCTCAGATTGATTTGCAGCTGGTTGAGGAGTTTCTGTAGTAACTTTAAGAATATTTTCATTTCTATTCTCTTTTAATAAATTCTTTATTTTTTTTTAAATAGTACAAATCTTCATCATCAAGAATGAGTTTTTCCTCATCATCACTGTTATCAGTAAATAAAATAAGATTTACTTTAAATACATCAAGATAAAAAAGTTTTTTTTATACTGACCTGGTAAAACTAATTAGGCCTAAATTATCTGCATGATTTATATTCAATTTTTTTAAAAGTGAAATAAGGGTATATTTACTAATTATTATGAATCGAAAAAGAAAAAAACTGCTTTGTTACATCACAATCTGTGGGGCACGATAATAACACAATACTATGAGTAAATATTCAGCCACACAAAATTTTTGGTTTTCATTCATTATTTGCCGAGTTCAGTTCATTATCTTTTAAATTTAGGGAAATCCCCAAAGCCTACAAGTTTGGAAACGGCGCACTATAAATAAGAAACAAGTCATTAATAATTACAGCAATTATGCAAAAATGCTTTATCTAAGACATCAATTATACTAAAAAAATTAATGAAAAAATTTAGTGAGCGTATGCAAAACATACAAGTTGCTTTGCATTACAACATTATTTACATATTTCATAATCACATATATTTACCTTTGAGGGACACTGGGTCATATATGACCCACAGCCGTTTTTGCTTTGGTTTTTGAAATCAAAAAGCTTAAATAATTCAATAATGATTTTGAATCATTAGCAAGAACCTAATCTTAAAAACTAAAACTCAAGTTATATAAAATAAGATTATTTTACTTTGATTAAGTCAGCTAATTAAAGTCAAAAATTTTTTTCAATTTTTGTTGTAAAAAAGTTTGCAAAACCACGGTAAAAAATATAAAAGTTTTCAATTTTTTTTTTTAATTAAAACTTGAATCTTTTAAGAATCCAACTGTCAAAAAACAAACTTAATTTTTTGATCGGATTGTCTGTACCATAAAAAAATATTCATGGGTCATATATGACCCAGTGTCCTTTAAAGGGTTAAAACTATAATCAACTTTATCCACAAAAAAAGCTAATACTGATTTTATTAAAGTTGCCAAAAGTCCATCGACAGATGGTACGGTTAAAAATTTTTCAAAATTACAATACTTAAAAGTTAAATTTACCAGCAGTTTACAAATACGGCACTGATTTTAACCCACAGTCTACCATGGGGTCAATATGACCCCAATTACGTTTATAAAAAATTTCTGTTGCTGAACCGTTAGCAGTAGTGCTATGAAACTTAATTACTTTTATTTTATATTAAAGAGGTTTGTTGACCTAAAAAATTTTAGTGTGGGACATCTCTATCATGAGCTAATAAAAAAGCAGCATCATATACCAGTGCGGTCAAACTGACTCCAAGCATTCCTACGACTAAGTGACCCAATGAAACATGCAAATAAATAAACAAAATTCTTATGTTTGCACTGCTTACTTACAATAAATAAAAAATAATTTTTTATTTATATTAAATAAAAACGAAACGAAGATAAATTCAAAAAAAAATATAAAAGAAGCACCATGTAATGATATTTTTATAAAGATGCAGTTTTGGGTTTTCTGACAAGTGATGAGAGCTAAGAAAAAGTAAGCGAATTGTATTGGATTCCTATTGATGATGTCAAAGAACACAAGGAAAAAATATCATCATGTAAATTAGTTTTTAAAGAAATGGATTACCGCCCATTTTTTTCTGCTTCAGCAAGCTACTTTGTTTCCAAAACCAAAACGTGGCAAACAACACCTTTTGCAAATAATATTGGTAGAGCAGCTGCACATAATGTCATTTAACAAAGTCCAGGATCAACAAGGTTTGCAAAATCTCATTGCTACAATGTTAGTGATACTTTGACTTTATTTTTCCAGTCTTCTCCTGGAAAAACCTAATCACGAAAAAACTATGGTATATGGTAGCTCATGGAAACCGGTGGATGATAGAGAATTTAAAGTTTTCTGGTTGTAATTATTTTGATTGGTGTATATGAGTCCAATAATGAATGCGTTGCATGGCTATGCAGCACACTTGATGACCATTTTTAATCGCACTATGAGTAGATGATGGTATCAACGAATTTTACGCGTTCTCCAATTTGACAATGCACAGTCAAGATGACAAAATCAGTTCCCTTATAACAGTGATTCTCAAACTTTTTACGCTCGCGGCACACTTTGCTACTTTTCCAATTTTCGCGGCACACTTGGACCAGAGTGCAGATCTTTTTTGGTGTGCACTGAGTTTTTCCACGTTTTCCTTTACCTGATGCATGATAGTGTATTACATGAAAGCCTCAAATTTTAATGTAACTTTCTATAAATAGAGTCAAAACTTTCTTTTATTATTCTTCACTATATTTTGTACTGTTTGTTTTCATACAAAGTGTTTGGGTTCCGCATACCGCGTACGACAGGATGTCAAACTCGCGCGGTTATGTGGAGCGCATCGGTAAAATTTTAGCCTGAAATTTTGCCGCTGGTCGCAATCTAGTTACAAAAGAAATTAAAAGCCAATAAAAAAAGTCTTCACTTGGATTGTTTGGCTGATCCAGGTTATTCTTTTAAATGTTACGTTGAAATCACGGTGAGTACCAAAGAAAAATTTTTCACTTAATTGGTTGGTTGATTTCGGTTAGAAAATCAAGTTCTTGGTTATAAACGTTGTCACTTTAATTATTTAAATTTAGTTCTGAATTCATCATTAATTAAATTTCGTATTGAGCATCTGATCCAAAAATTCGTTAAAAGACTTTGCGGGCCGCGAGTTTAAAATGCCCTGTGTACCGAAACGAACCTGAAAGACAACTGATCACCAAAACTTTACGTAATGGGAATTACATTTAAAATTTTTAAGCTTTTTGGTCGCAGCATATAAAAGTCATGCTTTTGCTCTGTTATAGAGTGTGTTTACGTTGCTGTTGCGGAGCATGAATTAATGCATTTTAAAAAGTTTTGCGGCACACTTAGAAATCTCTCACGGCACAGTAGTGTGCCGCGGCACACAGTTTGAGAAACACTGCCTTACAAGCTGCAACTAATCTTACAAGCTGCAAAGATGTGCTTAAAACTTGGGAACCTTGCGTGCATGATTCTTATGCCTGCATATCAAGCATGAAAATGGACGAACTGTTGGTTTGTTTTAGAGAACGGTGCTTTTTCAAGCAATGGAATTCTTCAAAGCTATGCAAATACAAAATAAAAATCTGGATAATTTGCAACTCCACTTGCTCTTGTACATAGAAAATGCAAGTGTACACTGATGAAGATACTAGATCATTCCGAAAAACTAAACAAAGTTTAAGAGTTTTTTGTGATTTGGTAAAATATATTGAAAAATCTTGTCAAAATATCACTTGTGATAATTTCTACACAAAGCTATCGCTTGCACGAAAACTTTTTCTAAAAAGGTTCGCACTGGTAGAAACAATAAAGAAAAAGACGGAACTCCCCACTGAATTTACGGTGACCAAAGAACGGAATCTGAACAGCACAGTCTTCGGTTTTCGACAGGATGCAATAATTGCATTGTACTATCCAAAAACACTGTGTAGTCAATATGCTTTCAACAATGCATATAATCAGAAATAAAAATCACTTTAGATAAGACTCCAAGCATTATTTGTTCTGCAACAAAATAAAAGGTAGCACTGACATTTTAGAAAGAATGATGAGATCATACTCTACAAAACGCATGACTCAAAAATGGCCATTAGCCTTATTTTACAATTGATGTCAGTGCAATCAATGCATTTGTCGTTTGGAAAGAAATAAATTGTGCAAATGCAACATCTGCATTAAGCAAAAAAAATGTTTTTGATCGGTCTTGGAAAAGAACTGTAATTTACAGAAGAAGCACAACTCTGTTGCATCATCTTCAGCAACCAGAAAAAGGAATGCTACTCTTGCTGCAAATGGTACTTCATTGAATAAGAGATTCCTGTACTTTGTGTGACCAATGGAAGACCAAGAATGTCTATCTATTTGTTCCAAATGTGGCAAGTATGTATGTCTTTAACACTCGGACATTGTCTGCATCAACTTTGCTTAGTTATTACTAATATTATTATTTTTGTTTGTGTTTATTTGCAAGTGTTTTTGAGTTTGTGTTGTTATTTTTGTTTATTTCCAAGCGGTTTGGTGGTTTGTGTTGGGGATATTTATGTAGGACGCATAAATGAAATTAGTAAGCTACGCTGCAAGACATATTCATAAATTATAGGGTATCGTTAGTTTCGTTTTTCCTTCATGTTTTTTGTTTGCAATTAAACACTAATTTATTGGATGTAGATTAAATAATATTACCATTAAAATCAACCTTGTAACAAACTGCAAAACTTGTGTGCGCTTAATGAGCAGCATCATGTATAAACAAAATTTTTTTAAATTGGTTTGAAAAGTTTCAGTATTACTGCAATGATCGATTTATTTGTTTGTTATGTGCTAAATAAACAAAAGTTTTAAAAAATACAGCAAAAACAATTTTAAAATAATAATCATGACTGGGGTCAATTTGACCCCACTGGTACAAAATGCATATTTTTTTACTGGTAAACGGAGGGTTCATGCAGATTCGGAGAATATGTTATTTATCAGGTCACATACAATATTTACGTAAAATTGTTTCAAAAATTTGGGTCACATTTGATGCAATGCTCTGCAAAGCAAGCAAATCATTGTGATTGTTTTTTTTGGTCCAAAAAAAAGTTTTTTAAATAATAAAAATAAATGGTAAAAATCCGTTGTTTTTACTTTTTGATACTTTACATGGTTAATTATAAAACCAAATTTAATTTTTTTAATATTTGAATTATTATATCACAGTATGAGTCAGTGCTGACTTTATTTAATGTAAAAAAGTTTTACATAGAAATGTTGAAAAAAAAACAATGGCCTCGGTGTGTTTATCCCTGATGTAGATAAAAAAGCATGGGTCAATCGGTCAAACAATGACGTATGTACACGAATAGAAAGCTACTTTGGCTCTGATTTCTTCTTAATTCACAGTCAATCTTTTTATAAAAAGTTCATTTATAATTTTTTTTTTACATTTGAATTACGCTTATACCATTTAGGTTTGCTTAAAAATAAGTTTATTAAAACTATTTCATGTTTTTCTTTTTTCATCAAAGCATTACAATATAGTTGCAAATGATTTAAAATTTAAATTGTAGTTAAAAATACTCATGACATCAAAATTAAAAAACCCAAGTGTTTGAAACGAAGAATAATTTAAAAAACATAAAGAGTTATTTTAGTGAATATAAAATTGAAATGGTTTTTGTGGTTAAAAATATTCATGACATTAAAATAAAAAAACCTAAGTGCTTGAAAATACGAATAATTTAGATAATAAGAAAAGTTATTTTCGTGATCTTAAATAAATACTTTTTAATAAAAAAAGTAATTGGTAGTTTATATTAAAAAAAAAAAATCTTCCAACTTCAATCTCAAATTAAACAATAATTAGCTTTTGTTATATTTGTATTTCAATTTTATGACATCGATTAATTTTTGAAATCTTATTTATAGCTGAACAAAAACTATTACCTAAGTTAAGTTATTTTTTGCTGCTTTTAAAAAATCAGCTAATGTAAAAACAACTAATCGGTTTACTTTAATGTTAGGCATCTTTGTAAATATTTTGTAGCCACTTAGCAACCAAAAAGTAGTGGCAATAATAAAGTTGGAGATGATATGTTACAACAAAAATTTAAGTAAATTAGTTTTCAGCATTATGCTTGTTTGTAATTTATTTATTTATACAGTCTCATTAAACAAAAAATTCTTCATTTTAGTAAAATTCTTCGATGTGTTAGTCTGATGTTTTTGAGCCGCAAAACATCAGTATGATGGTATGCCACAAAAAATGAATTACTGTTTTTCTTTAGTTATTATTGTTTTTCTTTAATTAAAAAAATTGTTATACGCTTTTGTTTAGATTTTATAATTCTAAAATAATATTAGTTACCATGTATAACAATAACTACTTTTTACAAATGTAACTTTAAGTGTACGATTTTCTCAAAAAAAACCATGACAATCTTTTAAAAGTAGTATGACCAAATTACATAACAGTTACTTGCTTATTTTAATTTTTTCTGTTAATTTATTCACTTTTTATAGCATTATTTGGCTTTTGCTTACTTTGCTTTCTTACTTTATTTAATCTCCAGATAAATCTATTTGATATTTTGCACTTAATCCGATATCGCTTACTTTTATTTTGATGTAAGAAAAACTGATATAAAATTTGATGCTTTATACAGATTGAGATTAAAGTCAGAACACGCAGCTAAAAGCCTTGGCATTTAATATTTAGAACCTGAAAAAGTTTTCCGTTTTTTTGGAGCTTTAAAGTTGATTTTACTTTAATAAAAATATTTCTAACATTTTAGTTAAAAGTTAATTTACAATGTTTTTTTCAAATACCTGAGTCAAAAACTAAACCATTTAGAACGAGAAGCACTAGACTCGATTTACGCTCTTGCTAGAGCTCGTCAATGATCTATTATACTGTATTCTCGTATATGCAACTTTGAGTGTTCATCACAATAGTCGCTTGACATTATAGTTATTATGCAAATCAGAAAAAAATGTGGAAACAAAAAGTACTGTATTATTTTTTAATTTAAATGGAATCGATTTCACTTTAATTTAGCCAGGACTCCCAGCACATTAAAAATTACAAGTAAAATCTTAACAATAATAAAGGTCCTACAATTTCAACAAAATATTCTTATTATGAATAACGATACAAAAACTCCAATAAATTTCTGCCAATTTTATTGGTTGATTAGATAATATATGACAATCTTTTTCGGTCAGATCTATTTAGAAAACAATTATGTTTGGTTTAATAGAGAATTTCCGAAAGAAACAATGCCGTATATTGATAATATTCCTATCAGGATTGATGTGCACAACAACATGGATTTATCTGGTAAGTTTCTTTCGTTATGATATTTGATTGATAACAACAAATTTGTTTCTTTTAAAACCAAGCTTTACTTTTTTTATTTAAAGCTTGCAAAAAATCAATGAGCTGGTCTGAAATTTGCTTTACTGTTTTAAAATCCGTCAATTAAGCTATGACGGAGCGATTTAAGAGACTTTTTAATTTGTTCGGAATTATGACCATTACCACAAATGCTTAGCCCACTTTAAACAGAAAGTAGTAAATCCGTCAAAAGTTGTGTATAAATTTATTTTTTTTTAATTTTGTATATTATTAAACAGATGAGATCCTTAGAAGACACAATTGACAGTACGGTTGATAAACAACTTGAAAGTGAAGACAAATTATTATCAAGTACAATTTTGAAATGACTAATTTGAGTATTTTCGCTTTATTTGAAAAAACAAAATGTAGTAAATCTATTTGCTGTTCCTATTGAAGACTTTTTCATCCAAATTACAATGCTTTTAAACAAACCGAAATACTTTTTTTCTTGTTACACAGCAATTTTTTTTGTCGTAAAGTATAAATCTGTAATTGTGTTTTTGCAGTTGGGGTTTTCATAACAAAAATTATTCTAATTAATATTTTCGACAAATAGGCCTACTTTTAAATCAAATAAATAAAAGTATCATTTTTATGTTTAAACGAAAAATATAAAAAAATTTGTAACCTTTAATCAAAAAATAATGTGATATTTGCTTAAGGTTGTTAATAATCAAATCCGAATTAGAAAATAATCTGAATGGCCATTCTAAAGAGATGAATTAATTGTAATATGTTAATGACAAAGAGAGATGTTTATAAGCAACACATAGTTGGCGTTTCTACATAAAATTGCTTTTTAACCCTTTAAGGACCAGTGGTACATATGTGTACGATGATTATGATTGTAACGTAACAAAAGCACTTTTGTGAAGGCATTATAATTCTAATTTTTAGATATTTGTGACATCATTATTGAACTATTGTTATTTTATTTTACAATCAAATTCTTGTAGCCCTCAAAGGGTTAAATTAGTTAGACAGACCAAAAAGAAAAAACGAAGTTTTCGAGATTGTTATATCAACAATCTATATCTATGTATGCTAATTCACTATTTATTTGAATTATTGTTTGTTAAACCAAAACCATGAAAACAAATAAATGCATAATTATCAGAACACAAACTTAAAAAGCATTTTTTTAATTGCTATTCAAAAAATGGATTTTAAAATTCAAACAAAATGTTTTTTTAAAGTTTTGTTCTGATAATTACGAGTAATTGCTTTGACCACTGATATCTTTGAGAACTGCCTTAAAGACCACCAACAACTTGAAGTTATATTCATATGCTGTATTTACTTATATAACTCTGAAAATTATATGTACCTGTATATAGGCAAGTACGCAATGTTTTCCTAATTATCCGAAATAAAAACTTTTAAAATAAAAAAAATTTTTTTCGCCATATATGCAGTTGAATAGTTTTTATTGTTTATTTTAGAACGAATTAGAAGATCAACAAACACAGAAGGCTGCAGATCGGACTCCTGTGGTCAACACGGATATTGTAGTTTGGATTTAAACGGAAAATTCTCATGTCGATGTGATTCTGGTTATAAAGGAGTAACTTGTCAGGAAAGTGAGAAATTGAATTTTTATTTAACATTTTTTCTAAAACTACTGTAAATTAAAATTATACTTTTATTCAATGATTTTAAAAAATGTCATGTTCAACAAGGCATTTGTAACATTATTTGTTAGAAAAGTGCTGTGAACCTATGTATGAAGCATATAGGGTTATTTTTTATTATTATTGAAAAAGCACAAGAATTGTGTTAAACAAAAGACTGATATTTTTTTGGTTTGTTCTTAGAAATTACTTTATGCAAAGACCAACCTTGCATTTTTGGAACCTGTCTGGAAAACAAAGAAAGCTTTACTTGCAAATGTTTTATTAACTTTACCGGAAAATATTGTGAGGTTGGAACAACTTCGTTATGTACGACTGAAAACGGATGTATAAGTGTTGCAAGTATGTCCGTTTTGTAAAGTATTTGAGCTAAATATAAAGTTTATTACAAAAATTTTAAAGAGTTACTAAAAAAAGTCTTAGAACAAGTGCTTGACGCGTAAAAACTATTTTAGAATCAAAATTGGTCTCTGTTTTTTTTAGAGGATGCTTATTCTAGAATTTTTAATTTTCTAAAGCTGCTCAATTCATAATTGAGGACGCAATGATACTGTGTCTCTGATGTTGCAAATAAACTATAGAGTCAGAACTATATGTCAAAAAAAAATGGGATACATAAGACACTTTTAAATAAGTAATGATGTTGCTGAAACAAAGCCTTATACTTTGAATTACTTCTAAAAGCAGCCAATGCATTAGAAGTAATTCAAAGTACAAGGATTTATTTTAGAATTATTATTACTTATTTGAAAGCAGATAATGTTGCAACTATTTAAAAACATTAACTGATTAAAGTAATGTTCAGAAGTTTAAGTCAACAATAAGATAATATAAACGTTATTTTTTTGAAAGCACTAGATTAGGTTAGCAATCGATTTCAATTTACTGATTGCACAGATTTTGTAGAATTTGTTTTTTATAGATGCTGTCTGTGTTCTACTTTCAAAAGCAAACTTTAAACGTTTGTTAGTGTACCGGAATAAAGCGAGGTTATGCACGCATATGAACTAAGCAGTAAAAAGACCGGACTTTACATTGTACGAATGTTGAACAATTATGTATTCTTTGAAGGACGATTTCCATTAATGACAATTTATTTATTTTTAATAATTTTCGCTAAAAATCGTTCTTATTATCTTTCTTACAATTTAAAAAGCCTAAAGACGTTAAGGTCAGTTTTTTGAAAAAACAAACAAACAAACCAACAAATCTAAGATTAATTTTTATTGGTAGTGCAAGAAATTGCCAATGGAATAAAAAACTAGCCCAAATATATTGTTAATATTTTTGAATTTGATTTTTTGTGTATTTAAAATTAAAGGATAATTTACTTAGAATTGAACGAATGCCAATCTGTTCCTTGTATTCATGGAAGTTGTAAAGATGGAACCAACGACTATAATTGTAAATGTGATCCTGGATATACTGGAAAAAATTGTGAAGTTGGTATGTGCAAAGTATTTATTATTGATATTTTGTATATTTTGTGGTAAGTAAATATTAAATATCGAGTTTTATGGAGATATAAAAATATATTGCATGTATTGTATATTGTATATATTTTGCAAGAGTGAAGATATTATATATATATTGCAAAAGTAAACAAATCTTCTTTTAAAGTGCTCAAAAAAATCAAAGCAATTTAATACGAAATTTATACATAAATTACTATTATATTAATTATTATTTATAAATAATTAATATAAATTTGGTATTATTATATTTATTAAACACAACACTTTATTAGTTAAAACCACAACAGTCTGTTTCATCCTATTGAATCGTCAGGTGGTCACTTATTCAAATAGAATTTGTTATTATATTAGATTTGTTATTATACATGTATATAAAAAAATTAATGTATTCCTTGTAGATTCTATAGTGTTATAATTAAAATCAGAGCAGAATATTTATAGTAATTAAAAAATTACGCGTACTAGTTTTTGGTTCACTGTAATTTCATCGCCGTAAATTCATCGCAATAATTCCATCGCTGTAATTTCATCGTTTGGTAATTACATCTCATACATTTTCACCGCAATGTAACTACATCGCAACATTTTACATCGTCAGTAATATTATCTCCAGGGTTCTATTTTATTCTTTTAATTAGTTATTTTTTTTAACTCAATTAATGCCAAAAACAAAGCAAAATAAAATAAACACAATTTTAAAAACAAAAAACCTGAGAGACGGTATTCATTAGTTTTAAAACGACAAGTTATGAGCGATTCCTCTTAGATAGTCCAGTAGTTCGCGATTTTCGAAATCGTTGACTATAGTTTGAATTATTAATGCTGTATTCTTATACTTCTTCTTTTTACGTGGAGGTTCTGCACCTGCTGTATATGCTCCATTATTGGTTCGTTTCTCGCTTGTTCGCCTTTCAAGATTTTTAAAAATTTCCAGATTGGGAAAAGTCAAGTTAGCCAGTTCTGTCACATGACAGCTAAAGACAAAGGAGAGAGAGTTTATCTCTCACTGCCTTTCTGTCTGTCTGTCCCTTTTGAAAAATCGCGACGATGATATTACTGACGATGTAATATGTTGGGATGTACTCACATTGCGGTGAAAATGTATGAGATGTAATTACCAAACGATGAAATTTCCGCGATGGAATTACCGCGATGAATTTACGGCGATGAAATTACCGGATACCCTATTTTTTAATTGGCAATAGTGGCTGTTTCCCCAAAAACAGCTCATCAAGCGATTATTTAAACGTGAAACAAAAATAATACTAAAATTTTAAGAAAAGCAAAATAATACTAAGCAGAAACTTTTAAATATAAACAAGTAAAATCCTTGAGTAATTACTGAAAACCTCTCCAAGCTTTCGCGAGGCAACTGCAAAAGTCTTTCTTACCAGCAATTGCCGTGATGCCGATTGATAAATGTACAAAGATAACAAAATCGCAATTATGAAAGCACTTAGTAAATACAAAAAAAAGGGTTCAATACTAAACATGATCATGAAAAGTTTTTTACTTTGAATTTGTATTTTTTACGACACTTGGGTATTAGTAAAAATTAAAAACTATCAACGAAGTAATTAGTCAAAAATGTTTAAATTTTATCTACCTACAATAATTGTTGACCAAGCAGGCAAGGAAATACTTATTTCATCAACAAGAAATTTATAATAAATTTTTCTCAAAAATTGAAAAAAGCATTGGGGAAACACAATTCTTTTACGTACAACTTCAATTAATTTATATTCAGTAGTTACGCAACACAAGCATTCCTTTTTTTAACTCCCATTGTTACCAATAAAAATATCATCCAAATTAGAACACGTGATTATAAAAAATAATTTTTACAAATATGATGTGCCTGAACTATTAACGGGTTATCTAACAAACAAAATGCAATTTACTGTCTTACATCACACTGTACCTGTACATTAAATTCAGGGGTTATTCGTGGTTTCACATTAGGCCTTTTATTGATTTGTGCATATATAAATAATCTTTCCTCATCTGAAAGTTTAGGAAATCTATAAATACGGACATTTTAATGAATGCAACTTAATGGATACATACAGTTTTTTAATGAATGAACATTAACAAATTGAAAGTAAATCACTACACATTTAAATACAGTCCTGTGCAAAAGTTTACGACCACGTAGCATTTTTTATCAAAATTATATCGTACAATAAGCCAATTTTCTTCTAATTATGTTTTAGTTTGTTTATTTAAAATACTGCAATAAAATAGCCATACATTGAAAATAACAATAAATGTCAAAAAGTAAGCTTATTAACTTAAAATGAGTTACATTAGCCGGTTTTCGTGTAAGAATCTAGTATTTGGTATGTCCACTTTTGTTCTTGATAACAGCTGGCAGATGACAAGACATGCTGTGCACCAGGTGTTTGCAGTATTTAACTGTAATTTTTTGCGTCCATATGCGTTTTATTGTCATTTCTCGATCATTATCACTTGTGAGCTGTTCACCTGCGCTTTATCTTTCAGTATTGCCCACAAATTCTCAATCGGATTGAGAACAGTGCTATTACCAGGCCAAACCAACATTTTGATATTCTTATTCTTAAGGAAGGCTGTTCAAGTCATGTGGGCTCCTTTATTACTGCCTAATAAAAATATAGCCTCAATAAAATATCGTTTTCTCATCTGTTAGTCCTAAATTGATTTTACTTGAGTCATTTCTGATTTTTTTTTAAATGTACTTTTTGATGTTACCAGTAATTTTTAAAGGCAAAACGTTTGAAATTTTTTTAGTTTTATTTTTCATTAGAAGGGTACTTGTTTGTGATTGGTCCTTTGATAACTACGTCGATTTTTTAATCTTCATTGTTTTTATGTAAAGTTTTATTTAAAGATTCTTAGTTAGAATTTCATATACCAATAGAATTAGTTCAATATTTTTACCTGTTTTGCCAAGCCTTTTTCAATGCCTGTCTAAATTCAACCGAAGAAATATTGGGCGTTACTTTACTGAATTAATTTGCGAATGATTTCTTGAAACTTTCTCATTGTCAAATTTTGTAGTCTGTTTATTTAGTTAATCATAACCGCTCTGACTTGACGTCATTAAGCACTTTTCTGATAAATACGTACTTACCAAGAAAATTTAAAAAAGTTTTATATCGATTTTAAGAGAGCGATCTTATATGAGTATAGTTTATTTGTAGTGAAAAATATAGTCATAATAATAGTCAAAAAAAAAAAAAATTTTTTTTAATCCACTGACAACTAGTGTAACTTTTTACCATATAAATGTGTTTTATTTCAATCAATTTCTTTTTTTAAATATCATATTAGCGATAAACTCGCAGTTCAAAGTTTGTAATTTAATCAAAACAAGTTTATACTAAAACATACAGATATAATCTTGAATTGAAATAGAAATTCTGCAAAATGACTTATTAAAATAAGAAAACTTAGCTCCAACTTCTATAAGGTCTAAAAATAGTTTCCAAACGGTCGCAGTTGTTTAAATAAAAAATTATTGTATTTTTAAAGAATTAAATTTAACTTTTTAAAAGGTTTTCAGGCTTTGAAAATGGTAAAAATGCTTGATTATCAAAGTGGTTAACCTATAATTGATAGTTTGGCCGAGTGGTAGGACTTTTTGTGATTGATATAACTTAAGTTTAATTTCTACTTTTACTATGTTGTTGTTCTGTTTCAAGAGTTACTCCAATTAAAGACCAAGATTAGTCGTCAAAAATGTTTAACTTACTAAATTTTCTAAACGAACTAAATATAATTGAATAATTTTAAAAAGGTTAGCGATTTCTTGTGAGTAAAAGATTTTGGCAACTATTTGGTAAATTTAAATAAAAATTGAACAAAGATAAAGGTATGTTGTGGGGCTCTAAAAAGCGTTTAAAAGTTGCGACAACATGGACAAATCTGGCACAAGTAAGTGTATGGTTGTGACAGCTGTTTGTTTGCACAGTTGCCTCGCGATGCACCGATTTATCCTGAACATTGTTTAAACATCCTTTTCAACAAAATCCATTTCACCACGAAATATTTTTACAAACCAGAAGTCTTTTGTTTTATTGCTTAGACACAATTTACAAGTTATTGCCATAAAAATAAACACTTTGCCAAACTTTATGAATAAAAGCAAAATCAAATGATAATAAAGTCTCTAAATAGCAAGATAAATTAAAAAAATTCTGGTCACTAATGTCGGAGTCTTTTTTTTATCTTTATATTTATCTTCCTGACTCGCAAAAAGCAACGGAAGCGCTAGTACGTACATAGGGCAAGCAATTACCCCGACCTGCTTCGTATATGCCAAGATATTTTTGTCTAGTTATAATTTTTTGTTTCATTTTTTAGCTTTTTATAGAAATACGATTGAAATTTAGAACTGCTTGCCAAGACGAACAAGCAGGAAAAAATACCGCAAAATGTCTTTACAAAACACAACAGAATGACGCGAATAGGTCTTTAACCAAGACCATGTCGATCACAATCACGCCGCTCCAACCACTCGACCACGCTGCCGACACAAGTCTTCATACCATCCGTAAATATGGGAAACAGAATCACGATTTTGACTTTGGCAATAGTATCAAGATGAATGGCAATTTTGATCGCATACAATCCATTTTGAAAATGAACAATACATTTTTTTATATACTTTGACTTACCATTGGAATAAAAGTATACACTTAGATTACACGGATACACATTAAATCATGTCATGCTTTTTTTTAAGTAAATAATTTTCTGCTGTTTTTTTTTGTTTTTTTGTAATTAAATATCAACTCTTGTTGTAAGGAAAATTGTTTTTATTGAAATTATACAAATATATATTTTTTTCAAAACCAAATTTCTTTCTTTAGTTACAACTCGACGTCTGAACTAAAAAATATTTCTCTAACTCTTTCACGGCAGGGCTTTTGTCCACTAGCAGCGCCAAATAAGGGTTTTTTCAAGAATTAAGCAATATTTAATTATAATATCCCCATTGATTATAAAAAAAAAAAAATGTTTAAATATTATATCATTGAAAAGATAATTTTTTCCTCAGTAAAATGCTATAAAAATTTTTTTAATTTGTTCAAAAACAAGTTTGCAAGAAGCAAAAATAAAAGACCCCACTTTTCTTTGCAAAAAATCTCTCTTTTTCCCAATAATTACGACTAGCGACAAGATAATTCCAATTTTCAAGTCGTTACGTGTCGCTCGAGTTTTTACTCTGTCTGGCGAAAAAAATTCCGTCTGAATATTTTGCAAAGCGCGCGCGGTGTGCTCGATTTATCTCCCAGGGAAATATGGCGAAAGGTATATTATTTACTAGAACAGCCATATTTTGAACTTGATCGTAGTGTGTGTGCTTGCGTGCCATTGTTTGAATCTTTGCGTGGCTTTAACTTTGATCTAAAAAAAAGTTTCTGCTTTTTTTCATGACAATTTATAAATAAGAAATGGCAAGCTCATAGCTTATATTAGCTTGTTCAGCAAAGTAAGGTAGTTTATTGTAACTCAATAAATTCTTATGTAACAATTTTGATCGACTGATGTATTCTTGCTGAAGCATAAAAATACATCGGTAATGTGAAACATTTGGTGTTCAAAAATCTGGTTTTAAAATAACATATAGAACCAAAAACCAGTTTTTAAAAAATATATTATTTCTATAATTTACTTGATTAATAGTGTTCGTATATATTCTTTACTTCATAAAGCTTTATTAATCTTAGTCTCATAAAAAAACTTTCTATAATTATGACCTGATTAGTAAATTATAATTTATTAAATTGAACAAATTCTCTATACGGTTCATAAAGGCCCGTTTCCACTACGAGCGTGGAAAAGAGCATTCTTTGTTTGTTTTATTTATTTATTTTTGCGCTCGCTTCAATTTTAACAGCTCGCTTTAATCGAAGATCAATAAAAGAAAGATAGAATGCTCTTTTCCACGCTCGTAGTGGAAACGGGCTTTAACAGAGCTTTCAGATGTTTTTTTGCTGATTAGAAATTTTGACTTCGCATCCAAGCACAGCCGTATACAAAGGGACGTGCGCATTTGCTTGGGTATTGTGACGTAATAAAATTTGCCGTGTTTCTTTTTCAAGAAGTTTAGCCAAAAAAATTTGCCGTGTTTCTTTTTTTGCTCGCTTTGATTCACGTGACATGAGCCCATTTTGTCCATCTCGCTGTCAAAGAGCTAAATCTGTCTAATGCTTTAGTTTGATTGATTGTTAAAAAATCTTTACAGATTTGTTTGAGCCAAATTGGATCCGCCCAACATATTGAATTTAACTATACGCTTACAATCTGTTCCTTAATAGTTCATTTCAATACACAGGCTTTAGTTGTAACACCAAGAAAAAACCAACTACCGTAAAACCTCTACTTGAGCGCCAACCCTATTTGAACGCCACCTCTAATAGAACGCCACCATAAGGGAAGGGTTGAAAAATAGAGCACCACCCTCTAATTGAACGCCACCTCTAAATGAACGTCACTTTGATGAATTCTTCTATTTTGGCAATAGTTACGGCTGAAATCGCCTTTCCAGGTGTAAGAAGGGAAGAATGGATTGTCGAATTGCACGCTTATTTTTAGATGCTGGGAAGTCCCTGAAGTTTTTTAAATGGACTAATGGTGGTGGCCTAAATGCCAACTACACTATCGGTGTTGACTCTATTCGAAAAAGCGGTAAAATCAACACAGACTGCGCCTGACCTTCTTGAAGCACACGCACGCTCGTACGAACGATTCAACACGATACAGCACGATTACAAACGAATGAATGAATACAAATGTTTAAATGTGTTAGATGTTTTTTCTTTTCATTCATGAAATTTATCTTTTCGTAATTCTGATCAGCGAGTCGAAAAATAGAGCACCACCCTCTAATTGAACGTCACCTCTAATAGAACACCACTATAGGGAAGGGTTGAAAAATAGAGCGCCATGGCGGTGAAAGAGAGGTTTTACAGTAATTGAAAATTGGAGAAGATTTCTCAGGGCTATTTTCAATAAATTAAACTTTGAAACTGAGTTTGTTAACCTTAGCGTTGTCAACTCAAATGCAAACAACAAGATTAAACAGCAAGACGCACCTACCAACAAACATCTATTTGCTGCTGCAAAAAAATTTTAGTTTTATTGGAAACATAAGAAAACATTTGCTTTAAAAAAAAGTATGAAAATGGATTATTTTGCCAATTATTCTAACTGAATTAAAAAAGAAGAGCTGTTGGGCCATATAACTATTCAACAATGTTTTGAAAAGCTTGTTTATTCCTCGAAGACTTTTCATTTGACACTTTTCGGGAAAAATTGTCAGAATGAACTGAGAGCAATTCGATCGTGCTTGTATAGGTAAGAAGAATGAGTCTAATTGGTTAGAAAAGGCAGCCAATCAAGAATAGAAAAAAAAGAAAACATGAGTGCATCTGATTGGTCAAGAGAGACAACCAGTCAGAAGTGAAAGTAAAAGAGCGTTAATAAATGAGGTTTAAATTGAAAAGATATTCCTTGTGTCAAGAGAAATTGGGTTGAAAAGATTTGATAAGCGTAGTTTCAAGAGCGTAGGTTATTGTACAGTTTCAAATAGCGTAGTTGATAAACTTCTTTCCGATATAAACACAATCAGATTGCTCTCAGTTCATTTTGACGATTCCTCCCGAGTGTCAGATAAATAAATAAATGAGGAATGAACACGCTTTCCAAAGTTATCTTAAAATTTTTTACAGCCAATCGACTATTCAACAATGACTGGAATGGCGAAGGCCATAATTTTATTTCAAGGCCATAAATTTTTTCAGGTCACGTAATTTTGGTTTATGGCTAGCTCTTTGCACACCCCTAATTTGATATTTTCAAATTCTGACAAAAGCTATTTTTTTAAGCTCACTAAATTATAGTTCATTCACTTTTTAATAAATTTTGCACGTCAAACAACATAATCAAAACGCGTATTATAATAATAATTTGTTGTTATAAGCCTTTGAACAATAAATACAAAAAGTGCTTGAAAAGCCTTAAAACAAAGAGATAACTAGGGTAGTCTGCATCTAATTATTTAACCAACAAATAAAAGAGTTAAACGACAAATTCAGAAAAACAATAGTTGATATGATAAAATGTACAACCTTGTTAAAGATTCCTAAAAACTTTAAATGTTTAAATGGCTTTTTCCATGTCAGTAACGGGTATTTAAAAAAAATGTTTTAAAAATTCAAATCTGTAGCTTAAATTTATCTGCTGGATTTTGTATCACTTATACAGATATTCTAGCAGAGTAATATCTATTGGTTTTCGTTGTTTAAAACCCCTTAATTAAAACTGGTATAATGTTGTTGGTAGCCATATGCAGGTATTTCGCAATAGCATAAACATTGTGTAGAACCCTAGTAGATGATGATGATGATGATATTTTATTCATGCTTAGTAACATTATTAAGCATATGCAATGTACAGTACTATGAAGCATGAAAAGGAAACGCGACACAACGACGAATGTTAAGTTGTGCTGCTTTTTGACGTGACTCATTATATTTTTTTTAGAAAAAAACCGTTTCATGTCAATAGTTCAACTTTTGTCAGTAGTTTCTCATCGGCCTTTTATTGCTGCAGGAAGCTTTATGAGTAAGGGTTCGGTCATTTCCTATTGACGCAGTTTTGGTTCTGTTTAGTATATGACTGAATTATATCTAAAGCTTTTGCAACTGACGTAAAATATTTTGATTATGGAGAAAAACAATCAATATGCTCAGATTCAAATTTGACAAAATGCTCTAATTAAAAAAAAATTGTTGATTTTGGCGATTTAAGTGTTAAAAATCTAGTTTTCTACAAAAAAAAACAAAAAAAAATTTTATTTTGTCGTCAGAAAAAGCAACTAGTGTTCCTGCTGAATTAAAATTTTAAAGCTTCAAATTCATTATGTTGCTTTTAATTATTTAACCCATATCCTCCTAAATCAAAACTTTTTGTTTATTTCTCCATTGTAGCTTTGAAATGATGTAACCTGAAGGAAAAAAACGTTCTTTTCGTGAGATATGAATGATTTTAGTTCCGTCAGTTTAAACTGACGCTAGGAGCAGGAGGGTACATGTAAAACAAAACACAAGATCGCTTTTCTTTAATTTTTTTATTTTCAAACCAAACCAATTTTTGATAACAAACAAGCCTACAAACAAATAACATCGTTAACAAACAAAAAATCTTTGGTTCACAATCTTTAATTTACATGTCGAACTTCATAACATTGTCTATTGAAAATAGTATTCTTTAAAGCAATCAGGATGTAGACAAACATTGCAGGCTTTGTAGGAATACCGGAAGATTCTGAGCATCCTGGTTTGGCACATCATCGTGCGTCCCCTTCACAATCCAGGGATTTGTAGCACTGAAACATACATGTTCACACGGCTGTGACCTTGATCCAGGAAATAGAACCTGTGGCATATCTTTACTGTATTTCAAGTGTCTTTACTGGCGGACGGAATTGAACATAGCATCTCAACGGGTTTGCCTGTACCCACAGCTTATAGCCAAACTTAATTGGTTTCCATGAATACGACATAATTGTTTGACGCCATGCTTCCCAAAGTATGGTATCATGGATTTGTCAACGCTTAGATGTTGCTCTGGTTTGTAGTAAGCCACACCCTGCTTGTTTACCGCATCAAACAAAGGTCTAACTTTGACAAATCTATCAGTTTTGCCTTATCAGCAAAATGAAGAAATTGCTTGCTTTCTTCAAATTCACACTTGATTACCAACGCCATGTCTATTCGGTTCTGCTTGTCCTCCCTCCTCTGCCGATACATTTCTTGTCATGGCAATTGATTATAACCGCTCAGCACAAGGATGGCAATAAATGATTTCAACTTTTTTATGGTCATCATGAATGAGCGGTTGCTTTTGTATCGAGGATACTTATTTGATTCCAAACATATTTTTTTCATCTCTTCAGTCGTCAAAAATTTTTCAAATATTTTATGTGGCAAGATATGCTTTTCAAAAAAGAAGGTGTGTCAAAGTTCAGTTATTAAGAACTCTGTGCACATCCATGTTACCTTCCTTCCATTTCACTTTTGAAGCCAGAAGTTTCATTATCTTTCTCTAAAAAACACATTATCAAGTTGAATACCAACATGAAATGCAAAATTATACAATTTAAAAACATTTAGTGTTGTTTATTAAGTTCACACAATGCAAGCATTGCAGCAAGATTACATAAAACAGTTAAATGAAGATAATGCATATGATAGTATAGCAAGAGCTATAAATTCATTGTTGAAATAGGTATATATGCTACCTTTTTTGTTGCTGGCGGCCCACCATTCTTCTGACAGGAAAATATTTTTTGGTTGAACGTCACCAGTAGGTAACCTAGTATTCTAGAAACAAGAGAAAATTCTAGAAACTGAACCTTACCTGACCACTCGCTAAAGCTTGCAAGTCATCGGTAATCAGTTTTGTGCCTCCTGTTCCTTGCAAGTCCAATTCAACACCTGAAAGAAGTTGCCTTCCGCAAAGACTATCCGGAATACAATTAAGATCATTTCCATCATCTTCGTCGGTGTCTATACCATCATTCTTAGGGGAAAAAATGATAATATTTGCGGTAGACACAGATTCACCAGCAACAAAGCTGTACTTAGACTCCAAAGCTTCAAGTACTTCTAATGCTTCAAAAATGGTCATATTTTTGTTTTGGTGCAGCAGGTTAGCCATAGCAGTCTAATGGATAAAGCCTAGGAATGCTAGGATTAGCAGTTGTAAATACTACTTTTGTCGCTTATAAAAAACAACTCAAACTACTCAATACTTTCGGTCAACTGCTTCGTTTAATTTACAGTGATTTTCAGTGTCAATAAACAGACACCAGTAAACAATTAAATCTTAGATAATTGAGCTCTAATCAACTTTAAAGTTAACACGATTCAAATAGATTTAAACTTGTTAGGCTGCTTGTTAAAACAATAATCTCAGTAAAGTACATCCAACCAAAATAAAAAAAAAATTTCTGTATATTACTCTACCTCCAGGCAAGGGTTGATACCAGCGTATTTTCTGTCTAGATAAGCAAACAACAAGCAACTTGGCTTATCAACTGGTTATTAACTAATCCTGCACCAGCTCTCAATTACCGGTAAACTAACGAAGTATTTGCAAATACTTGAAAACCACAACCATTCTGTGATATCACAATGCAGCAATATAATTCTATCATATTTTTGCATTCGATAAAAGAAATCGTGTTTAACGTCTGAGTGTACCCTTCTGCTCCTAGCATCAGTTTAAACTGACGGAAGTAAATTAATTGCAAAATTTTTGCTAGACTGTTTTTAATTCTTTTTTTGCTTATTACCACTTTAATAAAATATGTTTTAGCTATCTTTAGTAATTTTTCAATTTATTTTCAATTCACAACCGTTTGATGGCAGTTACTTCTTTTAGCAATACAAAAAAATGTTTTTTTAAAATTAGGCTGTTCTAAATATCGCGATAGCTTTTTATTTATAATTTAAAACAGTTAGACAATTAGCTTTATTCCTCATTGTCAGTTTAATCTAAAAACCAGAGTTGTACAAGTATCAGTGTGCTTAAAATCCTTCTTTTTGCGCCGTCAGTTTAAACTGACGCTAGGAGGATATGGGTTAAAATATAAAAAATGGCTCAACAACTATTCTACTAATAGAAAATCATTTTTTTTAAACCTAACTAAAATTAATGGTATAAAATAATTTTGAAAAAAGTTCTTAAAAATTTTTGTTTTCATAAAATTCAAATAATTAGTTAAAAAACTATCTTTTTAAATAGAAAAATAGATTCAGAACAATTTTTAAACAAAATTAAATTGTTCTCCAACACAAGGCATAACTCGTACTTAAAATTTATTACTATCCGAAAGTAACTTTAAACTTTGTAGTTGTTTAAACAATTTAAAAAATGCAACTGAGTCTATTTGGCGTTCTGTTGAGTTTTTGTTTTTTTATTAAATTTTCATACTCTGAGCAGTGCAGAAGGAGGAACTTATAGGAAATGTGTGATTGTAAGGTAATATTGAATGAGTGTGTCGAAAAGCAGCACCGTATGGTGGTATGCAAAATGGTTCTTATGGTGAAAAAGAAAAAAGCAGAGAAAATAAAGTCAAAGATACGATGGTTGAAATTGAAGGAGACAAGCTATCAAGAAGCGTTTAGACAAGAGGTGACCAGGATTCTGGGAGGCAAGGATAGATTACCTAATGAGTGTCACAAAACAGCAGAAATGCTAAGAAAAACAGCTGAAACGTACGGGGATTGACATTTGGGAAACGAAAAGGAGACAGGCAGACATGGTGGTGGAATGAGAAAGTTCAGGAGAGCAAAAAAGAAAAGAAAGAGGCAAAGAAAACATGGGACAAAATAAGAGATCAAAATACTAAAAAGATATACAAAGAAAAGAAGAGTAAAGCAAAGAAGACAGTTGCGATGGCAAAGGGACGTGCCTATGACAATTTGTACGCTAGATTGGAAACAAAAGAAGGTGAAAAGGAGTTGTACAGATTGGCTAGGCAGAGAGACAAAGCAGGGAAAGATGTACAGCACGTGAGGGTTATAAAGGATAAAAATGGTAATGTGATGGTAAATTCGAAAGCAGTGTTAAAGAGATGGAAAGAGTACTTTAAGAAACTAATGAACAAGGAAAATAACAGAGACCCTAGGAGAGGAGAAGCAGAAGTGGTTAATGAAGCGGTAAATTGTGTCAGTAGAAAAGAAGTAAAGAACGCACTAAGGAGGATAAAAAAAGGTAAAGCAGTTGGACCAGATGAGTTGTCAGTAGAAGTTTGGAAGTGCATGGGAAAGACGGAGATAGAGTTTTTGACCAGACTGTTCAACAGACTATTAATGGGTGAACGGATGCCAGAAGAATGGAGAAGGAGTGTGCTTATCCCAATCTATAAAAACAAATGGGACGCAAAGTGCTGTGGAAACTACAAAGGAATAAAGCTAATGAGCCACACAATGAAGGTATGGGAAAGAATTATTGAAGCCAGGTTAAGAGATAGAGTGGAGATCAGCAAACAGCAATATGGATTTATTCCAGGAAAGGGAACCACCGATGCCATGTTTGCTCTAAGAATGTTGATGGAAGGTCAAAGAGAGATACATTGTGTATTTGTGGACCTAGAGAAGGCTTATGACAGGGTTTCACGGGAAGAGCTGTGGTACTGCATGAGAAAATCCGGAATAGTGGAAAAGTATGTACTGTACAACTAGTACAGGATATCTATGAGGGAAGCCAAACAGTGGTTAGGTGTGCAGTAGGAACTACAGAAAGTTTCAAGGTTAAGGTTGGACTGCACCAGGGATCAGCTCTGCACCAGGGATTAAGTCCATTCCTGTTTGCAGTGATAATGGATAGGCTAACGGATGAAGTAATGACAGAACTAACGTGAACGATGCTGTTTGTTGATGATATTGTGATTTGCGAAGAGACCAGGGAAGAAGTGAAGCGGAGATTAGAATCCTGAAGATATGCATTAGAAAGAAGAGGGATGAAAGTCAGTAGGTCAAAGACCGAATATCTTTGCATAAATGGAGGAAATGACGACAAAACAGCAAATATGGAGGATACAAAAGTGCCAAGAGTAAAGGAATTTAAGTATTTGGAATCAACGGTGCAAGAAAGTGGTGGTTTGCAAATTTGCACTTTGCCAACTGCAAAGCGAACTCAATGCTATAACTTGATTCAATCAACAAAAATAATTTCTACCACTGTAGAACACAACTCCCAACCACTAGTACAAAATAAATCCAACAACCGTCAACCGATACAAAATCTAACAAAGCACCTCCTGTACCCAAACACAATCTTTTACTCGAGCCGTCTTTCGAGTCGTCTCAAAATACCTAATAATAATAATGTCTCGCTACGCATCGCTTTTATATAGAAAAAAGATCACGTGACGCAAATTCTAGTATATTCGAGATTTAACCCGAATTCTCTAGAGAAAGCGCTATGCTCGTATGCGCCATAACGTTCTACAATAAGCGAGCTGTAGTAAAGCTTGAAAAACATATTACGTCATTCTGTCGGCAAATAGAGAAAAAAGATACATGTATCGAGCAATAGAAACGAATCGGACGTTATATCTTATAATACAAGAGCAGATTATCTTATAATAAAACTACGAATCACAAAGAGACGCGATTATTATCTTATAATAAAACTACGAATCACTTTTAACGGGAATAAACTACATCGTTATGATTAAAATTATTAGTAATAAAGTGTGACAGAGCTATGGACTGCAGCTTTTCCCATAAAATTTCCAGCCTACCACAATTTTACATTTTGTTAAACCCTCCAAATCTCTTTTAAAGAATGTAATGATTTCCAAATTCAAATGAAAACGTTCTTTGTAATCTGTAATCTGATTATTTTTACATCAATGACATACTTTTAGTTCAAGTTCATTATTTCTCCTACGGTTGTTTGTTGGAATGTATCTTTATAGCAACCAAAGAATTAGTGGCAAGCGTGGTGACTAATCAACAATAATGAGGCACAAATAGTGGTGTATATTGGGTGAGGCAAATAAGGCAGTCGCCTCAGACACCCCATTTTTACAGTTACACTCTTTTTGAAATGTTGTGTGTAGTTTTATTTTGTGGCCTTTTTACATGGGTCCATGAATTCCAGAAACTCAAAAGTTTGGAGTTTTCAGCAGTTAAAAGAAATGTATGTCACATAATATGGCGCATAGGATAATAATAAAAGAATCCTTAAGTTTGAAACAATTATGCATAAAATCTATTCGGTTTTTAAATATTTCACATCAACTGTGTGATGCAAACTATTTTTAATAGCTTAATTATTATAAAAATTGTTTAAAAGTGATTGAAATTTAGCAGCAACAACAGCTGAAAATATGCTTAATAAAAAGAGAAATTTTGTTCAAATTTGAATTTTTACTTGATAAAAACACTGCTTAAAATTAGTATAATTTATGTGTACGATATTAATCATTTTCTGCAGTTGCAATAAAATAATGACATATAAAACTAAAATATTTACAAACATTAGTAATAAAAAAACATACATCTTTTTCTTATTTTACCAAATGTTTGATGTACAATAGGAATCGATCGAACACTAAATCCACTCTATGCATGTTTCGCCAAAATCCAAATTTAATTTAGAAGTTTTCTCTTTTGAATTTCATTTTTTCACGGTTCTAAATTGATTTAACAGATTAAACGCAATTTGATCATTTACTTAAATTACAAGACTCTTAATTGCAGCTTTCTTGCAATGGACTTAGCAATTATTAAAATGGAGATTTTGACTACTGGTTTGCAAGGTGAGCTGGTAAAAACAACTGCTCAATTAGAATCAAAATTTCATAAATTGGATTAAAAATAGTTTAGATCAATTAATTTGATTTTAAATGATAATTTCAAAAGGTAGCCTAACATAGAATAAGCTAAATAGCTTCTTCTTAAGTAGTTTAAATATACGTAATTACGAGGATTGTCTATTTTGCACAAAAAATCATAACAGAAAAAATTTTCAACAATATTTTACAATAATATTAGTTTTTTACAATTTTGGTTGAAAGCTATCATTATAGCATGTTTACAATGCATAATTCCATTTTTTTAACCAAAGATTCTAAAAATATTTCATACAGCAACATAAGCTGAAAATTTTAAATAAATAAATGGTTGCTTTATAAAATATTAATACCTCTATATGGACCGATTTCATTTTGTGCAGGATAAAAATTATTACAACTGTTTTTTGGTGACAGTAACTTTCTATTATAAAATATTTGACAAAATATTAAAAAATTTTTTATGTATTTTTGATATTTTTAAACGTGCCAGATCTGTCCCACTCGTATATAGTACGAAAAATCAAACGTTATATGTCATGCAATAACAGAAGCATAAAAGTCAAAAACGAGTACACAATTAATCTTCCATTACAATTTGAATACTTTAGTTTTTGTGAAATGTTTAAAAGCAGTTTTTATTTTGTTTAGGTAAGGAAACGTTTCGCATTTTGTGCAAAAAATGTAGGTTTTACTTGTGTACCCAGGCGGTTTGCATCTGGCTCTTTTTTCTTTGTAATCTGGATACTTTCTTCACTTTGAGAGTTGTTGTAACTGGATTCACAATAAACATATTTATCGTTAGAGTCAATTTCTCCAAAAAATTCAACTTTACTCTCCCCATTTTCACTCCTGGCAATAGCTGCCCAATTCTTTATACCATAAAATTTTTGAACATTCATAATTAATTTATTATTACACTATATCTATTTAGAATATTTAAAAAAACTGCAATATATCAGTCAGATTACATTTAGATCTTCAGCATATAAATCGAATTTTATGGACGAGGCGGACAGATTGGCACGTTTAACCCATTAATTCCCAAGCATAGACCAAAGAATATTTTTGTAATTTTTTTTAGCTTATTTTGTTTTTTTCCCACAACTGATCACTTTTGACCAAAAAAGTTTTGAATTTTTTTGTTTGTTTTTTTAAAATTACTTGTTCCATTTTCGGAACATTGGGAAGTTCCGACTATGCTATTTGCTATGTTTCGCTTGGTAACCCAATACTCGTTTATTGTGTCATTTCTTGCGTCGGAACATATTGAAATTAAACCTGACGTTATCTACTACACCGAAATTATCAAAACACCCATTTTATGAAATTTATGTAATTTTCAACAGATAAGAAAAGCGTAGAAACAGATATTGCAGTGCAGAGATAGTTCAAAAAGTACATAATAATATATGTTTGTAGCTTCGCAAACTTCAGACATGTTTGTCATGGAAAATCACGGAGCATTTTTTGTGAAGCAGAACCTCACACTGGTTGCACATGGTCATCGTATTTTTTTTGCATAGCTTGCAACGTCCCTGTTTTCCAGCTGATACGCAAATATGTACAGACCCTGAGAATCTAATACTGTCTACCGGCATTCGGCTGGTTCCTGGTCTACATGATTTGTCTGGTACTCTCCCAAGTAAAGTTCGCACTATTTCTCTTCGGAACTGAAGGTGATTCATGGTCCCACCAATCTCGTTGTGTAGTCTCCAAGCAGCAACAACGGACATATTTAAAAAGTTTGCACATAAACACAACCACCACTTTTTGCTACGCGTCGGGGTCGGTATTCACTAAGAAAGCGATCAAGGAGATCGACTCCACCCATGTATTTGTTGTAGCTTCCACCATTCGGGGCTGCGTTATATTTATTTTGCTTTTCTTTGCGGCACTCCACCTTCGAACCGTATTTGTGGGCTCTATACCTTTAAAATTGCTCACAATGCAGACTGGCTTGTTGTCATTCCATTGACACAAGACCACCTCTCCATTGCTGTAGGTTTTAAATACTCTGCGCTTGTTCTTTTTCATTACCGCTGGAAGAGTCAGTGGGCAGTTTTGTATTCTGTTCTGGTAAATAGTTCTGGTACCTCGTATACCTTTTCTTGCCAAATCTCTGCAAAGGGTTGTTCAACTAAAAAACTGTCAAAAAAATTGCATGATTTGAATAATTTTCAAGTACTTCAGTTACTTTATTTACAACTCGCTTTCCTAAAGGCTCACTTGAATGCATGTATTTGCCAGTGTATACACAAAAACGGAACGGATAGCCTTGGGAAGATGCAAGAAACCATATATTCATCCCAAATTTCACTGGCTTACTTTCTCGTATTATCTACTAATTATTGCTTTGTGCCTCTATCAGACTTTATGACTTTTTAATCTAAGACTTTTATCAGTTCTTAAATGTTTCCAGTCTTATACAAAGGCCTTTGTGACGCTTCATTACAGTAGACAGTTTTGTGTATTGTGCAATGTTAGTTATTTAGCAGTTTTGTTTATTGTGCATTGATTGTGTGCTTTTTCTTTGTCCGAAAAACTCTACAAGACATTGTGTGTCAATTGTATAGTCGCCACTTCCCAATGTTCCAAAAGTGGAACATTACAATACATTATAAAAAAACAGTACTTTATTTTCATTTGCCTGGCGTAAAAAAATTTTCGTTTATTCAGTGACATATACTAAGCTAGAAAATGTCTTTGAAACGAATTTTGAATTTGCGTGTGCTTTGCGAGACGAAATAAAGTAACGCAAGCTAATTAGGTCAAAAACACGGCAAACTTTGACCTCTCAATTAGCTTACATCTATTATTTTCAAAAAAGCTAAAATGCTTATTATATTGTACCACACTTCTACTTCACAAATATAATAAAAAAAAACCTGAAACTTTAACCTAAACATGTCAAAATAGCCGTTGAAAAAATGTTCCACTTTCGGAACATTGGGAAGTAATGGGTTAAACCAATCGATACCACATTAATCACAATAAGCAAATATTATAAACTTACCATTAATATGATAGAACTACTTTTACTAAATACAAAAAATTTTATTTAGTCAAAAAGTTTGCTTGCTTATCAAGAACTACTTAACACAAAATAGTAAGTATCAGCACTTTTCACTCTCTTTGTCAAACAAGCAAAGAACCAACAATTGCTTTTACACTGGTTAAATTTTCAGAGTTTCCAACACAAAACTACACCAACTAGGTATGACAAATCTAAGGAAGTCGTTTATTCAAGAAAATTTCTAAAAAGGTTCACTAAATAACGTTTTTTTGAAGCGTGCCAGATCTGTCCCGTTTGTCCATATAGGGATACATCAACAAGATTGTTTTTTTGGTTAATATTTTTAGACTCATTCGCCTTAAAGCAAACATTTTTTTTCTACAACTCAGCTAACTTTCAAGATTTAAAAATTTAGGTATTTATATTTTAAGATTATTAAGATTTTGGCTTAAATGTTTATTGTGACACGGTGGCAGAGTTTTAAAAATATACCTTTGACACATTGTGTGAATGCTAACAAAAATGCAATATTTTACAACTTCCGAAATTCCAACTGAGTTCAAATCCTTTGTCAAGAAGCTTGAAGCGATTCTAAGTTCAAGTTTCCAAAAAATTATGCATTTTTAGTAGCCTTTAAGTCCATAAAAACTTGAATCCGTTTCCGTGAATTTCGAATTCACTAAACTTTTTGCTTAGTCGTTTTCATGCATGGCATACTCGTATATACCCTACAAAGCATACATTAAAAACAACTTCAAGTCAACAACTGTTTATTCGAGTACTTGGGTCGAGTTTTTGTTTTTTGTTAAAAAGCCGTCGATGTTAAAGTGATTATTTAGTTAAGTCATGTCCCATTGAGGAATGTACACAGACAAATCAACAGTCAATAGATCAAGAAAATTATAGACAAAAAAGTCTTTACTTTATTTAAACTGTTATGTTAATTGTGTTTTTGTCTCGCAAATACCACCCATGATAAAGCAAAACCCATCCACCACTGATTTCAGTTATTTCAAGTTTTTATCTGCATAAATTCTTTTCCAATACTTGAGAGGTTATTTTTCTTAATGGGATTGCTAAAGTGATAATCAAATTTTTATGACGTTATTTGTCGGGGACACGAGGGGTGTCAATAAAAATCTTTAGAATTAAAAGACCATAAAAAAATTCTTTAGTTCATTTCAAAAGTTGCTTCAAAAATTTACTTAACAAAAGTCAAGTAAAGACGAAAACAAGTTTATTTTAATTTGTAGGTTATTTCAGGTTTTCAAGGGTTTTTCAAGGTCTGAAGGAGATTTACAAATTAAAAAATGCTTTTTTATGAATTTATGAGTAAGTAGTACCCTCCAATTTTTTTGTGCTTACGCCTGTGATATCAAATATGTCGACTTGTATTCAAAAAAAAAAATTCAAGCAAAATTTATTTTTGTTTTTGTAAATACTTTAGTTGTTTTAATAAATTTTGTAATTTGACACATATTGACAAATTTATACATTTGCATCTTCAAACTTATCTAATGGGCTGTAGCCATCGGATCACAATTGATTTTGTAGTTCGCTTTCTTTTTTTTAATATTACGCTAATATTTAAGTTAATGAAAATAAAGCAAACAAATTCTGATACTACTTTGGTAATATCTTTGAAACTAACTTTTAAAAGTTGAAAAAAGAAAAAGTAGTTTTGCACTATTTAATATGTCTTTTATTACCTGGAGCCCAAACCAAAGTATTTTATAAATTGTCAATTAATTAATAGCTTGTTTCAAAATAATTGCAAATTAGAAGAGCTTTTGTTAAGATGGAAAGAAATTATGAAATAGTAAATGAAAACACACACGAAAAATTGGAAAAGTTATTTCAAATGAACATTAAACTACGGTACTAATAAAAAAAATTACTCTTTTAAATAATGATAGTTTTTAAAAAGACTCTTTTCTTTAAAAGTTGAATAGCCAACATCCTTCAAAAGAAATCTTCGGCAATGACGAACTGCAAGAAGACATGGTTTGTATAGAGTTAGAAAATATTCAACCCCACGGTGACAGTGTTTTTGATTGATTTAGAGAAAGAGAGCACACGATTTCTTGTGCGTTCACTTGCGCCTTAAGGCCCGTTTCCACTACGAGCGTGGAAAAAAGCATTCTTTGTTTGTTTTATTGATTTTTTTTGCGCTCGCTTCAATTTTAACCGCTCGCTTCAATCGAAGATTAATAAAAGAGAGAAAGAATGCTCTTTTCCACGCTCGTAGTGGAAACGGGCCTTTAAGCGAGAAAACTTCGGTAATAACAAATTTTTTTTTGGCGACAAAGAGAGGACTTAAGTGATTCTATGAAGGTGGCTTTAGAAGTTGCCAGATGAAAAGGTTATTACTCTGTTGCCAAAATTAACAAACAGTTAGTACTAAATTTTTCCGGCAAATTTTGTTATGTAACAAAACATAATTTGCTATCTAACTAATTCGGTTGCTAAAATAATCGTTTTGTTGTTAAAATTGAGAAATAGTTAACGTTAAATTTTTCCGCGCAAACTTTGTTATGTAACAAAGTTATGTAATAAAGTTTGTTATCTAACTAAACTAACAAAATTTGCCCGGAAAAACTTTAATTTTGTTATTTAAAAGTTTTTTGCGGAAAAATTCAATATTGCATGCATTTAGTTCTCGATTTTAGCAACAGAACGTTAATCTTCTCGCCTGACAACGTTTTACGCCACCTTTATAGAAGCACTTAAACTTCCTCTTTGTCTCCAAAAAGAATTTGTTTGCGAAATAAAGCTTTATCACGTAAAGCGCAATTAAACGCGCAACCAATTGCCCGCTCTCTTTCTTTAAACCAGTGGTTCTCAAACTTTTTGCGCCCGCGACACATTTTGCAACCTTTCCAAACCTCGCGGCACACTTGGAACAGAATACAGATCTGTTTGGTCTGCACTGAGTTTTCCACGTTTTTCTTTACCTGATACATTATAATGCAGTGATGAAGGTCTCGAGACCAATTTTCAGGGTCTCGGTCTCGGTCTGGGCCTTCTGCTGGCGGTCTCGGTCTTGGTCTCGTAATGACCTGGTCTTGGTCTCGTACTTTTTAAATTGGTCTTGAGACCAGACATTTTTTGATATTTTTGTTATTTGATGTGGTAATGATGATTTACGGCTTTCTTCACCACAAACAATTTCCCTTGCGAAATGAAATTGAAAGCCTTTTATTGCCTCGTAAAATTTTTGAGTAAACCTAGTCAATAAGTAGTTTAGTTCATTTCCAGCGGATACAGTTGGTGATTCTTGCCCGCCAGAGGTGCCAAACATTTTAACAAAATGTATAAACAAGCGATCAGTGAGGAATGTTGGGTGAAGTGAATGAGGCAGTTGCCTCGCCCCTTCGCGAAAATACCTCATATAGGCTCATTTTGCTGTAGATGTTAATTTAGGGATCATTATGAAGTTGGGACAAAAAGTTGGAAATAGGAGTTCAATTCGAAGTGAAAAACTTTTTTTTTTAGAGATCACCTTGATTTGGGAGAAAAATAGCAAAAAGTATAGAGATCACCATGATTTTGGGAGAAAAAACGGAAATACGAGATCAAAGCCATATTTTTTTTAAAGAACATCAAGTTTTGGAAATCCTTGCCTCGGGCCCCTAACTTTGATAATCCACCACTGCAAGCGAGAAAAAACCAATAACACAAATCCAACGCCAAGGGTACAGCTAAGAAAATACTTGGAAGAAGTTTTAACAATGAATGTGTTGCCTTCAAATATTTTTGAATTTTGGAAAGAAAAATCTGAAGAATATTCTGTTCTTTTCAAAGTCGCAAACCATGCCTTGTGCGTTCTCGCTTCGTCTGCTCCAATTAAGCAAAGTTTTAGCGCAGGCGGTTTGATCGTGCGACCACATACAGCAAAGCTTTCTTGTAACATGCTGGATATGCTAGTTTATTTGAAATGTAACTTTGGATGTTTGGAAAAATAAAAATTAATGTGATTAATAAAATTAAATTTTTTTACGAAAAATATTCTGGTCTCGATTTTGGTCTCGATCTCGATAGTTTTTTGTCTTGGTCTCAAACCTCAGGTCTCGAAATTTTCCGGTCTTGATATTGGTCTTGGTCTGAAAAAAATTTTACGGTCTCGGTCTTGGTCTCGAATCATGTGGTCTGAACTACATCACTGTATTACATAAAGGCCTTGAATTTTTATGTAACTTTCTATAAATAAAGTGAAAACTTTCTTCATTAGATTTTGTAATGTTTGTTTTCATATCAAGTATTTAGGTTTTGCATATCGTCTACCAGGCATGTCAAACTCGCGCGGGTATGTGGGCCGCATCGGTAAATTTTAGCCTGAAATTTTGGCGCTGGCCGCAATCTGGATATACTGTAAAAGAAATTGAAAGCCAATAAAAAAAAGTCTTCACTTGAATTGTCTGACTGATCCAGGTTATTCTTTTAAATTTTACGTTGAAATCAAGGTGAGGACCAAAGAAAAGGTCTTCACTTAATTAGTTGATTAATTTCGATTAGAAAACCAAGTTCTTGCTAACAAACCTTGTCACTTTAATTATTTAAATTTAGTTCTGAATCTATCATTAATTTGATTTTGTATTGAGCATCTGATCGAAAAATTCGTTAAAAGACTTCGCGGGCCGCGAGTTTGAAATGCCTGGTATACCGAAGCAAGTCCGAAAGACAACTACAAGTGATCACCAAAACTTGATGTAATGGGAATTACATTTAAAATTTTTAAGCTTTTTGATCGCAACTCTCAAAAAAAATATACTTTTCCTCTGTTATAGAATGTGTTTACGTTGCCATTGCTAAGCATGGATTAATGTATTTCAAAAAAGTTTCGCAGCACACTTAGAAATCTCTCACGGCACAGTAGTGTGCCGCGGCACACAGTTTAAAAAACGCTGTTTTAAATCAATCAAAGACCCAGTTAATTTGGAAGTTATCTAACTTTATAGAAACCAGGTTTTTTTGAAGTTCGTCATTACTAACGATTTCTTCTGACGAATGTTGGCCTATTTAAATTCTAAACAAAACAGTGTTTCAAAAGACTATCATTATATGAAAGAGTTAATTGTTTCATCAGTACCATTGGTCATGTTAAAGTTTTTTTGCAACAAAGAATTTAATCAAAAATTATTTAATTATTTAAAAAAAAAAAAAAAAAAGCAATTAATTATAATCGAAAGCATTCTTGGATAGTTTAAATTGTCCTCTGGTACTTCTAAAAATGTTCTTGGTGTTGAATAAAAATCTTTTTCCTTGACTCTTATGGAAAAATTTATAATGAAAGTGATAATTCTTACTAATTTTTATGAATTTTTTTGGAAACATAAGAATGAAAGTGGTAATGCTAACTATATTTAAAAAACCAATATTAAAGCATAAAAAGTAAGAGTCGTGTTTAATTAAAAATCATCATCATCGTCATTATTTGTGGGGAAAACATTGAATTAATTCAATGTATTTCCCTTTGTCCGCTTGTCCTTTTAAGGTTGCGGGGGCAGCACCCAAGTTGGAATCTCCAAGCATCTCGAGCTCTTGCAACTAGCGAATTACGCCGGTGGAATTCCGAGACGCGACAAGGCCAGGTCTTCAACATAATTCCACCAGCAAGTTCTGGGTTGCCCTCTAGGCCTTTTACCACTCGGAAGAGCATCTATTTGATTTGTTCGTAGGACATTCGTGTCACATGGCCATACCAGCGCAGTTGCAATCGTTCTATACAGAGTAGCAGCGGTTCGATATTGAAAGATTGACAAATGTCAGTGCCTTTAACTGTGTCAAATAGGGATAAATCTTTGACATTTTGCAAAAAAACCATTTCGGCCGCCTGTACTCGGGATCTCACTCTTTTGGTCATTATCCAACACTCTTGATCATCAGTGAATATAGGAACAAAAACTGATCGGAAAACAGAAAGCTTTGGTTTTTAAA
The DNA here is from genome assembly GCA_963680785.1 of Diplosoma virens. Taxonomy (NCBI): domain Eukaryota; kingdom Metazoa; phylum Chordata; class Ascidiacea; order Aplousobranchia; family Didemnidae; genus Diplosoma; species Diplosoma virens. The sequence continues at coordinate 34,730,841 of OY796888.1, forward strand.
CAGTTCTCGTTCAGTACAACCAATCGGCAAAGCTGGCGAATTACTGCACTTGCTTTTCCAAAATAAGTATCCAGTTCGTTGTCCTGTATACCATCATTCGAGAACTTGGCTCGAAGATACTTGAACTTCTCCGTCTGCTGGAGGGTTATTTTATTTGTTTGGAAAAAATTGGCAGAATGCCTTGACAAACACATAATCTCAGCTTTAGTTGTACTAATTTTCATCCCATCATCCAAGCATGCGTCAGAAAACTAATCAAGTGCGTACTAGACATCACTTTTGTTTGAGCATAACAGTACAGACTGCAAACAGCAGGCGCCGAACATTACACTTCTCAATATGATGCCACTACCGGAGAAGCTGTCTCTGTTTATCTTGTCCATAAATATAATAAACAAGAGAGAAGAAAGAACACGTCCTGTCGTAGTGCATCACAAACATTAAAAGGCTTTGTTTTCATGCTATTAACACGAACACAAACTTCTGAATGTTAATTAAATATCAATCAATCTAAATTATAAACAATTAATCTAAATGAGTGACACCATATTGATATTGGAGTATAAAAAGTTCAAAGAGCAATATTATAAGTTTCAAACGTTTATAATTTGATTCTAAAAATTTGATGTAAAATCTGAAAAAGTTCAAATCAAATTCAAATAATTTTGTGGAAAAAAGGGTGTCAAAATTAACTGATGCCCACTCTGAAAAACGTTTCGTTCAAAATTAAAAACAAAATCAATCACTATCAAACCATACTTTAACTAAACATAATATTGCAATTTATTGGTTTTGTTTTTTATGATAAAATTTTTTAAGCATTTCGAATTTAAAAAATAGCAATAAAAGTTACAGTCATTTCTTAAGCTTATTGCCTGACACTGTTTAGGCGAAATCGTCAAAATAAAGAAGAAATGAGCCGAAATAAATTATAAATAAAGAAAAAAGCTTTTATTAATCAAAAGCATTGACCAATAGTAAAAAGAAAGGGTTTTAGATAATAGAAAAAAAAAACTTTTTCTTTGTATGTAGAATTTGATTACAGGATGATATATGTGTGTGCGTATGGACATTTCACGTTTTAAAGTTTCAAGTCAGTGTTTGATAGCCATTCTCTGAAAGGTTTGTCTACTTTTGCAATGTTTATTTTAATTCCGCTTGCAGCGCATCTGAGCACATGGCTAACAGTTTGATCTGCACCACATATGGATGAACTTGTTAATGATAAGTGCAATTTTTTCCGACGTTCTGTTTTACGGGGCATGAAAAATTTTGAGGGGCATGAAAATTAATCTAATATTGGTTTATTTTAACATCGTTTACATTTGGTTCATGGTCCCGTCTTAAAAGGTTCTTGAGAAGTAAAAACTAAACAAACAGGGATTATTTGGAACATTATGTGGCTGAATTTATATTTAGAAGAAATAACAAGGATTTAAACAGTGTTGATTTGCTCATTAAAATAGTTGAATTAATAAATGAATTGTAAATTATTATATATTATAATGTTTTTTTAATATGTCAGGTTTTTAATTTTATAAATTTCTTAAAAATTTTCATGCCCTCAAAATTTTATATATCCCTAAAAATTTTTCATGCCCCAACAGAATAGCACCATTTTTTTTTATAGAATTTGATATCTTTCATGTCCACATAGGAGTCGGTTAAATAAAACTCACTGGGCTTTTGGTAGGTCGCATCTGGGTGGTTTGCTGCTTGGTGTATTGATGTTCCGTTTTAGTTTGTATTTTGTTTGATTCCATCGTTCGTTCTATTTGTTATGAGCCCAAAAGTTACGTTTGGCTGATTGAATTTTAATCTGTTTAACTTTGTTGTCAAGGATTCTAGTGATGCTAGTTTTTTGGGTAGTTTGACAGTAGCTTGAAACGGTATGGAAAAGGTGTGTTTGGTTCTTAAGAGCTTTTTCATATAACTTATTAGTGTTGCCTTTATTTCTGATATCTGGTGGTTCGATGCCGGTTTTTGTTAAAGAATACAGGTTAAAAACATTTTTTAGTTCAAATTTCTTTAACAACTTTGCAAACAAAATGATTTGCAAACAAAATGATTATGTGTATACCCTGAAATTCTTTTTTAATTTTCTCTTCTCATTGGTTACTACTCTCTACCAATGAGTGCTCTCTTCCTTACTTAATAACTTAATTGGACTTGCTTGTTCTTTATTTTAACAATTTTACTGAAATGTCACAGGCTAAGTTATTTAACTTTTTAATTAGTTTACGATGTCTGTACTTTTTTTACTTGCATTTAATCATAACAACTTAAATCAAATATTGGTTTCAAAGCTATTGATTTTGCAAAATATAACATAGAAAACTATATTTTATAATTAATTAACTAAACTTTAGACAAAAATAATTCATGACCAATTAACAAATTTTTTATGCGTTTTTTAAGCTATTTTTAATTAAACTCTTTCCAAACCTAAAGTTAATTTGTTGACTGACTCGTATATGATTCCAGGGGTTAATAACTCGTATGTGATTCCAAAGACATGTTTAAGTTTTGTACCATCCAAACATTTCAAAATTTTAAATGTTACTTTGATTACACACTGTAACACAGCTAATTAATGACCAATTTATTTATCACGGTTTAAAGCTAAGTTTTCAGCATTTTTAAAACTAACTTTAACAATAAAATGTTTTCTATTGCTTTAATTTACTCTAAAGCAGTGGTTATTAACCGGGGGGGGCACGCCTTCCCTGGGGGGAGGAGGTAAATTTTCAAGAGGGTACGAGCCCTAACGTCTTTTACAACACATTCTTTATTAATTTTGAGATTAACATTATTTGGCCTTAGTTGTTTTTAGTGCTTACATGCTGTCTGAGATATTGTTGTAAGTATGTGCTGAACCAGTACATGGTAATCCTATTTTGTAAACCAAATAATCTATGGTGTCATAATAGATCTAAAGCATTGATCGTGTTTACTTCATTCTGATAATTTAGCAGTTGCAAATCAATGAACCTGTAGTCTACCATGTGCTGCTAAATGCCGTCAGAAAAAAATCAGAATGGATTAAGGCAGCTATAAGTCAGTTTGTTAAAGTCGTAGTGCGGCATATATAAACTTCGTAATGCAATCTAAAATAGATTTAATCTGGAGAAGTAATTAAGTTAATGTTTTTATCATGTTGCAGTGCTTGCGTTTCCAACTAATAAATTTTGATAATCAAAATTACATAGAAAAAAGAAAAACATTTAAATTTGGTTTGGTATCGCTGCAAAAAGATGACACAGAAGTCCACAGTATGTGATTTGTTACAAGACTCTTTGTAATGATGCAATGCGTCCTCACGTTCAAAACGGCTCTTGACAGCAGTCCATTGTGCTTTAGCCGACAAATCTAACGAATTTTTAGTATAGAAAAGTCACTTTTTAAACAAAGCTAAGTTGGACATGTATAGGACGTTTTAGCAAAGATCTTTGAATGTTGTTGAAGTTTCTTATTAGATTTTCAAGTTAATTGCAAAGAAGAAGAAGAGTATAGTATCAGAGAGTCTCTTGTGAAACTTAGCATCCTCGTAGAAGCAGAAGTAGTATTGGGCAAGAATAAAACAAATATGCTTTCTCAAATATTACTATCCAATGATACAGTCAAAGGGAGAACTGATGAAGTGTCTTAGGTAAACTTCTCGACCAAATAAAACAGTCTCCATTCTTTGTTATGCTGTAGGATGAAACGACGGATCTTGAAAAGTGTTCTTAGCTTCTGATTTATGCTGGTTTCTTGTCAGTTAACACGGTAAAAAAATGCTGTTCTGCACACAATGAAAAGTCATGCAACAATCGCCAATATTTTTAATGTTGTGTCAAACTTCTTTGAGAAAAATCAACTATCGCGGAAATCATTAGCAAGAGCGTTCACGCATGAAGCTCCAGCTATGTTTGGTCTACATGCTGGCTTTTTCAATGGGTAAAAGAAAGAAACCTTGCTATAATAGGTGCGCAGTGCGTACTTTATCGTGAAGTCTTAGCATCCAGAACTTCAACTCCTGAAATAAAAGAGGTTCTGGACTTGTCTATTGAGATCCTTAGCTGTATATAGGCGGCATCCCTTAACAGTCGTCTATTTAAGCTTCTGTGTCAATTTATGCATATAAACTTGTATTTAAACGCGAATGTTTGGTTGTTGCTTAAGGAAAATAAGCTAAAACAGTTTTATGAATTAAAAGAGAAAGTTGCAATACCATTTCATGGTTATTTACTACTTTATTCAGTATTACACTATTATTCAGTATCACAATATTATCACATATTTCAGGCTTTTATTTCTCAATACCAGGAAGAAGAAAAATTTATTAAAAAAGTTTCAATCTCAAAGATTTCAACCATCACTGGCTTATCTTGAGGACATATTTCAGGCTTTTAATGCTTTCAAGTTTTAACTTTAAAAGAAAAAAATCAATATCATTATGTATCATAAAATTACGCGGTCCTTCACGTCAAAACTTGACCTCAGGAAGAATCAAATTGGACAACAGAATCCAGCAAACTTTTTTTAACTAGATTTTGCTTTTACAAACGGTAACCTTGAATCTGAATTAAAGTACAAATAAAAACTTACTTATTTGATTAAAAAAAATTTAATCAAATAAAATTTTCGTATACATAAAAAGCAAGAAACCTGGAAGTTTATGAGAAACCTTTTTCGGTGCGAAGTAGGCTGTATCTTTGATGAAGATTAGGAAGAGTTTCTCGAGTTAAAATTTAAATCCACAGCCATGGAAAAATTCAAAGAGCTGGACCTTAAAGCGTTTTGGACTAAATACGTTTAATTCAAAACGCTTCAGTTAGTCCAAATAGTTTACCCTCTTATTTCAACCTAGGTTCTTCGTGTTCTAGTTATGTTTAGTTTAAGTTATTTTTGTGAAGCCGCATTTTCTACAGTAGTTGTCCAGAAACAAGCTGGAATTTAAAGGAAACTTAGGATTTGTGCTTTCTGGGATTAAACTACGCATTAAAAATTTAGTTGCTAGAAACAGCGTCAAGTGTCTAATTGATTCGTGATTAATAAGTAACATGCAAATGCAACATTTATTTATAAATATAGGGGGCGTGAAGCGTGGAACCATCGCTCAAAAGAAGCGCAGTATTAAAAATGTTAAAAAACACTGCTCTAAAGAGTTAAAAAGGTGATTGTAGTGTAGGCTTTGCAATTTTTAAACACGACTTTACTTCATAAACTAAAATGCAATTTTTTTAACAGGTAATGTGTATATCAATAAGCTAGTGTAAAGTATATGGATAACAAACTTTTTGCTATGATGATTAAAAGCAAAATTAAACGTTTCAAAAATATAACTCCTAAACCTGCTGTGACGCATCAAAACATACAGTAGATAGTCTATTACTATGAATTGATATGAAATTTAGTTAGGCTTTTTACTCTTGTTATTCAGATATTAACGAATGTGAATCAAAACCATGTGTTTATGGTAAGTGCACCGATTTATTAAATAACTATTCATGTTCATGTATACCTGGATATTCCGGTAGAAACTGCAGTGAAGGTAAGTTAAACATAAAATTGACTAATGAATTTCGACGTTGATAGTATGTTTGGATTAGATATAAACGAATGTGAATCAAAACCATGTGATTATGGAAACTGCACCGATTTATTAAATAACTATTCATGTTCATGTATACCTGGATACTCCGGTAGAAACTGCAGTGAAGGTAAGTTAAACATAAAATTGACTAATGAATTTCAATCTTGATAGTATGTTTGGATTAGATATAAACGAATGTGAATCAAAACCATGTGATTATGGAAACTGCACCGATTTATTAAATAACTATTCATGTTCATGTATACCTGGATACTCCGGTAGAAACTGCAGTGAAGGTAAGTTAAACATAAAATTGGCTAATGAATTTCGACGTTGATAGTATGTTTGGATTAGATATAAACGAATGTGAATCAAAACCATGTGATTATGGAAAGTGCACCGATTTATTAAACAACTATTCATGCTCATGTATACCTGGATACTCCGGTAGAAACTGCAGTGAAGGTAAGTTAAACATAAAATTGACTAATGAATTTCAATCTTGATAGTATGTTTGGATTAGATATAAACGAATGTGAATCAAAACCATGTGATTATGGAAACTGCACCGATTTATTAAATAACTATTCATGTTCATGTATACCTGGATACTCCGGTAGAAACTGCAGTGAAGGTAAGTTAAACATAAAATTGGCCAATGAATTTCGACGTTGATAGTATGTTTTGATTAGATATAAACGAATGTGAATCAAAACCATGTGATTATGGAAAGTGCACTGATTTATTAAACAACTATTCATGCTCATGTATACCTGGATACTCCGGTAGAAACTGCAGTGAAGGTAAGTTAAACGTAAAATTTACTAAATTATTTCAATCTTGATTGTAACGTTTTGTTTAAAGATAAACGAAAGTATGCATTTCTTAAATTTGCATTGATTTGATTGCAAAATTTTCACTCAATCAGAAGTTTATTTTAGTTTACCTGAAATAACTGTGTGTGTCAATTGATAGCGTATTATAAGACAGTTCAAGTTAAACCTATTACGTTTACAAAACTTACTTGCCGTTTAAAAATTTTTTTCATTAATTAATTTGTAAGATATTTAGCTGTTTAGTTTGAAAACCTTTAGAAAACAAAGTCGAATTGCAAAAATCTTTGTTGTTTTGTAATTAACATAGGAAAGTAGAGGCTTTTATAACATACATACTTTGACATTCTGGTAGATTTTTCATGACATGTTTTGTTTCCAGTAATGTTAGGCAATATGCTGATGGATTTTTGTTTAGCAAATATTGAGAAGTTAAATGCATATACCGCTGGAACAGTGGCACACGTCTTCGAACATAATGTTAATTTGTTGAACAGTTCGTCAATTCTCTAGACCAATGAAAGGCTTCTTTTCTTTTTTGTAATTTATTTGGGCTCGTAATTTTATGAAAAAGTATCAGAACAAAAACTTGGGAAATAACTTTAATTCGACTTGCTTAGTCCCTTTTCGTGAAAAAAAGGCAAATATTTCATCAACGAATGACAAGAGTAAACCGTGGGTTTGAAAATTCTGTTGAAAAGGTTTGATTTATAAAAGACAAAAAATATGTTTTTCAGAGCTTAATAAAAATTATGTTTTGCAGGACTAAAAAACTACCCGTACTTTGTTAACAACTTTTTTATCAATTTTAATTTTGTCAATATTGTTTTTAAATTAAAAATTAAAAAAAAATAAAAACAAAAAAACTATGTTTTATATTTCGAAATGCTTATAAATAAAAAAATATTTAACACTTTTTTATTACTGGGGTTGCAACAATTTTGCTTAATTTTATTTATTGTTTAGGCATTTATCACCATATTTTTCAAAAATTTTTTATTAAACAAACTATACGCTTAACCTTACGTCTTTTTTCGGGGGAAGAGTTAAGCAGTGACGGTCTTACTCCAAACCATAGCTAACAAAGTTATTTTCGAATGTCTAATAAAGATTTAAATTAGGTCTTTACTTTTGTTCAAGGCACTTTAATAGAAAGTCAATTACAGACAAAAAGTCATTTCAATTTGGAGATTGCTGCAAAATTTTAAACGATAGTTTTCTGTAATTAATTTCACAACCGAACGTTAAAAAACCAAAAAAACATTTAAATGTCGGCGAAACGCGAGTGATTTTTGCAGTTTTAAAATTAAGGTTAAAAGTGCTTTTCACATGTTAGATGCAGTATGTGGTCGTTGTAAATCTAAAACTTACTTTTAACCCTAAGCCCCCAAATTAGTTTAAAGAAAAAAGGCGCTGGCTAGTGGTAGGTTGTCCAGGTCTAAAAATATATACTTATATCTTGACTTAAACCTGCTTCTAACTTTTTTTTAAGTGACATGACAATGTACGTATTTGCGCTTTCCCGAGATTATAATTAGAAACGTCAAAAGAAGAAAAGCAACAATTCGAATCCCGTAAACAACATATCACTTTAAAATTTTTAGTTTTTTCTTTTAACAGAGACCTAGTGCAATACAAGTTGTAAGTTTAAGTTAAATTATGGAATGATGTATCTTCAATGAGCCTCACAATACGGCTTGAGCTTCAGCTAAACCTCACAGACGAAGCAGTCTGTTGAGATAATTTTTTTAAATTGATTTTCTAAAACACTTGTGTTTTAATGATTATGGATAATAGTGAATACAAATACTATTGATTAGATATTGACAATTGCAAATCACATCCTTGTGTTCACGGAAATTGCACAGATCTTGTGAACGATTTCTCTTGTTCTTGCAATTACGGATTTAAAGGAATCTTGTGCAACAACAATGGTAATTTCAATTATAAAATGTTTAATATTTAAAATTGTTAAAAACTATTAGATTTTATGAAAGGTTTTACATAAATCAAAAAACAAACAAAAAAATCTATTAAAACAAATACATTTCCCGCACAACGTCGATACAATTGAAAAAATATTAAAAATTGCAATTTTTCTCCAGTGGAATTTTTCTCCACATTATTGGTACAATAGAACAAATTTCATTTTTAAAATTTAATCTCAGATTTCTTTATTAAGTAACGTGGTCGCACCCAGAAATCAACTTTAAGTTGTTAAAATTTTGTCCTGAAGTTTTGAAGGCTTGAAACTTTGTCTAAATTTGGTTTTTATTTAAATTATAAAAAATAACTATTAAAGTTTTTTGCAGAGTTTAAGCAATTATAAATGATTTATTAGATTGAAGAACGGGTAGATTAAATTGTGCTTTCAGATTATTGCGGCAAAATGTATAACAAATTATAAACTCATCTAACCATGATTATATGAATACTAAACGCCATTGTAATAGTTTTAATTTTTTCGATAATTGTACAATGGATATTTGTATAATGGAGTAGTAAATGGACAAATCCTTGGCCCCAGTCTTGTTTATGTCTGACCCGGAGTCGATGCCCTTTCAAACGACGTCGAAGACGATGTCAAATGTTTCAGTAAACAAGTTTCAAGACAAACAGAAATGTTTTTCTAATTTTTTATTTTCATAGCCGAACCAGCCGAAAAAAGGCAATATAGTTTTGCTAAAATTTTATTGACATTGGCCGGAATTCTGTTTTTTTAGCATTTCAAAACTATGAAAAAACTTTGTCTAAAATTAAAGGTAAAGCTAAAATAAAAATGTCATCGGTTTGAAACTGTGCCTAATTCCTCCACATTTCTTGCCAAATGTAGATGAAGACACAAAAAAGTCTTCAATGTGGATTTGTCCCTGACTTTTCAATTTTTGACTCAAAATAGTGGTGATCTCTGTAAAAAAGTTTTTACCTTAAATCTTAATAATTTTTTGGGCACAAAAATTTTATTTTGCTCAAATATTTTCTTTTGGTGCCCAAAAAATTCTGATTTAGCTAAATATTGCCTTGAGTTAAACCCATTTATGCCAAAGATTGCAATTTTTTAAATCGTTTTCAGCATTTTTTAATTTGATGTTATAAAGGTTCAAGCAATACAATAACAATATTTTTTCAAATTTTGCTCTTTAGTTTTAAATAAATCAACCGTTCTACGTATAAGACGCCAGGCACATGTGCTAGCGTTTATTAAGTAAATCTCTTTTTTGCATGTTATAACTTTCTCCATTTTTTGTTAGCGATTGAACTCTCTGATGTGTAAGTAATATAAGTTTGCATTCGTTTTTATGTTTATTGAAAGAAAAATAATTTTAATATGAAGCTTAGATTGTGCAGGGGAGATATCAAACGGCTTTTTTTGAATGTGATACTGTTTGAAATATTTGACATGAAGACCACTGTCAGTGCAAGTCTCAAAGTTCCTCTCTAAATGCTAAGTCGTTATTTTTGCATGGCAATCTGCACAGTATGTTTGCTTTGCTTGCCAAAGAACGTGGTGCTTAAGAACGTTTAAGCATATGTTGTACAAAGTTGGTTCCGTATGCCTTGGTGATAAGGTAAAATTGTCCGCACAAGGTCAAGTACGTCCTCAATAAATACATGTGGCAACAATCATATTATATTTTTGCAAAATCTTAATTGCCAGAATATATTTTTGTATAATTGCCAAGAATTGTTTGCCGTTTATCACCATACACCAAACTAAGCATAAGTACCATTTTATTGGTCTGAGCATTAACAGGTATCGAAAGAGTTTTGTCACTAACCCAGTTATTGTTAATCCAGTTTGGCTTTGCTTTTGCGCCTTTTTTTTCGGTTTTATTTTTTTTTGTCTTATCATCATCTTCTGTGGTTGTGCTCTTCTTATGACTCAGTAAAATTCAGCAGATATTAGAAGCATAGCTTTCTGTAAATAATTAGTTGTTCAATCGTCGTCGTCCGAATCTTTGTCGTCGGTGAATTCGCCAGCAGCAATTATAAGTAAAGTCTGGTAATTTCAATTTAATCATCTTTTTCTTCATGTGACAAAGTATTGTTTTCAGCCAAATTCCTGCTCCAAATTGAAGAGGTTATGTTCTTATGTTTATTTACGTAGTTCTTCATTTAAAAGTAAAAGTGGTAGTGAAACAAAAATTGCTAGTAAAAGTGGCTCCGATGACAGCTATTTTCTTGCGGCCTGGGCAGTAACTAAGTCTTCTCTAGTTACTATACATGACAGACAGAAACCAAATGCCTGGGAAAACAATATCTTTTTTAGGAACGTTGCCAAAAAGTTTCGAAGACTCACTATTCTATCACCCACTATTCTCCAGCTAAAAATCAAAGGCCTTACTCAAGCAAGATAAACGTACTTCATCATCTGGCTCAACGGTAGCAGGCACTCGTTATCCCAATACAATAGATCCACTGCACTAACGCGGATAAACTAGTACATTCAAGCTTTCAACTAGTTGGTATTCCTTAATTAGGAAATATGGCCTTGCCACGTTTTTGAATCAATCTCCACCGAAATGGAGATTGGCAATTTCAACTGCGGCCCTGTTGATTGGGGTTTGATGATACAATTTTGCTGGTGAGTGCTTGGCTGGTTGGGCAAGTATTAATAATCTTGTCCTTCTATACAATGTTCATGATGTCAACAGTTTTTTCTCTGACCGCTGGAACAGTAGCATTCATAGACGTGTTCTTGAAAAGTTTTTCAGGTCACAATATTGAATTTTGCTTATTACATCACCAAGGTTTGTCTGATTTGCAATGGAACTTCACAAGGCCAAATGGAGTGATTGCATTGCTTTGCGAACAAATTTGCAACAACTTTGTCGCCGCCTGATTTACTTGATGTGGATGCGTCTTACCAGGAATTTTGTAATTATCATCAAGAAAGCAGCCAAAAAGATGAACCCACACGGTGATCAAAACAAAAATATTCTGTGTTGGGATGCGTAGTGTTAATTTTATGAAACATTGCTCCTGCAGTCCCCTTGGAAAGACGACTCAAGTTTGGTTTCTACAGCTTTATTTTTCAAATTTGATAGGAGAGGGATTGATGGTTCAAAGCAGTTTACAGCATGGTTTTTCTCAAGAATCGGTCTTGGATCCTCTCCTTTTCAACATCTTCTATAAATGCGACATGCCTTCAACAATTTCCAGAAAGTTTGCTTATGCTGACAATCTAGCATTGCTGTATTCTTTTGGAAACTGGAAGGATTTGGAGGGGACTTTAATTCAAGACATGATTACACTTTTAGCGTATCTCTATACTTGGAGATTAATCTTAGTCACTTTAAGACGAGACGGCATGCCTTTCATTTAATGAGTTGGTTGTAGTTATTTCTTGCATTAAAAATCAATTTGTACATAACCAATTATAATGAACCACGTTTATCTAATAATGCGGGAGGAAGAGCCATTCTTCTTGGTTGCAGAATACATCCTTCTTGGTTGCGGAAAGAAGAGGCCTGGTTGTAAAAACAACACGTTTTTCAACGGCATAGCAGCAACGCGGATTGCTGCAGTAATTTGCTTTTCAAATTTGGTTGAAACATTCCTCATACATGGAAGATGGAGGTTAACCGGGCATTTCTTGGGTCTATATCATCTCAGTCATCTCAACATCTCAAATGTACCCAAGAAATGCTCAGTTTATCTCCATCTTCCATGGCTAGGAAATGTTTCAACCAAATTTGATAAGCTCATTACTGCAACCATTTAGCATTGCTACTTTGCTGCTAAAACACGTATTTTTTTTTACAACCAGGCCTCTTCTTTCCGCAACCAAGAAGGATGTATTACTTGGCCAACATCATAATAATGTTATTTATCAATTTGTGTGCCACTGCGATAGTCGGTAGGTGGGACTTACATCCCAAAGGTAGCAAGTACACATTAAGTAATACTGTAGGTTCCTAGGTCGATCAGAAACCCTCATTCTTCCCAAGACCGCTCTAGTCTTTCCCTTGCCTGCAAGACAAACAGCACCTCTCAAATTATTGCGCATGACTCTGAAATTAGACAGCATTTTTTCTAAAACTTTTCATGTGCCACACAATACAGTGACACCAAATTCTCTCTCCTTGCCCAAGGACGAACTTCTTTCTACCTTTCCGAAGCTACTTTTATCAAATTTTGTTAACCTAATCTATGTTGACACAAAAAATTTCTATACAGTGTACAACTCATTTATTAACGATCTTTTTGTTTCGCTTTTGATTGGTTGCCTTTCTTGATTAATCAGTCGCACTCTCATTTTCATTTCTTTTCTATTTCTGATTGGTCGCTTTTTTAATCAATCAGATTCCTTCTCCTTTCCTATATAACAACAATCGGATGAATATCTGTTCATTTTCACGATTCCTTCCGATGAGTATTAAATGAAAAGTCCTCAAGGAATGAACACGCTTTTAAAATTGATTATTAAAAGATAAGCATATTGTGCTTATTTTTTAGATTTATACTATTCTTGTAAACATTGTTTAAGAGAATATTTATGTGTTTGTTTCTGAATAAAGTTTTGGAGTTACGCGTTTCATTTTCATTAAATATTGTTTTAATTTCTAATAACATTTCAAAAGTTTGTATGATAAGATTTTCACATAATTTCCGTAATCTAAAGGTGTCTTTTTTTTTTTGGTTAAGCATCAAGTGATGACTTTTTTTAAAGCTGGAAATTAATTTTGAAATTGTTTTTAAGTTGGGTTATTAGCCGTGCTTCTTTTTTGTGCAGTCCAGATGGAAATCGCAATTGTACACAGCGTGTATGCTTCTACTTATATTTTTTCAAGAGGCAAGATGTATGAGCATGTATTTTATTTTAATGTTAAAAATAAAAAAAACTAAAAAGAACCTCGTTTGGAAATATTGTAACAACGCAGAGGACTGACTATATTTCATAAAAAAAAATGACATGCTCTTTAAAAAATAAAATATAGTAATCCTAACATTAAAAATAACAATGAAACTAAAGAAAATTTAAAAGTTTTAAAGAAAAGTCAAAAAATGTTAAACCTAAAGTATGTACGACTTTGAAATGAAACATTAACGGGAAAAAATATAAAAGGCTCAATAAAAAAAACACTTTGGAAAAATTAAGAATTTTTATTTCAGCCATATTCAACATATTTCGGCAAACTTCTTTTGATATAGTAAGAATTAATCGTTTTACAATATATAATGAAAATAGTTTCGTGTATTCAATCTGTATAAGACAAAACAACAGCTACTAAAACGGCAATTGACTTAATAACATTATTGAATATATAAAAAAAGCTGCCGATATTGTTGTCTCAATATTTACTACTACTTCGATCGGTTTAACAACCTAAATTTAAGATCTTGTTGCTGGAAAGGCAGTTTTGTCGTCGTCGTCGTTTGAAAGGTATCCACTCCAGGTCAGACACAAACAGGACTGGGGCCGAGGGTTTATCCTTTTACTACCCCAGACTGCTGTACTGCCTGGATTAGATGCTGGCAGTGATGTCATTAAGCCAGCATCAAGTTTCGTCATCCAAAACCGTCAGACCTCGTGCTCCATGTGGCGCCCGATGTATAGAACACGCTGTTAGTACATGGTCAGCGGTTTGCTCAGAGGCGCCACACTCGCAATTTGGTGAAGGAGCGAGAACCATTTGTGCATGGACGAATGGAATCGCCCAACACCAGTCCGCAGGCGTTTAAGCTTAACCCAAGCCGCTCGGGGTGAGCCCATCCCAACAGGTTTGGCATGAGTCTCGGGCACAAAAGCACGGAGCCTCGAAGCATTTCCACAGTACTACGTTTTCTATTTGTGATTTGTCCATTCAGAGGCGCGGATGTCAAGTCTGGCAAGGTTGTCCAGGAGATTCCGCGCACCTGGCACAAACAGGCGTCTGGATCTTAGTCTCACTTGGCGAGTATCTGAGGACCCACTTAAAAGATCATGCAAGATATGATCGGGGTCCAGAGATCCACGGTAAGCCAAGGAGAGTGTCGCTCCCATTCGGCGAAGCTCAGCTGATTGGATGCCTGAAAGTACAGGTAGATGGTCCGTTGGAGTGGGACGCAGGCATCCAGTAACTATGCGCATGGCAGTTTTGATACAATTAAGCTATTGTTGGAAAAAATAGCAACAATATTTATAAATCATTTTATTTGTTTTGTGGCAAATAATCAGTTTTTATAATAAGATAGACAGGAATTACTTTTAACTTTACAACGTTTTAAGGAATACCATCAAAATCAAATTAACCCTGCTCTGGTACCATGGGGTCAATATGACCCCAAGCTTATTTGATAGACTAAATATTCCAAACGATAGGATTGTAAGCATTACTCTGCCATTCTATTTTTTTCACAGGTTCTTGTTAACTATTTCCATTTATGCAACTTTCAATTCAACGTTGCTTTCGTTGTAGATTTTAGATTTAATTTGACTGGGGTCATATTGACCCCATGGTACCACTTAGGTTAAAATATATCCGTTTTTGTTTTGCAGAAAACTAAGTATTGTTTAAGTTATTTTAAATGTAAAAGAAGAAATTATGTCCAAAAGACAAAGAATGTCGTCCCAACAAGTGATGAAAGTTTTATTTGAGATAGTGATAAGGTCAGCAGCGAAGATAAAGATGATTTTGATGATGAAATGAGCTGTTATGAAAGTGAGCCGGAAATGGATGCCTTGTCAGATCTAACAGTAAAACAGATGGAAGTGATACTGAGTCTGAAAACGAAGATTGTTCTGTTTGTCAAGAAGTTTGAGGAAAAGATGGATATCTGTGGAGGACGGAACCAAAGAATGCAAGAAGAACACCAAGGAGAAATATCGTCACAAGCACACCAGGTCTGAAAGGTAAAGAGCTTGAGGCAGAAACGCCCCTGAAATCATTCGAACTGTTTTTTGATGATTCTATGGTGTCAGAGATTGCAACTTGGACTAATCAAAAAATTGAAAAAGTAAGAAAGGTTTACACAATCAGATCCGGATTTACATATGACACAAATGAAACAGAAGTCCGAGGTCTCATAGGAGTTTTGTTATTTTTAGGTGTTACAAAAAGTTCCAAAGAAAGTACTGCAAGCGTTTGGTCCACTGGTGGTACTGGAAAGCCTATATGCATCGCAGCGATGAGCCAAAAGCGTTTTCTGTTCCTTCTATATTGTCTACATTTTGACAATTCCACCACGAGAGACCAGCGAAGAGACATTGACAAACTAGCACCTATTCGTAGTGTCTTGGTTGCACAGTTGATAAGAGTCTGCTTGAATTTCGAGGAAGATGTAGTTTCAAGCAATATATCCCCAACAAGCCAAGTAAATATAAAGTGTATGTTCTGGCTGACAGTCAATCATTTTATTCGGTTAGTTTTAAGATATATGCAGGAGCCGGCACTCATATACCAGGATTACCTGTACCTACGCAAGCTGTGCTGGATTTGATAAATCCAATCTCAGGAACAAACAGAAACATTACCCCTGACAATTATTATACCTCTATTTTTCTGGCCAATGAACTGAAATCTAACAAACTTACTCAAGTAGGCACAATGAAAAAGAACAAACAATGCATTTCTTCGAGTTGTTTGACCAAAGCAGATGCAGGAACATGTCAGTATGCATTTTACTATGCCAACAATTTCGCTTTGTTGCCAATTGCTCCAAAAAAAAACAAAAGAGTAGTGTTTTTGTCAACTCTGCACGCAACTAGAAGCCATGACACTGTTACCGGGAAAGAAGAAATCAATGTCTTTTATAACCATAAAAAAGGCGGCGTTGACAGTCATGATCAGATGTGCGCTCTGTATACAACAGCAAGAAAGACAAATCGTTGGCCAATGAGGATTTTCTACGGAATTGTGGATAGCTCTGCTCTAAATGCGTTTATCATTTTTACTCATAATAAACCTGGCTTTTGGGGAAACAGGCAAGACAAACGACAAAAATTTTTAAAAGAATTGTCTAAATCGTTGATAGCTCCTCAAGCTAAGCACAGATTGGCAACATCTCAAACACCTCAAGCTGTGAAACAAATTATTTACAGCTGCGGGGTTTTACCAGAAGCACGTCCATCTGTTCATAACATCACCCAGTATCGTACATCAGAACGTAAAAGATGCTTCCTTTGTCCGAGATCGAAGGACAAAAAGTACAGATTTGCTTGCAATAAATGTCACAACACCATCTGCGAAGAACACAGCAAGATGATCTGTAATCAATCCCAAGAGTAAAACATTCGTGTATTGTGCACTCCATTACATTGTTAAAACAATAAAAAGTGTTCGATAGCAACTTGATTTTTTTATTGGTGTTGAAGAGCATTTTTAGTGATGGGGTCATACTGACCACAAGTACTGATAACATAACTTTTTTCATGGTAGCACAGCAGGGTTAAGCACTTAAAGTAGTCAACCAATAGAGAAATTGCAAACCCAGGAATAATTCGAACTAATGTTTTATCCAAGGTACGCAAATGTGCCTATGCGCAGTGCCACCAAACTAATTGCGTAATGAAATCTTAGTCTTGCGCACCTTTTATATACCACTTTTAAAAGAAAAAAATGATAACTTTTTGTCTTTTATTTATTTTTTGCTTGAAATGCCATAACTGTCTTGTCAGTTTGCTATCAATTTTCTGGTACAAAAGTACGCTGACATTAATTTTTGAATACAGCAACGTGCAAAAATCTAGTAGTTCAATTTTACTTGTTGGTCACAAAAAATTAAAAAACGAAAATAGAAGCTGGGTTGTTTGTCCTGAATAATATAGTGTACAAACAAAACTTTTCCATTTTTCTAATAAATTTAAAAAATGCTGTATCATATGTATATAAAAAATGTAAATTTAATTCTCTGCTTATTTTATTAACTTGCAGGAAAACGTTGAATACATTATGCATAGGGCAACTGTTAAGCGATTATTACCATCGACTTTCGGAAATGTTAAGCTATTGCTGTCCGGTTGAAATTTGTTATTTAGCGATTTATTAAAGAATTAACTAAAATTCAGAGGTTTTAAATCGAAGCAGAGAAAAATATCATGAAGTGTCTTTCTCATGAACACAACAAAATGACAAGTGTTTGAATTCCAAAAATGTCGATTTCGTTTTCAATTAATATAGCGCTTTTATCCACTTGTCCACGCTGTTGATCCTATCACTGTCACTCTTATCCATTAACAAATAGTGTTTGCAGTAAGATTGCTCCACTTCAAAAAGAGTACGTGGGTGAACACCAACAACGAAATACTAACTAACCCTAACCCTAACTCTAACCTAACCCTAACTCTAACCTAACCCTAACTCTAACCTAACCCTAACTCTAACCTAACCCTAACTCTAACCTAACCCTAACTCTAACCTAACCCTAACTCTAACCTAACCCTAACTCTAACCTAACCCTAACTCTAACCTAACCCTAACTCTAACCTAACCCTAACTCTAACCTAACCCTAACTCTAACCTAACCCTAACTCTAACCTAACCCTAACTCTAACCTAACCCTAACTCTAACCTAACCCTAACTCTAACCTAACCCTAACTCTAACCTAACCCTAACTCTAACCTAACCCTAACTCTAACCTAACCCTAACTCTAACCTAACCCTAACTCTAACCTAACCCTAACTCTAACCTAACCCTAACTCTAACCTAACCCTAACTCTAACCTAACCCTAACTCTAACCTAACCCTAACTCTAACCTAACCCTAACTCTAACCTAACCCTAACTCTAACCTAACCCTAACTCTAACCTAACCCTAACTCTAACCTAACCCTAACTCTAACCTAACCCTAACTCTAACCTAACCCTAACTCTAACCTAACCCTAACTCTAACCTAACCCTAACTCTAACCTAACCCTAACTCTAACCTAACCCTAACTCTAACCTAACCCTAACTCTAACCTAACCCTAACTCTAACCTAACCCTAACTCTAACCTAACCCTAACTCTAACCTAACCCTAACTCTAACCTAACCCTAACTCTAACCTAACCCTAACTCTAACCTAACCCTAACTCTAACCTAACCCTAACTCTAACCTAACCCTAACTCTAACCTAACCCTAACTCTAACCTAACCCTAACTCTAACCTAACCCTAACTCTAACCTAACCCTAACTCTAACCTAACCCTAACTCTAACCTAACCCTAACTCTAACCTAACCCTAACTCTAACCTAACCCTAACTCTAACCTAACCCTAACTCTAACCTAACCCTAACTCTAACCTAACCCTAACTCTAACCTAACCCTAACTCTAACCTAACCCTAACTCTAACCTAACCCTAACTCTAACCTAACCCTAACTCTAACCTAACCCTAACTCTAACCTAACCCTAACTCTAACCTAACCCTAACTCTAACCTAACCCTAACTCTAACCTAACCCTAACTCTAACCTAACCCTAACTCTAACCTAACCCTAACTCTAACCTAACCCTAACTCTAACCTAACCCTAACTCTAACCTAACCCTAACTCTAACCTAACCCTAACTCTAACCTAACCCTAACTCTAACCTAACCCTAACTCTAACCTAACCCTAACTCTAACCTAACCCTAACTCTAACCTAACCCTAACTCTAACCTAACCCTAACTCTAACCTAACCCTAACTCTAACCTAACCCTAACTCTAACCTAACCCTAACTCTAACCTAACCCTAACTCTAACCTAACCCTAACTCTAACCTAACCCTAACTCTAACCTAACCCTAACTCTAACCTAACCCTAACTCTAACCTAACCCTAACTCTAACCTAACCCTAACTCTAACCTAACCCTAACTCTAACCTAACCCTAACTCTAACCTAACCCTAACTCTAACCTAACCCTAACTCTAACCTAACCCTAACTCTAACCTAACCCTAACTCTAACCTAACCCTAACTCTAACCTAACCCTAACTCTAACCTAACCCTAACTCTAACCTAACCCTAACTCTAACCTAACCCTAACTCTAACCTAACCCTAACTCTAACCTAACCCTAACTCTAACCTAACCCTAACTCTAACCTAACCCTAACTCTAACCTAACCCTAACTCTAACCTAACCCTAACTCTAACCTAACCCTAACTCTAACCTAACCCTAACTCTAACCTAACCCTAACTCTAACCTAACCCTAACTCTAACCTAACCCTAACTCTAACCTAACCCTAACTCTAACCTAACCCTAACTCTAACCTAACCCTAACTCTAACCTAACCCTAACTCTAACCTAACCCTAACTCTAACCTAACCCTAACTCTAACCTAACCCTAACTCTAACCTAACCCTAACTCTAACCTAACCCTAACTCTAACCTAACCCTAACTCTAACCTAACCCTAACTCTAACCTAACCCTAACTCTAACCTAACCCTAACTCTAACCTAACCCTAACTCTAACCTAACCCTAACTCTAACCTAACCCTAACTCTAACCTAACCCTAACTCTAACCTAACCCTAACTCTAACCTAACCCTAACTCTAACCTAACCCTAACTCTAACCTAACCCTAACTCTAACCTAACCCTAACTCTAACCTAACCCTAACTCTAACCTAACCCTAACTCTAACCTAACCCTAACTCTAACCTAACCCTAACTCTAACCTAACCCTAACTCTAACCTAACCCTAACTCTAACCTAACCCTAACTCTAACCTAACCCTAACTCTAACCTAACCCTAACTCTAACCTAACCCTAACTCTAACCTAACCCTAACTCTAACCTAACCCTAACTCTAACCTAACCCTAACTCTAACCTAACCCTAACTCTAACCTAACCCTAACTCTAACCTAACCCTAACTCTAACCTAACCCTAACTCTAACCTAACCCTAACTCTAACCTAACCCTAACTCTAACCTAACCCTAACTCTAACCTAACCCTAACTCTAACCTAACCCTAACTCTAACCTAACCCTAACTCTAACCTAACCCTAACTCTAACCTAACCCTAACTCTAACATAACCCTAACTCTAACCTAACCCTAACTCTAACCTAACCCTAACTCTAACCTAACCCTAACTCTAACCTAACCCTAACTCTAACCTAACCCTAACTCTAACCTAACCCTAACTCTAACCTAACTCTAACCTTACTTTTCTCGGTGCTGCTTTTCGCTTTCCTATTTTTTGTTGAGCCACTTGTAAAAGATTAGAACCAGCAGCTCTTGCTCGATCGGTGGCAGCTTGTTTGGCGTTTTTACCGTGTAAGACATCGGAAGCAAACTCGACACCGCTTTGTAAAACTTGCTTTCCCAGGGTTTTGGCACCTTTTTTGACCAAAGGAAGAACACCTTTGGCAATGGAACTAAACAGATTACCTAGTCCATAACCTATCACCGCTTTGGATTTATCTGTGTCGGCCAATCTTCTGGAGTTTAAAATTTCTTGTGCCAGAGGAGCAAAACATTTTTGTGGAAAAAATTCGATGAATTCATAAATTTTGGTAATTTTTAATCCCATTTCTAGATAAAATTTAGCCATTTCCGAGTTAATTAAAAATTTTTCTGCAAAGTAACTACTGATTAAATATTTTTGTTCTTTTTTTAAAAGGTTATGCTCCTCTGCCACGTTTTGCATATAGTCACCAATGTCTTTTCGAGAAATAAAACTGTTCTTTATAATTAAAGGGAAATCTTTGAATTTTTCTTTTAATTCGTTGGGAGTGTGAATGTCAACGATAAGAAAACCGTACAAACTCTCGTTTCGAATGCCTTCTATTATTTTTTCAAAAGTTAGTTTTCGTTTGGGTGTTATCGATTTTAGCGTTTTTGGAAAACGAGAAACTTCTGGCTGTTTTCTTATCTTCAACCACTCACACTCCCTCATCTCCACCACGCGAAACCCTTCTTCTTCCAACTTTTTCCTGTTGTCTGCTGTTTCTTTCCGAATATCCTCATGAGGAATGTTTTTCAGGGGGTGTGTCTCTTCCAAACTTCCGTCAGAGTTTCGATTGGTATTGCAACGATCGCAAGAATGGAAGAAACAACCAAGAAATTGATATACGGTGTTTTGTTTCTCAGAATAACCGTCCACTGGCAAACTATACTTGTTGATTCTTCTTTCCTCCATATTGAAACGTGTTTGCAAAAATGTGTTTTCTTTGTAAGCTACATAAATTAACCACTGATAAGATTGAAAACCGAATTTGGAGCAGGGGTCAGGCCGAAAATCTTCTTCTTCCTTGTAACGACAAAAATAGCCAGTAGGGTTATTCTGAGCAATAGCGTGAAGGTAAAGAGAATTGGCGTCCAAACCGAGCACCTTTTTGACAGTTTCAGGATTATCTATTTCGTGGGAGCGGATTTTGGTTTCTCCCAAAATTGCAAGGCGGCAGAAAATCAAGCTTA
This sequence comes from Diplosoma virens, assembly GCA_963680785.1. Taxonomy (NCBI): domain Eukaryota; kingdom Metazoa; phylum Chordata; class Ascidiacea; order Aplousobranchia; family Didemnidae; genus Diplosoma; species Diplosoma virens. The sequence continues at coordinate 34,752,564 of OY796888.1, forward strand.
ACCCACCTGTCAATTGATATCGAAGGGTTTTGTACAGATCCCCATGCCGCTTGGGAAACAAACAAAAGAAAGCATTTTTTTCAATTTTTTTTATCATCTGTAGTTTGGCCACTCCGCTAACCAAAAAAGATGTTTTAATTATATCCAAACCTTGTTCAAGATAAGGTCGGAGCAAGTTTTGAATGGCTTGAACAAACGGGACGCAATCCAAAACATTATAGTAAATGAGCATCTCACGTAGGGAGCTTCATCCTTTTTCCGTCCAAGTTTTCATTACAAGATTGTATTCTTCTTGGGTGATGTTCGATTTGGAAAGAGAAGAATAAAAAACATTGTTTTCGGGCAATCCACTATTTAATTTTTTAAGATCAGTCACAAATTCATACGTAAAATAGAATTTTCTGAGCTCTGCCCCATAAGCTACCAAAAATTTGCGGTAACTAAAACCGGGGGCCAAAAAATTTTTGATGTCTAAAAACCTTAATTTGGATGTTTTTAAACAAAGATAACTGTTGGTTCTTTTTATAACAAATTAAATGTCTTTTAAAAGAATTTGAATTAATGTGGGTTTAATGAGATTTAAATCGTAGGAACCCGAATTGAAACCAAGTACAACCAATTCCTTACAATAACAGTTAAAGTCGTTTAAATTTTTTTCTTTTCTGACATTTTCACTCCTTTCCAACTGCTCAAACACATAATTGAATTTTTCTAGAAGAAACTTATAAGAAACTTCTGATAGGGTCTCCAAGTAATCGACTAACTTTTGCACCAACTCTTCTTCACTTCCCTCCGTGACAAAACAAACACTTGATTCGTAGCCAGGGATGTTGCTCGCTACTGCAACGCTCAAAGGGATGTGGTAAGCATCCAAAGTTAACATGGAACTATTAGAAATATTTTTTTTGGAAAAATAGGCTTCGAAATCATAACACGCAAAGAAAGGAAAATGACGATCACAGTGAGGCACAACAATCCCTATTTCCTCCAATTTCTCAAAAATGGTGGCAGGATTTTTTTGAATGCCACCAGGAAAAATCTCACGCACCGTGGTGGTACAACGTTTGGTATGACGATAATAATGACCACTATAATCCCACAACTTATCACAGTGTACACATTGGTACACACCGCAATATAACTCAAAATCTACAATCACACTTAGATGATTTTCGTAAACGTTCAATCGCATTGTCTCCTTGTAGAACACGCGGCTCCGCTGGACCAGTTTGGCAACCTTACCGTCGAGCTCATATGCAATGAGATTCAGTTCAAAAAAATCTTCTAAGTGCAGAAAATCAAAAATTTGAACGCCTGCAAAATGTGCAGGCACGACACCAAAATGAATACAATATTTATGAAATAGATTTTTGGCAGGTTGTTCGCACCAGTGGGGGTTGGCACCTTGGTACACTGCCAAACAACGAAAAAAACATAAGTGATCCCCAGCACTGACATTCCTTAAGCCATGGTTGTTCATAATATAATCCGGTAAATCAACCAGGGCGCCAAGTGGGGCATCTTTTAAGTGATTGATATAAAAGGTAATGTTGGGGATGTCTACCATTTTCCATTTGCTGTCGGGGCGGTTGATTTTATCAAAAAAGGATTCTTCGGATAACGTATTCAAAAACTCTATTAATTCATGGAGATTGCTACTTAAGCAAGCGGTAGACATCATCACACTGTTGTTGAACGATGAGTGGTAATATCGTAATTCATTATCATTAATATTTTTTAAAATATAACCGAAACTGTAATTAATTTTAAAACGGTGGAATTGTTGTTGTAGAATTTGATTAATAATTTTTGGAATTAACACTTTTAAATTTTGATTGTAGCAAAAATTAAAAATGGATTGCACTTTTCCTTTTTTGTAAAAAGTCCGGATGCTGGTTCGATGTTTTTTCATGAGGGTGTTGATCTCCTCATCTTCCATTTCTAGGAAAAAACAACGTTAATTTCAAATCAAATTTTTTTATACAAAAAACACGCCATTCCTAGTTGCCACAGGTTTCTTTTTTGGGGGTTTCTCTATGATTTCTGCAAAATAAAAATTTATAGTTTCTCAAAATCAAACTGCGAAAATAGACTTACTGTGTGAAACCTCGACCAAATTTTCAGCCGGAATTTTTGATGAATTTTCCAGCGAGGTGTCAGTTTGTGACCGATCTAACAAAAACCGACATTAGCTTTAAAATAAAAATTTTTATCAAAACGTACCGTTTGAGTTTAGCTCTCCGACTTCAAGTAAACTTTTAGCAGAATTCTGGGGTTCTACAACAAAAACAAAATTATTTCAAAGTTAACTCACTTTTCATAAAAACTTATCATTGGTATTCTGAGAAGTAATTTTCGCTTTTTTGGTTGGGGGTGCTTCTCCGCTATCTATGAGAAACAATTGTGTTCATTCCAAATTAAACCGTTGAAATAAATAAACTTACTATTTGCGACCTCGACCGAATTTTCAACCGGACTTTCTGATAAATTTTCTGGGGTCTGTGACCGTTCTAACAAAAAGAAAATTAAATTTCAATTAAAAATTTTATTATAAACTGAAGATTTGCATTCGAATAAAATATTTTATTTCAAGATCAAATAAATTGAAAAAAGAAATACTTACTACACACTTTTTCGTGTCTTTTTAAGCTATCAACTCTACTAAAAGTTTTGTTGCATTCGTTACAGCAAACTCCAGTTGATTTCTCGTGTACATTCTCCTTATGGCGGCGCATATTACGCTCTCTTGTAAAAGTACTCTTGCAAATATGGCACTTGAACATCTTGAATAGCTCTTCTTTCTTCAACGACTTTAAAGTAGAATAACCAATTCTCCAGAAGTGTCTGGTTATATACTTGTGGAAAGTTATTGCGCAACAAACTTCTGTGCTATTTTTAGCAATAGATTGCACCAGTATTGCACAATCTTCTTCTAATACACTAGGGAAAATTTTTGGTGAGTTTTGCAACTGTCTGTAGAGATAACTTTCTCACTATGTTTCTAAAATTTTGAAACAGACATTGAATCTATAAAGTTGCTCGCTTTACACTTGGTGATAATTCTTCTTGATGAACATATGTATTGAATAACAGTTAGCAACAATTCTTTTAAAAGATAGTAAGGTCATGCTACCATTCAGAACAGGAAACGACGCGGTTTCAGAAAATACGTCGTAACTGTCTAGAACTTAAAATCGTTTTCAATAGAACTTATTATTAATATTAATTTGAAGCTAAATTGATTTGAAACGTATAGTAAATGAATGCTGTCATAAATACTAGAAAGTAAAAATGAATGGTCTACTGTTGTAAACACTAGAAAGTGAAAATATACAAAAATCAATAAAACCGTTTTTAATAAATCTTACAGCTGCATAACACTAAGATTAAAAATAATTTTTGAAGCTAAATCGACTTGAAACACATACACCCTAGAAAATGAATGGTGTTATAAACACTAGAAAGTAAAAATGAATGGTCTACTGTCATAAATACTAGAAAGTAAAAACGAATGGTCTACTGTCATAAATACTAGAAAGTAAAAAACGAATGGTCTACTGTCATAAATACTAGAAAATAAAAACGAATGGTCTACAACAACAATCAAAGTTGTTTAAAGAAAAAATTTCAACAAAGGAATAACAAAATCATGGTTGACAAAGAAAGATTCAACAAGGGTATAGCAAAAATCAAACTTGTTTAGAAAAAAATTGAAAATATTTATAAAAAAAATCAAGGTTGTCTAGAAAAAATTAAACATAAATATGATAAAAACAAGATTGCTAAGAAAAATTTAACAAAAGTACAACAAAATCAAGGTTGCCAAAAATTAAACAAAGTTATAACAAAAATCAAGGTTGACAAAGAGAAATTGAATAAAAATATCTAAAATTCAAGGTTGTCAAGAAAAAATTGAATATAAATATAACAAGGTATTGTAGAAAAAAAATAGGCAATCCAAAAATCGAGTTTGTCAAGAAAAAAATCAAACAAAGGTCTAACACAAATTAAGGTTACATAGAAAAAAATATCGTACAAATAAAAGTTAAGTATACCTAGAAAAAATGTGTAAAATTGATATTCATCTAAAAACTAAACTTGTCTAGAAAAACTTTTGACTATAGGTATCTAAAAATCAAGGTTGTATAGGGAGCGCTTAAACGTGCACAAGTATTGCCTTTGAGATTAAAGTTAGCAAAAATACATATTAAATCGCTTTTTCGGAAATAGAGTTTACTTATGGTCAAATCGATACGATTCAGAACAAGAAATGACGCGGCTTCACGAAATACGTCGTAACTGTCTAGAACTTAAAATCGTTTTCAATAGAACTTATTAATTTTATTTTATTTTTTTTAGAACTTATTAATCTTATTAATATTAATTTGAAACTAAATTGATTTGAAACATATAAGCATTAAAAAGATAGGGTTTGGATCTTTTTGTTGGTTCATGGAGTCTAGGGTTCGGAACCGTAGGCGCATGACGTCAGCGCTCCACCGAGGGCTCCACTGATGACGTCACAACACCAACGAAAAAAACCATTACCTACTATTGACATGCTTTGTTAAATAATTGGGAATCAGTATTTCTAAATACAAATCTTTAAGAATAACCAAGGCTTGAACTACAAATTCTTTTTGGTAAAATCTTGAGTTTCATAAATTATAAGGATTCCAAAAAGCTTTTGTAAAAACGAACGTTTTAGCAAAATGACCATTGTGACCATTGTAACAATGGTCAATTAACTACAAAAGCCTATAGAAAACCTACACATACAACTAGGTACTTAAATTTTAATTCATATCATAATTTTTCTCAAAAAGTTGGTTTGGTTAAAACATTATTGTTTCGCGCTAAATCTAAATTAATTACAAATTATCGAGATAAAATTAATGAAGTTAAATTTGTTTGTAATGCTTTACGTGATAATGATTATCCAGATTGGTTATTGAATAAAATGAAAAAAGAAATTAAACATGAAAAAGTTAATAAAATTGTTCGCATGAGTGAAAAAATATCTAACTATGTCGGTTTACCATATATTAAAGGTTTGAGTGATGAATTGTCTAGAATTTTGAGGAAATTTAATATTAATGTGTATACTTACCCTTATAAAACAATTGGAAATGTTTTACCAAAAATAAAAGACTCTGTTGATGATATATATAAGCGTGGTGCAATTTATAAAATTCCGTATAAAGATTTTTCAAATGTATATGTTGGTGAAACGGGCAGATGTTTTTATACTCGCTTATCGGAACATAAACGTGATTTGAAACCGATTAATTTGGCTAAACTAAAAGAAGACGATTTAAATAAAAAAACTGCATTGGTTAAGCATTGTTTTAATTGTGAACATAGGATTTATTTTGGTAATTTTGAAATATTGGATTATAACATTGACTATGATAAACGCAAATTTTTAGAATCATTATATATTAATAATACAAAAAGTTCAATAAATGATAAAGATCGTAATGTTTTTCCAAAAATATATAGCAATATAAAAAATCTCAACTAATGTGGGTTTTCAACCTGTTAAATTTGTTTCTTTTGCACTAAGTAATTATGAAACCGTTATGTATGTTCGCTTCTCACCTTGTGTTTGTTGGTTTGTGTTTTTAACTTCTTGGTTTTTAAATACGGTGCGCGTTGTGTTCTGCTTTTACCTGATGAAGTCCGCCCGATGCAACGGACGAAACGTCGTTGAGTTCTTCTTTAATAAATATTACGCCTTTTGTATTTGTTGAAGTTTTACTTGCCTCTGATTTTACCAGAAGAACAATGAATTTTAAAATAAGTAATATCCCTATTAATCATTTGTTTTGGTATGAAAATAAGTACACACGATCAATCTCTAATTTTTGAAATATTAGTTTGCGCAAACACAAAGAACAAATGCGAAAACTCTCAGCTCATCACTATTTTTCTAATTGTATCACATCACCATTGCTTTTTTTTTTTTTTTTTTTTTTTTTTTTTTAATCTCTATATTTATCCTCCTGACTCGCAGGAAAGCGACGGAGGCGCTATACATAGGGTAAGCAATTACCCCGACCTGCTTCCGGAGATGCCAAGATATTGCTGTCCGCTAGTAATTTAGTAGAGATATTACTGTAATTTAGAACTGCTTGTCAAGACCACCAAGCAGGGGAAAGTGCCGTAAAGTGTCTTTCCCAAGGACACAACAGAATGGCGCAAGTGGGTTTTGAACCTAGACCATGCTGATCATCAGTCCGGTGCTTTAACCACTCGACCACGCTGCTTTGTTGTTGATACAAAAGCTTTAAACCAGAGATATAAAAGTTTTATTATATTTTAATTCATTTTGTATCAATATTTATTTTATTACATAAATTGCAACCAGAAATATTTGTTTTCATTTATGATTGTAAAACGGCTGGAAGATCGCAATCACCCTGTATTTAGATTTGTCCTGATTGTTTTTATGAAGCTATCAAGGCAAAAAATTAAAAAAATTTCAGAAGAATTACAAAAAACTTAGTGTTAAAGTTTGACAGATTCTGAATGACTTATAAGTAATTCTAAATCCTAAACGTTGGTTTTATAAATTGACGGGCCATGAGCGGTTACGTAAGTTTCTCACAGCAGCAATCAAAATGGTAAGGCATAAACATTTTTAATTATTTCTTGTTGCTTTCGTACACTCATTATTTGCTGCATTTGTGCTCTAAAAAAAATTAAAAAGTGATAAAACTAAATAGATTGCTTATGGCGGCCAAGATTCATCACTTCAAAAAAAAGGTTAAACCTACAGAAAAACAAACAAATAGATCTATTGCTGACAAAATCTAGCAAGCAAAAACTATACAACTCTGAAAACAAAGAAAGTCTACACCAGGGGTCGGGAATCTATGGCTTGCGAGCCAGATATGGCTCGTTTAATAACGGCATTTAGCTCTTTTCTTGACAAGCATAAACTAGCACACATTAAAAAAACTGCGCACACAAAATTTCAAAAACAAAGACTTTTTTTAAGAGATCACTATGTTCTTAAGACGACAATTGAGAAATCAGAGTCAATAGTCAATAATATAAGTTTTACTTCGCAAAAAAGACTACAGTTTGCTCATGAACAAATTTCTACCCACACACACAGCTAAAAATTAGAGGAACATTGTATGGCTCTCACGGAAATCTATTTCAAAATATGTAACTATTATGGCTCTCTCAACTCAAAAGGTTTCCGAGTCTTGCTATTACAGCAATTACGCTTGATGCAAATAAACAAAACAAGGCAATGCTAAATCAAATTAGGTATTTCAAATATTTCCAGGTAATTTGTCTCTCAAAGAGCAAAGTTTCATTACAAATCCCCAAATATAAATTCAATACAAACAAGAGAGCTAACAAAGCGTTTATAAACATAAAACAATTTTGAACGTTGAATATAAACCTAGAACAATTTTGAGCAGTGGTTTGTTGTTGGCTTACATAGGACATGTAGAAATTTTATTGTAATAAAACACTGTTTCCGAGAATAAGTTGTTTAAAAATCATTGTAACTCATCTGGTATTCTTACTAAAAGGCCAGTTTAAATTTCAAAAAACAAACAGCCAGAAGATATTTTTAAAAACTAACGATGCTTTGTGTTTTATCCATAGCAGAAGTGCGTTTAATCTAAGAGTCGTCGTGAGTTACTATTTGTATTTTAAGATATACTTTTGTTGTTGTGCTTAGTAGATTTAAGATTAGCCTTTTAGTATGTACCGGAATCTGAAGACCAAAAATGGATTTTAAATAAAATTTTTTTAAGAATTTTGAAACAGAACGTCTTATGTTAAATTTTTCATTTAGAATGAATGCTATATAATAGTGAAACTTTTTTTACATAAAAAAAGAAGTTAATTGTATTAATACCTTAGCGAGTGAAAATAAAACCTTTTTTTGAAAATAATAAAGAACTTAGTAAACAGTTAAACTACATATAGCACGTGACGTGGATTTCTTTATAGTTAAACTTTTTCCAATCTTAGAATGTAACCAATCACTTGGAATGGAAAGTGGGGCGATTCCCGATTCTAACATTACAGCATCTTCATGGTGGAATTATAACGGTATAAAACATCCGCCGTGCATGGCGAGATTGAACAGAATTTCAGATGATTATAGTGGCTTCTGGGTAGCAGCAAGTACACAATATGGTAAATGCAATTTTTTAGAGTAATTTTTGTTAATAAATAAGTTGACTTGAAATTTAAATGCTATAATTTACTACCGAGAGCATCATCAAATAATATATAACTCACAAATTTATTTTTCTCTACAAAGCTTAAGGGTAAAATGGCTAAACTTTAGACGATTATAGGACGCAACTGAACGCTTTTAAATAGTATTTAAAATTTGTATGCTGCCACGAAATAATATAAATTTTACAATTTTGAAACTACAAGCAATGTTTTACACTTTTATAAAAATGAAAACATTTTAGAAGTGGTTAAAAGTCTGATTTTAACCGGCGGTTACGTTTTTCGTGATTTTTTTTATTCTACTAAAATTTTATAAAAATTATTTTTGGATTTAGGCATTGTTGTAGACTAATGCAAGCAAATAAACATCTACTAACTGTGGTAACAACTGAAAACATAGGAATTTTACCATGCACATAACTGCCAAAGCAGCCGTAAGCACACCACGAATTATACAGGGAGATGACATGTGAATAGTACAGTACACGTGCGCATAATGCGGGTTCAATTACACGACACTCACCCCGCTCGCAAGAAAGTAAAGATTACGTTACAGAGAAATGCATACACGAAAATAAGTAGGGCTAAGAAAATAAACACAAAGCAAAACAGTCAACTAATTGTACTCTAATCTATTGGGTGTTGTCTTTGACGACTGGAGCACCAATTTAATGGAGTTTGCAGATCAAGTTGATTATCCAAATTATTTGTTCCTGAAAGATCATGCGAACCGCTGTCCGGTCTTTCTAATGTAGAAAACGGAATTTCGTTACTTTGCGAAAGACTCTGGGATTCATTTGCTTCTTCTGAACTGGCTGGAGTAGGTGCAATATCTTTAGCAGAAACATTTAACTCGGCGTCCTTTGGGTGATTGTACGACGGCATAATTCGGATTAGCGTTAAGCAAATTCATTTTTTCTACAACAGGATCATACTTATCTCGTACATGTTTACGCACATGCACAGGTCCAGGTTCAGTCATCCAGATTGGAGCGTTGGTACCAAACATTGTGAACAACGGGGAAATTTAAAAAAACGATCGTGGGGAACTTCATTCGTAGCTGTGCAAAGTAATGATTGCAATGAGTGAAGAACTTCTGGAATAACCATCTCCCAATCAGCGATTTCTAAGCCGTTTGTGCGGAGCGCCAGTTTTATGGTGTTCCAAATTATTCCATTAAAACGTTCGCACTGATAATTATCACGAGGGTTATACACGGAGGAAAATGTACTCGCGATTCCCCCGTTCGTTTAAAAATTCTTTTATCGCTTTCGATACAAAACACTTTGCATTATCACTGTGCGCAATAGCAGGAAAACCAAACAAGCTAAACAGTGATCTTAAACACGATATAAATGTGCGAGAATTGGTATCTTTACAGGCAAAAACAAAGGCAAATTGTGAAAACTCATCGAAAACAGTAAAAATGTAACGATTTTGGGTTTTTGAAGGCAGAGGACCTTTAAAATCTATACTTACTCTTTGGAAAGGTTGCGAACTTTTAAATTTACAATAGACGGTTTAAAAAACTTTGGCTTAATTTCACAACAAATTGCACAGGCACTGGTCATTCTTTTTACGTCGTCAAGCGAATATGGCAAATTTCTTTGTCGGACGTAGTGATACATTCCAGTTATCCCTGGGTGACATAAACCTGCATGAATTCTATAAAGCGCATTTACAGTTGCAGCAGTACAATATACCCGCGACAATGTGTCAGAAACAACATTAAATTTTCCTTGATAAACGATATCATAATATTGATTCAATTCCATTCTCCACCGCATAATCTTATCATTTTTAATTCTGTTACGCCGAGAATTACCAAACATAAAAGCCATAGAATTTTGATCTGTTATTATGAATTTGCGACGCAATAAATAGTGCGACCATCGCCGGATTGCTTCAACAATGGCTGCAGCTTCCTTTTCAACGTTTGCATAACGATTCTCGTTTGAATTGAGCGTTCTTGACCAAAAGGCGACGGGTCGACCATTTTGCTGTAGAACTGCAGATACAGCAACATCGGAAGCATTGGTTTCCAGTGTAAACGGCGCAATTTTATCTACACTTGCTAGTGCCGTATCAGCTAATTCACTTTTCAACTCATAAAAACACCGGACAGCATTTTTGTTCAAAGAAAACGTTCGCGATTCTACTAAGGGTTTTACCTTACAAGAGAAGCGAGACAACCATTTTGCATAATATGCGAAGAGGCCGATTGCCCTGCTCAACTCTGTTTTTGATTTTGGTATCGGTATATCCAACAAAGTTTTTACACGCTCAGGATCTGGGCGCAGTGTACGATCATGGATTTGATACCCCAATAACGAAATACAATCGGATGAATAAGTACATTTATTTTTATTAAATGTAAAATTAGGTTTCGCTGCTGCTTCAAGAAATTCCTGAAGGTTTGCATCGCGTTCTTCTGAGAGTATTGCCATACTTTATTTACCAAATTTTGCATGTTAGGCAGTGGATAGCCATCTAATAAAACGTATATTTATTAATGGTCTCACTATAATCAATGCACATTCTTTTTTTATGATCGTCTCCAGTCACGACAAGAACTTGTGCGCGCCAAGAGAAAGAGCTTGGTTCTATAATTTCTTCTTTCAAATCGTTTTTTATTGTTTCAGCAATAAACGTTTCGTTTGCCAAAGAATGCTTACGCGATTTCGTGATTATAGGTTTACAGTCACTTGCTAAATGTTCGAACAATCGTAGTACAACATTCGTCTTAATACATTTCAGCGCGTTAATACATAACGAAGTTCTTGGACCACCAAAATTAAATCGAACGTGATCATGTAATCTTAAAATATCTTGCCCAACTATAACATCGGTGAATAAATCTTAAAGAACATGTAGTTTTACATGGCGGTAGGTTCGATTTTGCAAACGAATCGTAGACGAACAAACTTGTTTACTTTGAAAACAGTTTCCGGTTACCGCTAAACCAATCCTGTTGTTCTCATTACTAAGCTGAAATCTATTTGCAATAGCAAATTTTTGATTAACATAACTCAACGTTGAACCGCTGTCAATTAGGGTGTTCGCGGCAACATTGTTTACCAATATACATACATTTACAATATTAGGGACGCCAGCGGTATCGTTTATAACTGCTACATCATTATCATTAGAAACAATTAAACAGTTAGATATTTTAAACTGGGGACGACATTGTCTCGCAAAATGTCCATAGCTACCGCATTTAAAGCACTTACTTCTTTGGGCGGGACATTGAAACTTTTTGTGGAGTTGTTTTGTACCGCAGCGTTCGCATTTCTTCATCTGCTGTCGAATTACACAAGCATTAGATGTTTTTTTGGAACAAAACGGCTCAACCTTTGCAAGTCTCATTTCACAACTTTCGATTACAGAAACCGGGCTAACTTCAATAGCTTTACCATCAATCGCAGTATAACTCTATGAACTTTTCTGAGCCGTGTCAAAACATCGGGCTTGATTAAATATGGCTTTTAATGTCATCGATTCGCTCTTGTATTCTCTAGCAGTCTAGATCTAATTGATATAGATAGTAGACCAGATACGAAAGCATTACGCATTTGTTCACTTCGACAAACATCAACACTTACTGATCAGTAATTACAATCTTTTGCCAATTGCTTTAATTTCTGCAAATAGTTGTCCAATGACTGCTCTTGCTGCTGCTTGCATGTCATCAGCAAATGTCTTGCAAAAATGATGTTGCGAGATTTGACGTAAAGTCTTTCCAAGGTTTGTATCGCTTCTTGATAGGTGCGACATTCACACACATAATCGTATACATCTTTGCTGATATGAGCAATTAAACATTTCAGTTTATCTTCATTAGATATTGCAGGCTCAGCAGGAAAAGAATCTACAAACTTTTGAAAACGTGCAATACCAATGCCTCCATTCTTTACTAGCTTGCTTTGAATTAGGATTGGCATTGAAAATGCTTATCCATTTTCTTCAGTTGAATAAATTGTTGTAGACTAATGCAAGCAAATAAACATTAGCTTTATACAACTGAAGAACGCTGCATCTACTAACTGTGATAACAACAACTGAAAACATAAGAATTTTTCCATGCGTATAACTGCCAAGGAAGCCGTAAGCACACCACGAATTATGCAGGGAGATGACATGTGAATAGTACAGTACACGTGCGCATAATGCGGGTTCGATTACACGACATGCATTCCTGAATAAATTCTTTTTAATGAAAATACAATTTTCTAGAAATTAAGTTAATGTCTTTAAAATATTTTGAATTAAAAAAAGTAAATAGAAATAAATAAAAACTTAAAATTTTTTTCAGTTACAACAACACGCTAAGATTCTTACTTCAAAATAACATGTACTCAAGGACATTTATTAATGTTATATTCATTATTATGGTTTTTCGCACCGTCCATTTTTTTCGCCACACGAATTTTTCCAGTGTCTTTAAAACGATGTAGCATTAAACGGGTACGTCAACTTTCGAAAAATCATTGCGCTTTTTCGTGCCTGTGACGTGACAACGTCCTTTTCTTTTCTTTTACGCTAGTTTCTTTTTTCATTGTCTGACAATTAATTTGCTAGCTAGATATCAGTTTGGCTTGTTGAAAAGACTCTTAAAAAAGCAAGAAAAAATTAAAAATTCTGTTGCAGTGATTTGAAAAAAAAACAGTTTATAGTGTCGGACATGCATTAAGTTGTGGAAAGTCAATGGAGTTCGGCTGTAAAAAGTGGGATGCAGAAACTTGCAAAAAGTACTGCATCCAGTTTAGCCCATGTCATAGAGCTAGATTAGATTTTGATTTGAATTTTGTTCTTGGTGAAGTGTTCCAAACGCTCTAACATCAATTCTGTCATGTAAATCGGGATCAAAAGTAATATGTTGATATGTATAATATTCTCATAAGTTTTTTATTACCTTATCATTTGCAATACAAAAACTTATAATCAACCTAAAAAACACGAAAAAATTTTCTTTCTAACGCTTCATTGAAACTTGTTCAAAAACTTCCAAGAAAGCCACGTAGAACTTATAATGTTACAGTGGACACTAGAAGTAAAATAAACACTGCAGATTAAAAGATTGGCATTTATTAAAAAATAAGGACGATATGGCAACCCTGTTTATAATCAAAAAAAAGATTAATAAAGTCAAAAAAAAATTTGTTTTAAGGATGTTGCAAAAAAATGTCCCCGAAATTTAAAAGGACACCAAAAATCAGGACTTAAGTTAAAAGTTTGTTTAACTACTTTAAATTGTTAACCAGGCTGGTGATTTTCACAGATTCGCCTAATACTAGGTTGGTTTAAATCGACCATGAGTTTTTTTAAACAAACAAAAAACACAAAATTTTCAGCAAAACAAAACATAATTTTGGTGTTTGATGCATCAAATCAAATAAATTACATTAAAAGTTTGCAAAAGTCATTTAGTTGGAAGTAAACTGCCGTGATTCCTATTCAGGGGTTAAAAACTTTACCATTTTTCAACCCACCCATTGTAGCCGGCTTCCAACAAAAGTATATAAACTTAAGTGAAACTATTAATCTTTTTGAGAAAAATAATAATTTAATCATGTCTGTGTCTAAGTATAATAGTTGAGTCAATACAGCTTTTTTCATTGAACTATAATTTGGATGAATATTATTTAATCAAGTGCTTCGCTTTCTATTTGGAGATTATGACTAATACTGAGTAAGCGTAGAGTTTGGTGGAAAATCCTTTCAAAATCATTTCAAAATTATTCCGCACACTAGACTTTTCATTCTTGTTTTGCGCTCAATTACTTGCTGAGAATGCTTTTAGGACTTGGTTTATAATGATTCGGTAGCTCTGCGTTAGTATTTTTTTAAAACAATGCGGTTTTATCTGATTTTATTAAAAAAATTATGTAGCTAGTGAACAGTATATAAAAATGAATTGATATCGTTGCATGAGTTAAAGATCATAAATGCTTGATGAGCATAGTAAATGCATATGTTTCATCACAATCTTTTTCTCTGCATCACATAACACGGTCTTGAATGTTTAGGTTGAAAATAGCCAGCATCAGGATAGGTTCTTCTAGCTATTAACATGTTCATCTTTAAAGTGTTGTTTTATATTTACAAAAATAAAGACGTTAAGTTAATTTTATGACAGTGCTTTTCGATCTAACTTTAGTCCTTTACCGATCAATTTTAATCATGTGTCAATCAATTTTAGTCACTACCGATCAAATTTAGTTCTGTGTCGACCAATTTCAGTCATGTGCTAATCAAATTTAATCTTTTGTCGATCAATTTTAATTGTGTACAGACCAAAAATAGTATGTCGACAAACTTTATTTTTATTGGCAAATACATGTAAACATTTTTTGAGATATAATTTTTACTCTAAGTTTTTTTGTTAATTACAGTTTTACAACTATTGCATTTTTAAAAACAAATACTGTAAGAATATCATAATTTTGTAAAATATCTCAAAGAATTTATAGGGTTTTTTGATCTAATTCTTTGTTTTTGCAATCAAATTCGTTTTTTTGCTATCAAATTTGTTTTTTTGCAATCAATTTCGTTTTGCAAAAACTTTTATATATATATAGTATCTTTGTATAGGGTCTCCCGATAGGGTCTATGTACATATATAAATAATATAGGGTCTCTGTATTAGGTCTCCATAATCTATAGTCTCTATAATTATTATGTTTCTATAATATAATCTCCATAATGTACTGTAGATAGGTATATATACCTATCGGAGATCCTGTATGAAGACTCAATATTATGGGGACTATATTATGGAGACCATATTATGGAGACCTAATACTGTATCTATTATAAAGACTAAATTATAGAGACATAATTTTGGAGACCTAATATTATGGAAACTATATTATAGAAATCTAATTATGGAGACTATATACATCGTGGAGACCTAATTATGGAGACCTAATATTGTGGTAACCTATTACAGAGACCCTATATTATTAAATATATTGACTCTATATTATCAAATATAGAAATATATAATATAGGGTCTTTGTATTAGGTCACCACAATATTAGGTCTCCATAATTAGGTCTCCACGTTGTATATAGTCTCCATAATTAAATTTCTATGATATAGTTTCCATAATATTAGGTCTCCAAAATTAGGTCTCCATAATTTAGTTTCTATAATAGATACAGTATTAGGTTTTCATAATATAGTCCCCATAATATTGGGTCTTCATATAGGATCTCCGATAGGTACTGTATATATATCTATCTATATATACAGTACATTATGGAGACTATATTATAGAAACATAATTATAGAGACTATAGATTATGGAGACCTAATACAGAGACCCCATATTACTTATATATGTATATAGACCTTATCGGGAGACTCTATACAAAGATACTGTATATATAAAAGTTTTTGCAAAACAATTTTGATTGCAAAAAGAACGAATTTGATAGCAAAAACAACGAATTAGATCGGAAAAACCCTATAAATTTTTTGAGGTATTCTACAAAATTATGATATTCTTACAATATTTGTTTTTAAAAATGCAGTAGTTGTAAAACTGTAATTAACAAAAAAACTTATAGTAAAAATTATATCTCAAAATTGTTTATATGTACATGTATTTACCAATAAAAATAAAGTTTTACTGCATAACTATTTTTGGTCGGTACGCGATTAAAATTGATCGAAAAAAGATTAAATTTGATCGGCACATGACTAAAATTGGTCGACACAGAACTAAATTTGATCGGTAGTGACTAAAATTGATTGACACATGTTTAAAATTGATCGGTATAGGACTAAAGTAGATCGAAAAATACTGTAATTAAATTTCATCAGCGTGGCAGCGTGATCGAGTGGTAGAGAGCGCCATGATTGTGATTAATAAGGTATCGGTTCAAAACTTACTCACTTTATTGTGATGTGTCCTTGGGAAAGATACTTTTGGGCTTTTCTCCCTGCTTGGTGTTCTTAGTAAGCTGTACTAAATTTTAGTCATATTTCTATAAAACTAAAAAGGCCCAGATGGTAGGTGATTTCTCGCAGCTTGGGCCGTGAGTAAGTCTATTCATTGCTGTTAAAAATAATAGACCAAAACCGAACCTATTAAAACAGAAGGGTAACCACCCATTCCGATGTTCAGTGTGGGTCTGCTAATTGGCAAACGTCCTTTTCAGGACGGGACAATGCCAGGATAAAACTGCTCTTTTTAGGGCATATTGTCAACAAGTTCCGAAGACCCACTATTCTTCAGCTGAACATCGAAGGCCTCATTGCAAGCAAGATGAACGTTCTTCATCACCTCGCTATGCAGTTTGAGGCACTCTCCCATCCTACTGTAGGAGACCCACTGCACTGACGCAGAGAAGTTGGTACTTTTAAACTACCAACTAGCTGGGTCTTCTTTAAGCAGGAAGCATGGCCTTGCCACGTTTGTTCACGAGCGACTGAGATACATACTTTTGGACCAATCTCCACCGACATCGGAGATCGAGTGGCTGTGTGTGGACGTTGATGGCTATAAAATAATCAACAAACACACCACCGCCAACTCGATTGCGAACCCTGGATCTCTCAGTGTTTCCTCACCCCTGTCTTTACGCTGGTAATTTCAACTGTTGTCATGCTGACTGGAGTTACGATGACAACAGTCCGGACGGTGAGTGCTTGGCTGGATGGGCAAGTATTAATTGTCTTGCCCTCCTATATAATGCCAAGGACGCTGCCAGTTTTAATTCCGGCCGCTGGAACACTGGCACCAATCCGGATCTAGCTTTTGCTAGCGTAGGTCCAAACAGTCGCTTACCGGATAAACATGTCTATGACAAGTTCCCCAAGTCACAACATCGACCCTCGCTTATTACATCACCAAGGTTTGTTATGGCAGTGCCAAGCATGCCTGTTAAGCGATGGAACTTCCGCAAGGCCAAATTGAGTCACTACATTGCTTTGACAAATAAATTTGCAAAGACTTTGTTGCCGCCTGATTCATTTGATGTGGATGCGGCTTACCAGGACTTCTGTAACACCATTAAGAAAGCAGCCAAAAAGACTATTCCACGCGGATATCGAAATAACTATATTCCGTGTTGGGATGCAGAGCGTGAATCGCTCTATAAAACCTTCCTGTAGTCTCCTCAGGCAGACGACTCAAGTTTGGCTGCTACAGCTTTGCTTGCCAAGCTTGACAGAAAGCGTAGGGTTGATGGTCTGAGGCAGTTCGGAGCATTGACTACTCACATTCTAGTCGAAATGCGTGGATATTTTGAACAACCTTACTGGTAGGTCACGACACTCTCCTCGTCACTGTCCCGTTTCATCCGATGCTATTGCATCTCAGCTGGTTAGAAATGGGAAATACGAGGCTGTTGACCGCAAGTCATCTCGATTTGTCTCTCAAGAAGTGTTTGACCTTTGGAGGGCCACAACACCAGACGCAGTAAATATCTCTGACAATTTTTCACAGAAAGAGATTGATGCTGCCCTTCAACATTAAAACCAGGTAAAGCTCCGAGTCCTGATTTCATCTGCTCAGAGCTTATACTCCATGCTGGAGCTGCTTTGAAGTCCTGGTTACGTGAGTTCCTTTCTTCCTGTTTGCGCCGACTCAAAATTCCCAAGATCTGGAGAAGAGCGCTTGTGGTCGTGATCCCAAAACAAGCAAAGCCCGTGGGGGACCCAAAGAGTTATCAACCGATATCTCTGCTCTATGTTTCCTACAATATCCTCGAGAGGCTTGTCTACGCCCGCCTTGAACCATTAATTGATCCATTGCTCCCTAAATAGCAGGCTGGGTTCCGACGCGGGAAGTTAACCGTAGATCAAGTTGTTCTGCTAACCCAGAACATCGAGAATTCTTTTGAGGCTAAAAAAAAAGGCCAGTGCCGTATTTTCGATCTGACAGCTGCTTATGACACTGTCTGGCACCGTGGACTTACCTGCAAGTTGTTGAGACTGCTTCCGGATAAGCGCATGGTCAGAATGATTATGGAGCTTGTCCAAAATCGAGGCTTCACCCTTACCACCGGTGACAGCAAGCAAAGCAGGCTACGCCGTCTTAAAAACGGCGTGCCTCAGGGATCGGTCTTGGCTCCCCTCCTATTTAACATTTATACGTACGATCTTTCTTCCACGATTTCCAGAAAGTTTGCTTATGGCAATGATCTAGCATTGCTGCACTCTTCTGGACACTGGAAGGACTTGGAGGGGACTTTAACCCAAGACATGTCTACACTTTCAGCGTTTCTCCAGACTTGGAGGTTGAAGCTTAGTCGCACTAAGGCAGTGACGGCAGCCTTTCACTTAAATAACCGAGAGGCCAAATGAGAGCTAAAGGTCTACAACAAAGGTAGAATTTTACCGTTCTGTCCAACCCCTACTTATCTTGGGGTAAAACTGGAAGGATTGCTCACGTTTTGTCACCACTTAATGGCATTACGGAAAAAACTATGCTCGCGCGTCACACTGCTGAGGCGACTCGTGGGTTCTGGACAGACAAACAGACCAATTTATTTACGAGGATTGTGAAAACAAAACGTAAAAAGAAACACAGTAAATATATTTATTTGACAAAACAACAATATACGATAATTTGTAACACGTTTATAAAATGTGATAAAATAAGAAAATAAATAATAAAAAAAGTAAATAAATAGAATAAATAATAACTTAATGAAAAAAAAATAATGACAATCTCAAAGGGGACTGCGAAGGGACCGGTTAAGGTCATCAAGTCAAGCAGTCACCGAAAAAGCTAATGGGCTAGTAGTGCACAGCAATTAATTACAAGGATTGTACGTAAGTAGGTTGTCAACAGTATAATTGTAATAAAAATGATTTACGTGTAAAATTAAACTTAAATTTGTGAAATGATTGATTTTGTAGTTCAATAGTGATAGAGTTCCAAATTTTTGTTCCTTGAAATTTAATTGATTGTTTGCAACGGGACGTAGAGAATTTAGGAAGATATATAGTATTATTAGAGTGAGATCTGGTAGGGCGGTTGTGAATTTGGCGGGTTGTAGTAAAGAAGGAAGAAAAATAATCGGGCAGTACCTTTCGGGAGTACTGGTGCATAATTTTAGCGATTTCTTAAATATACAAATCTGGTGATTTTAAGATTTTTAGTTTGTAATAATATGGCGAAACGGACGTTTTTGGTGAAATGTTGAAAATTATACGAATGGATTTATTTTGAAGACATTGAAGTTTTTTAAAGTAGGATGGAAACGTACTTCCCCAAATTGGTAGAGCATACAATAGATGAGGGTGCATCAAAGAGAAGTAAAGAAGTCTAAGAGCAGATAACGGAAGAATATGTCGCAATTTGCAAAGAATACCTACTGCCTTAGCTAACTTGGTTTCAAATTGGAGAATGTGAGGTTTAAAATTTAACTTGTCATCTAATAACACTCCGAGGTATTTGCATATTTGGCTAGAATTTATTTTAGAATTTCCGTAAGGAAGATTTAGATTTAAACTAGGTACGTTAAGTTTGGGAGATATTGGTAGCATAAACGATTTTTGTGAATTAATTTGAATTTTGTTTGCATTACACCAGTCTTTTAGGCAAAACACTTCGATTGCACAGATGTTTTCCAGAGATGTAAAGGAAGAGTTATATAAAAACAAGCAAGTATCATCAGCGAATAAACTGGGGATAGTATGAAGAGCATTGGGGAGGTCATTGATATAGATTAAGAAGAGAAGTGGTCCAAGAATTGAGCCTTGAGGAACGCAAATATAAATAGCTTTATATGAAGAAAATGCATTGTTTATAGTTACGAATTGTTGTCTTCTATAGAGATAATTTTTGATTAGTGAATGAGCTGGGCCTCTTATGCCATAGTGATACAATTTGTCTAGTAAAATTTTGTGACAGACTGTGTCAAAAGCTTTACGAAAATCCATAAATATCAAAGCGGTGTAATGTTTGTTGTTTATGGCATCATATGCGTTAGTTAATATGTCCATCAAGGCGTGGATTACACTGTGATTTTCTCTAAAACCGGTCTGATTAGGATATAAAATTTTGTTTTTACAAAAAAATTTAGTAATGTGATTTTTTATCAATTTTTCTAAAATTTTTGATAAGTTAGGAAGTAAGGCTATTGGGCGATAATTGCCTATATTATCTTTATTACCTGATTTAAAAATGGGAATCACTTTGCAGTTTTAAAGATATGAGAAAAAATACCTAGTTCAAGAGCTTTTCCAAAATAGACAGCTAATATGGGTGCTAGAACAAATGCTCCTATACGTAAAAAAAATTACTAATGTTATCACATCCACAAGCTTTAGACGGGTTTGTTGAAAGTAACATGTAAAAAATTTTGTTAGCCGTTGGAGGTTCTAGGACAATAGAGTTTAAAACTAGGTTTTTGAGATAAGCAGAGTATTAGTGTTGTTTTGATTTTTCATATTTTTACCTAAACTATTCCCGATTTCCACAAAATATTTTTATTAAATTCTTCTGCTATATCAGATGGATGATCAATAAATTTATTATAGTCGTTAATGTTTTTAACGAAAAAGTTAACGGTTTTACGAGGAATAAGTGAATTAATTATTTGCACACTTTTTTCGGATTGGAGTTATGTTTAGAAATATATTCCGTGTAGTACATTTTTTTTGACAATTTTTTAACTCTTGTTAATTTGTTAGCGTATTATTTAAAAAATTGTTTTTCAAAGGCTGTCACAAACTTTATTCGGGAATCCCAAAGGGCCAGTTGAGCTAGGTAACCCGAATACCTGCGCTGAAACAAAGCTGTGTCTAAATTTTATTTTATTCCGGCTCAAGAAGTAGTCTTGCTATGAGCCTGACGGTTTATACAGTTGGTTTAACGAAAGCTCGGATTGGTTTCGCTGAAGACTTTTCTTCACAACAAACAAAGATCACTGTCTCTAATAAGAACAAATGTATTACAAAAATCACGTCCGACGAAACTTCTATTCCACGCTTTGCCAAACTGCAAAGCGAAATCAACACTATAACTTGATTCAATCAACACAAATAATTCTACCTCTGTAGAACAAAACTGCCAACCACTGGCACAAAATAAATTCAGCAATTGTCCACCGACACAAAATCTAACGGTCCACCTCCTGGGCCAAACAAAATCACCTTCGCTCGAGCCGCCGCTCGAGTTGCTTCAAATTACCTCACAACAATAATAATAATTTCTCGCTACGCAGCGGCTTTATATAGAAAACAAAATCACGTCACGTAAACTTTCTCGTAAATTCGAGATTTAGTTAGGACTCCCTGGAGAGATTGTTACGCTCGAATCAAGTGGCATATACGCGAAGCTTCCAGTACAATGACGTTGGTCAAAAACATATTACGTCAATACAAAGAGAAAAAAGAGAAAAAGATACATGTATCGAGCAATAGAACAAATTGGGCGTATATCGCAACAGCGCTCAAAGAGCCGCATTTATTCTTTTATAATAACACTACGAATTACTATTAACGAGGATAAATATATCGTTACGATTAAAATTATGAATGAAGTGTGACAAAGGCATTACCCGTTAAAAAGTAAGTGCGGTATAGTTTTTATTTATGTTTAATAGAAGTAATTATACCTCTTGTCAGCCAAGGCTATTGACTGAAACGTCTCCATTTTCTAGAAACAGTTTGCATTGGTGCATGTTTATTGATAACTGCTTCTATATTTGCTATTTGTTATTAAAGTACGTATCAAAATTTCTTGATGTTATTGATAGATTAGTGAATTCATAGACTATTGGTTCTAAAGTATGGTGTAGGTCACGGCGAAATGCATCTTCTTCAACATTACTAATATTGGGATATGATGTGTTGGTTTTTATGATTGGAGGGGCATACGATAAGGAGGAGATAGAGCAGAAGGTAGAAAGGTGGTCAGAGATGTGAAACTTTAATATTCCAGGGGTAATTTCATCCTTAACTATGTTGGTTATTATATGGTCGATTGCTGTTTGAGACGAGCTTGCAATGCAAGTGGGTTTATTTATGCAGCACGTAAATCCGTTGCTGTAAAGTGTTTCCAAATATTGGTGCAATAAAGGGCTATACTGATCGTTGCACATTTTTATGTTGACATCACCCATAATAATAACGTTCTTATTACAACGGTTTAGCATAGGGATGGGGTGCTAGTGCTAAAACACTACGCATAGCTACCTTATCTCTAGTCTACTCAACAGCTGAGTTATGTGCGCCAGTCTGGTGTCGCAGTGCTCACACTCGCCTCATCGACAGTGTCTTGAACGACGCCTTGCGCATAGTTACTGGATGCCTGCGTCCCACTCCAATGGACCACCTACCTGTACTTTCAGGCATGCAGCCAGCTGAGCTTCGCCGACTGGGAGCAACACTCTCCTTGACCCACCGTGGATTTCAGGATCCCAATCATATCTTGTATGATCTTTTAAGTGGGTCCTCAGATACTCGCCAAGTGAGACTAAGATCCAGAAGCCCGTTTGTGCCAGCTGCGCGGAATCTTTTGAACAACCTTGCCAGACTTGGCATCCGCGCTTCTGAATGCACAAATCACAAATGGAAAACGGAGTACTGTAAAAATGCTTTCAGGCTCCGTACTTTTGTGCCCGGGACTGGTGCCAGGCCTGTTGGGATGGGCGAACCCCGAGCAACTTGGGTTAAGCTTAACCGCCTGCCGACTGATTTTGGGCAATTTTATTCGTCCATGCACAAATGGGGCTCGCTCTTTCACCGAATTGCGAGTGTGGCACCTCTGAGCAAATCGCATACCATGTACTAACAACGTTCCCTATACATCGGGCACCACATGGAGCACGAGGTCTGACGGTTTTGGATGACGAAACTCGATGCTGGCTTAATAACACCACTTCTAGCATCTGATTCGGGCAGTCCAGCAGTCTTGGATAGTAAAAGGATAAACTCTCGGACCCAGTCCTGGAGTGGATACCCTTCAAATGACGACGACGAAAACTAAAACAATCAAATAAAAAATTTCAGCCGTACAGCAATTTCTAGGCACAGGTCGGAGTAATTGCTTTCCCTATGTATAGCGCCTCCGTCGCTTTCCTGCAAGTCAAATGCAAAAAAAGTAGAGATAAAATGAAGTAAAAAAAGCAATAGCACTATGTTGCTCGCAAGTAACATATTGTCACCTGATTTAGATATACGAAAGCACGTTTAAAAGTAAAGCAATGAGGTCGGGGTGAGCGGTCTTGTGGATCTACAGTACTACAAATTGTTTCAAATTTAAACACCCCTGATGTTCACATATTTAGTTAGATATCTTTATTTCCGGACTGCTTTTGATGAAGCATCTGCAAGATATTGATGTTTGGGCAGCAGACACTATTTGATTTAACTGAATGAACATTTACCCTGTAGTTAATCAAAAAGACATGAAAAAATTACGACTACCGATTTGATGTGCAGAATAAATTTTTGGAAGTTTCCTAAAAATACTGCAGCTTTGTGAAGCTACTAACCAATCATGATATGATTGAGCCTATCTTGCAAGCCAAGTGATGGAATGAAACTGAAAAGCAGCACAAGCAAATTTCACAACCAAAACTTATTATGGTTTGTAACAAACACATGGGTGAGTGGTCAAAACAAATTGAAATGTTCTAAAATACAATTGGCAGCAAGGTTAAATGGTTAATGCCCCGTAATTGTGATCAATATGGTCTCGGTTCAAACTTCAATTTAAAAAATTAAAAAAGTCTGGAAAAAAATTTTTTCCGGAATTATTGCTACACTATGTTGAGAATACTTTGTTAGGATTAGGAGTTTGGTTTGAAACTAACCCTAACACAGTACAACCAAACTTATATCAAATAAACTGTATTGAATTTATTATAGCACGGTCACGTTATGCAATATTTGGTCGCCTGTCTACTGAGTCTACTGAGTCGCACAGCCACGTAATTATTGATATATATAGTGAGCATGACTGAATGAACAAATCACCGACCGTGGGATACAGAAACGCTTTCACACAAAAGTTCATACGATGAATATTATGAGAAGCGGGGCACGACCGATAAAACAAAGCATAAGCCGAATATAAGGCAAGCACGCTGCAGCCACGCATTTGGCATACACGGATCACGACGACCTGTTGAAATTAAAACACCAGCAGAAATTCATTATTGTGAATGCACAAAATAAGCAAAAAGAAAAAATGTGAGACTTACAATACTAAGGCAAGAAAACAATGTAGTAAATAAAATGTTTGACTGCCTGTTGAATGCTAAAAATGATATCAAATGTAAATGCATCTCTCGTGGTCCCCGTTTAGAGATGGAGCTCAAATTAAAAGTTTTTGAAGAACTTTAAGATCTAAATAAGGTACGATTGATTTTTGTTTTTAAATGGTGCAAATACACCAAAATAAAATAAAATTTAAAAAATTTTTAAAAGTTAATTGATAAAGTGGCACATTTGTGCATTTGAATGTTCTTATTATTTTGGGAAATATAGGAAACTACACAGGTTTTTGCAAAAACAACAAAAGCTAAGCATAATACAACATAAAATAGCAAACCTTTATTTTGTATTTCTATATAAGGAAGGAAACAAGCTGTGTAGATGAAACAGGTAAACCCTTATTAGTGTTAAGCTCAACACAATTGATGACTTATGAAATTGTTGCTTGCTTTATTTTTTTGTTGTAAAATTATTTGATTTTACAACAAAATTGAAAAATCAAATAATTTTACAATTTTGATAAATTCAAATTCAATAATTTTTTTTTAAACTCTAATAAAGCATGTTAATTAAACAAGTATTTCTAACATGTTAAAAGAATGCTTAGCTCTGTGTCGTCGCAACAACCGTAGTCTACTATTAATCCGCTAAACTGAAGCAGAGGAAAGTCTAAGCGCACAGTTAAAGGTTAACAAATTTTTAATTTAAAGTCTTTGAAGGTGCTGTTATGTTTGAAACTTTGTACATATAATTGATAAACTATGCGCTTCGGTGCTGTAGTCGATTGAGATGATAGCTGTTTTTTGTTCAGGTATTTAGTAAAAATTTTTAGCACTTCAGAAAGTACACATTATCTACTGTTTTGTTTTTAACACAGAAGAACTACTGATGAATTGACTTCGCTGTTCGTGTATTTCGACGCCTTTACACAATAGCGTTCTTTGATGTTTCATATTCACAAATTATAACCCAAGCTAGGCTTATTCCTATTATATTTTACAACCTTACGCTTTATGTTGCATGTCTGTAAATAAAATTTTTGATAATTTTGTTTTCAATATAGCTTTATCCCTTTGCGGTCCAACGTCATCCCTGGGATGATAAATAAAATTATGTAATTTAGTCCAACGTCATTCCTGGGATGATGTATTTATTTTAGTCGTTACAGCAAGTCCAACGTCATTCTAGGGATGTTTAAAGCGCAGATACGCGCAACTAGTTTCTTGCTTGGTACATTTAGTCAATTTTTAGCCGATTTTGGTGCCGTGTGCAAAAGCAAGACGCGCTAATAAATGTGAACCATTTTATTTGGAAAACCGAGTTAGCAGCTGCTGTGAATGCATTACTGCTGAATTGATTTACAGCAGTATTCTGTAATAGTTTGTATTTTGCTTGTGTTGGAGTTGATATTTATTTCAATGCTCTTTGACATGTTCCCAAATATATTTCCTATTTATAGTACAGGTCTTCTATATTTCCTAATCTGCTAGTTTTACGATTTGGACACGTCATCAACTTATCCTATCCCAACAGCTTGTTATAGCCAAAGTCATGTAGGGCTTGTTTAAACTAAGCTTTGTTTCTTTTTGTAGCTACTTATTCTATAATTCATCCTATATTATGGCTAGAAGGGTTTTATCTGCGGAAGAAGCACTGATGGAAGTGAATCAGTGCGGTCTTTCTGAAACAGAAAGTGATGATGATGAATTGGACCTAACTATGGAAGAAAGCATTTTTGATGATTCAGACAGTGGACCTATGAATACTGACGTCGAGAGCAGTGGAGCCAGTGACGAAGATAGTGACAGCTCTGATGACAGTGGTTGGAGCGCTTGGCAATCAAATGACCCTGACTTTCCTCATAGTCCATTTACAGTTCAAAATCCAGGAGTGCATTTTCCATTCCAACCTGAATCAGAGCTAGAAGCACTCCAACACTTCCTTACTGACGAGCTGCTGATGGAATTGGTGACTGCAACTAATGCATATGCAGTTATAAGTCTCAGCAGAAAGGCCTTTTCAAACAATTTTGTCTGGTTTGAATGGAAGGATATAACTATTGTTGAGATGAAGGCCTACTTAGGTGTCATTATGAATATGGCAATGAATGACAAGCCAGACGTAAAATCCTTTTTTAGTCGGAATTGGACACAGTATTGTCCATTTTTTCTTGACACTTATTTCCGGCGACGTTTCTTACAAATACACTGGATGTTTCATATGAAGTCACCTGAACCCACAACTGCTCCAATCACCAGAGGAAGAAGAGTACATCACTTCGTGAACCATCTCAAAAAGAAATGCCTTGAATTGTTTACTCCGGGAAGAAATGTTGCAGTTGATGAAAGCACAGTTGGATATAAAGGACGAATTGGGCTATAAGCTAAGAATTAGGAAATACAAACACAAAATGCGAGTGTTTCACCGTTAAAGGTGCCTTATCAAACAAAATAATCCGGAAAATAACACAAATTAGAAAATCGCAATTTTTCGGCTTTTTTCTCCTCAAATTTGAAAAAACACACAAAAAACACCATAAAACGTGGAAAGGAAATGATTTAGTTAAAAAAAAAAATTTGGACCTGTGGAGAAATTTTTGGTAAAAAAAATTGGACCGCAAAGGGTTATTCCTTTTGAAATCAAATTATAAATTTACTTTCAAGTAGTTTTAAACTCGATATGAAGTTCTTAAAGCTTTTACTGAACAAACCAACAAACAAACAAAATTTATTATACCAAAAAGAGCGTTTTTGGCTAATCAAGCCCTCATAAAGTTTTTACAATCTTTCGCAATATGACTGTAACTTTAGATTTACACCTTCACGCGAAAAATACTTCAAAACACCAGCGGTACTTACAACTATAAGAGGTTAATTTTAAGAAAATAACTAAAGTGACACCTTGTATTAATTTCAAAATTATTCCTTGTTGGTCGTAAGTAGGCTACAGTTTGTATTTTAACATTTTAATTTTTCTTTAGATATGTATAAAGTTGATATTGCCAAAAGTTGCGCAAACCTGATGAGGGCTTAAGAAATTCAAAAATGTACGTTTTTACATAATATTTTTTAAATAAAAAATGAAGGATGTTGAATCGATTCTGGTCGCTTTTTGCAATTGTTGTGTGGTTAAAAAAAGCAACCTTTTTTTGGAAAATTTAATTTAAACCTTTATTTAATGCATCAAGTATAATTTATATGCGGATGCGTATACATAGGCGGCTTACAAATTGCAAATTCTTTGACCTAAGAATAAGGGGGGGCTTAAAATTAAAATTTCATATGAGGCCCTCAAAAAAATATGGTATTTACATAAATAAATATGTTTATACTGAAATGTTTTTTTGTAGAAAAAAATATATAATGTGTGAAGTAAATTTCAATGGGGACGAAAAATAGGAAAAATAAAATTTAAAGTAAATTTATTTCATTCAAAGCAACAAAGTACTTTTAAATGATACAAAGCATCAAAATAAACTAATTTATAAATTGATACAAAAATTAATTTTTTATACAGCTGTAAAGTGCTAACATTTAGAATGGTATATTCAAAGTTTAACCGCATTGCCAATAAGCAATGACTGCACTAATTTAACTCTGTTAAAAAACAACTGCACTGTTTATTTTATCATCGCAAGTGATGCGCCAACAATGAAAATAGTTTTGAAAGTTTTTTTATCAAATGACAGAATCTGAAATCCGAAAATTCCAAGTTATGATAAATTTATTGCTATTGACTTTAAAGTAGATTACATGCTCAAATGTTTACTTTCTCAAACATATGTTTGTTAAATATTTATAAAAAAGCTTTCTTTGACATTGAAACAAGCACTGTCGTTAATAAAATTTACTTAAGCTTCTTGGTAAATATAACGACAAGCCATGAGGCTGTTTTACAATAATAATGTAAAGTGATTGCTTAACCAGACTTTTTCCTCACATTTGGTCACAAATCCTTAACCACCACTGTTAAAAAGAGATTTTTGATTTATTTTTTTTTTAATTTAGCCAGTTGCTTAAAAATTGAAAAGTTTAATGATCCTATTGTGCAGTCGTTGCTTTCATTAAAAATGTTCCAAAGTTTCTTATTTTTATAAGCACATTAAAACACACTGCCAGATATGCAATTGCTATACAATCAGCTGATAACATGTGATTAACAAAATATGCTTAAGATTTTTTTACCTCCTTTAAAATATGTTTGCCTGAAATGATCAATAAATTGTTTAATAAAGGCTAAATTTTGTAGTAGCATAAATCAACTTAAATTGAGCAGATTCTCAGGTTGATTTATAAGCAAAGTTTTTAAAAAAATTTTAAACAATGATGCAATATAGGTTGTTTGGTTTTGGAAACTTTAACAAAAACTGATCTGGGCTTTTCACTAAACACAGTTTGTAAAAAGTAGAAGTCCCAATTCCAATAAATAGCTTGTATGAATTGAATGTTGGATTCATAAGCTATAAATTAAAGACAAATGAGGAAAAGCTGAAGTTTTTTTATAAAAAATCTAAGTAGTATGATTTAATAAATTAAACCCAAAAAAGATTCTAAAACTTAACACAAAACTGTCAGGATTAAAAAGTTTTGTTTTAAAACTAACCTTAACACAATATTACAAACAAAACTTATTTAAATAAAATTAATTAATTAATTAGGGGAGAGAGGGCACACTGGGATTCGGGACACAGTAGGACAAAGCGTTTTTAAAAAATTCTTGGAAACATAGAATCAAAGTTCTTTGTGTTATAATTAGTCACTAAGCAGCCTTTCTGCTAACATAGATTTTACTTTGATATTATTTACTAGAAAATAATAAATTTGAAATTTTATTTTGTAGGACTAGTCAGTATTTTTGCAGGCAGTTTCAGTGAATTATATTGTATTTGTCTGGATAGTTTAAATAAATCAAGCTTAACTGTGTATTATACTATTGGTAATATGCTTCATTTAAAAACTGCTTGATTTGTATAATGTATAAAATTTAAAGGTCAAATTTTTGTTTATTGGTGGGTTTGAGGCACAATGGAACATACAATGTAGGGCACAATGGGACCGTGTCCTATTGTGCCCCATAAACACATTTATTAATGTATTAGAATGCACTGTTGTACAGTATAAAATAGTAATACAGTATAAAATAGTAAACTACAATAATAATAAACGCATCAACTTGTATCAAGGCATGAAAGAAACCTATTTTCTTTATCAAATAGTTAACTAAACATCAAAGCTAATTGCATGTGGCTATATCAAGAATATGAGTTTGCAAACTGAAGCAAACCAAACTTAATAATCAGAAACACTTTATTAAAAGCAGAAATATATGCCCATTAGCCTTTATTAGTAGTCAATTATAGATAAGTTGACATAACTCTGAATAACTTTATTCAAAATTAAGTTTTTTATTTCAATATCTGAATATATACAGTGTATACACTGTCTTTTCTGTTTGAGTAAAATTTTAAACTGAGCCATGGTGAAAAACAGTGTTTTGGGGCAAATAGAATAAATGCTAAAAAAATTTTGTGGTTTGATGATTTAATTACAACTCTCCTTTTGTGTATTTTAATATCTTGGGGTTGTTTTATCCCTAATTTACCTAAGGGAGGGTCCTTGAAGGACCCCCCTTATAAAAAAACAATATAACTCGTAAAGGTTAGATAATAAAAACCTAAAATTTTATGACTTTTCCTAAAATTTATTTCTGAATATTTTGGTATTTTACTTGAGCAAATCCGATGGGTAGTTTTAGTGTAGCAGGTTATTTTTTTGACATACCTCTTGATTTTCGTATACTTTTTGTTGTGATATTGTGCAATAGATGACGTAGTGTTTTCTGAAACGCTTCTAATCCTAATCAGCGCCTTCTGCTCGAACAATTATTGGACACGCGCATCTCCAAGCATAATTGTTACTAGTTAAATATGCGCCTTTATTTTGATTAAGCAGTCAGTTCAAAGCTATCAAGCTACCACAGCAAACGAACAAAAGCATTCTATTTTCAATACGGTTGTTTTTTTTGGCTAAATACTTTTGTGAATTTTAACTATTGTTTTTTTATAAACCTGTGTATTCGTGCAAAGATACAACAGGCAAAAGTGGCGACGAGGATTCAAGGAACTCAACTGCGTCAAAAAAAAAAAGAAAATTTGTTGAATTTGCATTAACAGCTTGAATTGTCGACAATGAGTGAAATTTCCGAACTAATTTTGTTGTTAAATAAGCAACACCAAGAGCAAATGGCAGTTTTCCGCGACGAACATCAAGAGCAAATGGCAGTTTTACGCGACGAGCATCGCGAGCAGAACAAGCAACACCAAGAGCAAATGACAATGCTTCAAGAGCAGCTGAAAACGTTACAAAGCAGCTTGAACAACCCGCGAGAAAATGTTCCAACACCGATGGCAAGTTTTCAACCATTCGATTCCACATCTGAGTTATGGACTGATTATTTGGCAAGGTTCCGAACATTCGTCACTGCTAACTCTATTCCCGACAACAAGCAAGCACAAATTTTTCTTACCAACCAATCTAACTCCGTTTACAAAATGCTTAGCAACTTAGCGGCTCAGCAACAACCTGTCAAAAGCATACATGAGCTAACCATGAATGATATTCGGACGTTTATGGCAGAGCAGTTCGACCCAAAACGGTTTGTTGTCAGAGAACGTTTCAAGTTCTGGTCTTTGACATGAAACGCAAACCTGGCGAAACTATTCCTGAACTGGCAAACAGAATACGACAAGATGCAGCTACGTGTGATTTTCAATCCATTAAAGATCCTTTAGATGAAGCCTTGCGAACTAAATTTATCTGTTCAGTAGACAACGAAGCAG
This sequence comes from Diplosoma virens, assembly GCA_963680785.1. NCBI lineage: Eukaryota > Metazoa > Chordata > Ascidiacea > Aplousobranchia > Didemnidae > Diplosoma > Diplosoma virens. Next base: position 34,783,802 of record OY796888.1, read on the forward strand.
TTTTGAAGACACTCTTCAAGCTCAAGGACGATGAACTGAAGTTTAGCAACGCCATCAGAGTGGCTCAAGAAGTGGAAGAAGCAGCCAAGGTAGCAAAGGAAACCGTACACGGTCAACCTTCTACGTCGGTGCAGAAAGTTTATCACGCAAAGTCCAAAACTTCCAAAACGCAAGAAAAGAAATCCGCCTGCTTCAGGTGTGGAAATTCTGGACATTTTAGCAAAGCTTGTCCCCACATTAAAGCTATTTGCAGCTTCTGCAAGAAAACAGGTCATCTGCAATCTGTATGCATGTCTCGACTAAGAGATAATAAGCTTGTGAAACAACAGATGAAATTGGTGCACAAAGTCCAATGTTCTGTTTCACCCATCTATCAAACTATTAGACTTAATGACCGCAGAATTAAGTTTGAAATTGATAGCGGAGCCAGTGACACATTTTGCTGTGAAGCGACCTGGCAAACGCTGGGTAAACCCATTCTACAACCTGTAACAATTCGATATCAAGTTGCTGAAGGTAGCCCGCTACCCGTCGTGGGACAATTCCAATCAACTGCAAGCATTGATGGAAAATCACCTGACGTGACCTTTCCTGTAATTGTCACTAAGGTGCCCAATCTAAATTTACTAGGTCGTCTGGCGATGATGAAGTTGAAACTCACCAACTTAACTGATCACTTCAGAGAAAACCTAAGTTGTGCTGAATCTACTGCAACGATAGAGCACGTCACTACAACTGGTCCAGAAAACTCTTTCGATGCGGCATGTATTCAATTATGTGGAGAGTTTCCTACTTTATTTGAATCTACATTTGGTTGTCTAAAAGATTTTTCACTGGACATACGGTTTAAACCTGAAGCTAAACCTATTTTCAAGAAGCCAAGACCTGTTCCGTTCTCAATCCTACAAGATTTAAACGAAGCATACGAAGCAGGAATTAAGAGAGGTGTATGGGAGCTTACAGATTTTAACTCGTACGGCACCCCCGTGGTTCCTATTCGAAAGTCTCCTTTGCCAGGTCAAGCAAAAGCAAGCATCCGAGTTTGTGGAGATTATTCGGTGACTGTAAACTCGCAACTGGAAGACCATCGTCAACCAATCCCTCTCCCAGAAGATCTAATGCGCAAGCTAGGACGTGGTTACTGCTTTAGTAAGATTGATCTAGCTAATGCATATAATCAAATCTGTCTTTCTCCTGACAGCCAGAAGAAGCTGGCTCTCAGCACTCACAAAGGAGTTTTACTTCAGAAAAGACTTCCTTTCGGAATTAAATCCGCACCAGGGTATTTCCAAGAAATCATGGAACAGTTAACGCAAAATTTGCGAGGAGTTGCCGTGTATTTCGATGATATTTTGGTAAGTGGTGACAACGCAAAAGATCATTTGATGAACCTGCGAGCTTTGTTCAAAAGACTAGAAGAAAAAGGTCTTCGCTGCAACCGTGAAAAATGTGTTTTCGCCCAAGTATCAATTGATTACCTGGGTTCCACTTTATCAAGTCGAGGAATTGCAAAAGGGTCCAAAGTTGATGCCATACTAGAAATGCCTACACCCAAGAACATTTCTACGTTAAAATCTTTTTTAGCATCTGTGCAGTTTTATTCTAAATTCTTACCTCCATATTTTTCGGAAATCACCGAGCCGTTGTACAAGCTTACACGCAAAGGACAACAGTGGAAGTGGGGTGAAGAAGAAGCGACATCTTTCAAAAAGATCAAACGGTTACTATGCACAGAGACTGTACTTGCGCACTATGACCCATCTCTTCCGTTGGGTTTATCTTGTGACGCCTCAGAATGCGGAATTGGAGCGGTATTATTTCATCGCTTTGCAGACGGAAGCGAGCGTCCGATTCTCAATATTTCTAAAATTCTATCGGCAACACAAAGACGCTACAGCCAAATACAGAAAGAAGCACTATCCTTAGTGTACGCTTTAAAGAAATTTCATCAGTTTCTGTACGGTCGTAAGTTCATTGTGGTTACCGATCACAAACCTTTAGTGACCTTGTTTGCCCCTGATAAAGGTACTCCTGCAATGGCCGCGAATCGACTTGCACGATGGGCATTACTAGTCCATCAATATGACTACACGGTGGAATACCGTAGAAGCAAGGACCATGGCAATGCCGATGCTCTTAGTCGCTTGCCATTTTCAAATGACACAAGTTTTGATGGGGAGGAGATGGAAGATGATGTCGATAGCGTTTGTTTAGTTCGAACAATCAGTCGTCAAATCAATCCTGACAATCCATTGCTTGTGGTCAGAGAGACTGCCAAGGATCCAATTAATGCGATTTGTGAAGGAGGGATGGCCGCATGCATTTTCGGAAGAGCTTAAAGACTTCAAAAAGTTGGAAAATTCGTTGTCAACAGAGAATGGTTGCGTTTTTTACGGCTTACGGGTAATAATTCCTTCAACCCTACGTAATCATATTCTTAAATTATTACACCTTGGACATTTCGGCATGCAACGGATGAAACAACTTGCCAGGTCAACTGTCTATTGGCCTAGAATTGACTTTGACATTGAGGATTTATGTCGCAAATGCACTTCCTGTGGCCAATTTCAAAATAAGCCGGATAAACCTTCAATCCATCCGTGGATGATGCCAGAAAAACCATGGTCAAGACTCCACTTGGACCATGCGATCAACTTTCTGGGAAGAAACTGGTTAGTCCTTGTAGACGCTTATTCAAAATATCCTTGCATTCATCCAACAACCTCAACGTCTTCAAAAAGTACTACTGCTATACTTGAACAAGAATTTGCTCATTTCGGATATCCCCACACGTTGGTGACCGATAATGCCACAACATTCATGTCTCAAGAGTTCCAAGCTTGGTGAAAACAACGAGGCATTGTACATCTCACCGGAGTACCTTATCATCCAGCAACAAACGGTGCTGCCGAGCGTTTGATACAATCGTTCAAACAGGCATTGAGAAAATCCTCGTTACCTCCAAAGGAAGCTTTGCAAGAATTTCTAATGCAATATAGAAGAATTCCTTTTGCATCGGGACTGTCACCAAGCGAATTGTTGAATGGAAGAAGAATACGCACCAAAATTGACACTTTGGTTCCATCCATTCCGCATCTCCTGCAGGGAAGACAGTCAAGACAAGCGAGCAAGCATTCAAATACTGAAGACTCGGAAGTGGTTTCGAAAGTCGAACATCATTACTCACTAGGAGACCCTTGTTACGCACTGTACTTCGGCCCTAGAAGAGATCGTGACCCACGATGGGTGCCTGCGATAGTTACGAAAGTCCATGGTACACGAAGCGTCAATGTACAAGTCATTCCTCGAGGACCAACTTGGAGAAGACATCTTGATCAACTTCGACCTCGATACGGTTCGGATCAAGATGATGATCCCTGTGAAATCCCAACGAGCGTTTTGTCTACAGAAACACTTCCAGCCGGGACTGACCACGCATCTAGTTCTTCTTCGATGAACCAACGCAACAATCCGAGATTACCAACCGGAGACGAGTACGGGCGACACAATCTACGACGATCAGCGAGAACAAAGAGACCTCCAAAAAAATATTGTTGCTAATATGTATTATATATTTTTTTGTCGTAGTTTATTTGGGGAGGTGTTGTGATATTGTGCAATAGATGACGTAGTGTTTTCTGAAACGCTTCTAATCCTAATCAGCGCCTTCTGCTCGAACAATTATTGGACACGCGCATCTCCAAGCATAATTGTTACTAGTTAAATATGCGCCTTTATTTTGATTAAGCAGTCAGTTCAAAGCTATCAAGCTATTACAGCAAACGAACAAAAGCATTCTATTTTCAATACGGTTGTTTTTTTTGGCTAAATACTTTTGTGAATTTTAACTATTGTTTTTTTATAAACCTGTGTATTCGTGCAAAGATACAACACTTTTTGTGTGCAGAAATCATGAGATAAGTCAAAAAACGTTTTGAACGTTTTGCTGTATTTGTCAAGATTACTGCTTCACGTAGTATTTATTTATTTTTGCGGCAGACTGTGACTAATCCGACTATGTCGCAAAACAAAGCAATCAACGAAAATTTGGGGACCTTCAACTTTATGCAAAATAAGAAAAGACTAATAGCAAATATATTAAAAGTAAAGACATTTGACTAAACTAGAATAAATTTTCTCCAACATATCAAAAAATCAACTGCACAGCTATTGGCTGTTAAGAGTATTGGACATGTAAACTTGGGGTCCTCCGAGGACCCCCCCTTAGGTTGTCAACAGAAAAAAACAGCCTAGGTAAATAAGGGTTAATTATTTTATGTTTTAGATACGTTTAAAATTGAAACAAGTATCTGGCTTAGACAATTTCTTAAAAATTTTATAGTGTAAAAGAAATTATCATGGTAAAAAACTGAATTAGAAAAAGGAATAAAGGCACATTCACAGTGCAGACTATGAAAGAAGCTGTTCATCTTGTAATTATAGACGGTTTGTCGATTCGAAATGGTGCAGAAAGGAAAGGACTTGCAAGAAATACTCTGCATACTTATGTAAAAAACAAAAAATAACCCAGAAAATCTTGACTTAAAATTGAGCCCTGATGACAGTTGTAGAAAAATTTTTAATCAAAAAGAAGAAAAATCTATAGAAGATTATTTGGTCAAATGTTCACAAATAAATTATGGATTAACCAAAGTTAATGTTCAAATAATGATATATGAGCTTGCAATCAAAAACAATAAAAATATTCCAGTGAGTTGGAATAAAAATAAATCATCTGGAAGAGATTGGCTTTACGGTTTTATGAAAAGGCATACTAATCCTGGTTTAAGAAAGCCTGAAGCCTGCAGTCCTTCCAGGGCTACATCATTTAATAAACATACAGTTGAAAAATTTTTTTAAAGCTTAAATAAAGAAGTGTATAGTAGAAACTCCCCATCTGCTGATGGATCTAGGCTTTACAACTTAGATGAAACTGCAACTTCAACAGTTCAAAATCCAAAAAATATTATCACTTTGAAAAAAGTAAAACAAGTGGCTCAAGTTAGAAAAAGGAACAATGGTAACTACATGTTGTATAATAAATGCTTTTTTTCATGCTCTCCCTCCAGTGATGGTCTTTCCCAGAACACATTTTAAACAATACATGATAAATGAAGCTCCTCTTAGCACTTTAGAATTAGAAAAACCGACAGGTTGGATGACCAGTGTGCTATTTTATGATGTAATAATACATTTTGTAAAATACACAAATGCTTCAAACAATAACCCTGTTTTGTTGATACTTGATAACCATGAGTCTCACTTGTCAATCCCTGTCATCAATTATGCAAAAGAACATGGTATTACGTTGTTGAACATTCATCCTCACGGTAGCCATAAGCTACAGCCTCTTTATGTTTCTATTCGTCGTCGTCGTCGTCGTCGTCGTTTGAAGAGGTATCCACTCCAGGTCAGACACAAACAGGACTGGGGCCGAGGGTTTATCCTTTTACTACCCCAGACTGCTGCACTGCCTGGATCAGACGCTGGCAGTGATGTCATTAAGCCAGCATCGAGTTTCTTCATCCAAAACCGTCGGACCTCGTGCTCTATGTGGTGCCCGATGTATAGGGCACGCTGTTAGTACATGGTCTGCGGTTTGCTCAGAGGCGCCACACTCGCAATTCGGTGAAGAAGCGAGACTCCATTTGTGTATAGACGAATGGAATCGCCCAACACCAGTTCGCAGGCGGTTGAGCTTAACACAAGCTGCTCGGGATAAGCCCATCCCAACAGGCCTGGAACCGGTCTGGGGCACAAAATCACGGAGCCTGGAAGCATTTTCACAGTACTCCGCGTTCCATTTGTGATTTGTCCATTCAGAGGCGCGGATGCCAAGTCCGGCAAGGTTGTCCAAGAGATTCCGCGCAGCTGGCACAAAAGGGCTTCTGGATCTTAGTCTCACTTGGCAAGTATCTGAGGACCCACTTAAAAGACCATGCAAAATATGATCGGGGTCCAGAGATCCACGGTAAGCTAAGGAGAGTGTCGCTCCCATTCGGCGAAGCTCAGCTGGCTGGATGCCTGAGAGCATAGGTAGGTGGTCCGTTGGAGTGGGACGCAGGCATCCAGTAACTATGCGCAAGGCGTCATTCAAGACACTGTCAATGAGGCGAGTGTGAGCACTGCGACACCAGACTGGCGCACAGTACTCAGCTGTTGAGTAGACTAGAGACAAGGTGACTATGCGTAGTGTTTTAGCACCAGCACCTCATCCCGAGCCCATGAGTCGCCTCAGCAGTGTGACGCGCGATGATAGTTTTTGCGCAATGCCACTAAATGGTGACGAAACGTGAGCGATCTGTCCAGTTTTACCCCAAGATAAGTAGGGGTTGGACAGAACGGTAAAAGTCTACCGTTGTTGTAGACCTTTAGCTCACGCTTGGCCTCTCGGTTATTTACGTGAAAGGCTGCCGTCACCGTCTTAGTGTGACTAAGCTTCAACCTCCAAGTCTGGAGATACGCTGACAGTGTAGACATGTCTTGGCTTAAGGTCCCCTCCAAGTTCTTCCAGTTTCCAGAAGAATGCAACAATGCTAGATCATCAGCATAAGCAAACTTTCTGGAAATCGTGGAAGGAAGATCGTACGTATAGATGTTAAATAGGAGGGGAGCCAAGACCGATCCCTGAGGCACGCCGTTTTTAAGACGGCGTAGCCTGCTTTGCTTGTTGTCACCGGTGGTAAGGATGAAACTTTGATTTCGGACAAGCTCCATGATCATTTTGACCATTTGCTTATCCGGAAGCAGTCTCAGCAGCTTGCAGGTAAGACCACGGTGCCAGACAGTGTCATAAGCAGCTGTCAGATCGATAAATACGGCACCGGCCTTCTTTTTAGCCTCAAAAGAATCCTCGATGTTCTGGGTTAGCAGAATAACTTGATCTACGGTTGACTTCCCGCGTCGGAACCCAGCCTGCTCTTTAGGGAGCAGGGGATCGATTAATGATTCAACGCGGGCGTAGATAAGCCTCTCGAGGATCTTGTAGGGGACACAGAGCAGAGATATCGGTCGATAACTCTTTGGGTCTCCCACGGGCTTTCCGGGTTTTGGGATCGCGACCACAAGCGCTCTTCTCCAGATCTTGGGAATTTTGAGTCGGCGCAAACAGAAAGAAAGGAACTCACGTAACCAGGACTTCAAAGAAGCTCCGGCATGGAGTATAAGCTCGGGGCAGATGGAATCAGGTCCCGGAGCTTTACCTGGTTTTAAATGTTGGAGGGCAGCACCAAATTCTCTCTGTGAAAAATTGTCAGAAATATTTACTGCGTTTGGTGTTGTGGCCCTCCAAAGGTCAGACACTTCTTGAGAGACAAGTCGAGATGACTTGCGGTCAACAGCCTCGTATTTCCCATTTCTAACCAACTGAGATGCAATAGCATCGGCTGAAACGGGGCAGTGACGAGGAGAGTGTCGTGACCTACCAGTAAGATTGTTCAAAATACTCCACGCATTTCGACTAGAGTGTGAGAAGTCATTGTTCCGAACTGTTTCTATTTATAGACTTTTTAAATCATGCTATCATGCAGCTACGATTTCTCAACTTCAACAAAAACCAGGAGTGCACCTGACAATATACGATATTGCTGCATTGGTTAATGTAGCACAAAAGCCATGACCTCGACCAATATTATTGCAGGCTTCAAAAAAACTAAAATATTTTCTTTTAATGAGCATGTATTTCAAGAATATGATTTTAAACCAAGTTTAGTCACTGACCGGTCTTTGGAAGATGAATGTAAAGTTGTCAATGATAAAAACACAATAGAACAAGAAAATGCAGCAATTACTGTACAACAAGAACAAGAACAGTAAAATAAAGATAGCTTCCTTTCTCCTCGACAATTGCTTGGCTACCCCAAAGCAAAAAAAAGAAAAAAGAAACGCCAAAGTAGTAGAAGAAAAAACAGCATGATATTCACAGATACACCTCAAAAAAAAATCCTTAATAGCAACCAAAATACAAGAGAAGTAAACAGGTTAAGAATGTATGGAGATATTTGTAAAGCAATAGAAATTCGGATCATGACAAAATGCCACAACTTTGAGATCACTTTTCTGAAAACCTTTCTAATAGCAGCAAAACTTCTGAGAGAGAGAGAGAGAGAGAGAGATCTGTTTATTTGCATCAAACCTTTTCAATAAATTACCACTTAAAACACAAAAAACAATAATTTTACATTTTGAAATTAAACAAACTGATAATAAGCCATATATATCATATCAAAGAGCACTATTAATATGTGATGCATGGGTAGGAAGGAACAAAAGTTATTTAATCACTACCCCCAGCCTAAAAGTTTTATTACAAGCAATTTAATAAATTAATTAAGTTTTTGGTATGTAAAATTGATTATTAAATTAGAAAAAGATTAGCATAAGACATTTTACATCATAAATTAAAATAAAATTAAAAATCACTTTACAAACATGATGAAAACAAAACAACAACAACAAATAATCAAAGGCCGCATAAATGTGGATAAAATTAAACGACAGAAAATAACTAGGCATAAATTCGATTTGAAATAAAGGCAAATAGTGTAAAAAAAACGACAGCACAACGATGGAAAAAACAAACAAACAAACAATCAAACAGGCAATAATAGGTTGAAAAAAAAAAAACAAAAGCTTACCAGATTAAATTAAACAACCGAAATAGATCTTACCATAAACTAAATTGAAAATAAAGGTAGTAGCATAAACAAACTGTTGTATCTTTGCACGAATACACAGGTTTATAAAAAAACAATAGTAAATATTCACAAAAGTACTTAGCCAAAAAACAACCGTATTGAAATAAAATGCTTTTAGTTTTTTTGCTGTAGTAGCTTGATAGCCTTGAACTGACTGGAGAACCAAAATAAAAGGCGCATATTTAACTAGTAACAATTATGCTTGGAGATGCGCGTGTCCAATAATTGTTCGAGCAGAAGGCGCTGATTAAGATTAAGCGTTTAAGAAAACACTACGTCATCTATTGCACAATATCACAACACCTCCCCAAATAAACTACGACAAAAAAATATATAATACATATTAGCAACAATATTTTTTTGGAGGTCTCTTTGTTCTCGCTGATCGTCGTAGATTGTGTCGCCCGTACTCGTCTCCGGTTGGTAATCTCGGATTGTTGCGTTGGTTAATCGAAGAAGAACTAGATGCGTGGTCAGTCCCGGCTGGAAGTGTTTCTGTAGACAAAACGCTCGTTGGGATTTCACAGGGATCATCATCTTGATCCGAACCGTATCGAGGTCGAAGTTGATCAAGATGTCTTCTCCAAGTTGGTCCTCGAGGAATGACTCGTACATTGACGCTTCGTGTACCATGGACTTTCGTAACTATCGCAGGCACCCATCGTGGGTCACGATCTCTTCTAGGGCCGAAGTACAGTGCGTAACAAGGGTCTCCTAGTGAGTAATGATGTTCGACTTTCGAAACCACTTCCGAGTCTTCAGTATTTGAATGCTTGCTCGCTTGTCTTGACTGTCTTCTCTGCAGGAGATGCGGAATGGATGGAACCAAAGTGTCAATTTTGGTGCGTATTCTTCTTCCATTCAACAATTCGCTTGGTGACAGTCCCGATGCAAAAGGAATTCTTCTATATTGCATTAGAAATTCTTGCAAAGCTTCCTTTGGAGGTAACGAGGATTTTCTCAATGCCTGTTTGAACGATTGTATCAAACGCTCGGCAGCACCGTTTGTTGCTGGATGATAAGGTACTCCGGTGAGATGTACAATGCCTCGTTGTTTGCACCAAGCTTGGAACTCTTGAGACATGAATGTTGTGGCATTATCGGTCACCAACGTGTGGGGATATCCGAAATGAGCAAATTCTTGTTCAAGTATAGGAGTAGTACTTTTCGAAGACGTTGAGGTTGTTGGATGAATGCAAGGATATTTTGAATAAGCGTCTACAAGGACTAACCAGTTTCTTCCCAGAAAGTTGATCGCATGGTCCAAGTGGAGTCTTGACCATGGTTTTTCTGGCATCATCCACGGATGGATTGAAGGTTTATCCGGCTTATTTTGAAATTGGCCACAGGAAGTGCATTTGCGACATAAATCCTCAATGTCAAAGTCAATTCTAGGCCAATAGACAGTTGACCTGGCAAGTTGTTTCATCCGTTGCATGCCGAAATGTCCAAGGTGTAATAATTTAAGAATATGATTACGTAGGGTTGAAGGAATTATTACCCGTAAGCCGTAAAAAACGCAACCATTCTCTGTTGACAACGAATTTTCCAACTTTTTGAAGTCTTTAAGCTCTTCCGAAAATGCATGCGGCCATCCTTCCTTCACAAATCGCATTAGTTGGGAAAGAATTGGATCCTTGGCAGTCTCTCTGACCACAAGCAATGGATTGTCAGGATTGATTTGACGACTGATTGTTCGAACTAAACAAACGCTATCGACATCATCTTCCATCTCCTCCCCATCAAAACTTGTGTCAGCTAAGTGGTCAGTTAAGTTGGTGAGTTTCAACTTCATCATCGCCAGACGACCTAATAAATTTAGATTCGGCACCTTAGTGACAATTACAGGAAAGGTCACGTCAGGTGATTTTCCATCAATACTTGCAGTTGATTGGAATTGTCCCACGACGGGTAGCGGGCTACCTTCAGCAACTTGATATCGAATTGTTACAGGTTGTAGAGTGGGTTTACCCAGCGTTTGCCACGTCGCTTTACAGCAAAATGTGTCACTGGCTCCGCTATCAATTTCAAACTTAATTCTGTGGTCATTAAGTCTAATAGTTTGATAGATGGGTGAAACAGAACATTGGACTTTGCTGCAAATAGCTTTAATGTGGGGACAAGCTTTGCTAAAATGTCCAGAATTTCCACACCTGAAGCAGGCGGATTTCTTTTCTTGCGTTTTGGAAGTTTTGGACTTTGCGTGATAAACTTTCTGCACCGACGTAGAAGGTTGACCGTGTACGGTTTCCTTTGCTACCTTGGCTGCTTCTTCCACTTCTTGAGCCACTCTGATGGCGTTGCTAAACTTCAGTTCATCGTCCTTGAGCTTGAAGAGTGTCTTCAAAACTGCTTCGTTGTCTACTGAACAAATAAATTTAGTTCGCAAGGCTTCATCTAATGGATCTTTAATGGATTGAAAATCACACGTAGCTGCATCTTGTCGTATTCTGCTTGCCAGTCCAGGAATAGTTTCGCCAGGTTTGCGTTTCATGTCAGACCAGAACTTGAAACGTTCTCTGACAACAAACCGTTTTGGATCAAACTGCTCTGCCATAAACGTCTGAATATCATTCATCGTTAGCTCATGTATGCTTTTGACAGGTTGTTGCTGAGCCGCTAAGTTGCTAAGCATTTTGTAAACCGAGTTAGATTGGTTGGTAAGAAAAATTTGTGCTTGCTTGTTGTCGGGAATAGAGTTAGCAGTGACGAATGTTCGGAACCTTGCCAAATAATCAGTCCATAACTCAGATGTGGAATCGAATGGTTGAAAACTTGCCATCGGTGTTGGAACATTTCTCGCGGTTTGTTCAAGCTGCTTTGTAAAATTTTTATCTGCTCTTGAAGCATTGTCATTTGCTCTTGGTGTTGCTTGTTCTGCTCTTGGTGTTGCTTATTTAACAACAAAATCAGTTCAGAAATTTCACTCATTGTCGACAATTCAAGCTGTAATGCAAATTCAACAAATTTTCTTTTTTCTTTCTTGACGCAGTGGAGTTCCTTGAATCCTCGTCGCCACTTTTGCCTGTTGTATCTTTGCACGAATACACAGGTTTATTAAAAAACAATAATAAATATTCACAAAAGTATTTAGCCAAAAAACAACCGTATTGAAATAAAATGCTTTTGTTCGTTTGCTGTAGTAGCTTGATAGCCTTGAACTGACTGGAGAACCAAAATAAAAGGCGCATATTTAACTTGTAACAATTATGCTTGGAGATGCGCGTGTCCAATAATTGTTCGAGCAGAAGGCGCTGATTAAGATTAAGCGTTTAAGAAAACACTACGTCATCTATTGCACAATATCACAACACAAACAGCATAACAGATTTCATAGTAGATACAAATAGCACAAACCCAACAGCACAATAATGAATAGGAGCATAAAAAAAAAAAAAAACAACAAAGTACAAAAACAAAACAAAGGCCAATAAGATTAAATCAAACAACAGAATAGGTCGCAACATAAAATTTATTGAAATAAGACAGTTAGCATAAAACACAAAACAATAAATTTCAGCAGACAATTAAGGATTAAAGAGGTGCATAAAGAGCAAAATACAAAACATAATATTTCTTTAAGTAAAACCTTAAAACGTTAAATTAATTTTACAGTATATCTGCATGTAGTTCATTTTGTATTAATACTAAGAATTAATAATTTATATAGGTAAAATTTGGATGTTGATTAAATTTCATAGGTATCTAGCAGGTATTTCTACAATAATCTATTAAATGGTTTAATTCTTTGTTCGGTTCTTGTATTTATTGGCAGTTTGTTCCACATTTTCACACAATTTACTATAAGACTATTAGAAGATTTACAAGCCAAAATATGTGAAATAAAGATGCTGTTATTACTTCATTGCCGTGTATTATAAGCATGAATTTCATTTACTACAGGGATTTTATCTTTAAACTCTCTGTCATTGTGTAATCGAAACATGAATTTCATTGCAGAATATTGGTACAATTCATTTACCTTTAATAATTTAGAAAATGCATACAATTTATTTAATCTTGTTCTATATGGTTGCATACTAATGTATCGTATAGCTCTATTATGCATTTTATTAAGGTTTTTTAGTGTTCATTGATTTTCATTTCCCCACAGAATTATGCCATATTGCAATCTGCTTTTTATAAGTGCATGGTACACTAGCTTTAGATTATTAAAGGAAAGGTATTTTTTTAAATGATACAGCATTCCCACAGATTGAGATATTCGGATAGTTAATTTATCTATTTGTGGTTTCCATTTTAGATTTTTATCAATTACAATTCCCAGGTATTTAACTTCGTCTTTTTGCAAAATTTGACTGTTATTTATATGAATGTTTAACATGTTATTTTCAGTTTTCTGTTCTCCAAACATTATAGCGCTTGATTTTTGCGTGTTTAAAGTAAGCTTGTTTTTAATCAACCAATTTTCAATTTTTTCAAGTTCTTCATTGACCACTTTTTCTACTGAAGATGAGTTATTACCAGAGGCAAAAAGAGCTGTATCATAAGCAAAAAGAAGAGTTTTTAAGCTTGAAACATTTGGAAGATCATTTATGTATAGGAGAAATAAAATAGGGCCAAGGACACTACCTTGTGGGACACCATGATTTATTAAATTTTTTTCTGATTTAGTTGAATTTATACATGTAAATTGACTTCTGTTTGCTAGATATAAAGAAATTAAATTAAAAGGTAGCCCCCTAATACCCATTGCACTTAATTTTTGTTTTAAAACAGTGTGGTCTACTGAATCAAAAGCTTTTTTCAAATCAAGAAAAATTCCACGAGTAATTTTATTGTTTGCCTGCTAAATACGCAAGTAATTTTCTAGTTCAATGAGTGCATCACTAGTGCTTTTGTTTTCCTGAAAACCATATTGATTTTCTGATACGATTTTGTACTTATTAATAAAATCAGTTAAATTATGTTTAAGAATTTTTTCAAAAATTTTTGAAAAGTGGGGTAAGATGGAAATTGGCCTATAATTTGAAGCAATGTCTCTATCACCCCCTTTATAAATTGGTAATACTTTAGCAATTTTTAATGCACTTGGGAAAACACCTTTATTAATACAATTGTTGATTAAATAACATAATGTAGGTGCTATTACATTTTTACTTAATTTAAGAATTTTTACAGGTATATCATATGTATCATCACATTTACTGTTGTCTAATAAATTAATTTCTCTTATGATATCTTCATCAATTACTGGTTTAATGAATAATGAAGAGCAAGTGGAAACAATATTTAATGGTTTTGAAGGACTTGTTTTTGGAAGAGAATTTGCCAATTTTTCTGCTATTGATGTAAAATAGTTGTTTAGACATGAAGATATGTCTTTAGGTGAAAACAAGTCTTTATTAGACTCTGGACACTTAATGTTTGTAATTAAACTATCACTGGCAGGTTTTCGTATTATGTTTTTAATCATTTTCTATGTATTTTTGCTATTGTTTTTGTTAAGTTCCAAAACTGGTACTGAAAATAATTTTGTTTTGATTGTTGTTTTACATGTGTTAGTATGTTATTGTATTGTTTGTATTTTTTGTAATGGATATATGTATGTGAATGTTTGCAAGAAATTTGATAAAGTCTATTTTTCTCTTTTATACTTTTTTGAATACTTTTTGTCAGCCAAGGTTTAAAATAAAATTTGATTTTCTTTCTAGAAAGTTTTTGTTTTGGAGCATGAGTCTCGAGACATTTTAGAAATATATTCAAAAATTCTGAAAATTCTGCTTCTGGGTCTGAAAAGTTATTACCTAGGTTGCTTTTGTCTAAGCCTTTTGTTAAAGAATCTAAAAAATCAACTTCAGAAAAATTTCAAAAATCTCGTTTCAATATTTTACATGGTGGTCTACTTGCTGGTGAAACCTTATTTTTGGGTATCATCACAAAAACTGGATTATGATCACTTATATCATAAGATATTGAGCCAGAAATAATATTACTTGTGGAATTATTACAGTATATATGATCTAATAATGATGGAGTTTGCATGTTCATGTACCTTGTAGGACAATTTATAAGATTAATTACACATAATGATTCAAGAGATTCTTCATATTGAATGATTGAGGGAGCATCACTTAATAAATTTATGTTAAAACTACCCAATATAAAATAGTTTAATCCTTCTAAATTTATTTTTTCTATGACAGATTCTAATTTAAGTTGAAAGTTAGATATTGATGAATGAGGATGGAAGTAAATCCCCCCCACGACATAAGCTTTATTACAATTATTAGATTTAATTTCAACCCAAATATCTTCAACTAAGTCTTCATTCAAGCTTAAGTCAGGACGAATTTTATAATTTAATGGTGTTTTTAAATATATGCCAATACCTCCACTGTTTGTTGGAGAATTTGATGAATGAAAATGATAATTTTCAATAGATGTAATATTATAGTTTATATTTTTAAGTTTTGTTTCAATAATTACCATCACTTCCGGAGAGCAGGGTAACAATCCAAGCAGTTTATCAATTTTATTTATGTTTTTACTGAGACTCCTTACATTCATATGAAGAAAAATATTATGTTTTGTGTAACTTGTTTCACAGAGTAATTTAGAAAATTCAGAGATACTCAAATTTGGTTTGCATACAGATTCATATATGTTGAACATTTAGAAAGAAAAAAAACAACTTAACGCATGTTAATATTACATTAAGAAATTAGTGACTTACAGAAGTTGATCGATATCAGATTTGCAGGTGATTTTGATTCTTTCACTAGTGGTGTTTTTTCTGATAAATATATCACCGTTGTATGTCCAAAGAAATTGATATTTTGAGGTAATTTTTTTTTATATGTTAAGGAGAACAGCTTTTTTCTTCTTGGAGTTAAATTTTTGTTGATGAATAGGTTTGTCATGCCATCATGCCATAGTCTCGTACTCCAATTAAATTTTTTCTTTTTTGAAATATTAAAATCCTTATGTCTCTGTTTGTAAATCTGGCAATTATAATTGGAGGATTATTTAATGAAGATTTTGAAAGACGATGGGAAGTTGAAATATCATTTTCTTTTAAATCGATTTTTAATTTTTTTGCCATGGTTTTCATGATATGGTTAGTATTTTCATTTGGATTTAGGGGGATGCCGTGAAATTCTAAATTTTCTCTTTTGTTGTACTGGTCCAAATCATCTCTCATTTTTTCCTCTTCAATTAGTTGATCTTTGAGACATTGGTTTTCTTTCATTAAATCATCAGTTTTTTTTTGTAGGTCAAGTTTCATTAATTTTGATACATCATTTTTTAAGTATTCAAATTCATCATTCAAAAACTTCTGACTTTTTATTACATCTTTAATTTTTTTTCTTGATCTTTTAGTTTTGAAAATACTTCATCAATTTTATTATTAAATTTTATTTCCTGTCTCTTCAGTGCTTCTTCAATTGTTTCTTGAATATGTGTCTTTATATTATTTTCCATTTCCTTCATCATGTTGATAATTTCCCTGGTTGGAGCCATAACTTCACAATTTTTAAATAAAAATTTATACTTATTCAAATAGAATCAACTTTCCAGAGCTAAATAAGCCTCCTGAAGTAAATGATTTTGTCCTGATCGGGTTGAACACATTTCCCCAAAGATATTACGTGGGAAAAATAACAAAACATGAAGATGCTTATAAAGACTCTGAAATTTCTTTTATACGCAAGAAACATTTTTCTTTTGAACTTTTCTTCCCATGTATTGAAGATGTGGCATCCGTAAATATAGATGACATCAAAGTTATGCTGCCCACTCCAACAGAATGTGGAACAACCAGCAGAAAGAAATCTTCACTTAAGTTTAGCTATGACTTCAGCTTTCTTAATGTGTTTTAATAAATAAAGTGTTTAACAATGTTTATGATAGTACTCTGTTAATAAACCATTGAGTTTGATCAATGTTTTATGTCAGTTAGGTTTAACTAAAATTAAAAGTAATGAATTTTTGCAAAATAATATTGTTAAGCATGCTTTGTAAGCTTAAAAGTATTTGTCCCATTGAAACCCATGCTTTGTCCGATGTGCCCCGAGTGGGAAACATTGGGACAAAAAAATTTTTTTAAATTAATTTCTAACTTTATGCTAATGACATTTTAATAAAATTTTGACTTAAATTGATAAGGAAAGAGGTAATAAACTTATGTACAAAATTTAAAACAGCAGCATCTTTGATTTAACCGTGACGGAAAAAAATGCATTTTTTGTCCCATTGTGCCCCTTTCCCCCTGTAATATAAGCAAGTCTCTCTCCCAGAGTAGCGGTATAACGTTCTTCATATTTCGTTGCCTCTCTCCAAAATGGTATACAGTGACGTCACTACTCGTATATAGTGAGCATCACCGAATGTATAAATTACCGACCGTGAAACACAAAAACATTGTTGCACAAAATTTCATACGATAAATATTATGGCATGCGGAACACGATTGATAAAATAAAACATAACAAAGCTAACCACGCTGCAACTACGTATTCAGCATACACGAGTCACGACAAAACCAATCCGGATGCGATAAAAAATTTATTTGTAGGAAAGCTCACAAAATAAATTAAACAAAAATATGCTTCACACAAATAAGCAAATCAAATTAATGCAAACAGACTAATACATAAACAGAGATTTGCAATATGTAAAATTATACGAGGGTCAGTCAAAAAATAATGAGCCCAAGTCTCTCCTGGCCATATTTGTTGCAATAAAATCAAAAGTCATACATCAAAAGAAAGCCCAGGGATAGGAGATCTCAGTTCTACTTTTCAATGTAATCTCCGCACTTTTCAATTCCAACTGTCCATCGATGAACAAGGGACACTATGCCAGCCTTGTAAAAGTCAGCAGGCTGCATTTTTAACCAGTTTCTTACAGCGTGCTTGACTTCTTGATCACTAGTGAAGTGCTGCCCCCTAACTCCTTCTTTCAATGGTCCAAAAAGATGATAGTCAGATGGTGCCAGGTCGGGTGAGTATGGGGGATGGGTTACCGTCGTCCATCCAAAAGAAGCAATCACTTCACGAGTTTTGAGACTGGTATGGGGCTTGGCGTTATCGTGTTGCAGCAAGACCTTAGACATGTCCAGGTGAGGTCGTACTCTTCTCAGTTTCGCTTTCAGTTTGCGTAAAGTGTCAATGTAAGCATCTGAGTTGATGGTAGTACCTTTAGGCATAAAATCTACCAATATCACTCCTTCAATGTCCCAAAACACAGTCGCCATAATTTTTCCAGCTGAACGTTGACTTTTGAATTTCTTGGCTCTTGGGGACGTGGGGTGACGCCATTCCATGGATGATCTTTTCGACAGAGGTTCATAGTGATGAACCCAGGTTTCATCTCCTGTCACTATACGGCTGAGAAAAGTTTTGTCACTTCTGTGACACTCAATAAGCTCCGAACAAGCTTCAAAACGGGCTTGCTTGTGAAAATCCAAAAGTTGCCTCGGAACCCATCTGGCGCAAACCTTTGCAAAGCCTAGCTCATTAACAATATTCACAGCACTTCCATGGCTAACTCCAACACGTTCAGCAATGTCATCAATAGTGATTCTGCGATCATCTCTAATCAATTTCTCAACCTTATCATTGTTTCCAGGATTGACTGCAGAAGATGGTCTTCCACTTCTTGGTCTGTCCTGGAGGCTACTCAAACTTGGATCATCTTCTTCGTGTTTAATCCTGGATACCCACTTTTTCACAGTGCTGTAGGCTAATGAAGCATCTCCATAAACATTTACCAATCTTTCGAAAATTTGTTTTGGTGGCTCCCCTTCCGAAACAAGAAATTCAATCACAGCTCTCTGCTTCTGACGGACATCCAGTGATGACGTCATTTCCAAAACACAATACCAAAAGTGGACACGTTGAAACAATTTTTTTTTACAATTTATCTTTAAAGCAGTAAATTTACTAAACACCCTTAAAATTTCTAGAAAAAATATGAAGGTTAAAGCGGTTAAAGTTAACAGGGCTCATTACTTTTTGACTGACCCTCGTACATATAGTGGTCCATTTATTACACCAGAAGAGGTAAATAATTTTTTGAATCAAACTGGAGTTAACCCTAAAACTACCATACGGGTCAATTGACCCTTTTGCAATTTTCTTTTAAATCTTACGAAAAGTGTTTCTTGCTAGCAACCTTAAACTTTTTTGACTTTTATTGTCTCTGGCTACTGAACACAACACCAAGTTGACAAAAGAAATTCAAGAACAAGTGTTTCGAAATGAAAAACGGTGAAATACTATATGGTTCAATTGATTCCTAAGCTAAGAATATTGAGCTGCTCAATTACATTTCGAAACAACTTTTGCACACAGGTGCAAAACAGTTTCAACACACAAAGACTGAACAGTTCAGCATTTTACCCTTGCACTGGCTTATTTTGCATTTTGTTCTTTTATTAAATGGTATGTTCTCATCAGCACCTTTTTGAATTCGTTTCAAATGAAAAACTTAGGGGACTTAACTTCTCTTATTTCTTTCTGCTAAGCACAGCTTTTCAGTCAGTTCCATAATAATATGCCTTCTTTTTTGGTTGTTATTTGTACTTATTTGCATATGACATATGCATCCAGTGTTACAATATTTAATAGGTTGAAATTGCAGCAAGTGGTCATTTTCTGAATGCTGCCTTAGTAGAGTAAGCAGGGAGCATTTTATCAGCTTTATCCAACCATTCTTACTAGCGTTGTAGTCCTTAATAACTTTTGCTTTTTCTGGGCTTCATCAGCTACGTGCAACACATTGTAAAGTAAAAAAAGTAGATACACCCTTTGCTATTTATTGCTTTGATTATAATGTGAAATTTTCGGTAATCAGTTTTTTTTTTTTGATTAGAAGTCTACTTTGTTAAAAGTACCTAGCAAAAAAAGATGACCCGAACGTTTTTTGTTGAGGACACAACAGCATGAAGATAAGATTTTAACCGATAGCACTCTACCACTGTTGCATTAAAATGGCGCTTCCGATCTTTTGTTCCGCTTGGTAACAGTTTTCAAAAATTCACATTGACAAACTTCAAAAATATCAAAACAAACTACATTGAGCTATGCTTGAGTGCTTATCATTTTGTGGTTGTACTGGTGCTTTAGTTTTTCAATCTATAATTCTGAAATTTGGACAATCAAGTGAATAATTTCTATCATAAAAAAAAATGTCGCTGTCATAAATTTTGAACAAAGTTACGATAAGTGGGAAATTACTTGTCACAGTTGAAATTTAAGTTGATGGTAGTTATATTATTTTAGAAAATGTGAACTTTTTTTGTAACTCTTACGAAAGCTAAACCTAACTAATTTAACAAACCGTCTAAAAATTTAAAGTTAAACGATTACGTCACAAAACATTAGGCAAATCTTTATAAACAAATATTTTCTTATAAGAATTAGCGTACTTATCCAAAAGAAAAAAAAACAATCAAAACGACATTTGATCGAAACGAAACTTGATTGAAACGACATTTGATCGAAACAACACTTGATGGAAACGACACTTGATCGAAACGACACTTGATCAAAACGACATTTGATCGAAACGATATTTGATTGAAGCGACACCTGATCGAATAATAAAAAAAAAATTACAACCTTGATTCTGTCCCGGTTTTGTCAATTTTCTGTCCCAAAAACATAATGATCTCAAACAAAAGGTCTCTTCTTTAAATCTATTTTTGATTTCTTCAAGGAGTCTCCAAGAGCTGGGCCATGGCACAATGATCACCCTAAATACACTACTGACTACAATGGCAGAAATAGACATCTAAAGAAAAATAATCATGACAAGAGATCTACTTGACGTCCCCATAAAAATGCTTTGCCCAGGGACCTTGTTAAGAGACCTTAACATTGGCAAAGAATTATAAAAAAATAAAATAAACCATTTTCTTACTTATGGCCTCTACTTTTTATGAATCTAATTTACAGTAACAAAGAAATTGTTTAATCGCAGAAACATACAAAAGTAAATCTTTTTTTTTTATTGATTGTCATTTCGATCAACTGTCGTTTCGATCAAGTGTCGTAGTACTTTTTTTTGTTATAAAGCTTTTTGCCTAAATTGTTTACAAAATTAAGTGAATTTAAAAATCCTTTGATAAATAGCAAAGATTGAAGCGTTGTAAACACTAATAATAGTAAAAGACAAGCTTTTAGCGGATTCGCTTCTGTAGAATTTCTTTCTCTATAAACAATAATAACCTTGCCATTCTTATTTTACAATTTTATGTATTAATTACGTTTGACAAACAACCGAAGTTGTTAACTTTCTCAAATCGCTCTCTCATTTATAGCCAATTCACAAAAATTAACTACCTTTGAAAACTCGCTTTTTCAACTCAAATTAACGTTTAATTGCTACATTTAAGAATATACTGTATATTGAAAAAATATAAATTTCATTTTTTATGCAAACTTGAATGACAGTTTTAGCGTTAGTAATTGTGAGACACAAGGAAGTAAAAAGTGCAGCCACTTTCCGCCCCCCCCCCAGTCGTACAAAGTTTCCAAAAAGTCCAGTCTGAATAAGGTTAAATAGCAGAAACAAAGCTCAAATTTTGAGTTGTCAGAAAGTTAAAAGATTAGAAGAAGAAATTCTGAGCCACTTCATCAATTGAAAATAAATTTGGATTCAACATATTGGGCGACAAATATACATGCATCTTGCTTCCAAAACTCGCTGATAGCCAGAAGAGGTAATTTTTAATGTCGAGAACAAATTTTTATTAAATTCTTGATAGATTAATTGAATAAGTACCAGCATTTTTTAAACATTTTAGTAAAAAATTGCATATGGAAACGAAGTCACAATTAAAGGAGTTGGATTGGTATTGGATTATTAACTGAAAGATAGCGTAAAAAAAATTTAGCTGTTTTTGATTTTTAATTAACAATTAAAAAGGTCAATCATTGTAAGCTGTAAAAAAATAATTCACAACAAGCTTATACAGATTTTATTCATCGCCGTCGTCGACTTCGTTGTCTTCGTCATCATTTGAAGGGCATCCACTCCAGGTCAGACACAAACAGGACTGGGGCCGAGGGTTTATCCTTTTACTACCCCAGATTGCTGGACTGCCCGAATCAGATGCTGGAAGTAATGTTATTAAACCGGCATCAAGTTTCGTCATCCAAAACCATCAGACCTCGTGATCCATGTGGTGCCCGATGTATAGGGAACGGTGTTACTACATGGTATGCGGTTTGCTCAGAGGTGCCACACTCGCAATTCGGTGAAGGAGCGAGCCCCATTTATGCATGGACAAATGGAATCGCTCAACACCAGTCCGCAGGCGGTTGAGCTCAACCCAAGCTGCTTGGGGTATCATTCGTCCATTTGTCCATTCGAAAGCGCTGATGCCAAGTCTGGCAAAATTGTCCAAGAGATTCCGCGCAGCTGGCACAAACGAGCGTCTGAATCTTAGTCTCACTGGCGAGTATCTGAGGACCCACTTAAAAGACCATACAAGATATGATCAGGGTCCATAGATCCACAGTGGATCAAGGAGAGTGTTGGTCCCATTCGGTGAAGCTCAGCTGGATGCATGTCTGAGAGTACAGGTAGGTGGTCTGTTGGAGTGGGACGCAGGCATCCAGTAACTATGCGCAAGGCGTCGTTTAAGACACTGTCGATGAGGCGAGTGTGAGCACTGCGACACCAGACTGGCGCACATAACTCAGCTGTTGAGTAGATTAGAGATAAGGTGGCTATGCATAGTGTTTTAGCACTAGCACCCCATCCCGAGCCCACAAGTCGCCTCAGCAGTGTGATGCGCGCGCATAGTTTTTTGCGCAATGTCACTAAGTGGTGACAAAACGTGAGCGATCTGTCCAGTTTTACCCCAAGATAAGTAGGGGTTGGACAGAACGGTAAAAATCTATCGTTGTTGTAGACCTTTAGCTCACGTTTGGCCTCTCGGTTATTTACGTGAAAGGCTGCCTTCACCGTCTTAGTGTGACTGAGCTTCAACCTCCAAGTCTGGAGAAACGCTGAAAGTGTAGACATGTCTTGGCTTAAAGTTCCCTCCAAGTCCTTCAGTTTCCAGAAGAGTGCAACAATGCTAAATCATCAGCATAAGCAAACTTTCTGGAAATCGTGGAAGGAAGATCGTACGTATAGATGTTAAGTAGAAGGGGATCCAAGACCGATCCCTGAGGAATGCCATTTTTAAGACGGCGTAGCCTGCTTTGCTTGCTGTCACCGGTGGTAAGGATGAAACTTTGATTTCGGACAAGCTCCATAAACATTCTGACCATGTGCTTATCTGGAAGCAGTTTCAACAGCTTTCAGGTAAGTCCACGGTGCCAGACAGTGTCATAAGCAGCTGTCAGATTGAAAATACGGCACTGGGCTTTTTTTTAGCCTTAAAAGAATCCTCGATGTTTTGGGTTGGCAGAACAACTTAATTTACGGTTGACTTCTTGCGTCGGAACCCAGCCTGCTATTTAGGGAGCAATGGATTGATTAATAGCTCAAGGCGGGCGTAGATAAGCCTCTCGAGGATATTGTAGGAAACACAGAGCAGAGATATTGGTCAATAGCTCTTTGGGTCCCCCACGGGCTTTGCTTGTTTTGGGATCACGACCACAAGCGCTCTTCTCCAGATCTTGGGAATTTTGAGTCGGCGCAAACAGAAAGAAAGGAACTCACGTAACCAGGACTTCAAAGAAGCTCCAGCATGGAGTATAAGCTCTGAGCAGATGAAATCAGTAGTCGGAGGTTTACCTGGTTTTAAATGTTGGAGGGCAGCACCAAATTCTCTCTGTGAAAAATTGTCAGAGATATTTACTGCGTCTGGTGTTGTGGCCCTCCAAAGGTCAGACACTTCTTGAGAGACAAGTCGAGATGACTTGCGATCAACAGCCTCGTATTTCCCATTTCTAACCAGCTGAGATGCAATAGCATCGGATGAAACGGGACAGTGACGAGGAGAGTGTCGTGACCTACCAGTAAGATTGTTCAAAATTTCGACTGGAGTGTGAGTAGTCAATGCTCCGAACAGCCTCAGACCATCAACCCCTCCGCTTTCTGTCAAGCTTGGCAAGCAGAGTTGTAGCAGCCAAACTTGAGTCGTCTGCCTGAGGAGACTGCAGGAAGGTTTTATAGAGCGATTCACGCTCTGCATCCCAACACGGAATATAGTTATTTTGATACCCGCGTGGAATAGTCTTTTTGGCTGCTTTCCTAATGGTGTTACAAAAGTCCTGGTAAGCCGCATCCACATCAAATGAATCAGGTGGCAACAAAGTCTTTGCAAATTTATTATTCAAAGCAATGTAGTGACTCCATTTGGCCTTTATAAAGTTCCATTGCTTAACAGGCATGCTTGGCACTGCCATAACAAACCTTGGTGATGTAATAAACAAAGGTCGATGTTGTGACCTGGAGAACTTTTCAAGGATACGTCTATCCGGTAAGCGACTGTTTGGACCTACGCTAGCAAAAGCTAGATCTGGATCGGTGCCAGTGTTCCAGCGGCCGGAATTAAAACTGGCAGCGTCCTTGGCATTATATAGGAGGGCAAGACAATTAATACTTGCCCAGCCAGCCAAGCACTCACCGTCCGGACTGTTGTCATCGTAACTCCAGTCAGCATGACAACAGTTGAAATTGCCAGCGTAAAGACAGGGTGAGGAAGCATTGGGAGATCCAGGGTTTGCAATCGCGTTGGCGGTGGTTTGTAGACGTAGACTATTTTATAGCCATCAACGTCCACACACAGCCACTCGATCTCTGATGTCGGTGGAGATTGGTCGAAAAGCGTGTATCTCAGTCGCTCGTGGACAAACGTGGCAAGGCCATGCTTCCTGCTTAAAGAATACCCAGCTAGTTGGTAGTTTAAAAGTACCAACTTTTCTGCATCAGTGCAGTGGGTCTCCTACAGTAGGATGGGAGAGTGCCTCAAACTGCATAGCGAGGTGATGAAGAACGTTCATCTTGCTTGCAGTGAGGCCTTCGATGTTCAGCTGAAGAATAGTGGGTTTTCGGAACTTGTTGACAATGTGCCCTGAAAAAGGCATTTTTATCCTGACATTGTCCCGTCCTGAAAAAGACGTTTGCCGACTAGCAGACCCACACTGAACATCGGAATGGGTGGATACCCTTTCGTATTGGTAGGTTCGGTTTTGGTCTATCATTTTTAACAGCAATGAATAGACTTACTCACGGCCCAGGCTGCGAGAAAGCACCTACTACCTGGGCCTTTTATTCATCAATTCGGTAAAGATAATAGCAACGTGATAAATAAAAGAAAAATAAATATTTTAGTGGTTTTAGTGAAATAAGTATTTTAGTGGTTCTAAAGAATTAAAAATTTTAGTGGTTTTAACTCTTTTGAATTATTTATCTAATGATTTTGAAAAAGTAAATAGTAGGCAATTGATATTTAGTACGACTAAGTGACAAAAATGTTGTTAATTTAACACATGTTATTGTAATCTTATTTTAATTTGCTTTGTATGATTTTTAATAAAATTTTAACTATCTGCCACTGCAGCTTTGAAAAAATTTTACGTAAACGAAGAACCCTTAATTTTTATTCTTATTAAAGTTAAAAATATTTTACATGGAAAGTTTCAGATTTGGCTTATAAAGATACGAATAGAAACTCGTAGAAAATCTTTTACCGAAATTTAATCATAATTAAAACAGGCCGGAGTGGCCCAAACCTAAAAACGTCTGATAATACAAAAACGAAGTTCAGGGCTGAAATATATATCTATTTCAAACAGGAAAAACCCAATTTAAAAAACCTGGTGAAATCTGGATTCAAGTTTATTTACAAACAAACAAAACTGTGTCCGGAATCATCACCCAAGGAAGACCAAGGGGATTCATACAATACATAACATCTTACAACATCTCATATTCACTAGACGGAAAGAAATTTAAAATGCTCAACAAAGTAATTTTATTTGGTTTATATTAACAATATATCCTACTATACTTTGTTACCGATATCTAGTAACTGTAAACAATTTTTTAGGTAAAGTTAATGAACTTCAGATTACGATAAAATTTTGAGGTGTTTCTTATATATTATAAAACTCAATAATAAATAATTAGGTTTCACTGTCTTTCTATTGGGCTGTAAAATCAATGTTTTTTTAGTTTTATTTACAAATGGATTAAAAATCCATTATTACTAAACTTACGATGACGAGATATGAGTTTGCTGCTCAATCAAGGCGTTGACTTTGCTATGGTTTATAATGACAATGTTCAAATTGCACTGAAACTATACAGTCAATATCAAACTATTTTTGATCTAATTTACATTGAGAAAACGCGCTATAAAAATGTTGTAAAGGCAATTATTTATTTGTTATAATTTATACACTTCTTTGCGAAGGTCTGTGCACTGTATTGTGTGACACACACTAAATATATTTTTTTCTTGAGATTTCAAAGCTAGCAGTTCAAAAACTAATAAAATTTCTTTGCTGATATAAAAATCAAGTATACTTGTTAGCAAATTAGAAAATAATTTTACACTTTAATTAGACTTTTCCATTTAATTAGTGATTAAATAAGCTTTGTAAATGAATCGTACTGTTTTAAGAAATATATCTTTATCATTCATCTGGTTACGCAAAAAGATTTTCAGAAAAAACTCTCATAAATATTCAAATTTTTTGCACAGTTGTATGAATATTTTTGGGTAGAATTAATAGGAGTTTCTTTGTGAAGTACGAGTTCTAAATTATGGTCAACGCTACATGAAAAACGTGCGTTGTGGTTGGATACTTTTACCTTTCAACCAAAGATTCCATCAAATGTCCGTATTTCATCAAACGTCAAAAATACCGTAATATCAATCAGACCTATTTATAAAACTTTAAATCACTGAACATGATAATGCTTTAAATGAATAAAGGATGCATGCTACCGAAAAGAAGTAAAAGCGCGAAGACTACAATCTTCTGTTTTCTTTATATATGTCCATAATTATATTAATTTTATGTTTAAATATGTAACCTAAGATTTTTCAAAATTTTTTCCAACGTATAATAAAACAAAAAATAGGAATTGTTTTAAATTTTTATAAAATATTTGCAAATATTCTTTTTTCTTGTTTCAGACATTTCAGGGAAACAACGACACAAATACTTCTGTAATAAGGTACTTTCCCGAGGAAATAGAAGCATCATACATTCGCCTATATCCTATCACGTGGCATACGGCTCCAAGTTTGCGAATGGAGTTACTTGGATGCAACATTTAAACAATATTTATGTTTGGTTTAATTCGAAATTGCGTATCCGTTCTTTGTATATAAATTAAGCATCTTTGTTTCTTTGCTCAATGCTCTTGCTTTCTTTTTGAAGTCGATAAACCATAATGAAAAGAATAAATATGAAATAAATATCTCTAATACTGTACCAAAAACAAAACAAACATTAATTTTGAAGTAAGATTCATGAAGCAGAAAGCAACAGACAGTTAGAAAAAAGAAAAAACACAGTCTGAAACTAAAAAAGACTACAAAAAGCATTTTAGCGATAATTAAAGACTCTAAAGCTCAACACAAAAATGCTACTCTAAAATTTTTTTATTGATAATCAGGTGCATTTGCATTTGGAAATCAAAGTGAGAAAAAGCACTTTTTATTAATTTATTTTTAAAGTTTATGTAGAACATGCATTTTACTTAAAATAATTTTTAATTACAAACGCATTTTCCTTTGTTGCATCAATCATCTTTGTTATTTTTGTGTTTGTTTGTTTACCAAAGAATTAATATTTTGGCAAATTTAAACTTTTTCCGGCTCCGACGTAAACTATGTGGAAAGGATACAGTTTTCCAATTTAAAACAATCCAGATCAGTGAGCAATTACATTAAAAGTTTGATGTGAAGTCTACTTTTGTATCTTCACTAGCTTTGATAATGAGAAACTAATCTTTTCTTCTTCATTTTCAACAACAAAATCTGGTGAATTGAGACTTAAAGTGAACTTTGATGTGGTGTGAAAAGCATCTATTAAGCTTTAGAAGTTATGTAAATTGAAAGTTAGCAAATTGTAGTATGTTTGTTTGTTTTATTCTATTCTTTTTAACTTATTTTAAGTTTGTTTTTGCATACTGCGCCTATAACATTTTGCTAGTTTAGCTGTTGGGTGAAAACGCTGGTAAACACAATTTTTGAATAACCTTTTTCCTGAGTACTTAAGTCCAAATTGACCTGTTATGGGTTTATAAATCAGAAAAAGAAAGGTGGCCCAGATAGTAGGTGCTTTCTCGCAGCTTGGGCCGTGAGTAAGTCTATTCATTGCTGTTAAAAATGATAGACCAAAACCGAACCTACCAATACGAAAGGGTATCCACCCATTCCGATGTTCAGTGTGGGGTCTGCTAGTCGGCCAAACGTCTTTTTCAGGACGGGACAATGTCAGGATAAAAATGCCTTTTTCAGGGCACATTGTCAACAAGTTCCGAAAACCCACTATTCTTCAGCTGAACATCGAAGGCCTCACTGCAAGCAAGATGAACGTTCTTCATCATCTCGCTATGCAGTTTGAGGCACTCTCCCAATCCTACTGTAGGAGACCCACTGCACTGATGCAGAAAAGTTGGTACTTTTAAACTACCAACTAGCTGGGTCTTCTTTAAGCAGGAAGCATGGCCTTGCCACGTTTGTCCACGAGCGACTGAGATACACGCTTTTCGACCAATCTCCACCGACATCAGAGATCGAGTGGCTGTGTGTGGACGTGATGGCTATAAAATAGTCTACGTCTACAAACCACCGCCAACGCGATTGCAAACCCTGGATCTCCCCAATGCTTCCTCACCCTGTCTTTACGCTGGCAATTTCAACTGTTGTCATGCTGACTGGAGTTACGATGACAACAGTCCGGACGGTGAGTGCTTGGCTGGCTGGGCAAGTATTAATTGTCTTGCCCTCCTATATAATGCCAAGGACGCTGCCAGTTTTAATTCCGGCCGCTGGAACACTGGCACCGATCCAGATCTAGCTTTTGCTAGCGTAGGTCCAAACAGTCGCTTACCGGATAGACGTATCCTTGAAAAGTTCTCCAGGTCACAACATCGACCTTCGTTTATTACATCACCAAGGTTTGTTATGGCAGTGCCAAGCATGCCTGTTAAGCAATGGAACTTTATAAAGGCCAAATGGAGTCACTACATTGCTTTGAATAATAAATTTGCAAAGACTTTGTTGCCACCTGATTCATTTGATGTGGATGCGGCTTACCAGGACTTTTGTAACACCATTAGGAAAGCAGCCAAAAAGACTATTCCACGCGGGTATCAAAATAACTATATTCCGTGTTGGGATGCAGAGCGTGAATCGCTCTATAAAACCTTCCTGCAGTCTCCTCAGGCAGACGACTCAAGTTTGGCTGCTACAACTCTGCTTGCCAAGCTTGACAGAAAGCGGAGGGGTTGATGGTCTGAGGCAGTTCGGAGCATTGACTACTCACACTCCAGTCGAAATTTTGAACAATCTTACTGGTAGGTCACGACACTCTCCTCGTCACTGTCCCGTTTCATCCGATGCTATTGCATCTCAGCTGGTTAGAAATGGGAAATACGAGGCTGTTGATCGCAAGTCATCTCGACTTGTCTCTCAAGAAGTGTCTGACCTTTGGAGGGCCACAACACCAGACGCAGTAAATATCTCTGACAATTTTTCACAGAGAGAATTTGGTGCTGCCCTCCAACATTTAAAACCAGGTAAAGCTCCGACTACTGATTTCATCTGCTCAGAGCTTATACTCCATGCTGGAGCTTCTTTGAAGTCCTGGTTACGTGAGTTCCTTTCTTTCTGTTTGCGCCGACTCAAAATTCCCAAGATCTGGAGAAGAGCGCTTGTGGTCGTGATCCCAAAACAAGCAAAGCCCGTGGGGGACCCAAAGAGCTATTGACCAATATCTCTGCTCTGTGTTTCCTACAATATCCTCGAGAGGCTTATCTACGCCCGCCTTGAGCTATTAATCAATCCATTGCTCCCTAAATAGCAGGCTGGGTTCCGACGCAAGAAGTCAACCGTAAATTAAGTTGTTCTGCCAACCCAAAACATCGAGGATTCTTTTAAGGCTAAAAAAAAGCCCAGTGCCGTATTTTCAATCTGACAGCTGCTTATGACACTGTCTGGCACCGTGGACTTACCTGAAAGCTGTTGAAACTGCTTCCAGATAAGCACATGGTCAGAATGTTTATGGAGCTTGTCCGAAATCAAAGTTTCATCCTTACCACCGGTGACAGCAAGCAAAGCAGGCTACGCCGTCTTAAAAATGGCATTCCTCAGGGATCGGTCTTGGATCCCCTTCTACTTAACATCTATACGTACGATCTTCCTTCCACGATTTCCAGAAAGTTTGCTTATGCTGATGATTTAGCATTGTTGCACTCTTCTGGAAACTGAAGGACTTGGAGGGAACTTTAAGCCAAGACATGTCTACACTTTCAGCGTTTCTCCAGACTTGGAGGTTGAAGCTCAGTCACACTAAGACGGTGAAGGCAGCCTTTCACGTAAATAACCGAGAGGCCAAACGTGAGCTAAAGGTCTACAACAACGATAGATTTTTACCGTTCTGTCCAACCCCTACTTATCTTGGGGTAAAACTGGACAGATCGCTCACGTTTTGTCACCACTTAGTGACATTGCGCAAAAAACTATGCGCGCGCATCACACTGCTGAGGCGACTTGTGGGCTCGGGATGGGGTGCTAGTGCTAAAACACTATGCATAGCCACCTTATCTCTAATCTACTCAACAGCTGAGTTATGTGCGCCAGTCTGGTGTCGCAGTGCTCACACTCGCCTCATCGACAGTGTCTTAAACGACGCCTTGCGCATAGTTACTGGATGCCTGCGTCCCACTCCAACAGACCACCTACCTGTACTCTCAGACATGCATCCAGCTGAGCTTCACCGAATGGGACCAACACTCTCCTTGATCCACCGTGGATCTCAGGATCCCGATCATATCTTGTATGGTCTTTTAAGTGGGTCCTCAGATACTCGCCAAGTGAGACTAAGATCCAGACGCTCGTTTGTGCCAGCTGCGCGGAATCTCTTGGACAATTTTGCCAGACTTGGCATCAGCGCTTTCGAATGGACAAACCACAAATGAAAAATGGAGTATTGTAAAAATGCTTCCATGCTCCATGCTTTTGTGCTCGGGACCGGTGCCAGGCTTGTTGGGATGGGCTTACCCCGAGCAGCTTGGGTTAAGCTCAACCACCTGCGGACTGGTGTTGGGCGATTCCATTTGTCCACGCATAAATGGGGTCTCGCTCCTTCACCGAATTGCGAGTGTGGCACCTCTGAGCAAACCGCATACCATGTAGTAACAGCGTTCTTTATACATCGGGCACCACATGGAGCACGAGGTCTGACGGTTTTGGATGACGAAACTCGATGCTGGCTTAATGACATCCTGCCAGCATCTGATTCGGGCAGTACAGCAGTCTGGAGTAGTAAAAAGATAAACCCTCGGCCCCAGTCCTGTTTGTATCTGACCTGGAGTGGATGCCCTTTAAATGATGACAACGACAACGAAAGAGAAAGGTTTGTAAATTTGTTGGATTTTTTTTTGATTAGTCTGAAGATGAATAAAGCAGGCAAAAGCAACCTAGTAAGCTTTATTAACGGTAAAGATCAGTTTGCTAGTTGCGTGTCAGTAGTAAAATATAATTTATAGGTTGATGATGTGATTGCATTTAGTTTTTTCTACTTTAATTATATTTATAAAAAACAAACGTAAGCTGACATTTGTTTTTATTATATTGTTATTTTTATTTAGTTTGGTTCTATGGATGAACTGCAAATTGTTATTTTAAAATTGTCGGAGCAAAATAGATTTCAATCATCATTTGCTCATATCTATGTGAGCACATTTGTCTGCAGTTGACATAAGAAATAAAATCAAACTTATTTACAAAATAAAGCCTCCTATGTTATTGTCCCGTGTCTAGGGTCCGGGTTCAGTTCAGTCTTTGATGCGGCTTGTGTTTTCATCCACTTGAATACAATAGTATTTTAATAACTCTTATCTTATAAACTTATTCAAAACCATTTACCAAACCTTATTTATGTATGTATATATGTATGTACAGGTATGTATGTTTTTTTATTTCTCAGCCGCAAAAGCACAAATCAAACCACAAAAACACAATAAAAACTGAAAAAAAGGAAGCAGTAAAAAACGATATATGTTGTAGGACATGCAAACAATACATTGTATAGATATAACAAAGTCATTATATAACAAAGCATGCTTACTTCACCGTAAAAATAATGAAACACAGACAAACAAACAAAAAGACAAAACAAACTTGAAAGGGACAAATAAGAACCAGTTTCTAAGACTTGCGGTGAATATTTATGCAAAACCATAGGCCTTCAAATAAAAATTATTATTGCTTGCAAATAATAAAATTATTGTGTAGGTAAGTCATATTAAATACAAATGGAATTATAGATTTGGGTCACAATAAATTTTTAAATATGATTAGCAGACTAGGAACTTCCAATGAAAGGTCTGATATAATCATAGATATCGTATAGGATATCTATGTATATAATAGACATTTAAGATCTTAGGCTGACGCTTCAGAATCTGCTTCTTAAAATAGTCTTTTCGTTCTGCTTAACTGGAATAATTTGACACAATGTAACTGCAATACAAACGCAGATAGCAAGTAGTCTATTGAAAGATTACTTGAATTTTAAGTAATTAAAAGACACGAATAAAAAATTCAAAATTAATCATAATTTAGTAATGTAACAAATAACAATGAAATAGTTTGCTGAAATGAAAGCTACATAGTTTTAGGATTGCAAAGGTTTAGTTAAAAAAAATTTTGTAACTGCAGAACGAAATGACTTTAGTGATTTAGAATTTTGTCGAAGATTAAACGGAATATCATTCCAAATAAGTGGTCCTTTATATCTCATAGCTTGCTTTGTAATATGCACTCTACAAAACGATGGATAAAGTGAGGAATGTGACCTGGTATTTTTTGTAATTTTAAACGCAGTTTTAAAAGAGTGGTCAAATGGTAACGGTAGTAGTTTATTCGTAAATTTATACACAAAAGTGGCTATCTCCACGTCCCTAATTTGACGTATTGTCAGTAGACTGCTATTTTTCATGACGTATGAGACCGTCTGCCTCTTGCCGACATTAAATATAGAGCGCATTAATTTGTTCACTACACATTGAAGCTTGTTAATCATGGTTTCGTTGCCAAAACACCATGAAGTAATGCAGTATAAAATATGACTTTTAACCAGTGTGTGATATAAAAGCAACAAAGTCTTACGATCAAGAAAAGGTTTAATTTTTTTTAATGCAATAAATGCTAGACTTAATCTTTTTTAGTAAATATTCCATGTGTGGCTTTCATGATAAATGCTCGTGAATAATAACGCCAAGAAATTTTGTGTCAGAAACTCTTTGTAATGCATGGTTATTTAAAATATTATTTAATTGTTTTGTGCTTTGTTTACAACGAGGGGTTTGGAAAATTATATAGTTAGTTTTGGTAATGTTCAATGATAATTTATTAGCAATCAGCCATTTGTTAACATTTTCTAATTGAGTGTTTGCTGTCAAAATCAATTCAGACAAACATTTATGTTGAAAAACTATAGTGGTGTCATCTGCAAACATTAAAGCCTTTCCCTTCTGCAGACAGTTTTGAAAATCGTTTATATAAATTAAAAATAATAGTGGGCCAAGTATAGAGCCTTGAGGGACTCCATGAGATAGATAGCAAGGTAATGACAAATTACCACTGTATTCTACCTGTTGTAAACGATTAGATAAATAACTTTGGAACCAATTTAAGGCGCAACCTCTGATACCATAGTAATGTAATTTACTAAAAAGAATGTTATAGTTAATAGTGTCAAAAGCTTTTGACAAATCAAGAAACACACCAACTACAAATTCTTTCTGTTCAAATGCATCTGTTACTGTTTCAACAAGTTTAGTAACAGCATGGTTAGTACCATAATTTTTCCTAAACCCAAACTGTAACTTGTAGAAGAAGTTATTTCTGTTAAAATATGAATACACACTATTGTATACAATTCTTTCAATAATTTTTGATACAACAGGAAGAAGGCTAATTGGTCTGTAATTATTAACATCTAATGGAGTGCCTTTTTTTAAGATTGGTATAACTTTTGCAGTTTTTAATTCAGAAGGAAAAACACCTTTATTAATAGATAGGTTGAAAATATGAGTTAAACTATAAATCATGTTATCAGGAGTCAGTTTTAGAATTTTAGAAGAAATTTCATCTATACCACTACTACTTTTTGATTTCATTTGGGACAATAATCTTTTTACTTCAAGTGGTGTAGTAGGAAATAAAAAGAAAGAGTTTTTTTGATGGTGAATTAAGGTAGTCATAAAATGTATTTGAAGGTGAAGGAAGCTTATTAACTAGTTTAGAGGCAACACTAGCAAAGTGTTCATTAAAGTGGTTAGCTATAATTTCTGGATCATCGCAATGTTTCTCTTTAATAATTAAGAATGAAGAAGACAATTTTTTTGGTTTTCCAAGGAGGTCATTAATAATGTGCCAAGTTTCTTTAACATTATTTTTATGCAATGCAATCTTTGATTTAAAATAAACCTTTTTCTTTTCTTGAACCATCCGAGAATAAATGTTTCATTCTTTATGATATTTAGCTTTAGAGGTAAGACTTCTTGTTCTCATATATTTCTTATAACACTGTTCTTTGATTTGAACCTGATTTTTAAGATCAGAATCAAACCAAGGATTTTGTGTTTTTGATGAACTAATTTGTTTAATTGGAAAAAATTTATTAGATGCAGTTGAATATATATTCATAAATAAATTATATGCTAAATTTGGATCATTTGCATTTAATATAGGCTCTATATCAGTTTCAGACAAGTACTGGATAAAAAAATGACAATTATTTTGACTGAAAAATCTAGTGTATTTGGGTTCATTTGTCACCTCTGTATGTTTGAGATCAGTATTGATCAAAACAGGCAAATGATCTGAAATTTGATGAACTAAAATTCCTGATTTTACAGATATTGACAAAGAGTTAGTCCATATTTGATCGAGTATAGTAGCACTTGAATTTGTAAAATGTGTAGGTCTATTAATTAGAGAGTAAAATGAATTATCAAATAATAAGTCAACAAACTTCATAATAGTTGTATTCTTACAGCCAAGCAAATCATATTAAGTCTCCCATCAAGAAAGAGATATTATTTTTTATTTTATTTATTTCTATAAGACATGTATTTAACTCAAGTAAAAATTCTTCATTTTTACTAGCTTGACAAGAGGGTGATCTATATATTGTACCACATAAAATTGGTTGATTATTCAAATTAATTTCAATAAATAGGGATTCAAACACCTTTTCTTTCATAATTGACAACTTTTTACAAACAGTAAAATTAAATCCATTTTTGACATAAAATCCCACTCCACCTTCACGAAAACACTTTCTACAATTACCAACAAATGTGTAACCAATTAGAGAACAATGAGGTCTGTCACGCTACGATTTCAATTTTATCAAATAAAGACATTGCACCTTTTTAAATTAAGTGTTTAAATCGACACCTTTTTGGATTAATTATTTAAATCGTAACCTTTTTAAATTAATTGTGTAAATTGCATTAACGTTGACGCGATTATTTAGAATTTATTTGTGACTATTTGCCGTTGTTGCCCTGGACAGCTGTCTGGATTACGGATTTACGCGGTGAAGTGACTTTGTTCTCGTTGTTAAAAAACAACCGGTGTAAAGCGTTCCTTCACATGTGGTCGCTAAAAAGGTGTATATATACGGGGCGGCAACGAGAAGACTTTATTAAGAGATTCAATTGTAGATGCAGATATAAAGGCGGATTCGAGATGATGAACGTATTCTGTGTATATTTTAGTATGTGAATGACTGAATGTATCTGTCGGTACGGCAAGTTGGTATTAAGCGTTAGCGGAAAAATTTATAAAACTCATTATATTCTTTTGCGGCTCTGTAAATTCGGTTAGGTAATTTGTTTGTGTTTAATCTATTGGTAAATTGTAGCATCTCGTGTATAATTTTGGCGCTTGTTCTTATTTTCATTTAATCCTTTTGTCTTCGTTTCTTCAATATAATTAATTCAGATTATAATACTTGTGTGTCCTTCTAAATCGCTAGGTCCCGCCAGTTTAACACTCGCATAAGCTCCTTTCAACAGGCTAGTGATTTTCTGCGATATTTACGTAGGGTTCGCCTCTAGTATCTTGTAGTTATTCCGGTACTAAGTAGGTAGAGTGTGACAAGGTCCTGATTGTTCAATAAGCCATGTTTCAGTCACAGATATGATATCAGGTTGTGGATTTAAACTAGTAATTATAGTCTCAAGTTTAGAATAATTACACTGTGGAACACTGAAAAAAGTACATGACATCTGCGGCCATTTTTATATACGTAATAACGTAGAAAATCCATTTCTGGCTTTTTTTTTGTTGAATTAAGTATAGTTTTTGCAAAATCGTCATTATCGAAAATTTCAGCAAAAAGGTCAAAAATGGTACTTAAATCTTTGCGGTCACATATTTTGTATAATTTTTTGTGCCCTTATACCGTAAAAGCAACTTAATTAATGAAAAAACATATAAATCAAAAATAAACAAAACAAATTTTAATGTGAAACAAGCATATGTTTATTTTTTCACAGATTTAGCTGACTTTTGAGTTGTTTGGACTAAACGGCAATACTGTTATTCTAAGAATGATGCAATCGCATGAAATTTTACATGTATCACGTGTCAAGAAGCATAGTGCGTAGTTACTGTATACCACTGGGACACAAAGCGATTAAATTAAATGTAAGTGAGTGTTTATCCCAATGGTAGCTTTAAAAATAGCACTGTACTTTTAGGAGATACGTACGTACGTATTGTCTCATTGGTAGTAAAAGGGTTTAACAAATAATAAATTATAAA
Source organism: Diplosoma virens (assembly GCA_963680785.1). Classification (NCBI taxonomy): domain Eukaryota; kingdom Metazoa; phylum Chordata; class Ascidiacea; order Aplousobranchia; family Didemnidae; genus Diplosoma; species Diplosoma virens. The sequence continues at coordinate 34,820,456 of OY796888.1, forward strand.
ATTGTGTGTAATTTAAATTTATAATTAATATGTACATGTAACTTTACGGTATTTTAAATAGTAAGCTGTAGTACGGTACTGTAAAATCAATACCCACTAAATCTGAGAAAAAAATAAACATAAGCTTGTTTCACATCAAATTTTGTTTTATTTATTTTTGATTCACATGTTTTTTCATTAAGTTGCTTTTAAGATAAAAAACTATATAATCTTCAAAAAAAAAATGATACTATAAGCATAATTTTAGTTAGTTTTTTTCATTGACTTAATTGATTGCAACAGAGACTAATTTGATCAAAAAAACTGTATTTAAACGTGTTTATCACTTAATAAGTCATACCTCAAAACCTGTATTTAAAATTTTTTATTCTTTAGATATAGTGTAAGTTTTGACAATGACGTCAAGACAGTGCAAAAATGATCCAAACAAATTTTGCTACATATGTGACGAATTAACATTTGCTAAAGAAAAGCGCAGCATTACAAGTCATATCAAGAAATTATACAAGGCGTACTTTCATTGTGACATAGGAGACCAAGAGAAGACATGGGTTTCTCAAGTCTGTTGCCTTATATGTGTAAAAACATTGAGCGCATGGTATGCAAACAAAAATATTCACATCAAGTTTGGTGTGCCAATGATTTGGCGTGAAAGGAAAGACCATTCTAATGGTTGCTATTTCTGTCAGCAAGACTATACGGGCTGCACTACAGCAAAGAAAAAAAGCACATTGTTTACCCAAACTTGCAATCAGCAATGCGTCCAGTTAAGCACTCAAAAGAATTGCCTGTACCAAAACCCCCAAATCAGGAAATGTGGAGTTTAAGCAGTGGAGATGAACATTGCAGTAATGAAACAGTAGAGCTTTTTCATTCAGAAAGCAAAAATAAACCAATACCATTTTCTCAAGAGGCTCTAAATGACTTATGTAGAGATCTATATTTAACCAAAGACAAAAGCTTTTGGCATCAAGGCTTAAAGAATGTAATCTTCTTCAAGAAGGGGTGAAGATAACATTGTACCGAAAACGTGCACAAAACCTGCATGTTTTGTTTACTGTGAAAGATGATTTATGCTTCTGTAATGACATCGTTAAACTTTTTGAACAACTGAAAATACCATATGATAACACCAACTGGAGACTTTTTTTAGATGCATCCAAGAAAAGCATAAAAGCTGTTTTGGTACACAATGGTAACACTCTGCCATCTGTTCCCATAGCCTACAACGCAACCATGAGAGAATCATATGAAAATTTAAAAACAATTCTAACGAGCATACAATATAGTGTTTATAAATGGAATGTTTGTGCAGATTTCAAGGTTATGGCCATGCTCACTGGCCTTCAGCCAGGCTATACTAAGTTTTGCTGCTTTTTGCGCTTATGGGACTCTAGAGCAAGAATTAAACATATGTACGCAAGCATTGGCCCGCTAGAGATGAAATTGAGCTAGGAAAACATAACACAAGCAAAAACCACTTCTGCAAAGCAATATAATCCATTTACCACCTTTGCATATTAAACTTGGTTTGTTTAAGCAATTTGTGAAAGCCTTGGACAAAAATTCCTTTGCATTTGCATATCTTGCAGAAAAGTTTCCTTTCCTAAGCAAAGATAAAAGAAAAGAAGGTATTTTAATAGGTCCTTAAATTTGAAAAATTGTACTTGATCAAACTTTCAACACACATCTCACGAAAAAAGAAAAATTTTGGTTTTGAGTCATTCAAAAAGGTTTGTGATAACTTTTTGGGACAACATCATTCAGAAGACTATGTGCAAGTTGTGAAATGATCTTCTGCATCATTATTATGATATGGGATGTAACATTTCACTAAAAGTTCATGTGCTCCACTCTCATTTGGATTTTTTTGCGGAGAATCTTGGTGATGTGAATGATAAACAAGGCAAGAGATTCCATCAGGATATTTCAGTAATGGAGAAACATTTTATAGAAAAATGGAACCCTGGCATGTTGGCAGACTACTGCTGGAATATAAAAAAGGAGGATGACACTCTTCACAAGAGGGTTAAGAAGACAAATGTTGTTTAAATTGATAATTCTGTGTTTTTCATTCACAACCAATAATAAAATAAGATTTATAGTACGTGAAAACGGTACCTAATCTAGAGAAATAAAGGTCAGAATTAGAATCAGGATACTTTTCTGACACCAAAACAGGTCTTATGTGGCTTGTCCTTTTTTTTGACCTGAAATTTGTTGCACAGTGTTTGTTAATGATCTCAAGTTGATGTTTAGAATAGTAAATCCAAATTTGTTATTGAATGACAAACATTTAATTTCATCAGAAGTAATATATTTATTTTCACTTAAATTAATACCAGTTTTGTCATCATCCTCAAACATTAAAAAAGATTTATCATAATTATGAATAGAGTTTGAACTTTAAGGAGATAAAGAAATACTGTCAAAGGTAGACTCTGATTCAATAGACACATCAGGGGAAGTTGCACAGTCTGGTGTTTTAGATATTTGTGAAGTTTCACAGCAAGTGCATAGCCAGTTAAAAACATTGTACGAATTGGGAAGTTTAAAAGAACATTTTTTGTGAAATCCCTTTCCACAGTTACAACACACAATATTGTTTGATGAATCTATAATAACACTACAAAATTTGCAATGATTAGCCATGCAAAAAATTTAAAAATAAAAGAAAAAATTAGAATAATCACCAAAAATCGAGAAGCTATAAACACAAAGATGAAATGTAAGGGTAAAAAAAGAGCGTTGTTTGATAAGCTGTTGGATTGCTACAAAAAGGTAAGGTATAGGAAAGTTTGAAAAGTTATTTAGAAAATCTCACCGGTTCTATGTCACCAAAGTCATCAAGATAATGCCTCTTATTTTTAAAGAAGCAAAAACATCTCCCTTTAGTGTCCAGACATTTTTAAATCCATATATCTTCCTGGCATCTTCAACAAGTCTTAATCGCCTCTTGGTCAAAGATTCAGTTATGGAAAACTTTGTTTTCATAGCTGAACTAGGGTCAGATTTTAGAAATTTTTTTTTTTTTAATATTTCATTTCTTATGGTTCTTTTTATAAATTTAATTATTATTGGGTTTTTGCCTTTTTTAGAAGGCAATACATGGCAAATATTAATGTCTTTGTTTTGTAGAGGCTGGCTAAGTTGTAAATTACTGTTAAGTTTTTTACAAACATAGCTTTCAAATTCAAAATTACTTGCGTTTTTTGGTACATCTTGACAACCATGAAGAATAAGACAGTTGCTACGACTATATTGTTCCAGGCTGTCAATTCTTCTCTCATGTTGGTATATTTTTTCTGTCATTGTATTGACAGCCAATTTTATTGATGCTATTAGGTTTCCCATCTCCTTTAGTTGTTCAGCTTGCTCCTGGGATCCACCCGCAGAAAATTTATCCCCAGAAGCAGTACTCTGTTCTTGTTTATTTTTTGAGTTAAGAAAAATTTTTGTGTGTGTTTCTTGCATTTTTATAACATGCTCAAGCTTTTCATTTATACAATCCAATTGAGAAGGTGCGTTCATCATGAGAGGGCAAAATTAAAATTAGAATTGAATAATATTACAAACTAACACAAACCTTACTAACAAATATTAACAACAGCACATCACCTGCCTTATTCAAATAGAATGTCTTATTTAAATAGAATCCACCAAACCTTTTTCAAATAGAATCAAATGTAATAATTACAAAAGCATAACTTAACAAAACGAAACATCCCTAACCCTAATCTAACTAAGCAACTAGCACATCTTAAAATAAATAAAACACTTCTTAAACCTAAACTAGCTAAACACATCTGACCACGTTGTGCGAATAAATGAAATATCAGGTTACACAAAGTACATGGTTACATCACACTCTTAAACATCACATTATATTCAAGATATCTATTTTATACAGTATAAAGTTTGGAAAGTTTAATATTATATGACCAGCTCTGCGGCAAAAGTTGGGTGAGTAGACTGTCCCTAATGCGAGTTTAAAACTCGAAACCATGGTTGGGCAATGAACTCAGGTTCGGCGTGCGTGATGCACAATGCCACAGAGGGTACTCTTTAGTGTAATCTCTCCTATATTTCGAAAAATAAAACCTGAATACGATTACTTCTGCATAGACGCATGGCTTTGGAATATCAGTTTTATTAATTTGCTTACCGTGTAAATAATAACTCAAAAGCCTAAGTAGGGTTGTTGAAAATGGTTTAAAAACCATAAAATGAATTGAATAAAAAAAGCAGTAAACTGGACTCAAACTATTTTTTTTACTCTTCTGTTTCTGAAAAAAACTTTATACCACTTTCCTATGCTTGGTGGTTTTAGCAAGCAGCCCTAAATTTCAGTTATATTTCTATTAAAATCTAACAAACTAAGTAAAGTATTTTAACCGATCAGGAATATCTTGTAGTGTCCGAAACCAGCTCTGAGTAGTTATTTAACATTTTTATTATAATTTAGTTTTCTTATTTTTCTCGAATTGGAATCAAATAGTTTATGAGCACTATAATCTTAAATAATTTAAATCTTTAGAGCTTATATCAATGCAGTATTAGCATTTAATTGTGAGAGCATTTTTAAATGTACACTGTATTAAATCTATACTTGAATTTTCTTTTTAGACATTTTTAGGATTTAAATAATTTGAACATGGATTAATCCAGTAATGAATTAAAATAATCTAAATATTTTTGTTGTGATTAATGATGTTTTGACTGAATATTTCAAACTTGAAGCTTGTGGAAATGAAGTGTGTTGTTTTACAGCCAAGTCATAGCAAAAGCAAAACATCTGCTTCTTGTTGATGTAATGACTGATTACTGCAGCCATTGATTATAAAAACCGCTATAACAATGGTTTACAAGTTGTACTTTTTTGTAGTTTTCATAAGACCTTATTTCATAATCTAATATAACTACTGTATATACCAGCAAACCAACAACCTGTATTGACCTATTTGAACAAGAGACAGGTTGGGCTTAAATGCTTGTCCTCATGTAGTAACCTAACAAGCTCACCCTAAGTATACCAGCCACCTGATCCGCCAAGGTAAATATATTTCAAATAATGAAAAAGCGTTAAATAAACAAGAAAAATAGATTAACCCTATTCAGAATCGGCTTTTGGAAACTTGTACGACTGGGGGAGGGCTGAAAATGCCCGCGCTTTTTGGTTGCTTTGATTTCAACAATTACTAGCGCTAGAATTGTCATTCAAGTTTGTATAGAAAGAAAATTTTCTACTCTTTTAATATAGATATTTAAATGTTGCATTTAAATATCATTTGGGAGTGAAAAAGCAAGTTTTCAAAACGTAGTCAATTTTCGTAAATTGGTTGAAAACGAGAGTGCGATTGAGAGAATTAACTATTTCGGCTGTTTGTCGAAATACATTAATCCGTAAAATTAGAAGTAAGAATGCTGAAAGCTGAAATCCACTTGGCAAGATTATTACTGATTACAGAGAAAGAAATTCTACACAAGCAAATCTGCTAAAAGCTGGTTTTATTAGTGTTTACAACGCTTCGATTTTTGCTAGTGATCAAATAGTTTTTTAAATTCACTCCCCTTTGTGAACATTCAGGCAAGAAATTTTATGACATAAAAAGAAAGCAAATTATTACGCAAAAAATAGTGTTTGTACTTCCACATCGCAGAAACTTACCTTAATTTTTCTTCACTATAAAAGAATATTTCGACTTGACTAATTTCTTTAGAGGTGATTGCTTTTGATCACATGGATTTTTTTAATTTTACAGAAATCCTTTTTTGTTTCGAATGCCTCCTTCTTTTGGTTAAGTACGCTAATTCATTAATAAAATATTTGTTTATTAAAATTTTGCTAACGTTTTCTGATGTAATTGTTTAACTTTTAATTGTTGCACGACTTGTTTAAATAGTTAGGTCTAATTTTTGTAAGAATTGCAAAAAATTAAAATTTTTTAAAAAAGTAATTTAATTACCATCAATTTATATTTTAACTGTGACGAGTAAGGTAACTTTGTTCAAAACTTATGAAATTGATATTTTTTTTGCGATAGAAATTATTCAATTGATAATTTGAATTTCAACATTATTGTTTGGAAAACAAAAACACCAGTACAATCATAGAATAATATTGCACTCAAGAACAGCTCAATGTATTTTGTTTGAATATTTTTTTAGTTTGTTTATGTGAATTTTTGAAAACTGTTACCAGACTGAACAAAAGATTGGAAGCGCCATTTTAATGCCATTTTTTTTTCATTTCGGACCTGATATTTTTGATATACATGTCCAAACCGACGTTTTTTCTGATTGAAAAGGAAATATCGATAACAAAGCGGTATAAATACTTGGTTTCACGACATTTTCGCGAAGTATCAACTTTATTGTAGAATTTCACTGATCAGACCAGTGGTTCTCACACGGGGTACCACATCACCCTATTGCATTTTGCTAGGGTGCTGCAGGCTATTGCACATTATTCACTGGTCTAGGAAAACGGTGGAGTACTGTAATGTTATTTTGAATTATCAGCTTCAATGTTACTAAATATATCTGTGTTTCTCAACCTATGTGCCGCGAAAGACTTCAGAAAAAAATTAGCTAGGGGCGTCGAATATTGCGCTTTTTAAACGTAAAATATGTAATACTCGGAGCGAAGACCGTTTTTATTTAGAAAGAACTGATTTAGGAAAGGAAATTCACAAGAGAGACCATGAATGCAGGTGAAGAGCTTTTTTTTAGACATCACATAATTTTGGGGGGCGGAAATTAAGGCTCCTAGCTAAAGTGCGCCGCGAACTTCAAAAGATACCCATTTTGTGCTGCAACCAGAGCAACCATATTCTTAGAATATAACTGATTTTAGGGACAAAAGCTAGAAATCTGAGCCCAATTCTGGGTGAAAACTTTTTTTTAAGTGATCATCTGATTTTGAAAACAAAATTTAATAAAAATGCTCTAAAGGTGCCGCGATTTTTGAAAAATTTCAAAAATGTGCCGCCATCGGAAAAAGGTTGAGAAACACTGGGTTAGATCTTGCCTTGGATGAAAGGTTTTACTAATTTCAAAACAAGACTAAAGCCAACTTCAAACAAATTTTGTTTGCGCGGCTCCGCGTGTTTATTCATTGCTAATACACTTGCTGCATTTATACAACAAATATCAAGCAAATACAAAAATGCCATTGTGCTCCACTTTCAAGACTTGGTTTTACTCGAATAGAAAGTAATTTTTGGTCTACAATTTCTGTACCTTCTTTCGTATAATCACATAACTTGTATAAAGCAGATTTCTTCTTTTAATTTTTTGAAATTTAAAAAATTGGGTGCATTGTTGATAAGATTGAAATATTTCGCTTTCCTTTGGTTTTAGAATTTACAATAAAAGAATTGAAGTTGATATTTTTTTCAGGTTCGTTCCAAAAAACTTTTTAGAAACCAATATATCTATTACACACTTGCTTTATTTCGTTTGATATTTCTTTGTGCTTAGCTTGAATAGTTCCGATGGTTATAATATTTCGTTCCAATAGCCATCATACCAAAGGTATTGAAGTGTATGATCGATTGTAAGATCAACTTTTATAATAAAGCTAAATCAAGTGGTCGGGATTTTATTCGAATTTGTTACAAAATTTTATTCGAAAAGAAATCTAAATCTACAGTTACTTCTTTTTCTACATAAACAACTTCCCTCGGAAAGTGAGATTGACAGCGTTTTTTGCCTCGTAAAGTGCTTGAGTAAACATAGTTAATGAACAATTCAGTCTCAATTGTTTTGATAAACAGATTACAATTTGCCTTTTTCTCGCTTTTGGCTGCTTTTTTCTCACGTTTTATGAAATAGTCAAAAAACTAATGACTAGGTGTCAACAAACTATTAATAACTCCAAAATTACTTGAGCAATTTTTTCAAAAATTGCACCAACTTTTAAATGAATAAAAATCAGGAAAAGTCATAAAATTTGAAAAAATTCGTGCAATTAATTTTTGAGCAACACACAGCACTTTACACCGCGGGCAGTTTTAGCCCCCCCAGTCTTAATAGGGTTAATCAGTATGCTGGTTATGCTATAGCACAATCACGATACGTTTAAGATCACGATTTGGTCAAGGGCACGTTACAAATTTAAGAGTACAATTTAAGAATAAAGAATAACAGTAACTCTAAAAAATAAATGATTAAATGATACAACATTACCTTGATTAAAGTGGATCACAAATATATCTACCTCGAGTTTACTTTCGAGTTTAATACAAAAATTAAATCAATTAGATTATACACGCAACAGGAGCCTGGCTACATCCGGGTGGTTTACATACATAAAAAAAGCGACCTAGTTGAAAACCAATCCACTAAACGTATCATGTATTTTGGCAAGTTTGGTTGGATTATAGCACTGTAATTGTAGTATCAGATTTTATTTATCAATAAACTCAATCAGTTACTTTATTTATTTATTTATTTTTTGACGCGATTTGTTAAATTGTAAAAATTTTTGCCAACTGCTTTTTGTAACACTTTTGTAACAGAGAGCATCTCAACTCGAAAACGTATTGTTCTTCAGTGCTCCTTAGCCTAACCCAAATTAACTATGTTATGTGTATTTATCTTTTTTTTGTATTTTTTTACTTTGTGGCTGAGTCCAAATAATTCTTTCTTCTTTCAATATATAAATTTTTGGTTGTCGGCCCTGCTGTATAATTTTGCTTTTGCTCTTAAAGTAACTCCACAATAAGTGGATGGTAGTCTTTTTATCTGCAACTGCTATTTTACTGCAAGTAAAATCATAAGATCTACGTTTTACGTAGCTTCATTTTGAATTTTTATCACATAATTTAATACAGCGCCAGCAAGTTGATTTGCTGTTTGTGGCATAAAAGTTTTGTTTTAAAATTGACGCAATAACTATAAATTTTGTGTAAAACATATTGTCCATTACAAAGTTGGTGACTCTTTGTGATCTTTGGTGACCAACAGAATTGATGTTTGAGTTTCATAATGCTTCCACCAAGATTAAAACTCAGATCAAGGTCTGATCTCTCTTTTTGCTATGGGTGGGACTGCATGAAGTATTTATAACAAATTGCTGCAAATCGACTTTTTATAGCCGAATGTTATAAGCTTTTCACGACTTTATGTATCTCCGACGTCCGTCAACACTTTTTTATTTAAATCGCTGTAAAGTAATCATTGTCTTGGCCTTTTTAAGATTCTTCCACACTAAATTGTAAGCCCGCTAGCCAATCTAAAATCTAGCAAGCAAATTAATTGTTAGACAATTGACGGAACTGCATAAGAAACAAAGAAAAAAGATGCTGTAACGTCAAAGGTACGCAAGAGAGCAATGCATGATTTTGAGAAAATAGATATACCTACCTATTGCTACGTTGATTTAAACAAACGCTGAAAAAACTTGTGTATTGAAAAAAATCGACCGTGCACCAAAATAACAAATATAACATCAATAAATATCACAGAGTACATAATACTTACTTTTAAAAAGTAATTTCATCCGGTCATTGTGACAATTTAGGGTGGAGTGAAAAAAAATTTGAAAAAAATGTAGTTCTTAAATCCTACCAAATAGGCTAAAACTTAAAAAAAAATTGGTTTTGGCGAGTTGCTACCTTTGGGGGGCTAGAAACCCCTCAAAATGTGTTTTTTGGGGGTAAAATTGACATTGTGACATTGTGACATTGTAACTAAAGAAAATTTTAAAGTTTTAAATTTTCCTATTTTCTTTTTTAGTTTGTAATATTTCAAAGGCATTATTTACTTTCAAGAACATTAAATTTAAACATGTAAATAATTTGCTTAAGATTTGCGAAATATCAAAAATAATTTCTATAGAATTTTTGTACAATAAAAAATTGCGCAAAACCTAAGCGTCGCTTTAAACAGACATGGAAAGATAAGGGTTAAAGCTTTCAGTCATCTTTTATTGTACTGTAGATCAGTATCTGTTTTCTACGCAGATTTGCTTTATCATTCGTGTTGCTTCCGCAACGTTGCATAATACACCACAGCCACTTAAGTATTTCGGTTGCAGAAAGAGCAAGCTGATGGCAACACCTTTGATACGTCAGATTAGGCAGGCCAAAAGAATTAAACTCAATACATCCAGTCAATAAAATTTACAAAGTAGTAGTTAGTCGTAAATTTAAAAAATATGTTCTGATTTTGGCAATCAAGTATGAAGATATACCGCAGGTTGCATTCTAGGTTCAGTAAAAAAGGTAAGGAAGTTTAATTTAAAAGTATTTGGCCTATCGGTTAGAACAGGGGTTCTCAATCAGGTAGGAATTCCCCACAAGGAGGAAATTTTGCATTTTCCAGGTAGGAATTTTTTAAATGTAATGAAACATTTTAGATATTAACTATATTTCTTTATAGACTTTTTTTATGAAGAGTATTTCGAAAATCGATTTATTTTGGCAAATTTGACTTTTATGTAAGCCAGGGGCGTCCAACCCGTGGCCTGCGAAAAGGTTTTAAGTGGCCCGCGCAGTATTTTTTGAAGCTCACTGCTCCGTCAATTTTGGCAGAAGTCAAAGACAGATTTGATGTGAAGACTCTTTTTTCATCCTTTTTTTCAAATTTTAGAAATCACTATGATTTCGGAACAGAAAGTGGGAAATCTGAGACTGATTGAGAACCTTTTTTTTGTTTTTGTTTTAGAGGTCACTATGATTTTGGGGCAAAAAGTGGGAAATTTGAGACTGATCTCAGGTGAGGACCTTTTTTTTGTTTTTTTAGAGGTTACTATGTTTTTGGGGCAAAAAGGGGGAAATCTAAGACTGATTTCAGGTGAGGACCTTTTTTTTTTGAGTACACTATGATTTTGGGGCAAAAAGTGGGAATTCTGAGACTAATTTCAGATGAGAACCTTTTTTTTTTAAAGATCACTATGATTTTGGGGTAAAAAGTGGGGTGTTTTGTTTGTTGGCCTTATTTTGAATTTTTGATGGGAATATATTTTCAAATATTTTCTATGGGGCAAAATAGCCCTCGGCTTAAAAATGTTGGACACCCCTGATGTAAGCGATCGTATTGAGTAAATTATTTTTTTGCTTTGCTATCATTATGGTTAATTGTTGCTTTTTAGTTAATAATGCTGCTTTTAATTTTGTGATAATAGCAATAGTTAGGCTTACCATACGTCCCGATATTGGCGGGACAGTTCTGATTTTTACAGCTTTGTTCTGGCCGGTTTTCCAGAAATCCCACCAAAAATTGAAGACAGATTTCGAAATGAAGACCTGCTCTTTTTTAGAGAACACTACTTTTTAGAGACGAAAATCATGAAATCCGAGACAGAATAAAAGCAAAGACTTTCTTTTCAGAGAACACTGTTTTTTAGGGACAAAATTTAGGAAATCGGAGACTGATTTAAAGTAAAGACCTTTTTTTTAGAGAACATTGCTTATTGAAGACGAATTTTTTTCTATCTACTAGCGTCCCGGTTTGGCCCTTCAGAAATATGGTATGCCTAGATGTGGCTTTTGTGTTACATAAAATTATTATTCTTGTGCTAATACTAATAGATTTGAGCAAAGAGATTTTTTTATTGGTGAAGCACATGAAAGAATCACTTTACTTCACCACACTTTATAAATCTGATGATAAAACAATGACTGTTTATCAAGGTAAAGACAAAGAAACTGTACTTATTTACAGTAGCTTTTATACAAGTGTCACTGTTGTTAATACTATCAAGGTGATCTCAGAAAGTGTCAAAGATTTTAGCCGAAAACCAAATATACTCTACTGTATATCAACCCTTAGATAAATTAAGCCAAAAACCAAACTAAAAACTTTTATATTATTAACAGTGCAATAAGTTTATCTCCGAAACTTACATCTGGGCAACACAATTTCTTCGTGGTTTTGTTGAAAAAATTGTGTCAGATTTAGCCATGCTGGATGTTGAACCAAAATTTTTTTCCTGGGGAGCTATAAGTGCTATCCGTAGAATTAACTTGCCGATTTTTAAAAAAAGGCCCACTTAAAGTATAACGTTTATCGCTGTGCTTAGAATCACAAAACACAAAGTCAAGCAAAATACGCCCCGAAAAAGTTTAAAGATATCTATAAGAATTCTGAAGGATTCGATGTTCATGTCTATTAAAGGTTTTTGAAAAAAAAACAAGATTTATAACAGATTAATTTAGAACATTTTCAGAAGGCTTACAAGAAATTTATTAAAATTTAATCGGGAGAGATGCGCATTTTTTTAATCAAAAAAGCTCAAAAAACTTTTTAAATATGGAGTATTATAGCGCAGCGCAACAAACGCATAAGATTTTTAAATTATATAAAAACCAATGCAACTAGCGAAAATTGTATTTCTTTAATCATTAGCACAGAGTAAAGTGCGCAAGGCTGCTGAAAAATATACGATAAAACAACACAACTTAAGTTTCGGTTTGCGTTTCAGCTTGCGGTCTTCAGACCTTTGGTCTTAATATATTAATAACACTGGTCAACACAAAATTTCTTTCTGGGATGAAAGTAGCTGCCCTTTACTAATTTTGGGGCGCTGAATCCAAAAATAAGCCATAAAATTGTCGGTTAGCTCTAGTTTTCAAGATATAGGCACCAGTAACATATGCTAAAGGGACAGGTGAACCCCTAGAAATCTAAGTCAAATACCTGTTCATCTCGTTCATTTACAAATTTATCTCTTTTATATAACAGGGCTCGAAGACCTTTTTAAAACAACCACCAAGTTACTACCAAGTTACCTTTTTTATAACCTAAAGCTTTTGGTGACTGTTACATTTGACCCCCCTTCACAGATCATTTGATGTCCTTTTCTAACATACCGCAGGCGCCCATGTTTCAAGATATTTCAGAGAAGGTAGGTCACATGTTTTATTGTGATAATAGCTAGGCTTATAAAAGATGGAAATACATAGTGCATTCCTCCTATGCTGATAAGAAGTTTTTCAGTAACAGAGATGAAATAAAGTTATCAGTTAGGGAGGGCATATCCCAAGATAATACAAGTGCTGTGAAAACATTTCGCTGATTTATATCAGCTACAGAGCTGAAATAGGAGTGTAGCTTAGTTAATGCGCGTGATGAACAGTAAAATACAACAGGTAACACTAGCCAGCAAAATTTCACCCAACTTTGACTATGCAGAAGAGGCTTCTAACAGGTGCAAATGTACTGCAAAATACACTACCTGTGTAACATAGTTATAACCGAAAATTTGCACTGTGTTCTTTTTTGTTTAGAATTAAGCTCTTTTAACTACAAGTACGACAACCTGTTAAAATAGCTTTCAGTCAGTATATTTTAAAATGCCTCGTGTTTGTGTAAATTCTGCAGATAATTTCTGTTATATCTGTGGGGAGTTCACCGTGTCTTCGCAAAAGCATGTCTTAATTATTAGAACAAGAAAGGCTTATCATCAGTACTTTGATTGTAAAGTCGGAGATCAGGAAAAGCCTTGGGCTCCTCACATATGCTGCAACTCCGGTGTGACCGCCCTTAATGAGTGGTTGAAGAAGAAAAGAAAGGCAATGCCATTTGCAGTGCCAATGATTTGGAGAGAACCAACGGATCACGTAAACGATTGTTACTTCTGTCTTACGCCTTCCATAAAAAAAGGATTCAACAGAAAGAAGAAGTCTGTAATAGAGTATCCTAACATACCATCTGCAATTCGTCCTGTTCCTCACAGTGACGAGCTACCTATTGCTGAACCACGTTCAATAGATCTGTTGAGTTTAGACGATGCAGAAAGCAGTAAAGAGTGTAGCGTTTCTAAACCGTGCACATCCAGGAACGAAGAATTTGGTATTACTACTGAACCACATTTAATCAATGAAAGTGAACTGAATGATCTTGTAAGGAATTTAGATTTGCCGAAAGTTAAAGCTGAACTATTGGCTTCCAGATTAAAACAATAAAATTTGCTTCAAAGTGGTGTCAAAGTTTGTAATTTTCGTACACGTCAACAGTCTTTGGCCCAGTTTTTTAGCATGAAATGGGGACTTGTATATCGCGCAGATGTTGGTGGTATTATGCAAGAATTCGGGTACTCCCACAGACCAGAAGAAAGGAGACTGTTCATTAATTCGTCGAAACTAAGTCTAAAAGCTGTGTTGCTGCACAATAAAAATATTTTGCCATCAATTCCCGTTGGATATGCAGCTCATATGAAAGAAACATATGAGAATATGAAGAACCTTTTACAGTGCATAAATTACAAACAGTACCGCTGGCAACTGTGTGGTGACTTTAAAGTAATATGCAATACTGCTGGGATTGCAGCCTGTTTATATAAAGTATTGCTGTTTTTTGTATGAATGGGACAGTTTTGCAGGACATGAACATTACCTTAAAAAGGAGTGGCCAAAAAGAAGCACTTTGAAAGCAAGTATAAAAAATGTGAAGTACACTCCACTCGTTGAAGCATCAAAGATTTTACTTCCCTCTTTGCATATTAAACTTGGATTAATGAAAAATTTTGTAAAAGCGATAAATAAGGATGGAGCAGCTTTCAAGTACATTTACAACAAGTTTCCTGTATTAAGCCAAGCAAAGCCCAAATCAACAAACTATTAAAGGATAAAGGCTTTGATCACACCTTGTCTGGAATAGAGAAAGTTGCCTAAAATGCATTCCGAGATGTGGCACACAACTTTCTTGGGAATACAAAAGCTCCAAATTATATTGAACTGGTGGAACTCATGATAGACTCCTACAAAATATGGGATGCAACATGTCTTTACAAATACACTTCTTACATTCGCACTTGGATTTTTTTCCTAACGTAACTAACTGTGGTAACGTAAGTGACGAACATGGGGAGCATTTCCACCAGGATATTGCAGTCATGAAAAAACGGTACCAAGGAAAATGGAGCCCATCAATGTTAGCTGATTACTGTTTTGCTCTTGCCCGAGATCGACCACAATTGTCTTACAACAGAAAATCTAAAAGAATGCGATTGTGAACATGAGCGTTTCTGTTGTTACATGAGCGTTAATGTATTCATTCGTAGAAAATTAAAATTGAAAATATTTCAAAAACGAGAGCTAATCGAAGGTTTTTATTGTCATTTTCGGATTCAGCGCCCAAAAATCTATAAGAAATGACTATTTTCATAAAAGAAAGAAAAATTTTTTGAAATTTTGTCGACCTGTGTAATTTTAAAAGATAAAAAATTAATCTTAACAGAAAAAAAACATTACAAAATTTAGCTAGCATTCACATAAATTTTTATTAAGTAAACTTTCTAGTTGCCATTTTCATATTTTCGACCTTTGCCTTGTTTTATTTTCAGTCATTGGTTATTTTATTGGATGCAAGTAAAAACTACTGTATGTGTTTCTACTACTAGTAGGCCTACTGCTACAAGATCAAATATATTCATCTTCCGCATTTTTTTATTTCTACAGATTGCTTTTACCTACTTACAAAGCTCTTTACAACAGCTTACTACAAGTAAAACATCTTGCTTTGCATCTTGATGAATATGCAGTTATATATAATTTATTCTTTGCAAATATAATCTGGAAAAAAACTTTTATAGTTTGAAAATAAAAAGTTTATATATAATTTTTTTTAAAGTAAAAATACAAAAAAATTAAACAAAGTTTTTGAAAATTGGCACAATCAAAACTTATCTTAAAACTTTAGTTACGAAACCACAGTTTTGTGGTTGATTTTCAGCTACATAGCTCAATAAAAACTTTTAATTTTAATTGCTTGAAATTTCATGCTTTTTTCCAGACTTTCGTTTCTTATTTTATAAATTTTTAGCATTGTTGTCGTTAGTGACTGATGTAAAATATATTATGTTGTTTTTACTTTGCTTAATATGTTTTTTTATTACACCAACAAAACTAAACAAAGTTTCGGTTTGCAAATTAACCAAAACTTCAAATTTGGAAGAAACTCCGTCAAAAGATTTGAATAATGCAAATAAATTTAAAAATTCCAGCAATCAAAATGAGGAAATAAACGGAGTAAATGAAAACCTTGGAGTTGTGAACAAGACTGAAATCGAGATATTGAAAAACCATTTAAAGAGTTAGTACTTCATACTATGGTAATATGATATGATATAAACTAAATTCTAAACTACGTAATATTTGATGTTGGACAGCTATTCAACGCAAAAAATTTTATTCAGTCAGTTTGATTTTAATACGCTCCAAAGAATAAGAAGAATATAATTTTTGGCGCTCACTCTATTTAACGGACGGAAAAAATACACACGATAATTAAATAGCCAGAAAAATTAATTAGGCTACTTAAATCAATTTTGATTGCAATGCAAAACAATCACCAAAATTGTTTAGAGAAAAAATATCTAGTTTATCGACTGCCGAAAAGAGAATTGATTATTGCGTAATTATGAAACCAAAGCACAAGTTTAGTTGACAGTTATTTTGACCATTCAAATATTTGAAAAAAAACAAACTTGAAAAAGCAATTCATTCTGCAAGATTCACACGATTAAAAACAAAAAAATAGAAAACTAACTAAACTAAGTAAACTTTGTTTAAGTTTTTTGAAAAATTAAAATTTGAAATGTTATGCCCGATACCAATTAATAAATAGAAGATGTTAAACTTTAGTATAATTGAAAATTTTAAATCAAATGATTTTAAAAAATTGAATTTTGAACGCTGGCAAACTCTTTAAAAAATTTGTTCCAAGAAAATTAATCCTAGCTAACATTGAAAGAAAATAAATAAAAATTGTTACGAAAATCAAATTGTCATTGACAAGACGTCAACACTCGAAACAGTTGTCCAATTGAAAATTTAGTTTCTGAATATTATCTTTTTGGTCTATACCGGTACCTTATTTTTGGCTTGGTGTTTGCATTAAATTTTTTTCTTTTTTTAAGCCATTGATAACTTGTTAGTTATTCTTTTATTTAATTTCTCTTAAATGAAGATTATTTTTTTGATTTTAATTATTTTTTGCTTATAATTGTTTTGCTTGTTAAAAACTAAGCGCAATACTGTCTTAAACAGGGAAGCAATAACGTGATTTTTTTAAAAATCGAATGAGGCTTTGTATTTTTGTACAATCATGTGTTATTTGTCTTGTTGGTAAAAGCTCAAAGTATCCTTGTGTGTATTTTTTTTTGATTGTTCAAACTACAAAAGTGATTTGGTCAAAGTCTTATAACTTTTTTGTGAAGTGGTTGGCAACAGTTTCTAATTTTGATTCACCCTTATCCTTTTCTCTTTATCTCTATTCTCCTTATCAATCGTCACTACTCTCCAATAATAGCAGAAATGTAGTCGATGTTAAGTATCTTGCAAAGTCCTTTTAATTTTTAGCACTAAATTTAATAAAACATTGATTCTCAACCGTTTCTTCATTTAAAGGCATTTGAACGGAACCAACTACTAGACAAATTTGAAGCCAAAGACATTAATAGCAATGAATATTGCGGGAAATGAAGCAATCAGTGTTTTAAATACAACATGTGTTATATGATTTTTTACAACATAAATTTAATGTAGCCTAATTACTTAAAAACAGAATTAAAATAAGTATTATCTATGCCTTAGTTTATTTTACTGCAGTATCATTTTAAAAGGACCTTTATCATCACTTTCACAGACATTGTTTTAATGGAGATCAATAAATAGATATTTGTAAGAGCATTTATTGTTTATACATTTATACATTTGCTGAGCAAGTGTAATAAAATGCTTTAAAATAGATTTCATCCTATATTCATTGATTCAGAAATTACATGTGATAAAAAACCTTTGATGGCCGTTTTTGATTCATTACTCAAAAGCTACTCTAAAACAGTTTTCGGGTTATCAGAAACAAAACTTTTGTTAAACAACGATGAAAAGCAAATTATCGCAACAATCATATGTTTATGAATTTTTAGTTTTAACTTAAAACATTTAATTGCATTACTCTAATAATGATTTTTGCTTTATCTACAACTAGGCTGTTTGATAATTGATTAATAATTTCTCGAAGTTCAATTGTTCAATAAAATCAATGATTTGTAATGTAATCTGTTTTACAAACAAGGCTTGGTTTTTTGTAGCGAAAAGTAAAATATTACTTTAACAAAGGCTGGTATCTTTTTAGACCTTCAACGGAATGCTATTGAACTGGGCAAATTGGAAAACAGTATAAATCAATTAACCTTAGATATTGAAGGTATGAAATTGACTACAAGAGTTATTTAATTTTAAATACTTCTGTTATATTTTATTTCAGGTTTCAGAGTTTTTTCAAATAAACTTTGTACCAACGCTCGATACACGTACATAAACAACTCTTACGTGTGTTTGTGTGATCCTGGATGTACAGGAAAACATTGTCACATTATTACAAGTATTTAATTTCATTCAAAAAGTTAATTTTACAAAAATGCATGTGTTAATTTTTAAAAATTTAAATTTTCAAACAGCAATTTAAACGAGGAAAAAATAAAGCAGTACTTGTAACGTCTTGTATATATCCTCTATGAATGTTCCTACTTCACCTAAAACATTGTCACACGTATTCATAAACTATTAAAAGAAATTTTATATGCGTTAGAATCGATAACATTGATATTTCTTAAGATTGTTTGTTGAGAACGAAAACAAACATCATATTGCTTTTAAAATTTCTTGCTGATTAGTTGCTTAATAGAGAAAGCAGACATACACTATCTGAAAAATAAGGTAATTTTGTGAAAGACAGGTTTTGACAAAAAAGTAAAATTTTTGCAAAAGTGAAACGATCAGACTACATTTTTAACATTTTAGTCAGTTTATGCGCTTCGAAGTATTCATTAATAAGATTTTACAGAACAGGTTTTGGCAGTCTAATTGATTAAACTGCTTTTGTTTACTTAGTAATCAATTGGTGTTTGTTTTTATTCATCCATTTTTTTGCTGCATGACTACTCTTAAAAAAATGTAATGAGCCTAGATTTACGTTTTGTGGCTGGCAATACTTTAAAAAAAAAGAAAATATAATTTTTTTACGAACCGATCTATTGTTATATGCTAACAGAGAAGCAAATAAATTCAAACAAACAAAGCAACAAAATCTGTACCATTAAGATATTGTAAAAAAGTCAGACCAGTGCAAACAAATAAGATATATTTGTCTAAATTTGTTTGCATTATTTTTAACCTACTTTGAAATGACCGATTGTAGCGAAGCAAAAAATCAAAAATAGTTTTCCAGGTAAATAACAACGCCATACTAAAAATGCTTCAATAGAATCACGAACGTTAACCTAACGCTTATAAATGGAACACAAATTTGGACAAGAATATATTTAAAACTAACTCAGAGAGATAAATTATTTGTAAGAATCCAAAAAAAAATTTAAAGGTGTTTCTAATGCTAAAATTATTTTTGTTTATCATGAATATGATAGTAAAGCTTTATCGATGTAAACAAAAATAAATCCATTATGCCAACACTTTTGCTTGTGCAGACAGTACTACTTTTAAAAATAATAAAAGACTGAATATACAGTAAAAACGCAAATAATACGTGTACAACATATTTGAATGCTACAGAATGTAACCAATCACTTGGAATGGAAAGTGGAGCGATTTCCGATTCTAACATCACAGCATCTTCATGGTGGAATTATAACGGTATAAAGCTTCCGCCGTACATGGCAAGATTGAACCGAATTCCAGCAGATGACTATTCTGGGTTCTGGGTCCCTGCTAGTGTACAATACGGTAAATTATTTTGCAGTTGTTCTTGTTTAGCAATACGTCAATTCAAAATTTATATGTTACGACTTAGTACAGAAGACATCTTGAAATTATAATGTTTTTACAACAAACAATTGCGGAAATTCAGAAAACATTTTATTACGTCTGAAAAATCTAACAGCCTGGGCACCAGAGTTTTTGCTGAAGAGGAGCAAAATTAAAAAAAGCATCTTTTTTATTGGAAGGACACTCCCAAAAAAAGAAAATTTTGGCAACTCGGATATTTAAAAAGGCTCTTTTTACAAAATTATCATTTTGTAATTAATGGTAATCGTTTTCAGTGCAAAAATCTAGTGGTTTCATAAAAAGTTCACACTTTTATTCGGCATTCAAAATCTCAATTTTCGTCCCAAAATCATACTGATCCTTAAAAAAATAATAAAAATGAAAAAAAGTCATCACTTCCAATCAGTGTCTACCGAAGATTTTTGTCCAAAACTTTAGGTGGGGACAAAAACTAGAACAAAAGCATTTATCTTCGCTTTCACTAGATCTGACATTTGTATCGCGTTTCTAAGATTTTAAGAAAAAACTTAACCCAATGCTTCTGAATTTGTCCACCTATACCTCCTTTTTCAAAAGGGGAAATTAGAAAGACAATTGCCATTGCCGCCCACACTTTCGACGATCTGCCTAACAATAAAAATATTAAAACTTTTAAACTATATAAAATATACGACGCAGTAAATTTTGACTGCTCACACTAATGGTGTTCAAGTATGACTACGCTAAGCGATTATCTTGGCACGAAATAACATAGATTTCAAAATTTCCAACTTTTTAAACGACAAAAAATATTTCAATAAAACTTTTTATTTTGGATATTTACTAAGATTAAAAATATTTAAAAAACCATTAAAGAATTCAAGGTTTAACTAAATGCTACAGTATTTGCATTTAATAAGTAGTTTTTTTTTGAAAAATGTAAAAGTTAAGATTAAAGCTTCAAAATGTAAGATTGATAATTTGAATTTCGACTTGAGGAAAAAAACATTTTATGTCTATCAAACAAAGCTGAACCTTTATTTCAGTCCGATTTATCAGAATTGATGACAACAAAATCTAAAATATTTCGCTCTTTTCACTATAAAGTTAGTTGAATAGCTCTTATTAAAAATGTGTAATTTTTATATACATACACTCTCACTAGATACCTTTATTTTTATCTCCAAACGTTTTTTTCTTTTACTGAAAAATTATTTACTGTTGTATTTGGCTTTCACCATTCTTTGAATAGAATTTTGACAGTAAACTTTTTATAAACTTATTACATTGGAAAACAAAAAAAAAAATTTTTCTGTTACGCAACTAACAAGATAGTGATTTTGACTAATTTGGTGTCCCTGATTTTAAAAATGATATTAGTTTTCTTCTATCACGTCACGTTTTTAAGATAACCACATGTCCCAATTTTCTCTGATTCCATACAATGCACATGGTCAAAATTTATCATTTCGCAGTAAAGAGACGACTGCAACAGACAACAAATGTAGTTTATTTTCCAATATAACTTGTGAAATGGCTTTAGAAATATTTAATGCATTTGGCTTTTCTTTTATATGACGACCCTTTGCTTTCATGTTGTAGGTACCAGCAGAAATTTCCCATAATATTTACATTAAAACGGCCCTGGTACTGCCCTTCTATGACGGATATATCCTGGTGGAATCTCTCTCCTTGTTCATCACTTACTTTGCTAAGGTTAGGGGGAAATAAATCTAAGTGGGAATGCAGAAAGTGCATTTTTAAAGACATACGAGCTCCTAATTGCTCATATGCTTTTAGCATGTCATCAACCATATCAGCATATTGTTCATGAGGGTGATTTCCCAAGAAGTCAGCAACAAACTGATTTCAAAGCATTCCAAGCAGCCTGTTCTACCGGATTGAGCTGTGAATCAAACTCTTTATTCAGCATCAGTTTTCTAATTTCAGAACCCACAGAAATTCCAGCTTTTAATTTTGCATCATTTTTATGAGCTTTAGAAAGAAATCTTTGAGAAATTTTGGTCCATTGCTTTTACAAATTTTTTCATTAAGCCAAGTTTGATATAAAGAGGAGGTAAAAAGACATTTTCAGAGTTAACCAAAGGCTGGTGATGAACATTATGTCTTCCGATTTGAGGGCTTTGTTGAGTAGGCCATACTTTAACTGCATAGTGACTGCTGTCTTCCCGACTGTTCCATAGAGATAAAAAAACACATGGGTTTTGTATCCTAACTGCAATTCAAGGAAGAGTGAAAGAACTTTCAGATCACTACAAATTTTCCAGTTATACTTGGGATATTCCAAGATATCAAGTAGAATCTTCATTGTATCATAGGTCTCCTTTCTGAGAATGCTGTAGCCCACGGGGATTGATGGTTTGATGTTACCATTGTGCACAACACGGCTTTAAGGCTTGTTTTGCTAGAGTTGATGAACAACCTCCAGTAAGTAGGATTGTGTTCATACTCCAGTTCAGTCATCAACCCTTCAATATCTTTGCAAAATCATATATTTTCTGCACTTGCATAATAACGAGCAAGGCATTGATTCGAAAAGAAGAAATGGTTGTTCCTGGTTTCAGTAGATTCCACTGTTGGAGCCTAGACCCTAAAACTTCTGCATTCTCTTTGGATAGATACAGATCACGCACCAGGTCATTCAGGCATTCCTGATTGATGAGAAGTGGGGCAGACTCATGTTGAAAAGATGGATCTAATTCAATAAGATCTTTCTCACTTTCAGTAATGGTACTCGCACCTCATCAACAGACAAGGTATCTTCCTTTTCAGTGGGAGGCTGAGGTACAGGCAGATCTGGGTCATCGGGAACAGGTTTAATGACTGACCTGCATACGGGGTAAGAAATTTTGGACTTATTTTTTCGAAAAAGTCTTTTTATGTTTGTCATGCAGAAGTAACAATCGGTAACATGATCACTCTGCGCACGCCATACCATGGGAACAGCAAAAGGCATTTGCTTCCGTTTACCTTCCAGCCAAAACAGAAGACTTGTTCTGCAACAGTTGCAGCAAATATGTGCCATTTTTTATCTTGGTCGCCTATTTGGCATGCAAAATAGTGCTTATATGCATATCTTATTCTGCTGTTTAGCTTTACACGGTGAGCAGGAGGAGTGTATTCGCCGCAGACATAACAAAAGTTGTCAGGGTGATTGATACAACCATGTTTGGAGCTTGAAAGCATCATTATAACAAGTTGTTTTAAATCAATATGCTAATTTCAATAGTTATATAGCAAATCTAAGCAAAAAATACAACTAAAATTATACACTTCTTTAAAATTTCTACCTGCAGGAAATTCAACTGAAACCCAATACGGTAGCTAAAACTATCTTGCTAAATTAAAAGGGTGTGGCTAAAATTACGAGACCAAAACTTTTTTTTCACCATTATTAAATTGTATTGTAAGCCTAACTATGCTTTTAAGCCTAACTAACCTTAACTCTAACTTTTATCCTAAACTCAAACCCTAACACAAAACATAAAAAAGTTGGTCAAGATGAGCACCAAAAATTTACAAACCCTAAAACTTAATTCCTAATTACTCACTTAACCTTTGTCCATAAACGGGCCTGCTGCTAAGATTTCGGTCACGTATGCTGTAACCTTAGCTACTTTAAAATTGAAAAAGCATAGACTACTAACATTAATACTACAAGTATTTGAGCATCTCGTTATGAAGCATTAAATCAATTGTTGCATCGCAAAGAGATGAGAGTAACGTCATAAATTTTAATTGTTTATAAGTAATTGACCTCTTTATTGCAACTGGATTTTAAAGTAGAACCGGATCGGAATGGAAGTAAGTGGAATAAATTGGAAATATCTCAATTTTTAGACGTTATAGAGAAAATCCGACTGCAGATTTGGGCTCAGAACACCTGAAACACTGGGAAATGATTGTTTTTTGCGGAATAACATTTTGCTGTTGACCAGTGTTATTATTATAAGATTTCATGTAATAAGTATTTTAGTGGTTTTATCACTTTTGAAGTATTCAGCTAATGATTTTGAAAAAGTAAATAGTAGGCAATCGATATCTACTACGACTAAATGACAAAATTGTTGTTAATTTAACACATGTAATTCTAATCTAATTTTAATTTGTTTTGTATGATTTTTAATGAAATTTTAACTATCAGTCACGACAGCTTTTGAAAAAAATTTTTACGTAAACAAAAAACCCTTAATTTTTATTCTTGTTAAAGTTAAAGATACTTTACACAGAAAGTTTCAGATTTGGCTTATAAAGATACGAGTAGAAACTCGTAGAAAATTTTTTACCGAAATTTAAATTAAAACAGGCCAGAGTGATCCAAACTTAAAAAACGTCTGATAATACAAAAACAAAGTTCAGGGCTGAAATATATATCTATTTCAAACAGGAAAAGCCCAATTTAAAAAACCTGGTGAAATCTGGATTCAAGTTTATCTACAAACAAACAAAAGTGTGTCCGGAATCATCACCCAAGGAAGACCAAGGGGATTCATACAATACATAACATCTTACAACATCTCACATTCACTAGATGGAAGGAATTTTACAATGATCAACAAAGTAATTTTATTTGCTTTATATTAAAACGTACCCTACTATCTTTATTACCAATATTTAATAATTGTCTGCAATTTTTTAGGTAAAGTTAATAAACTTCAGATTACGATAAAATATTTAAGATGCTTCTTATAAATTATAGTATAAAACTCATTATTAAATAATTAGGTTTCACTGTCTTTCTATTGGGCTGTAAATTCAATGTTTTTAGCTTAATTTACAAATGGATTAAAAATCCATTATTATTAAATTTACCCTGACGAGATATGAGTTCGCTACTCCATCAAGGCATTGACTTTGCTAAGGTTTATAATGACAATGTTCAAATTGCGCTGAAACTATACAGTCAATGGCAAAACTTTTTTAATTTGATTCACATTGAAAAAACGCGCTATGAAAATGTTGTGAAGTCAATTATTTATTTATTATAATTTATACACTTCTTTGCAAAATGTCTGTGCACTGTATTGTGTGACACACACTTAATGTATTTTTTCTTGCAGTTCAAAAACAAATAAGATTTCTTTGCTGATATGATAATCAAATATACTCGTCAGCAAAATTTTTACACTTTAATTAGACTTTTGTATTTAATTATTTATTAAATAAGCTTTATAAATGAATTGCAATATTTTAAAAAAATTATCTTTATCATTCATATGGTTACGCAAACGGATTTTCAGAAAAAACTTTCACAAATATTCAAATTTTTTGTACAGTTGTATGAATATTTTTAGGTAGAATTAATAGTGCTTGTTTGTGAAGTACGAGTTCTAAATTATGGTTAACGCTAAATGTAAAACGTGCGTTGTGGTTGAATACTTTTACCTTTCAACCAAAGATTCCATCAATTGTCACCTACCGTAATATCAATCAGACCTATTTATAAAACTTTAAATTTCTAAACATGATAATGTTTTAAATGAATGAAATATGCATGCTAACGAGAGGAAGTAAAAGCGCGAAGACTACAATTCTCTGTTTTTTTTCATGTCCATAATTATATTAATTTTATGTTTAAATACGTAACCTAAGATTTTTCAAAATTTTTTCCAACGTATAACAAAACAAAAAATAGAAATTGTTTTAAATTCTTGTAAAATATTCGCAAATATTCTTTTTTCTTGTTTCAGACATTTCAGGGAAACAACGACACAAATACTTCTGTAATAAGGTACTTTCCCGAGGAAATAGAAGCATCATACATTCGCCTATATCCTATCACGTGACATACAGCTCCAAGTTTGCGAATGGAGTTACTTGGATGCACCATTTAAACAATATTCATGTTTGGTCTTACTCAAAATTGTGCATCCCTTCTTTATGCATAAATTAAACAACTTTGTTTCTTTGCTCAATGCTCTTGCTTTCTTTTTGAAGTCGATAAACCATAATGAAAAGAATAAACATGAAATAAATATCTTTAATACTATACTAGATACAAAACAAGTACCAATTTTGAAGTAAGATTCATGAAGCAGAAAGCAACAGAAAGTTGAAAAAAAAAACACAGTCTGAAACTAAAAAAGACTACAAAAAGCATTTTAGGAATAATTAAAGACTTAAAAGTTTAAAACAAAAATACTACTCTAAAAATTTCTTTGAGAATCAGGTGCATTTGCATTTGGAAATCAAAGTAAAAGAAAGTACTTTTTTGTTAAAAT
Organism: Diplosoma virens; assembly: GCA_963680785.1. NCBI lineage: Eukaryota > Metazoa > Chordata > Ascidiacea > Aplousobranchia > Didemnidae > Diplosoma > Diplosoma virens. The sequence goes on from OY796888.1 coordinate 34,846,413, forward strand.
TGGATTTTAAAGTTTATGTAGAGCATGGATTTTTCTAAAAATAATTTTTAAATTACAAGCGCATTTTCGTTAGTTGTGTCAATCATCTTTGTTTATTTTTGTGCTTATTTGTTTAACAAAGAATTAATGTTTAGGCAAAATCAGATTTTTTCCAGCTCCGACTGTAAACTATTTGGGAAGGATACAGTTTTTCAATTTAAAACAATCTAGATCAGTGAGCAAACAGGCTACATTTAAGATTTATTCTGAAGACCATTTTTTTGTATCTTCATAAGCTTTGATAGTGTGAAACTAATCCTTTCTACTTCATTTTCAATCACAAAATCTGGTGAATTGAGACTTAAATCGAACTTTGATGCGGTGTGAAAGCATCTACTAAGTTTTAAAATGTTTGTAAATTGAAAGTTATCAAATTGTAGTATGCTTTTTTGTTTTAATCTATTCTTTTCAACTGATTTTAACTTTGTCTTTGTATACTGTGTGTACACCATTTTGGTAGTTTAGCTGTTGAGTGGAAACGCTGGTAAACACAATTATTGAATAAACTTTTGCTTTGCGTGCTTAAGTCCGAAACTGACCTTTTATGCTTTTATAAACCACAAAGAGGAAGGTTTGTAAGTTTCTTAAATATTTTTTTGATTAGTCTAAAGATGAATAAAGCAGGCAAAAGCAATCTAATAAATCTTATTGGCGGTAAAGATCAGTTTGCTAGTTACGTGTCTGTAGTAAATTATAATTTTTTATTTTTTGATGATCTGATTGCGTTTAGATTTTTCTACTTGAATTATATTTATAATAAACAAACGTAAGCTGACTTTGTTTTTATTATATTGTCATTTTTAATTACTTTGGTTGTATGGATGAACAGCAAATTGTTATTTTAAAATTGTCCGAGCAAAATAATTTTTGATATTATCAATTACTCATAACTAAGCAAACGCATTTGTCTCCAGTTGACATAAGAAATGAAATCAAACTCATTTACAAAATAAAGCCTCTACGTTAAATTCAAGATAGCTATTTTATACAGTATAAACCAGTGATGTAGTCGAGACCACAAACGTCGAGACCGAGACCGAGACCAAGACCTGATAATTTTTCCGAGACCAAGACCGAGATCGAGACCGGAAAATTTCGAGACCTAAGGTTTGAGACCAAGAACAGAAAAATGGAGACCGAGACCGAGACCGAGACCAGAAAAATCGAGACGGAGACCGAGATCGAGACCGAAAAATTTTACGAAAATATAGTCGGTTTAATTATTTCAAAAACATAAATTTCTATTTTCCAAACAGCAATCTAAGATTATTTTTTAATTGAACAAGCATCTCGATCAAGTTGAAAAGAGCTTTGCTCAAGTTTAATTGCATCATTAAACAATCAGCTTTAAAAAACTTTTCAACTAGAGAAAAAGAAAGCTGAAATATACAAGGCACGGCGGTAAACAATGTTGAAAACAGCTATCAAAAAAACTTTAAGAAAAAATCATTAAAAATTTTTTTCAAAACCCAAAAACGCTGAAGGCACGCTAATCAAGAAAATGGTTGAAACTTGGGTGACCGGTAAATTCCACCCGGTATATTTCATCATAGTTAAATTCTAACACAGTATATTCTACCACGGAAATTTGTTAGGTTTAGAAGGTTAGGTGTTAGGGTTAGAGTTAGAATTAGGGGTTAGGGTTAGAAGAGTTAGGGAAAAAACGTGCTTGTCAACTACCGTACTCTGTCTTGCAGCTTATAGCGTGATAAATCAACAACAATCTACATATAAAATGAACAGTTAACATGGTTTGATATTGTAGTGGAATATATAGTGATAAAATATACAACTACAGCGGTGGAATTTGCCGCGGTGAACTGTGTCGTGGTGGAACTTACCGTAATAGAATACACCTAAAACCAAAACTTCATTTAAATATTTGATTAGCTTGGTTATCTGTGTTGGTGCGTTGTATTTGTTGGATTTGTTGGCTATGTTTGATTTACATACAATAGATTTAGTCTAATTAATCTCCTAAAAAAGATTAAAAATAAGGAATAATTATACAAAACAGTAAAAGCTGCTTAACAACTCGCTGATTTTTCTTTTTGTATAGCCCCTGTTTATTTTATGTTCGTTTTTGTGTAGGTTAATCAAAGTAGTTTTTAGTCATTTTCTTTTTTTCTACTTCGTCTTATTAGCAATTTGGTAATTTGTTTTAAGTAATTAGATTTATACAATGGCGTTTGCAGAAATTTGTTATGGGGGCGGTTGAGAGCCGAAAACACGATCACTATAATTGGTAATGTTTTTTTACATAAGGAAGGCCTGAACTAACAAAAAAAAGGAGCCACTTTCAAATATTCACTTAAAAAAACAATTAAAATTATTTATTTACTCTTTATATTATTATGTATCTTTATTTTTATCCTCCTGACTCCCTGAATCACAGGAAATTGTCGGTGACTCACAGAAATAAGATGGTAAATGGGAAGGTATTTGGCCCAAAACGCCTCAAGGTTCAGTACTTTAAATTTGTCCTTGGCTGCTGAGTTAAATTTTAACTCGAGAAACTGTTCTTGTGCTTCATCCAAAATGTCGCCTATTTCGCATTGTAATGGGTTTCTTGCTTCTTATCTATAGAAGAATTTTATTTGATTAATTTTTTTTTTAAAATCAGATAAATGAGTTTTTATTTGTGCTTTAATTGAAACTCGCAGTTACCGTTTGCGAGTGCAAAATCCAATTAAAAAAAGCTTGCTGGATTCCGTTGTTTAATTTGATTCTTGCTGAGGTTAAGTTCTTTGTCATTTTGATTATCAAACTTAATAAAGAATGTGTTGTAAAACATGTTAACAATCGCGTCCCCTTTAAAATTTATGTACGCCCCCCAGGGAAGGCGTGCCTTCCCGGTTAAGAACCACTAAACTAAACCATTTATTGACTAAGTTTATTCAAAAATTTTACCAGGCAATAAAAGGCTTTCAATTTCATTTTGCAAGGGGAATTGTTTATGGTGAAGAAATCAATAAATTATTACCACATCAAATAACAAAAATATCAAAAAATGTCCGGTATCGAGACCAATTTAAAAAGTACGAGACCGAGGCCAGGTCATTACGAGACCAAGACCGAGACCGTCAGAAAAAGACCGAGACTGAGACCCTGAGACCGAGACCAGTCCCGAGACCTTCATCACTGGTATAAACTTTGGAAAATTTGATATTCTATGACCAGCTCTGCGACAAAAGTTGGGTGAGTAGACTGTCCCTCGAACTCGAAACCATGGTCAGGCAGTGAGCTCAGGTCAGCCGACAATGCTCATAAAAACTAAACTTATTTACTTCAATAATACGAAGTAATTTATTTTAAATTGCAATGTTTATTATTGTTTTTAAAAAAATTTAAAGGATTATTTGGTTCTTTAGTCTAAATATAATGGCTATGAAGCAAATATTAATTAACAATTTGAAGTAATTTCTAAACTAACAATTATGAATATTATTTTGCTTAAATATTTTATTTTTAAATTCTCGCGACATTCAGAAAAAAGCCAAACGATCTACTGAAGGTCGCGACTTTGTTGAAAACCAATGCGCTAGACATATCATGTATTTTGGCAAATTTTGTTTGGATTATAATTACCATATAGCAGAATAATTGTATTGGGTTGTCCGAAAAGTCTTTTTACTAAACCTTTATATCTGAATAACTTTTCGAGGAAGTGTTAAATTTATCTTAAAATTTCATAATATCTTTGCTATATATTTAAATTTAACTACTCAAAATTTCAGTTTGTTATACGGAATGTAGAAGCAACTATCTTATTTTAAAATTTAGTTTTATATTTTTTTAATAACAAATTTCGACAAAGGCGTTTAAATCTAAAACATATTCTCCTTTATTCTTTACGACACTTTCCCACCTTTAAACCATTTTTTCAAATCCTCTTTTGTAGAAATTTTCATTTTTTGAAGCAAAAAATAAATCAATTTAAGACTTGAGCTCTTCCTCATTTTCAAATTTTTCCCCTCTCATTTGATTATCCATTGATTGAAAAACATAAAAGTCTAAAGGGGCTAAATCAGGTGATTATGGTGGATGTGCAAGAGTTTCTCATCCCAAATTTTGGATAAATTTTTTTGTTTTTTGAGTTACGTGAAGTCTGGCGTTGTCTTGTTGAAGAATGATTTTCTTTACAAAAGGCCTTTCCTTTTATATTCTCTCAGACAGTCGACTAAGTTGCATTGTGTATATTTCTGAATTTATCGTCCGATCTTTCTTGATAATCTTCTAATAAATTGCTTCTTTGAAATTCCACCATACACACAGGAGCGCTTTTTTAGGATGTAGCGGTGGCTTTGATATCGGCGATGTTTTTGATCCTGGCGATAACCATTCTTTTCGTTTAACAACATTTACGTATTGGCACCACTTTTCATCACATGTGAAGGTTTGGTGAAATCTCTTGTAGTGACCATATGTTTGTTTGTGGCGAAGCAATAGATTATTGCAAATTTCGACTCTTTTCTTATTTTGATTTGGGATAAGTTCGTAAGGTACGACAGCACTTGATTTATGAATCTTCCCAAGTTTTTTGAGATGGTAGTTAACAGAGCTTTTGCTGCATTCAAATTTGTCTGCAAGTTCGCGTGTAGTCTCATGAGAATTTTCATTTAAAGAATTGTTTAAGTGATCCTTATCAATTTTTGTTGGGCCACCAGATATCAATTTATCCTCAAAAGAGTAATCGTCGTTCTTGAGCATTTTAATCCAATTGATGAAATTATTGAGGGAACAAAAGTTATCTTCATAAATATTTGTAATTCTTTCTTGGGATTTGGTCGGTTTTAGATCATGTTTGTTTTCAAAATAAAGAAAAAAGATTTTGTGTCGAAGATGTGTTTTTTGTCTATTGGGAGTTTCATTTTAAATTTAGCAAATATTATTAAATAAAAAATGAAAATGGTTGAAAATCTGCCATATGGTGAAATTTTCAGATACGTACGTTTGGAAAATCTCTGAAAAGTTGATCATGTTTAAAGACTTAATGAAAAGACTTTTCGGACAACCCAAACGTTATCAGATTTTATTTATCAATAAACTTAATCAGTTATTTATTTATTTATTTATTTTTTGACGCCATTTGGAATTGTAAAAATTTTTGCGAACTGTTTTGTGTAACACTTTTGCGACAGGGAGCATTTCCGCTCGAAAACGTATTGTTCTTCTTGATTTGAAAATGACGCGATAACTACATTTTGTGTAAAACATAATGTCCATTACGGAGTTGGTCACTCTTGGTGATCTTTGGTGACCAACAGAATTGATGTTTGAGATTCATAATACTTCCACCAAGATTAAAACTCGGATCAAGGTTTGATCTTTCTTTTGGTATGGGTTGCACTGCATGAAGTATTTATTACAAGTTGCTGCAAATCGACTTTTTATAGCCGAACTTTATAAGCTTTCCACAACTTTATGCATGTTTGACGTCAGTCAGCACTTTTTTATTTAAATCGCTGTAAAGTAATGGTTGTCTTGGCCTTTTTTAGAGTCTTCCATACTAAATTGTAAGCCAGCAAGCCAATCTAAAATCTAGCAAGCAAATTAATTGTTAGGCAATCGATAGAACTGCATAAGAAACAAAGAAAAAAGATGCTGTAACGTCAAAGATACGCAAGAGAGCAATGATTTTGAGGAAGTAGAAATATCCGCCTAATGCTACGTTGATTTAAACAGACGCTGAAAGATACGCTTGTGTATCGAAAAAATGGACAGTGCACCAAAATAACAAATATAACATTTATAAATATCACAGAGTACATAATAATTATTTTCAAAAAGTAATTTCTTCGGGTCGTTGTTGTATTATAAGTAAAGAAAATTTTAAAGTTTTTAATTTTCCTATTTTCTTTTTTAATTTGTAATATTTCAAAGGTATTATTTACTTTCAAGAACATTAAATTTATAAATGTAAATAATTTGCTTAAGATTTGCAAAATATCAAAAATAATTTCTATGGAAGTTTTGTAGAATGAAAAATCACGCAAAATCTAATCGTCGCTTTAACAGACATGGGAAGACAAGGTTTAGAGTTTATAGTCATTTTTTATTGTATTGTAGATTGGTATCTGTTGTCTACACAGATTTGCTTGATTAGTTTGTGTTGCTTCCGCAACGTTGCGTAATACACCAGAGCCACTTAGTATTTCGGTTGCAGAGAGAGCAAGCTGTTGGCAACACCTTTAATACGTCAGATTTACTAGGCCAAAAAAATTAAACTCAATACACTCAGTCAATGAAAACTTACAAAGTAGTACTTAGTCGTAAATTAAAAAAAAAAAACAATTATGAAGAGATACCGCAGGTTGCAATCTAGGTTCAGTAAAAAAGGCAAGGAAGACTAATTTAAAACTATTTGGCTTATCGGTTAGAACGGGGGTACTCAATCAGGTACGAATTCCCCATGAAGAAGAAATTTTGGATTTTCAAGGGAGGAATTTTTTAAGTGTAAATAAACGTTTTAGTTATTAACTACAATACTTTATAGATTTTTTTATACTGTATGAAGAACAATTTGAGAATCGATTTATTTTGGCAAATTTGACTTTTATGTAAGCGATAGTATTGAGTAAATTGTCTTTTTGCTTTTCTATCATAATGGTTAATTGTTGCTTTTTAGTTAATAATGCTGCTATTAATTTTGTGATAATAGCAATAGTTAGGCTTACCATACGTCCCAATTTTTGCGGGACAGTTCCGATTTTTACGGCTTTGTTCTGGCCAGTTTGCCAAAAATCCTAACAAAAGTTCATGAAAGATTCGAAGTGAAGACCAGCTTTTTTTAGAGAACACTACTTTTTAGAGACAAAAATCATGAAATCCGAGACAGACTAGAAGCAAAGATCTTTTTTTTCAGAGAGCAATATTTTTAGGGACAAATTTAGGAAATCGGAGACTGATTTAAAGTGAAGACCTTTTTTTAGAGAACACTGCTTATTAAAATTAATCAATATAAAAATTTCCTAAACGGTATTTTATATGATGTTTTTAGCCAGAGATGGACATTTTTTTAATCAAAAAAGTGCAAAAAGCTTTTTAAATTAGTAGAAGGCAATGCAAATTGCCTAACTAAATGTATGGAAAATTATAGCGCAGTGCAACAAAGCATAAGATTTTAAAATTTTGTTGAAAGTAATGAACTAGCAAAAACTGTATTTTTTAATCATTAGCACAGAGCAAAGTGCCCAAGACTGCCGAAAAACTTACCGAAGCATAACACAATTCAAGTTGCGTTTTGCGTTTCAACTTGCGGTCTTCACACGTCTGGCCTTAATTATCTTTTATATTTTTAAAAGATAACAAATAATCTTAAGAGAAAGACAAATATTACAACACTTAGCTAGCATTCACGTAAATTTTTATTAAGTAAGTTTTCTAGTTGCCATTTTTATATTTGCCTTGTATTATTATCAGTCATTGGTTATTTTATTGGATGTGAAAACAATGTGCTACTACAATTGTAAAATAAAAAGACAATGGCTTAATAATGATGTCACAAATATCTAAAAATTAGAATTATAATGCCTTCACAAAAGTGCTTTTGTGACGTTCCAATCACAATCATGGTACACATATGTACCACTATCTCTCAAAGGGTTAAACAAGAAAAAATAAACTAGTACTCGTAATGTCTTGTATATATACTCTCTGAATGTTCCTGCTTCACCCAAAATTTGTTACACGTATTCATAAACAATTAAAAGAAACTCTTTATAAGCGGTAGAATCGATAACATTGATATTTCCTAAGATTGTTTGTTGAGAACGAAAACAGATATCATATTGCTTTTTAAATTTCTTGCTGATTAGATTACTTAAAAGAGAGAGCAGACGAACACTATTTAAAAAATAAGCTAATTTTGTGAATAACAGGTTTTGACAAAAAAAGTAAAATTTTTGTAAAAGTGAAACGATCAGACTACATTTTTAACATTTTATGCACTTTGAAGTATTCATTGATAAGATTTTATAGAACGCGTTTTGGCAGTCTAATTGATTAAACTGCTTTTGTTTACCTAATAATTAATTGGTGTTTGTTTTTATTTATCCATTTTTTTTGCTGCATGACCACTTTTAAAAAAATTTAATGAGCCGAGATTTAGGTTTTGTGGCTGGCCACATTTAAAAAAAAAAGAAAATATAATTTTTTACGGACCGATTTACTGTTGTATGCTAAGAAACTAGCAATTAAATTCAAACAAACGAACAAAATTTGTACAATTAAGATATTGTAAAAAAGTTAGACCCAATGCAAACAAATAAGCTATGTCCATCTACTTTGTTTGCATTATCCTTAAAATATGTTTAACCTCATTAAAATTGACCTATTTCAGCGAAGCAAAAAGCCAAAAATAGTTGGCCAGGTAAATAGCAACACCAGACTAAAAATGTTTCTATAGAATCACGAACGTTAACCTAACGCTTATAAATGTAACAAAAATTTGGACAAGAATATATTTAAAACTGCCTCAGAGAGATAAATTATTTATAAGAATTCAGAAAAAAATTTAAAGGTGTTTCTAATGCTAAAATTATTTTTATTTGTCATGAATATGATACGATAGTAAAGCTTTATCAATGTAAACAAAAATAAGTCCATTATGCCAACACTTTTGCTTGTGCGAGACAATATTACTTTTAAAATAATAAAGGACTAAATATACAGTAAAAACGCAAATAGTACGTGTATAACATATTTGAATGTTACAGAATGTAATCAATCACTTGGAATGGAAAGTGGAGCAATTCCCGATTCTAACATCACAGCATCTTCATGGTGGAATACTTCTGATATAAAGCATCCGCCGTACATGGCGAGATTGAACAGAATTTCAGCAGATGATATTTTTGGGTTCTGGGTCCCTGCTAGTGTACAATACCGTAAATATTTTTGCAGTTGTTCTTGTTTAGCAATACGTTAATTCAAAATTTATATGTTACGACTTAGTACAGAAGGCATCTTAAAATTATGATGTTTTTACAACAAACTATTGTGGAAATTTAGAAAACATTTTGTTACGTCAACAAAATCTAACAGCCGGGGCAACGGAGTTTTTTGCTGAAGGGGGCAAAATTACTGTAAACAAATGGCATCTTTTTTGTTGGAAGGATACTCCCAAAAAAAAAGCAAATTTTGGCAACTCGGATATTTAAAAAAGGCTCTTTTTACAAAATTATCGCTTTGTAATTAATGGTCATCGTTTTTAGTGCAAAAATTTAGTGATCTCATAAAACGTTTATCACTTTTATTCGGTATTCAAAATATCGATTTTCGTCCCAAAATCATACTGACCTTTAAAAAAATAATAAAAATGAAAAAAGTTATCACTTCCAATCAGTGTCTACAGAAGATTTTTGTCCAAAACTTAAGGTGGGGACAAGAATTAGAACAAAAGCATTTACCTTCACCTTCACTAGATTTTACATTTGTATCGCGTTTCTAAGATTGTAGGGGAAAATTTAACTCAATGCTTCTGAATTTTTCCACCTATACCCCCTTCTTCAAAAGGGGAAATTAGAAAGACAATTGCCATTCTTGTTCACACTGTCGGCAATCTGCCTAACAGTAAAAATATTAAAACGTTTAAACTATTTAAAATATACAACACAGTAAAATTTGACTGCTCGCAGTAATGATGCTCAAGTAAAGGCGAAGCGATCATCTGGCACGAAATAATACAGGGTCCTCCACCCAAGTGTAGACTAAATTTTAGATAGATTTCTAAAGTATTTATAAATTACTTTATGCTCTGTTTTTTTGCAGTTATGTCCTCCACCCAAGTGTAGACTAATTATTAGATAGATTTCTAAAGTATTTATAAATTACTTTGTGCTTTGTTTTTTTTGCAGGTATGTAGTATTACATATCTATTTACTAATGTGTACAAAAAATTTCTTAAACTTTGTTTAGTTTTAGCATCTAAAAACAATGAATACCGCCATTGAAAAACTTTATCGGGATGGCAAGAAGGCTTCTGAAATATTTAAGCTCCTGAAAGGATCTGTGAGTCGGTCTGGCGTCTTTAAGGCAGTCAAACGGTTTAAAGAAACTTGGGCGAAAATAGAAAGCAAAACTATTCGTGCCACGTGTGACCAAGTTATCTCTCGCCTCCGCCGTGTTATCATTGAAAAGGGCGGATATATTGAATAAACTGAATTCAATATTGAAGATTATACATTTACTTTTAATTTTCTTCAAAAAAAATTTCATTGCCCTTTTCGTTTTTAAACTAATGTAATATATAACAGTCTACACTTCGCTGGAGAACCCTGTATAGATTTTAAAATTTCCAACTTTTTAAACAACAAAAAATATTTCAATAAAACTTTTTGCTTTTTGATATTTACTAAGATTAAAAATATTTTAAAAATCATTAAAAAATTTAAGGTTTAACTAAATGGTACAGCATTTGCATTTAATAAGTAGTTTTTTGTTTTTTTTTGAAAAAAAGTAAGAGTTAAGATTAAAGCTGCAAAATGGAAGATTGATAATTTGAATTTTGACTTGAGGAAAAAACGTTTTATGTCTATCAAACAAAGTTATTTCGGTCCAATTTATCAGAATTGATGACAACAAAATCTAAAGTATTTCGCTCTTTTCACTATAAAGTTAGTTGATTAACTCTTATTAAAAAATGTGTAACTTTTATATGTACACTAGATATCTTTGTTTTCATCTCCAAACTTTTTTTTCTTTTACCGAGAAATTATTTACTGTTGTATTTGACTTTCATCATTTCTATGAATAGAATTTTTACAGTAAACTTTTTCAATAAACATATCATTATTTTAATAGTTCATGTTAGGCATACTTATCGTTTATGTTTTTTACACCTTTTTTTATTGCTATCTTTCCTTTCTTTTAATTTGCGCTCTTAATTTAAAAAAAATCATTACTTAAACTTTTACGGAATCAATTTATTTAGTGATAAAATAAGAAAACCGAGTTTGTTTCACAAAAATATGATAAATTTAATCTTTTGCTTATGAAGTAAAATTTCATGTTAAAACAGTTTTAATTACAAGCAAATTATTACCCGAAAACTGATCTGTGGTCGCGTAAAAGATAAATGAAAAAAATCTGCAGCTTGGAGAAGAAAGTTTTACTGGTAATCTTTTCATGACAAACCAGTAATTGTGGCTACTATTGCATTCCTACTTTGAACTCGCAGCTGTTTCTGACCCAAGCTCGCATCGTACAAAAATAATTTTTTTTACACGATAGCAACCTTGTAAATAGCCTACAACTGCACAGATTTCATTAAAAATTTGCGAAATCGAGAAAACCTAAAAAAAGTTAAAAACTATCAATGTTGTAGCAGATATTAAGCCAATTTTTATGAGCTTCAGTGTTATTTGGGTATAATATAGTTCTCGACAGCCAGTTTAAGAATATATAATTTAGTCAGGCAAAACTGGGCTAATTTGTGCGTGAACAATAAATAACAAACAATTACTGTCAAAATTAACACTCAGTGCTATATATTTCTAAGGCTCAAGATATTTTTTGTATTCTCTGTGTGCAAAACTTGGACAATAAACTTTGTTTTATTAAACGTCCATAAAATAAAACAGTTGATGGTAATAAAATTACTTTTTTGGAAAATGTTAACTTTTTGTAACTCTTACGAAAACAAGACTAATATAATTCAACAAACCGTGCGGAAATTTAAAGTTAAACGACTACGCCAGAAAACATTGGCCAAATCTTAATAAACAAATATTTTATTATAAGAAATAGCGTACTTATTCAAAAGAAAAAAAAATTCGAAATAAAAAAGATTTCTGTGAAATTAAAAAAATTGATGTGTTCAAAAGCAATCAACTCTAAATAAATTATTCAAGTCGAAATATTCTGTTATAGTGAAGAAAAATTAAAGTGAATCTTCAGTGATGTGGAACCACAAACATAATGTTTTTGTATAATTATTTGCCTTTCTTTTTATGCGTGACCCGACAGTTGATCGAACGTCACTTGATCGAAACGACACTTGATGGAAACGACACTTGATCGAAACGACATTTGATTGAAACAAGATTTGATTGAAACGACATTTGATTAAAACGACATTTGATTGAATAATGAAAGAGAAAATTTACAACTTTGAATTTGTCCCGGTTTTGTCAATTTTCTGTCCCCAAAACATAGTTATCTCTAAAAAAAGGTCTTCCCTTTGAATCTGTTTTTGATTTTTTCAAGAGGTCTCCAGGGTGCGGCGGTGGGCGGTGGCACAACGCACCCCCAAATACACTGCTGGCTACAATGACAACAAGAGGCATCTAAAGAAAGATAACCTACTTGTCACTCCTGTGAAAATGTTTTGCCCAGGGACCTTGTTAAAAAATATCCACCTTGACATTGGCCAAAAATTAATAAAAATAAAAACAAACCATTTTCTAACTGATCGCCTCTACTTTTTATGAATCTAATTTACAGTTACAAAAATATTATTTAAAAACAGAAACATACAAAAGTAAATCTTTATTTTTTTCGACTGTCATTTTGATCAACTGTCGTTCGATCAACTGTCTTAGTACTCTTTCTATGCTATAAAGCTTCTTGCTTAAATTGCTTAAAAAATTGAGTAAATTTAAACAATTATTTGATAAAGAGCAAAGACCTACGTGTTGTAAACATTAATAAAACAAGCTTTTGGAAGATTTGCTGATGTAGAATTTCTTTCTCTGTTAACAGTAATAATCTTGCCATTCGTACTTACAATTTTACGTATCAATGACGTTTGACAAACAGCCAAAGTCGTTAATTCTCTCAAATCGCTCTCTCGTTTTTAGCTAATTTACAAAAATTGACTACCCGTTGAAAACTCGCTTTTGCAATCAAAAATAATGTTTAATTGCTATATTTAAGAATTTATATTGAAAGAGTATAAAGCTCCCTTTTTATATTAATATAAACTCGAATGACAATTCTAGCGCTAGTAATTGCGGGAGGACACTGTGGAGGAACATTATACGCGGTGGCAACCCCTGATTAAAGGAAACGCCTAAGGAAGAAAAAAAAGAATGTAGGAAAAAGCGCAGCCATTTTCTGCCCCCTCCCCCAGTCGTACAAAGTTTCCAAAAATCTCAGTTTGAATAAGGTTAAATAACAGACACAAAGCTCAAATTTAAATTCAAAGCGATAAAAGTGATGAACCGTTTCAAGCGAAATAAGTATTTTTATATTTTTAACACTTTTGAATTATTCATCTAAGGATAGTTAAAACATACCAGAGTGACCCAAATCTAAAAACGTTTGATAATACGAAACAAAGTTCAGGACTGAAATATATATATATATTTGAAGAATTAAGAGGATTTGGAATTAATTTTAAACAAACTGCATAAAGATGAGAAACACCAGACTCGAGTTTCGCAAGCTGCATAAAGATGAGAAACACCAGACTGAAATATATATATATATTTGAAGAATTAAGAGGATTTGGAATTAATTTTAAACAAGCTGCATAAAGATGAGAAACACCAAACTTGAGAGCGAAACTCGAGTCTGGTGTTTCTCATCTTTATGCAGCATGTTTAAAATATATATATATATATACGCGTATTTCGAACAGAAAATCCCCAATTTAAAGAATCTGGTGAAATCTGGATTCAAGTTTATCTACAAACAAAAAAAAATGTGTCCGGAATCATCACTCAAGGAAGACCAAGGAAATATATTCAATACATAACATCTTACAACATCTCACATTCAATGGATGGAAGGAACTTTAAAATGATCAACAAAGTAATTTTATTTGCTTTATATTAACAATATATCCTACTATATTTAATTGCCGATTTTTAATAACTGTCAGCAATTTTTTAGGTATAGTTAATGAACATCAGATTAAGATGAAATATTTAAAATGCTTCTTATAAATTATATTGTAAAACTCAATAATAAATAATTAAATTTCACTGTCTTTCTATTGGGCTGTATTTTAATGTTTTTCAGCTTTATTTACAAATGGATTGAAAATCCATTATTACTAAACTTACTCTGACGAGATATGAGTTCGGTGCTCAATCAAGGCGTTGACTTTGCTAAGGTTTATAATGACAATGTCAAATTGCGCTAAAACTATACAATCAATGTCAAAACATTTTTGATCTGATTTACATGGAAAAGACGCGTTACAAAAATGTTGTGAATTCAATTATTTATTTATTATAATTTATACACGTCTTTGCAAAACGTCTGTGCACTGTATTGTGTGACACACTTTAACGTATTTTTTTCTTGAGTTTCGAAGCTAGCAATTTGAAAGCTAATAAAATTTTTTTGCTAATATGAAAATCAAATAAAAAAATTTTACACTTTAATTAGACTTTTGCATGTAATTATTGATTACATAAGTTTAGTAAATGAATCGTAATATTTTAAGAAATTTATCTTCATCATTCATCTGGTTACGCAAACGGATTTTCAGAAAAAACTGTCACAAACATTTAAATTTTTTGTACAGTTGTATGAATATTGCTGCTAATAGCTGATAGAACTAGTAGCTGCTTTTTTGTGAAGTACGGGTTCTAAATTATGGTCAACGCTACATGTAAAACGTGCGTTGTGGTTGAATACTTTTACCTTTCAACCAAAGATTCCATCAATTGTCACCTACCGTAATATCAATCAGACCTATCTATAAAACTTTAAATTACTGAACATGATAATGCTTTAAATGAATAAAGGATGCATACTACCGAGAAGAAGTAAAAGCGCGAAAACCACAAAGCCTTTATTTTCTTTATCTATGTCCATAATTATATTAATTTTATGTTAAGATACGTAACCTAAGATTTGCCAAAATTTTTTCTAACCTATAACAAAAAATAGAAATTGTTTTAAATTTAATAAAAATATTTGCAAATATTTTTTTTCTTGTTTCAGACATTTCAGGGAAACAACGACACAAACACTTCTGTAATAAGGTACTTTCCCGAGGAAATAGAAGCATCATACATTCGCCTATATCCTATTACGTGGCATACAGCTCCATGTTTGCGAATGGAGTTACTTGGATACACCATTTAATCAATATTCGTGTTTAGTTTTACTCAAAATTGTGTATTTCTTCTTTATGCATAAATTAAGCATCTTTGTTTCTCTGCTCAATGCTCTTGCTTTTTTTTGAAGTCGACAAACCATAATGAAAAGAATAAATATGAAATAAATATTTCTAATACGGTATTAGAAACAAAACAAATACCAATTTTGAAGTATGATTCACGAAGCAGAAAGCAACAGAAAGTTGGAAAAAAAACACAGTCTGAAACTAAAAAAGACTACAAAAAGCATTTTAGCAGTAATTAAAGACTTTAAAGCTTAACACATAAAGCTACTCTAAAAATTTTTTGGGGAAACAAGTGCATTTGCATTTGGAAATAAAATTGAGAGAAAGCACTTTTTATTAAATTTAATTTTAAAGTTTATGTAGAACATGCATTTTCCTAAAAATAATTTTTAAATTACAAGCGCATTTTCGGTAGTTGCGTCAATCATCTTTGGTATTTTTGTGTTTATTTGTTTAACAAAGAATTAATGTTTAGGCAAAATCAGATTTTTTCCGCCTCCGACTGTAAATTATTTGGCAAGAATACATTATTCCAATTTAAAACGATCCAGATTAGTGAGCAAATAGGCTACATTTAAGATTTGTTTTGAAGAGTATTTTTTTGTATCTTCACAGGCTTTGATAGTGTGAAACTAATCCTTTTTACTTCATTTTCAACCGCAAAATTTGTTAAATTTTGACTTAAACTGAACTTCGATGTGGTGTGAAAAGCATATATTAAGCTTTAAAATGTTTATAAATTAAAAGTTAGCATATTGTAGTATGTTTGTTTGTTTTAATCTATTTTTTTTAACTGATTTTAACTTTAAAACAACTACTTGGACTTCAATTGCAGTGTGGAAGACTATATGGCCTTCACGGGAATTTTGATGCTATCGGGCCATCGTAGGCAGCCAAGGCAAGAATTATATTGGAGCTTAGACCCCAACTTTGAGTGCCCATTAGTAAGAGAAGCTATGCCCAAAAAGAGATTCATGGCATTGAAGCAACATCTTCATTTCAATGACAACTCCAAAATTCCAGAAAATTGCACTGACAGATGCTACAAAATACGTACGTTGATTTCTTGTCTCAACAAAAA
The DNA here is from genome assembly GCA_963680785.1 of Diplosoma virens. Classification (NCBI taxonomy): domain Eukaryota; kingdom Metazoa; phylum Chordata; class Ascidiacea; order Aplousobranchia; family Didemnidae; genus Diplosoma; species Diplosoma virens. Next base: position 34,862,615 of record OY796888.1, read on the forward strand.
TTTCATGCAGTGTGGTTACTTACACTCTGATTACTCCATAGATGAAAAAATTGTTGGATATTATGGCCGCCACCCAATAAAGCAGTTTATTCGAGGTAAACCAATTCGCTTTGGCTTCAAGGAATGGGCCTTATGTAGCAGCAGTGGCTATACCTACAAGTTTTCCGTCTATCAGGGTGCGTGTTCAACTCCCAGAGAACACCCCCTCGGCTGCCATGTAGTGCTTGATCTTCTGCGTGATGCGCCTGTTGGGATAGCTGTCTACTTTGATAACTTCTTCACATCAATCTCCCTCATGAAAGAGCTTACCAACAAACAGTTTAGAGCTACTGGCACAATCCGACTGAACCGAGTTCCAAATCGCCCGTTTGGGGAAAAGAAGGAGTTGATGAAGAAACCTCGTGGTTTTATGGCGGCCGCTACTGACGAAAACACTGGTGTTGCTATTTGTTCGTGGAAGGACAACAACATTGTGACGGTTGCATCCAATGTGCATGGAGTTGAGCCATTGAAACCTGCTCAGAGAGGAGCAAGGTCTGTGATGATGCCAGATTGCATAGCAAAGTACAATGAGGGTATGCTTGGGGTGGACTTGGCTGATTGGAAGACCCAGAAGTATCGTGTAGGGATCAAAAGCAAAAAGTGGTATTTTTCAATATGTACGCATGCTTTGGATGTTGCTCTCGTCAATGCTCACACCATTTACAACCTAATGCGTGAAAGGCATGAGCAAGTTGATTTACTCAATTTTCGAGCAGAAGTAACTTTGTCCCTCCTAAAAATGGATACTCCGTCCAAGCCGGCTGGAAGAGGGCGCAAAGTTGTGCATTTACCTCAACGGGTCCTGATGCTTGCAGGAGAGCATCATATCGAAAGAACACCGGGAGGAAAGCAAAGGAAATGCAGAGTTTGCAAAGCAAATGCGCGGAAGCAATGCCCCACCTGCAATGCCGGATTTCATGTAGATTGCTTCAATGCATTCCACAAGCAATCTTAGCTTTGTATCGACTATTCACTAACACTGTTACTTTTCGACAAGTGTATTTTCAAAATGTATTTTCATTCAAATCTCAAAACCAAAGTTTTTGAAAACAAAACACGTCTAACCGTGCCTTCAAAGTTTATTTGCTTTTACCTCATCTTCAGTGCTCTATTTTGTTCTGGAAAAACTAAATGTCTTCACGTACTCTAACAAAATCTGGTGAAAATATAATACTTGGTTCTTTCCCATTTCGGGGCAGCAATTTAGCGACGCGCCGAAAATTGCGTTTTTTCATGGCTCATTGCTTCGCAACTCGCAAAAAAAACGCAATTTTCGGCGCGTCGCTAAATTGCTGCCCCGAAATGGGAAAGAACCATATTATGTATCCTTAGTGGTTGGTCTATTTAGCTCATTATGCCAGTTATTTCAGAAAACCGTATTATTTTTCAGAAGTAAAACGTTCATTTACGAATATTAGTAGAAACTCGTTATTGTCATCGCCATGGCTTCATATCTTCTACATGCTTGAATTTGCTAGCAGCACATTCCATGATCCCCATTTGGGACCTACATGGAAAACACCTTTTGGGTGACAGCATTAATTTTTCCTTTTCAATACATCTTAATTAGTGTAAGAGAGACAGAAAAAGGCGATTAAATCATAAAAAATATTACTGCGTCTTAATTCGGAATGTAACGGGTTAAATGGAAACGCTGGTAAACACAAATTTTGAATAACCTTTTGCCTTACGTACTTAAGTCCAAAACTGATTTTTTATGGGTTCACAAAACCATAAATAGAAAGGTTTGTAAGTTTGGTAAATTTATTTAGTATTCTTTTTTTTATTTCTTTGTATTTATCCTCTTCACTTGCAGGAAAGCGTCAGAGACGCTATTCCAAGAGCAACCCCGAACTGCGATTACCTCAATCTGCTTTGGAAGATGTTAAGATATTATTGTTTGGTTGAAATTTTTTTATTTTTATTTTTTAATTATTATTAAAGATATGAATTAAAAATAGGGCGGCTTGCTGGTATCACGAACCTGAAAAAAATGCCGCAAAGTGTCTTTCTCAAGGATACAACAGAATGGCAAAGTAGGTTTGGACAGCAACCTGTTGATCAAGTTCGCCATCAATGGTGACGCTTTTAGCCACTCGACTAGCATGCTGACTGTTTTCATGTTGGTTTTTAATCCACTCACAATTTCAATAATTTTTTTCGCACATGGCTTTATCAGCTTTTAATTTGAGAACGTTTTTTCTTTTGCGATAACGAGAAAAGGAACCTAAAAATTTTTGAATTGGTTTTATTTAAACTTAGATCAGGATTAAGTTTTATACTTTTGAACAAACTTCTCTGTCTTTTCAAAATCGTTCCATTTTTTTGCAAGTAAGATTTTGAGTAATGAGTTGGCAATGCTTTTTTAATTTTGAGGGTTTTTTCTGCAATTAAAGAGAACTTTGAAATAAATCACACATTGATTTTTTTACGGTTAATATTCATGTATGTAGCCAGTGATGAGATTTAGATAGTTCGCACAGGTTCGCGCAAACCGGTCTTGGAATTTTAGCACGTTCAGCCAACCCGCTCTTAATTTAACGTAATCTATGTACGTCTACATCTCTGCATAATGATGGAACTTGTTACTTTTGAAAGAATAAGTTCTATACAAAAGAGAACCTGTTTTTTTAACGTTAACATTTTGAATCCCAACATATTATGTAATAGAGATGTGCTTAATTGTTACTTTTGGATAACTGTTATTAACTGCTACTTTTAAAATTTTTAACTGTTACTTTTAACTGTTACTTTATATTCATTAAGCTAACTAAAAACTAATTGTTAGCGATTGTACGTTATTACCATATCAAAGGCAGAATCAGATAAGAAAAAAACAGTCACATTACAATTTTTGTAATGTAATTACTTTTTTGTTATTGGTTAGTTTTATTCATTTATTTATTTTATCTCTATATTAACTTTTGACTCATAGGAAAGCGACGGAAGCGCTAATATATAGGGTAAGCAATTACCCCGACCTGGTTCCGGAGATACAAAGATATTGCTGTCTGCTTGTAATCTAATAGAGATATGTCTTTAATTTGGAACTGCTTGCCAAGAACACCAAGCATGGGAATGTGCCGTAAAGTGTCTTTCTCAAGGAAGTGGGTTTTGAACCGAGTGCAATTAGGCGCAAGTGAGTTTTGAACGTAGTCCATGTTGATCATAAGTACGGCGCCTTAACCACTCCAACACGCTGCCGACAGTAAAGCAAATGAGACTTGCTGCTTTTTGGAAAAAGAAAAAGTTTTGAAAGAATCGAGCGTAAAAAAAACAGTTAACCTCTTAACTGTTACTTCTTAACTGTTATATTTCCTAACTGCTACTTCTTAACTGTTATTTCTTAACTGTTACTTAGCGATTCGCTTCGCTATTTGTAGTACAAATGTAAAGCAGGTGAAAGATTGCTGCTTATTTGAAAAAGAAAAAGTTTCGAAAGAATTGATCTCTGAGATAACATGGCGTGAATAATAACAGTTAACTTCTTAATTAACTGTTACTTTGCGATTCGCTAAACTGTCGATAATATTCGTTAAGGAAATTAACTGTTACTTTTTAACGAACTGTTATTTTTCGCACACATCTACCATGTATCACAGAGCTCAATTCTTCTGAAACTTTTTCTTTTTCAAAAAAACGGCAATCTCTCATCTGCTTTGCTATTTGTAATCCAAATGTAATCAATAGTTTGTTTTTTTGGGTGCGAATAAAAACAAACTACTACTACTAATATTTGTAATTAAAAAAGCAGCAATCTCTCATCTATTTTTTTATTTGTAAAAAGGCATGATTTGACAATTTAACAATTAAAACTTAAGACGATACTATTTTTATCTTTATTACAAAAATGTCAATGAACACAAAAAGTCAACGCAATCAATTGGTGATAACAAACATACAGATTTATTACATGTGTTTAGAATTACAATTTAAGAACATAATCATATTGACATGCTTTGGTTTAAGGCGATTTTGTCGATCGGATATTATTTGGCCACATTTGGAAAAAACTCGTTCACTGGGAACTGAGGTGGCCATCATACACAACTGCGCTTTTGCGATCTTTGATAAATGTATATAAACACTTTCGCGGCTTTTCCACCACAGTAGAGGGTCGTCACGGCGTGAGATATAGGCTTCGTTAATGTACTGACGAACTTCAAGTTTAGCTGATGGTCTTGGAGTTCCCCATAGCAAATCGTCTGAATTCCTCCGGTCAAAATCTCCCCATAGTAAATCGTCAAAATGAGTGTTGTTTTCTTACTTTTCTCTTCTTTCAATTTGATTAGCCAAATCAGTACTTATTCGTGAACATATTTCTGCGACAATATCTTGGTAGGCTTGTTCATACGCAGTTACTGAGCAAAACCGTTTCTTTTAAAACGTGGGTCTAAAAGCATAGCACAAGCCAAAATAGGATTACTTTCCATGTTCGCAAATCGTGTGTTAATATTTACGATTAGGGTTTCCATTACTGCTTTTGCAAATTCGGAGCTCAAACTCTGGTTTATGCGCTGGCATGCAGAAAGAAGCCCATTGGCAAGAACAATAATTTTAGATAGTGTAACGGACTTCTCTGCGCAAATATCTTTAGTGACAAGGTCAAACGGTTTCAAAACCTTACATATTTCAGGCAATGTTTGCCACTCTTCGATAAAAAAATTTTCCACGGGATTGTGTAGTATACCAAAAGCTGCTTCAAGAGACTCCTGGACATTAACAATTTGCTCAAAGATTTCGTACGTGGAATTCCATCTTGTCAATACATCGTTTTTTAACTTCAGTGGAGTTTTATTGGAATTCATTTGCGATTGAAGGGATGAAAATTTTTCAGCTGCCACAGTACTTCGATGAAAATATTCTATAATGGCTTTAATCTTTTGCCGCAGGAGCTTAAGTTGAAGAATATCTTTTTGCACTACTAAGTTTAGCGTGTAAACAAAGCAGGATAAATGCTTAAACTTCGCCATTTTTACCGCATTTACAATGTTTGCAGCGTTATCTGTTACAATAAGGACAACTTTATCTTTAATATTCCATTTCTTCGTGATGCAAATTAACTCTTGCTTTAAATTTTCTTGCGTATGTCTTTCACCAAACTTGGCACAGTCAAGCAAGCATGACTCCTGTCGAAAATCTTAGTTTAGAAAATGTGCAGTGACCGTAAGATAATTTTCCGTTGTTACAGAAGTTCAAGAATCGGTTGTTAAGCAAACTGATTCTACAGACTCCATAATTGCAGTGATTTTTTGGACCACGTCTCTAGGAATTGACAAGAAGTTCTCGTGTAATTATTTTTCTCGTTGGTAACTTATACGATTGATCGATTGCTGATATACGTGTAAAATCTTGAAAGCTTTGATCTTCAACTATAGAAAATGGCTGCATATCTATAATGATCATTTTCAATAGCATGTTGTTTAAGCGCTTTTGATGTGCGAAAGAAGTAGAACGAGCAATAAACGAAGACAATAGTGTTTCTTTCTCTATTTGTACTGTAGTTTTTGATGAGCTCCCACCATTATTAGTTGGTGTGGTTGAATTTGAAGCTTCCACTTGCTCTGGCGAGTCTGGCTGGCGACTTACACTTGACATTCGGAAAAGATGATTTGCCGTAAAGAAACCAAGAGCTGAGCGTTTCAAAATGTTTTCTTATATTTAAGGTAGATGTTTTAAAAGAGAGCTCATGTTTACAATGGTCACATATTGCTTTGTTATCTCCTTTAGCAGTAAAATGCAACCCTATTTCCCTGCGTTTTCTTCGAGTTCCTGACATTGTTCTATGAGGCTAAAATTTAAATAAAATACTTAACTCAGTGTATTACAATTCTGCTTCCACTACTGTACTTTTCTTTATATTCAATAAGCCAACTACAAACTAACCAATTGCGATTGCATCATTATTGCCATATCAAAGGCAGAAGAAGTTACATAAGAAGAGGGCCGGGATTTTGATTAGCATAGTCTCGGTTCAAAACCTACTTGCGTCATTCTGTTGTGTTCTTAGGAAAGATCTTTACGGCACTTTTCCCTGTTTTGTGGTCTTGGCAAGAATTTATAAATTACAGTCATATTTCTGTTAAATTTCTAGCGGACAGCAATGTCTTGACATCTCCGGAAGCAGGTCGGGGTAATTGCTTACCCTATGTATTAATGTTTCTGTCGCTTTCCTGCGAGTTAGGAGGATAAATACAGAGATAAAAAGAAATAATAAATAAATAGCAAAGAGATGCGAGATTGCTGTTTTTGAGAAAACCAAAAAGTTTCGGATGAATTGAGCTTTAAAATAACATAGCGTGAATAATAGGAAAAGAACAAAAAATTATGCACTGAAGTTGACTTAGCTTTTATTAATGGTAATGGCACAAGCTTTCGTGAGCTACTGGGCACTTCGTCAGGTGCAATGAAATGATCTTTTTTTTCCTTCCAATTCTTCAATGACAGCGTGAATAATAACATTTACTTCTTAACTGTTACTTCTAAAGAACTGCTGCATTAATTGCTTCTTTGAAAATTATATCAGTTACTTTAAATTCATTAAGCCAATTAAAAACTAACCAATAGCAACTGTGACGTTATTACCATATCAAAGACAGAAGCAGATAAGAAAAAAACAGTTACATTGCAAATTTTGTAATTTAATTTTTTTTGTTATTGGTTAGTTCTTAGTTGGCTTTGTGAATATGAACTAACAGACAAAATTTTCAAACGAACAGTTAATGTAAAAGTTCCTCAGAAGTAACAGACAAGAAATAACTATTATTATTCACACCATGTTATCTTAGAGCTCATTTCTTCCCAAACTTTTTCTTTTTCAAAAAAGCAGCAATCTCTCATCTGCTTTACATTTCTATTACAAATAGCAAAGCGAATAGCAAAGTAACAGTTAAGAAGTAGCAGTTAGGAAATAACAGTTAAGAAGTTAACTGTTATTATTCACGCCATGTTATCATAGAGCTCAATTCTTTCAAAACTTTTTCTTTTTCAAAAAAGCAGCAATCTCTCATCTGGTTTTTGTAATTCAAATGTAAATCAGATGAGAGATTGATGCTTTTTTGAAAAAGAAAAAGTTTCGAAAGAAATGAGCTCTAATATAAAATGACGTGAATATTAATAATAACAGTTAACTTCTTAACTGTTACTTTGCAATTCGCTTAACTGTTACTAATCGTTAAGAAAATTAACTATTACTTTTTAACGAACTGTTATTTTTCTCACACCTCTATTATGTAACCCCACACTAGTACTCAATATATAGCCTATGAGTCATCGTACTTTTTCATTTTCTTGCAGTTCATTTAGAATTCAAATCAATATGCGTAACAAATCTGTTTACACAAAACCATGTTCAATCTGAATAGCTCAATCAACTGTGTAAATGGAAAAAATGTTAATTTTATGGGTTTGATAGGTTTATACTTTATAGGTTTTAGGTTAATTAATTAATATGCTTCAAACAAAAAAACTCAACTTTATTTTTTGTTTTATTTTTTGTTTTTACACACTTGCATATGGAAAACAGGACAGCAAGAATATATCCAATTGCCTTTTTAATTCAAGTTCCAAAATTTCCCATGTGTTCAGCAAGTTACTGTTATCCCGTTTCAAGAATATAAAAAAGGCATAGTGGCAAGGATCAATGTAACAAATACTATCAATGAAAGCATGACTCCTAATCCAAGTAAGACAAATGCTAGTATTAAAATTGACTTGTATAATACTTAATTATAGGGATAAATTCGTAAAGTTGTAGGTTAAGTGGTATAGTTAATTGCATTTTTATGCCTTTCTACAAAAAAAGGCATCTTCGACAAGACAGTTGCAGTTACAGCAATTATCGTATGAATCTCTTTCATTGTTTTTTGCAACATTATAAAACAGACAAACTCTTTGTTAGCTTAAGCTCTGCCGGTTTTATTTAAGTTTTTTCTGGGTCTGATAAGGCTTTTTACTGATTTAATAAAGATAAGAAATATAATCAAAATGTGTCATGTGGTAAAGACGTGAAACAAATAAAAGGACGCTTGTTTTTTGGTTCCTGATTTTGGATAAAGTTTGATAGATTTGGAAAAATTTTGTCACTGCTATTTTTCTTTTTGGGAATTGCAGTTGACACAAACACAATTAAAAAAAACATCGTAACCAAGACTTTGTTGCAAACTCAGATCTCGTAAAGCGTTCTCAGTGCAAGCGTTTGTTTTGATTTTACAAAATGTAGGGCAAAATTTGTATTTGCAGGCTGCAGTCGTATTGATTTTGTGAAACATTCTGCAGAGCTTGTTCCCTTGCTGCGCCGTACGTTTAGCGTTTAGTTTGCAACCGTCATTTTCCCAAGATTAATTCATATATCTTTATTTTTATTGCCCTTACAGTGTTCCTTGCAATGTGGCCGTTGGCTGATTGTAAAATTAAGATAATTACCGCCTATATTGCATAGCTCATTTGTCCGCGTGTTATCAGGAGTTTTCTAGTCACGTGACCTAGCATCGTATGAGTTTTGCTTAGGAAAAAACGAGCAAATGAATACGTGTGCCACTGCGATAGTCGGTACGTGGGTCGAACGTCTCAACGTTTGCAGAACAGAATCAGCCAGCATGTGCCGAAGTCTATTCGGAACAGAACCAGTCAAGAACGTAAACAACCAGAACGCCCAGGAAAACTAGCGAACTCAATACCGCACTGTGATTCAGCAATTGGAAACCATCTGTTACATAACCAAAAATGTGCATCTCACTATAAGGACAATCAATTTTTTATTCTCTCTAAAGCACGATCCGATTTCCATTTATTAGTCTTGGAATCAATTTTCATCACTCTTCGAAAACAAAAAAAACACGAAAACAACATAAAAGAACATACGTAAAAAAATATCTAAAAAAACCGATGCGATATTTAAAAAAATTGTTCATGTAGAAACAAGAGTGATCCTGCAGAACTTTCCTTGAGTCTTTTCTTGACCATTGTAAAGTTGAAGATTTTCAAATTGTTTAGTTGTTTTCCTGAAACACAAGAAAATCGACGATCATGTACAATACGACTGCACTAAATGCTTCAAAAAAAGATAATGACACCAGCTATCGGTTTGTAATTTTTATGCGTGGGCAGTAATTGTGACGTTACAATCCGCCAAAGCACTTTGCTGCTGTGGCATTAGTTTTGGCGGGAGGAGATCAGGTCGGATACTTTTTGGATGGACTTTATACGTACACTCCTGCCGTTTTCCAAACGTGGAGTCGAGACACGGTGCTTCGAGACCGAGACGAGACGAGACTTTGGGGTAACGAAACCAACACGAGACGAAACTTTGGAGTAATGAGACCGAGACGAGATATGAGACTTTACATAAATTGCTTTAATTTAAGCCCGGGTTGTGGAGTTAGAGTCGGAAGTCAGAGCCGCATGTTTTTTAGTGGAGTCAACGTAATTTTTTAAAATATGTTTAAGCCATTGAGGACAACCTTGGAGGCCTAATTGTCGAGTGGTTAAAGGGCGTTAAAGCGCCGTGATTATGATCGACATGGTCTCGGTTCAAAACCTGCTTGCGGTATTCGGTTGTGTCCTTGGAAAAGACACTTTTTTGGAACTTTTCCCAGCATGGCGGTTTTGGCAAGCAGTTCTACATTTTAGTCATATCTCTATAAAACTAAGAAACGAAATAAAAATTTTCTATCGGACAGCAATATCTTGGCATCTCTGGAAGCAGATCGGGATAATTGCTTGCTTTATCTATAGCGCCTCAGTTTTTTTCCTGCGAGTCAGGAAGATAAATATACGTAGCGATAAAATGTAAAAATGTAAAATAATTTAGCTTCAATCAAAGTCTCCAAAAGCAATAAAGACTCCGATTCCCAACTCTACAGAACCTAAAAATTATCCTTTTCTTTGCTTTCTAGGGAGCAAGCTGGACTTCGACGCGGAAAGTTAAACGTAGATTAATTTGTTTTATTCTTTAATACTGCAGAAATCGAAGATTCTTTTAAAGCTATGAAAAAGGACGGTGTTGTAATCCTCGCTCTGACAGACTGGCATTGTGGCCTTACCTGTAAACTGCTGTTATGTCATCCACATAAGTACATGGTTAACATGATGGAACTTACCCAAAACCAAGTTTACTCTTGCTACTCGTAACATGCAGAGCAAGTTTAGATGTCTGAGAAAAGGCGTTTCTTAGAGATCGGCCTTGGCTCATTTCTCTTTTAACCTCTATACATACTATTTGGCTTCCACAATCTTCAAAAAGCTTGCCTATGCAGACTACCTGGTATTGCTGCATTTTTGTCAAAACTGAAAGGACTTTAAATCAAGATATATTTACGGTACTCTTTCACCCTTTTTTCAAACATGAAAAATGAAACTCAGTCACTCAAAGACGTTGACGACAGCTTTTTATTTTAAGCATGGTCGAGTGGTTAAAGCGCCGGGCTCGTGATTAAGACAGTCTCGGTTCAAAACCCACTTGCGCCATTCTGTTGTGTCCTTGGGAAAGACACTTTACGGCACATTCCCCTGCTTGGTGGTTCTAGCAAGCAGTTCTAAATTACAGTCATATCTCTATTAAATTACAAGCGGACAGCAATATCTTGGTATCTCCGGAAGCAGGTCAGGGTAATTGCTTACCCTATGTATTAGCGCCTCCATCGCTTTCCTGTGAGTCAGGAGGATAAATATAGAGATAAAATAAAATATATAAAAAAATAATAATAATAAGCGAGAAGCCAAACCTGAGCAAAAAATTTACAGCAAAATAAACTTTTGCCACTCTGTTGGACACCTAAATATATTGGGTAAAGCTGAAAAAATTGCTCACGTTTCTTGACAACCATGTGGCTTGCGCAAAAAATATCTTTCCTCGTCAGGCTGTTGTCGTCGGTCTACTTGACAGCTGATTACTTCGCCGTGCACACGTTTGCTTATAAAGATGTCTCGAATGCCGCCTTAAACATTTTTTATGTCTTCGTTCCTTTCCAACAGACCACTTACCAATTTTTTAGGCATCAAGCCAGCTAAACTTTACTAGCTAAAAGTTCAACTAAAACTCAGGTATTGTCGCAGAGCTGGTCATGTATCAAGAGAAAAATCTAAAATTTATAGGCTTCCGTGAGATCCATTGCTGCACTGATAGGAACGGCAAAACCTGAATAAGCAGACTGTTCCTGACGAGAGTTTAAAAATTGAAACTGTGGTCTCGGATTTGGCTTGCGTGATGTACAATGCCGTAGATGATACTCTTTAATGTCATCTGTCTTATAGCGAATGATGCACAATGCCGCTTCTATTCGTGCAGCAATGCATCTGGTGGAATCCCACAAGTCTTAAATTTTTTTCTCTATATATATATCCAGCTCTGGGACAAAACCTGTGTAAGCTGACTGCCCTAACAAAAGTTTAAAACTCGAATCTCTCTCTCTTTTACTCTCTACAACAGGAACTACACCTTAATAAACTTCTACTTTCCTTCGGGAAAAACATCTACACAAACATCACAACGGATTAAAATCATTCAAAAACTTACATCTTACGTACAAAATTTAAACTACGAGTATAAAAATAGAAAATTAATAATAGCAGGAGACTTTAATTTAGTTCTTAACCAAATTGACAGAACAGGACACTTCACACCAAACGTAAACGATAAAATTCTATTCCAAAAACTGTTATCAAATTTTGATCTTATTGACTCCTACCGTTTTCTCTACCCTGACACAAAAACCTGCTTCTTCTCCTGCTCCAAGCCTACATCCAGACTTGATCGCATTTACATTTCCTCTTCCTTAACAATTAAAATTACCCAAACTTCTTACCATAATATCACCTTCTCCAATCATAATAAAGCACCGATTAGTGCTTTAAAACTGCCCTCCAAAACAACCTTTAAATCATCCCATTGAAAACTTAATGACTCCATCCTCTCTATCCCAATCATTTACTAACATATTCAATCTTAGTACATCAAAACCTTCCACAACCCTCCTAACTCCATCCAACAGCCCCTACAATGTTGGGATCTCCTGAAAACAAAAATTAAAAACCGAATTATCTATTACTCCAAAATACAGCAAAATAACACAAAAAACTTTCAAAACACATTAAACAATAAATTACATCATGCACAACAACTTCAACAACATGAACACATTGCCCACATTACACATCAACTACAACAAATCCGCCTAAATAAACAAACAGGCTTGCAAATCAGATCCAGAATACCCCCGCTTACGAGCATTGACAACCCCTCACCCCTAGCCCCTATCACAGAAAATCTAACCCAAACCAAATCCCTTATACCACCTGATACTCATACCACATCTCCCACCTACCCAAATCAAATAAACACAAATAATTTCTCCCCTTTTCTGTCCTTCTTCAAAAACTTATAGAATCCCTTATTTACACCTCCTGACCCTTCTAAATATTTAAATAAAATAACCTCAAATATCACCGATGAAATAATCTAAACACATCCCTCTTCCCCCCTAATCTCCTGTAGTAGACATTCGTTTTGCTCTCCATCTCTTAAATAAAAACTCTTCCGCAGGGCTTGATGGCTTTACTCCAACTCTATACACTTCCATATTATCACTCATACCAATACTCTGTCAAACCTTCAAAAACTCTTACATTAAAAAAACTCACTCTCTCCCAATCTCTTGCCCTTATTAAATTAATTACCAAAATACCCAACCCAAAAACCGTCAAAGACTGGAGACCTATCTCCCTCTTAAACACTGACTATAAAATTCTAGCTTCAATAATTGCCACTAGACTCAAACCCATCCTAAATTCAATTATCTCCCAAGCACAACAATGCGGACTTCCTAACAGACAGATCTACAATAACCACCTAAATATCCTTTCAGTCATTAACTACACCAATGAGTTTCCTCAACCTCTAGCAATCCTACAAATTGACTTCTATAAGGCTTTTGATTCCATATCTCATAACTTCATCCTCTCTACTGCCTCCAAACTGCAAATACCAGTCACAATTATAAATTGGATCAAAATATTTCTCATCAACCTCTCCGCTAAAATTAATTTTAATGGCACTCTTACTGCTCCTATTCCAGTTAAATGTGGCATACGCCAAGGATGTCCACTTAGCGTACTTTTATTTTTAATTGGCATAGAATCCCTCACCCAAAAAATACTTTCTTCTACCAAAATTCAAGGAATATCCTTGGGCTCCACCTCTCTCAAAGTCAGCTATTATGCTGACGACCTCACCTTTTTTATCTCTTCCCCTGACTCCTTTGCTCCAATCGGTGAGATTATCGAAGAATTCTCTCATTACTCGGGGCTGAGAATCAATCAGTCAAAAACCACAATTATTTCTAATTCCCCTGAACTACTATCAACCTATCGTTCTACTTTCCCACAAGGAAAAGTCCTTATATCTTCTAAAATACTTGGAATTAATTTCTCCTTTCAAAACCAAGATCTATCCAAAAACTGGGATAAACTCATTTGTTCCCTCCCCTATTCTACTCTTTCTACCCTCAATCCTAAAGACTCACTCTTTTCCAAAGTTATTTCCATCAATCAACATTTTCTCCCCAAAATATTATTCCTTTCCAGAATCATTTACCCACCTCTAAACAAATCAAGTCCCTAACCTCTCTTTTTTTTAAGTTCCTATGGAACTATTCTCACTTTGAACCTATCAAAAGTTCAACTCTTTACCTACCTAAATCTAATGGTGACATTGCCCTACCCTCCATTGGAGTTAAAATCTCAACCGCCTATTTATGGAAACTTATCATTATTTTGCAATCCTCCTCCTCCCAAAAATACTTTTGGATGAAATATGGAATGTATAACATTGGAACAAAATTTATATCCATAATACCTGAACTATTTTCTAATTCTTAACCCTACCGTCCTAAACCAAATCAACTATGGATAAAAACTTTTAACCTCTTTCAGAAAAACCAAATCCCATTAGAACATCTAAATAATCTTACCTTCAAATCCCTGTATCAAACTCTCCTCAATCCCGACTCAAATCCTCTCCCCATAACAAATACTAAAATTTCACACACCTGGCCCCGTCTAACACTTTTCAAACCCTGCCCTTCTCTCTTTTCTAATCTAGAAAAAGAAATTGCTTTCAAAACAGCATATAAAGGATTCACATGGGGATCTTTCTTTCACAAACACAAAATTACGCCTCGCAACCCCAACGACCTCTTATGTAAACTTTCCTTCTTGTCTCTTGATGACCCTCATCATTTATTTTTTGATTGCCCTCACACCGTAAAACTGACTACTGCTTTAGAATCACTTCTCTCGGAAACTCTAAAAAACACCTTTTACATTTACAAAAGATATACTCCTCCACAATTACATTAATATAACAGGAACACCTCACATATTAATATCTAAATTAGCCTCCCTAATTCGTCTCTCTCTCTTCCAAATAAGAAATAATATTCCACATTACACCTCCACCATTCCTCCCACTCTTTTAAATGAAGAACTCTACAAAATTAAAACAAAATATAAATTTATTTTCCGAAAAATTAACCCAGACGACAAAATCGAATGACTCCCCCTAACCTATCTTCTCCGAACAATATTTTTTTCTCAAACTCCCAAAAGCCTCAATCTCCCTAAACAAATATTTCTATTTACCATAATTTTTCCCCTCTTCCACTCTATATAAACATAAAACCATAACTCTCAATGACAAAAAAGGTGATCATCTGTAACCAAATAGTACATTATCCTACAACATTATTGTCCGATTGTTTTTCTTATTGTTAATGTGTATATAATTCTCAAATAAAATTTAAAAATAAAAAATAAAAATAAAAAAAAAGAAACTAAAGTCTCGGGTTAGATAGCGTGATGTAAAATGTCACCGATGGTAGTCTTTAGTACCATCTGTCTTATAACTCGATATATACGTATATTTTTAATTTTTATTTAGTAATATGACTGAAATTTAAAGTAAACAGTGCCATAAAGTATCTTTCCCCAAGAACACAATAGAACCAAGCGAGTAGGCTTTGAACCGCAATCATGTCAATTGCTTAATGGTCACACACGAAACCTATTATAATGTCATAGAACAGTATCGACAGCAATTAAAAACATCGTGATATACCGGTAGCAGCATTTTGAGATACTAGAATTTTTTTTAAAAAAATATAAAATGCAAGATGTTTAAATGTTGATAAAAACAGGTCTATAATTTCTCGAGCACCTTATGCTGTGTCCAGGCTTTTTGATTGCCATGCATAAAAATTGGCATGGTTCAATTTTGCTGTAACTAAATGGAAATTTAAAGAGGACCATTATGCCCGAATGGCTAGAAAAACTTAAAAATAATCGATTTTTACCAAAATTTAAGACATATTTACAACACCTGTAAGCTTTGCTCACATCGCTGTGATGTCTCGACCTGTAGTCGAAACACAATGGTCCGAGACTGAGACCGAGACTTTGAAAAACGTGTCTCGAGGTATCCACCCCTGCCGTTTTCATCAACTTACGTGAGCAAAAATGGCTTTTCTTCCTAGATGTAAAGACAAGTCACAGGGACAAATCTGATGTATAGCCAATCAACATCGCGTTGTCTGATACAAAGTTGCGAATTAAACTTTTGGCTTTTAAAAAACAGTTATATTTTTTTTCATTTTTATTTTTACGTATCTTTATATCTATCTTCTTGACTCGCAGGAAAGCGTCGGAGGCGCTATACATAGGGCAAGCAATTACTCAGACCTGCTTCCGGAGATACCAGGATATTGCTGTCCGCTTGAAATTTTTAAGCGAGATAATTTTAATTTAGTACTGCTTGGCAAAACCACCAAGCAGGGGAAAGTGCCGTAAAGTGTCTTTTCCAAGGACACCACAAAATGGTGCGAGTAGGTTTTGAACCGAGGCAGTTTCGATCACGATCCCGGCGCTTTAACCACTGGCACGTATCCTTCTTATTAACAGAATTAACTATTGCTAATCTGTTTAATACTGTTAGACTTTCTTATGTGATACGGTTTGAGTTTTGTTGGTATCATCAAAGGGGCGCAAATTTTGTTTGCAAAAGGGAAGCACGTTTTGAAAAGTTTAAGAACACCTGGTTTAAATAAACGCAGTTGATTCTTTATTGTTTTGAACGTAGAAAATAAGCGCTCGCTAGAATAATAACTGGAAATCATCAGACAAAGATCTATTCTTAATATAACTGATACGTTAGAAAATGGATGTACGAACACTTTTCATTGATTAATTTAAAAACATTTAAATGTCTTTGCCCATTTGCGGTTAAAAAGGTGTTGTTTCAAGAGTAAGAAAAAAGGGATCATTTTTTTAGGCAGCGACTCTTCTTGACCATCTGGGCAGGCGCGGAAGAGGGCAAAAATTTATAATATTAATAAAACAAGAAAACATAAAAAACGTAGCAGAAGCAAAACTGCGTAATTTTTTAGTTGTTTGATAAAGTTATATTACATAGTAGTCGTAGAGTCAGAAAATATTTCTTTTAAGTTGAGGTTAAAAGCTACCAAAATATTATCTTTGCAAACATTGGACAAACAGCAACAAGCAAAATTTAAAACAAAGGTTATTGAAGTAAAATTTCTTAGTTAGTTTTTTGAGCGTGTCCATTAGTTGTACAGTTAGAAAAATTCGTTCACATCTAGAGTGGAATTACTAGCAAGTAAAACCAGAGATACAAGGCGTACTTGTCCACACTTGTTTTATTACTATCACTATTATTCTCCTAATTCACTGGAAAACGTCGGAAGCATTGTATGATCAACATGGTTGTTTGAATAACATTTGATTGAAATGACATTTGATCGAAACGACATTTGATTAAGGCGACATTTGCGTTAAAATTCTGTTGTGTCCTTGGGAAAGACACTTTACGGCATTTTCCCCTGCTTGGTGGTCTTGGCAAGCAGTTTTAAATTACAATAATATCTCTAGTAAATTACTAGCGGACAGCAATATCTTGGCATCTCCAGAAGCAGGTCGGGGTAATTGCCTACCCTATGTATAGCGCCTCCGTCGCTTTTCTGCAATTCGGGAGGATAAATTTAGAGATAAAAAAAAAAAAATTTACAACAACCTTCAAGCGATTATCCCGACCCGCTTTCGAAGATGGCAAGATATTGTTGTTTAGTTGAAATATTCTATTTTGTTTTCCGATTTTTATTTAGAGTAAAAAAAAAATCTAGGGTAGCTTGATAAGATGGCCTAGGAGTGAAAAATGTGCTTTAAAATATTTTTCCAAACTACAACACAGAGTGATGCGAATACGTTTTGAACAGCAACCGTGTTGATCAATACTGCGCTTGCCAGCAACGGTGTCTCTACCCAATCGGCTTCGCTGCCACACGTAGAACTTACGTACGTTTTGAGTTGTTTAAGAAAACTTAACGTTATTTTTGCTGTGGCGGTCGTTACAGAAAGAATACTAACTAAATGCAAAGATTTGGTAACACTGTTGAAAAAATTAATCTTTTGCTGCAATGACCATATTTTTCAAATCAAAATTTCTTTATAAAACTTATCTTCTTCCTGCTGCAGAGGAAACCAGCCTCGAACCCCAGCACCAAAGCATTCTTAACTTGCTTTCTCCTTTTTCTTGCAATAATGTTTTGCCTTTGCAAAATATTGTGAAGCTATTTCTTGCAGTAGCTGTTTGCAGGTATTGCAAACTGGAGTTTAAATTGCTATTCTCTTAAATGCTAATTGATTTTTTTGCAATCCTTCACTGACGTATACAATATGAGTTATTACAACCTCGCAAAATGTCAATGTAATAACAAAGATTACCGCAAATTAATATTGAATTGCTGACACAGAACTGCTCCATATTTAATGTAAGAACTTTCTTAACTTCTCGTTTAAGAGCAACAACACTCCTTATCCACATAAATTAATTGCATGACTGAAGCTTACAAACTCTTTAGCTGTTGTAAAGCATAATTTCACCAGTCTTACAGGTTGACGCAAAATCTAACGTGTTTTTGGATACCTGAAGGGCAATAACAGAAGCCTGATTTGTCTTAATAGCTTCTTGATCTGTTAGATGAACTCCACAGTAATAATTTATAGTTCAACAACTTACTGTCTCGGCAGCTAGCCTAGTACGTAAGAGGGCCGTATTGATGGCAAAAACAATTGGTTCAAAACCTAGTATCGTTATTCAGTTGTTTTTGAAAAAAACACTTTCCTCTATTTGTCGTTTGTATAAGCAGCTCTATATTTTAGTCCTATCTCTTAAAACAAACAAAAACCAAATGAAAGTTTACTATGGAATAGCAATAACTTGGCATGTCCAAAAAACAGTTGCTTGACAGTAGCCCTAAGTTTAATGCTCAATCGCTTTTCAGCGAGTTAGAAGAATGAATAAAGAAGATACTGATTATAATAATAATAATAATGATACGCTGAATTAAATCATAACTTGTTTAAAAATTTCCGGAAAGGGGTGAGGCGTGCTCCTTGTCTCCCCCTTAAATTTGCTCTTGCATCTAGTAAATAGTAAAGCAATATTTGAGTATTTTTTTTATTTTACGATTAGACGTGGTGTTTAAATTCTTTTAGAAATCAAAATCTTTTTTGAAGACAATCGAAAACTGCAATTTGGGCTTTCATGAACAAAAAATATGGTCAATTATTGACAAATACGAGTATACTTTGAATCTGCATCATAAATCAAGTGAGGTGTATTCAGATCCTTCTTTTCCATCCAATCGAGCAATTTTTCTCTTCCTTGTTGCTGTTGTTTCTTCTATAGTGATGTCAGCCCGTGACCCAACAGTTGATCGAACAACATTTGATTGAAATGACATTTGATCGAAACGACATTTGATTAAAGCGACATTTGATCGAAACGACAATAAATCGAAACGACACTTGATCGAAACGACACTTGATTGAATAAGGAAAAAAAATATACAACTTTGAATCTGTCTCAATTTTGTCAATTTTTTGTTCCAAAAATACACAGGGTATCCCAAAAATAACCGAACCCAAATTTTAATAAAAATTACATATCAAAAACAACAAACTTCTTAAACATATTTAGTATTTACAATTGTTCAAAATGTCTACTTTACACTTTAATACATTCATGTGTTTCGAAGCTTGCTTCCCATCTTTTTTTAATATACTTGTAGCTGGTCGTTGCATAGCAATTTTTAATAACGAAGACACGCTCGTTTAAATCTAAAGTCCTTTGCTTCATTTTCAAAAATGTGGGTACCAGCAGCTCACACTAAACAGGAATTAAGCAATGATGTTAAGCAATAATAAGAAAATACCATACAACGACAAAAAAAATTACATTTGTTGGTTTTGATATCTAAATTTTATTTAAGTTTACGGTTTGGTTACTTTTGGGACACCCTGTAAAGATTTCCAAAAAAAGGTCTACACTTTGAATCTGTCCCGGTTTTGTTGATATTTTGTCCCAAAAACATAGTAATCTCTAAAAAACTAGATCTTCCCTTTGAGTCTGTCTCTGATTTCTACAATGGGTCTGAAAGGGTGGGTCCATAGCACAATACCCCTCCCTCTAAAAACTGACTACATTGTAAAAAAATGCAAAAAACAAGACTAACGAAACAAAACCAAGACAAGAAATGTACTTGTTGCCCCTCTAAAAATGCTTTGCCTAGAGACTTTGTTAAAAAACCCTGACCTTGACATTTACAAAAAATTGTAAAAAATAAAAACAAACTGTCTTCTTACTGATGGCCTCTGTTTTTTAGCAATCTAATTTACAGTAACAAAGAGATTGTTTAATCGCAGAAACAAACAAAAGAAAATCTTTTTTTTATCAACTGTCGTTTCGATCAAGTGTCGTTTCGATCAAGTGTCGTTTCGATCAAATGTCGTTTCGATCAAATGTTGTTCGATCAAGTGTCGTCTCGATCAAATATCGCTTTGATCAACTGTCGTTCGATCAAGTGTCCTTCGATCAAGTGTCGTTCAATCAAATGTCGTAGCATCATGTCAGCCATTTACACTTTGCACTTTTCTTTGAATTATTAAAATCGGTATCGCAATGCTTGAACAAACTCGAGTAGATAGACCCTGAAGCAAATTAGTTTCCCTATACAAAGCCATTTTTCTGTCCTTCAGTGCTTCACCGGCTTTGTAAACCGTTCCATTATACACGACTAGGCTATAGGTGGAGTAAAATACTGGTTTCAAGTTTTTCCACTAAAAAGATAAAAAAAAGTCTGTTTATTAGCCGACAATTGTTCATCATTGTCATCAATACATCTTTTAAGACTTCCAAAACTGCTAGGTGCCTTTTTCTTGGCACATGTACATTATATTAATGTACATATATTAATAATCTGAAATCGTGCCTTCTAACGTCTGTCAAACAAAAATTTGATGATTGGTAAATGAAGTAGTTTTAATATATCATTAGTAAGAAAATTACATGTAAAGCTAAAAAATACAGATATGGATCATAAACAAACATGAAAACGCATTCCCTATAGCCAACATTCAGCAGCACATTTTCTCACACTATTTGAGGAATAAGCTACAAAAGGTATGTTTTCTGCTAGGCCATTACGTTCTTTTGTTACATAGCTTACACAACTTTATATCATATTTCCCCCTCATGTTAAAAGTGGTCGTGTCTAATTCGAAGAAAAGCTGATTGTAGTGAGAGTAGTTTTAGGGAGATACAGGGTTAGTTTTGAGAGAAAGTAGTTGGTTCAAAAGAAAGTTCTTCTTGAGCATCTTGACAAATTAAAAAAATTCCAAAAATTTTGGGCTCACTTTGGGCCCGCAAGAAGAATTTGCGCGACGTTTTTTTTCTCTTTTTATCTCTTAGAGCAACTAGTTTTCTTTTTTCTTACTCTCACTCCAAACGTTTTTTATTCGAATTAGACACGACCGTTAAAACTATTCTCATATGATTGCTCTTTGAAATTTTTTTAAATTGAGTCTTTTATCTTTTATAAACTTTAAAATAACAACAACTAATTGACAACCAGTATGCCTACAAATGAAAATAAACTTGACAAATTGCCCGCAGAACATTCAATAAAACTTTTTGAATAATTGTGGTTAGCTGGCCAATTTTTTCATATCAGGTGTTAAGTCCACAGACACTGAATAACACTTTGCTTGTTTTATTTCAGAAATAAAAATTTTTACTAATTTTGTTGCAACTTCCTCGAATACAGTTCAAAAAAAGTTGAAACGTGGCTTTTGCCTTAGTTTACTCGCTTTTAAACATACTTATTTCAAGAAGTATCGTATTCAACTAGAACTCTAATATTCCCAATAAGTTATTGTTTGGCGAAAAACCAACTAACTCGCTAATTCCACGGAAGGTCGACTTTCTTACGAAAGAAATTTTATAACACTTAAAACTCGAAACAAAATTTTATGCCAATATTTTCTGTCAGATTCTTTTTACTTTTCAAAAGTTTTGCAATTGCTAGTCGTTTTTGCTCGGCAAGAGACGGATACAAAAAGACAGCTTAAGTGTTTTTCAGAAGATTCATGCCTGGCGGAGTTGCGTGTTGCGTGCTTCCAATTGCCATAACATTAATTGTGCATCCACATTCCATAGGCTAATGTGTTTGTTTGCAGTTGCGTAGGACAACTAAAACTAGACCCATATGCAGAGGTGGGCAGTACCGCAATACTTTCCCCCTTTTTTTTAGCTTTGTGTGGCGAATCAATAATTGCCTCAGTATCACGCAGCATTGCAGCTGCTTCGAGAACGATGATTCCATTGCATAAATTTTAGGGTCATTGGAAAAGTTTTTTTGTAATTGCGACATGTTTTTGTTTTTTGTATCGATTACAGCTTCAAAAGAGTTTCTCAATTTACAGATATAAAGATTACAAATTACATCACAGATTGACAGTTGTTATAGTTATGTGATTACCAGTACTTTCCCCCGTCTTTCTGGTACTAGTTAGTAGTTATTTGGAGGGTTAGGTTCAGAAATGTTTTACACACTTTATAGCCAATAGCCACTTTAGTTCTTTTAGTTTAGGCTTAGCTTACTCAGGGTAGTTTGGGTAGACTAACATTTTACTAATGTCTCAAACAAAAATTAAAAAGTAAATTAAAAATTTCAACCCTTGTAATATCTCAGCACAGTGATTTCCAAACTTTTTTATTGATATATGGCGGCACACTATTAAGCTTGTCAATAATTTATTAACCTTTACTGAAAGTTTGTCAATAATTTCACAACTTTCGTTCCAAAATCATGGTGATCTTTAAAAAAAAAAGGTTTTCATTGAAAATTTCTCATTGATCTTTTAATTTTCGTCCCAAAATCATGGTGATCTCTAAAAACAAAAAGGTTTTCGCCTGAACTCACGCTCTTTCTTTTCCTCGGAATTTCACGTACAAAAACCGCGAAATTCGACGTCCCTACATAGTTTTTTTCTAAAATCTTTCGCGACACACTGGTTGAATCACTGTCTTAGCATCTCTGAAAGCAATTGTCTGCTAGATTTTTTAGTTGCTTGTGGGCCGCATATATAGCATTAAATAAGCAGATACGGTATCGCTTGAAGGTTGCCCTAAGTATAACATCTTTAACGTTTTTCTACAAGTGAGAAGGATAACTAGAAATGAAATATGATAAAAATCAATAAATATTTTAAATTTAAAAAAAATAATGGGTTTGTGTATGAAGCTTGTTTTGGCTTATTTCTTTCAGTCATTCTCAATCATATTCTTATTCTCATCATTCGAAAAAAACAGAACTTAAAACTGGTTAAAAAAATGTTTTAACTTATTTGTTTAAATATCAGGTTTTGTTTTGATTAAATTGAAGAACGGTTGTTTATTACTTATATGCTTGAAGTTTTACTTTATATAATTACTTATATATTATACCGTAGCGTCGGTCTATGTTATTTGACCTTTACATACATATCCAACATCTGTGTTGTTCTTGAAACTTTATTCAAACTCCAATTTTTGAACAATTTTAAAAGAATGAAAAGAGTTTACTCAAAATGAATTCAACTAATAAAATTCTAATTAACAGAAAGAAATAACAGAATCATTGTTAAGTGTTAATATCAAACTTAATGAAAAACGCACCAACAGAGGTTGTTTGACTTTTTTTATTCGAGCAGATGACACAACAAATGTAGCAGAGTTAGAAGACCCCTGCTCCACCTTTTTTCCTATATTTTTGCAACAAGAACATGCAATGGAAATTATTTTACAACATTAAGCACAGGTATTAAAATTTTGCATAAATGACTTGGTGTGAACAACTATTTTATTTTTATATGTGACATTCCGTACAGTACAATATCTAGATAATTCTGCTTTCATTTCTCCCTAAAAGTTTATGTTAGAAATAATTCCAAATAGAATAACCTACTTTTTTTTGTTGCACTAAGTGTGTAATAAAAATAACCAAAAAATTGAAATATATACCAGGGTGAGCCAAAAGTAGGTGGACAGTATGTAAAATAGGTTTATGCATCTAGTTTTGGTGCTTCAGAACCATTTTCTTTAATGGAACGGTTATGGGAGATAAATATCTCGAACTTCTAATGAATCAAGTTGTTTTCCAGTAATAGCAACAGTCTAATTCACATGATCTTTATCTTCAACAAGACGGAGCCCAACTATCCACATTACTCAAGAGCAGTCCATGAGTATCTTGCTGAAACAATTCCTGTGAAATGGATTGGACAAAGAGGCCCAATTAATTGGCCGGCACGTTCATTGGTCTTGACCCCGATGGATTTTTTCTTTTGGGGAGCACTAAAGGAGAAAGTTTATAGTTGAAAACCAAGAAGCGTCAGTGATTTGAAAAAGTAAATAAGAGATGCATTTCAAAAAATTAATACCAAGGCAGACTTGTGTAAAAATGTTTGTCGAAGCTTAAGAGGCAAACTTCAAAGCTATGTAAATTGTGATGGAAAACAGTTTGAGCAACTGCGTTGATAAAATTAAAAAGCTTTTGAATTATTGTTGACAATAAAATCTAATTGTCAATGTAATAATTGTGTTAATACACATAGCTATATGTGTACGTAATTTCTAAAAAAATGTAATCATTTACTGTCCACCTACTTTTGGCTCACCCTGTATATTCATTTTAGTTTTCTGCTCATCATTGGATTGGTTTAAAGCATTGCAATAATTTAATCGATTTTTACAAATTTCTTGGCAGACTTCAACAATAGACGTCGCGGGTCTCGCGTTTGGCAGCCCTGCTGTGACAAAATGTAAATAATTCAATATACCGTAAAGTTAAAGTTAAAATATACGCCTGTGCATTAGCCAAGTTTGAATATAAACTACTTTACTACTATTAATAAACTAACGTGTTAACAAAAAGCTTGCAAAAACCAAAAATACTTAATTTCATCAAAGCAATCAACCCTAACTAAATTTTTTAACTACAACAATTTGAAATAATCATAAAAAGTACGACGTGGCACATAAAATATCTTTTTTTTTTATGGAATGAATTGTATTTCTTTTTATTGTATAAAAAGGTTTATTTCAAAACTTGTTCAGTGTTATAAGATTTATTTTATAAATACCAAACTAAGGCTTTATTGAACTGAAAAAAAACTATTCTAAACAAAACAAAACAAACATTAGTATAACGAAATATGATTACATAGGGTTTAACATAACACGTGCTTTGAAGCGCAATTGAAACATTTTGCAATTGCAAACCATTTTATTACTTTAGTTATTTTTTTGCGGCCACGCTCGGTTGATTACCTTGAACAGTTGAAATAATATTTGTGTTCGATACTTTAGTTGATTTGTTTTACATTCAGAAAATTGGGTGAATTTCGAGAAATATTCATTGTTGCAAAGATCAAAGCGTTGTATAATGAAATCGCAAAGATCGAAGCGTTTTGATAAGGAAATCAGATTTTGCTGAAATAGAGTTTCTTTTTCTCTGAACTGTAGTAACGTCCCTAAGGGGATTCCAACTGTGAAAGAATCTTACTTGTAAATTTACGATCAATCAAAATCGTTAACTTTCTGTAATCGCTCTCTCGTTTTGAGCCAATTTACGAAAGTTGATTATCCCTCAAAACTTGCTTTTTTAATCCAAAATAATATTTTATTGTAATATTTAAGTATATCTATCGAAAAAATATAAAATTATTTTTATATACAGTACAACCTTGAATGAAATTTCTAGCATTAGTAATTGTCGAGATACAAGCAAGCAAAGAGAGCGAGTTTTTCTGCCCCCTCCCCCAGTAGTACAAAATTTCCAAAAATCCCAATCTGAATAGGGTTAACAATAACGCGGGAGCATTTTATGATTATTTCTCGGCTACCTCGGACAACAGTTAAAAGCTTATTTTGTAATATTAATCAAACATCTATAATCTAAAATAAAGTGCTTTCTGTTGAAGTTACAATTATCGAAGAATTAGAAGGAATAGAATTGGGAAAGCCGTGTTAACTTTTCAAATAAAATGAGAGAAACAGAACATTGTGCACTGAAGTTGACTATTTTTATTATTTGAGCACAAGCTTTCGTGGGCTACTGCCTACTTCGTCAGGTGCAATGGAATGAAAATGCAGCAACGGCATTAAACGTAACAGACAGACATATGTGACGTAATGAAATATGAAAATATCGGTAAAAAAGACTAAGTTTAAGAAAATATGGCAGTACGGTAAATTACAGCAATTTAAGCAAAAAACAAATGCGAGAAAATGGCATGCAAGTATACAGTAAAACGATGTGAAATGGAGAAAGAAGTGAAAATCATAAATGACCCTCAAGTTTGCAAAAATAAATATTACACGTAGTTAGACGTAAATGAATAATCTTTATTTAACAACTACAGTGACGTTGATCAAAAACATATTACGTCAATACGATCGAGCAAAAGACGAAAGAAGATACATGTATCGAGCAATAAAACGAATCGGGCGTTATATCGTATAATACAAGAGCAGCGCTCGAAAAGACCCGATTAAAACTTCGAATTTATAACGGGAATAAATTACATCGTCATGATTAAAATTATGAATGAAGTGTGACAAGTTGTATGCCCCCTCTCTTTCAAAAATCCTCTGTACGCCACTGTTAAGGACCTTGCGGAATTGTGACTCATTCCATCATCATCTTTTACCTTTTTTTTTTTTTTTATCAATTAATTACTAGTTAACTTGCTCGAGCGTAAGCGCGCAAGCGCGCACCTTGGAAAAATACTCACTCTTTTTCACTGCCCCAGCTTTGGCTTGCCAATACAATTTTACCTAAAAATAGTTAAAAAAAGTAATCAACTAATCCTGACTTTCATCTGGATAACAACGTTATTTTTTATCTCTATAATAGCTAATCTGCCAAAAAATACTTACGACACACTGTTAGAGACGTAGGGGATTATTTTCGTTTTGTTAAATACAATTTTTGAATGTCAAATAAAATCCAATGAATGACAGAGAAGTTTTAGTCGTTACTATTAAATTGGATTATTCAAAAGCACAAAGTACCGAATACTGGTACTGCGGTACTTTTTTGCTACAGGTCCCGGCACCGCGCTACTATTTTAGTAAGGTACCGAGTATCGGTACTAGGGTACTTTTAAGAAATACCGTGACCACCACTGCCCATATGATGTCAGCTTAAGCTTGACTCAATCGGGTGAAGTTTTTGCGCGGCGTCCACGTGATGTTGACAAAATTGCATAACCGGTGCGGTTAACATCACTAGCCTCCTACTAGTGGACCATGATATCTCTAGATCACAGTTATGTTTTTTCTACCAAGATTACGAAAATTATTTTTAGTAATTTGTAATTGGTGGGCCTGGGGCAACAGTCCATTAGTCACCGCCTTAATCCACTATTGCCCGTTCTCAACCACGACGACGACAAAGTGATAACTAAAAATGCGTCATCACTGTAAATATAGTAGTCAAAAGAAAAGCTTGATGTGATTTATAATTAGCGGTTGCTTAATTTTTCCACAGTCTAAGTGGTAACTATGGCTAAAAAGATAAAAGTTTTTAGTAGCCTTTCATATTTAAATTACTCGTTGTCTACGTAGATGCTTTTCAACAGATTGTGGTGCTCGTATATCCGCAACATTTGTAAGGACAATACATCCACTTACGTGACTCTGATGTAAAGGTAATGAGTAATTGACAACAACTTCAATATGACAGAGTTGACTCGAGGAAAAGCAAACTCAGCATTCCGAGGAGTGTGCAAGAATGATATTTTATAAAACGAGAGGAAAATGCAGTCATAAATAAGAAAAAAAATGATGTTTTGATTTGAGAATCGAATACAAAAAGATGCTGCAGATTACATTCTAGATGGAGTGATAGAAAGGTAACAAATTCTTGTACAAAGCCGTCCTGTCTGGCGCTTACAAAAGACTACAAAGATAACAAAATTATTGGAAAAAGGTTCAAAAAAGCTGTTTTATGGTTCTCTATTGTGCTAAAGCTTGGAATCACATCGATTAAAAAAAATACTATATATAATGACAAGAGATTTTAGCTGTTCGGTATAATTTTAAAGTTACACAAAATACTATTAATAAAATATAGATCTCCAACATTAATTCATATTACATTTAAGTCTAAACTTTAACCATATTTTTGAACGGACAACGAGTAAATAATTTTTCTATGTTTGCAAATTTTTATATTTGCTATTTAGCTTAGCAAATTTAAGACGCAAAATTTAGTCATTAATAAATTTTTCGCTGAAGATATGTCTACAATACAGAAATAAAGTATCTAGTCAACTTGCTTTAAGAAAATCAAAAAATTTAGCACTGATTAGACAACAAGAGATTTAAACACTTTTACAACAACAACGACAAGAAACTGCAGTTACAATTGTGCTATTCAATTTACGTCATTAAACACCAAATAGTTAAGCTCTTCTCGTGCCGTTGATATCCTTTGAAGCTTAATGACGTTATTCACATTAAATCATTGACAATCCTTGGTTATGTTTAGCATAAAACAAAGCTATTCTTTAAAATCGCAAGCTTCTTCAATATCTTTTTTTATTGTTAAATTTGTACTTTTACACAATATAGTCCTACAAGCCCAGGTATTTGGTGTTTTCAATTTACATTGACTTTTTTATGCTTGCTCTTTGGTAATTGCATTTGTTAGTGACTAACACTAGTTAATTGCACACTAAGTATGTAGATGAAGCGCTATATATAGAACTAAAAAAGCAGTTTGATTAAAGAAAAAAGTATCATTAAATTGGTAATTACTGTTTCGTTTAGACATCCGGAGGCTGAACAACAGAATACTCAAAAATATTTAATGACGAACCATTAATCGGCTGGTATGGCATAAAAATTTAATTTGTTGTGGGAGTGCATTGTGATTAAGAAAGGTTAAAAATTTAATTTCTCAAAACTAAAATAATTTTTCTGGATTGACTGTTAAAATTGCAATCTTTATATAAAATATCAATAAAATTTAAATACATAGTCTATGGTGTTGATAAAACTTGTCCTCATTTAAAAGGTAACTCATTCCAGGCTAGAAACAAACAGAATTGGGGCTGAGGGTTTATTCTTTTACTACGCCAGGCTACTGTGCTTCCCGAATCAGATGCAGGCAGTGATATTCTTGAGCCGGGCATTGAGTTTCGTCATCCAAATCGGTCAGACCTTGCGTTTCATGTGGTGGGGCACGCTATTAGATCATGGTCTGCGGTTTGTTCAGAGGCGTAACACTCACAATTCGGTGAAGAAACGAGACTTCATTTGTGCATAAACGAATGAAATCCACCAACACCAGTCCGCAGACGATTGCATTTAACTCAAACTGTTTGGAGAAAGCTTACTCCAATAGGCCTGGCTTTGGTCATGGGAATAAAAACGCGGAGCCTGGATGTATTGTCGAAGTACTCGGCGTTCCATCTATAATTAATTCTTCCACTGAAAAGCGCGGATGCCAATCTGGCAAGCTTGTTTAAAGATTCCGCGCAGTTGCCATAAACGGGTGTCTAGATTTTAGCCTTTCTCTTGGCGAACTTTTGAAATCCCACTTCAAAGACGATAGAGGATATGATCAGGGTCCTGAGATCCACGGTAAGTCAAGGAGAGTGTCGCTCTTAGTTGGAAAAAGAGCGGGACGCAGGCATCCAGTGACTATGGGCAAGACGTTTTTCAAGACACTGTCTATGAAGCGAATGTGAGCGCTGCGACATCCGGCAGGTGCGCAGGACTCATTTGTTGAGTAAACTAGTGATAGGGAAGCTGTGTACAGTGCTTTGGCACCAGCACCCCATCTTGAGCCTGCAAGTTGCCTTAGCAGTGTGATGTCCAAAGATAATTTCTTGCGCAAGGCCACTTGATGGTGACAAAATGTGAGCGATTTGTCCAGTTTACCCTACGATAAGTAGGGGTTAGACAGAACTGTAAACGTTTATTGTTGTTGTGGACTTTTGGCTCACGTCGCATAGCCTCTCGGTTATTTAAATGAAACGCTGCCGTCATTACTGGTCACTTGTTATTGAAATTAATGAAGAGTAACAAAACTGACCCAAAAAACAAAGGGTTAGAAACATTTTCTGCTGTTAAGTTTGTATCAGAAAATTTGTGTTTAAATCTTTGAAAGGTACAATCTAATACAATCCGTAATTGCTAACTGCGCATTTTTGCTGTCTAAGGTGATTGCCAATTTTTACAAAAAACCATAAAATGCTTATCAAAACTTTTGAAAAAAGATATTTCTATGATTGATTATCTTCTTTTTCTATGATCAATTGTTTCCCCATTTTTTTAACTTTCGGCAATCCTCAAAGAAGATAAATATTTTTTGGCACCACGAAATAAGTTTTTCAGTTCATTTAATTGCCAATAAAGACTTACAATTACACAAAAATTTTAAGATAAAAATAAAATTTAAACTGTTTGCAGCACTCCTAGCTAGTAAGTAAACCTTTAAAACTAATTTCAGTACTGGAACTACAGTGTTTACGTCAAGTAAGTAATCATTTTGAAAAAGCATATCAAATTATTTATTGTTGATAATATCAAAAATTCATACTTTTAATACTATTAATAATTAAAACCAAAAACTAAGTCAAACGCTCAATTGAAATGCTCCAAGAAGAAAGCAAAAAGGTGGTGTAAGTAGGGTAAAATTGGTGTAGACGTTCGTGCTGGGAATTATTAATAACAAATATGATTTAACGATTTATATATGGTTTTCTATTTTTACTACAAACCAAATAATTTTCATCAAAACTTATGTTATAGTTCGCAAAAGCAGTTGCAGTAGCTCGCAGAAGCTATTTCAATATGTCGTCGGTCAATTCGTCCCCAAATAAGACACTTGGTTGTTGAACTGCTTTATTTTATTTATTTTTTTTATTTTTTCCTCCTTTTTAAATTTAATTTTTAAATACCGTAACACTTTAAAAGTATTACTTTAGGACTCACATTGCCCTTGGACAGTTTTAGATTATTTTTTTGTTCTGAACATAACAACATTCAAAACTGTTAAACGACAATTTTAAGGGAGTTATGGTTAGGAACAACAAATATCTCAATTTAAAACTTGTTTCACGACCAAGTGCTTTATTTGGGGATCAATTACTCAACGATAAATTGACTTGGCGACGAAAAGACCATGAACGGGGACAAATAGACCGACAAATTGATCTGGCGCTATTTTATAGTTTTAAGCCTCGTGAAAAAAGCCAAGATATATCAAGTTTTGAATTAATTTTATCCACTTTCAAGCTTAACTAAACGTGTTTTAAAAAGCAATTTGCTTGAATGGAACACAAAGATAGATATGTTTATTTTAGCAGTGGATAAGGTATAGCTTGAATAAATTTAAACCAAAATAAAATTATATAAGAAGTAAATTCTTTAGACAAATCAAATTTAGCAAATAATACAACTAATTTGAAGCAGACATTACATTTACCGACAGACGATCAAATTTATGAAGAGAAAAACAGTGATTATTTGAAATTACATCTAAGTAAAGTAAATAATTTAATTTCTGGTCCGGATTTGCAAGAATGAATACAGATAGACTATTTTTGAACTTAAATGAAAATTAGTTAGACAAATCAAAAAGTTAGAATTTTTGTTCTGTACACCCTAAATTAATTTGTCGAAATTGTGCTTAAGTTGTATACAAGTTGAATGCGTGAGTTGTGACGAGTGCTACTAATTTCTTTATTTTTCTATGTTATAAAATATCTGCTTAAAATCTACAGTTTGTATCGAGGAACATAATAAAAAATTTCAACTCATGTTTTTTATTCGATTTTAAGAAAATTGTCTCTTCAATTTTGAGCTTAATGTCAGTTGCAAACACGTTTGAAAAGGCATTGCCAAAACTCTACCACCGGCACGCAGCTAAAAATCAAGTTAAAACTTTTCAATACCAAACAAAAACCAGGGTAAACCCTATAACCAAATTCTAAAAAGAAAAACCTACAGCACGTCAAACTTATTTTTGCTAAGATTATTATTAGACCTACTCAGTATAGTCTATTTTAGAAAATTTGTACTGTATAATTTAACCCTTATACTCCCAGACGGGTCATTTTGACCCGAAGCAAAATTTAAATGTGTATTATTCGCGTTGTACTTGCTTTTATGCAATGAGATTTCATAAGTCTTTCGAGTAACCTTCAGAAATACTTTCTTAAGATTTTGAATGAATTATGATTTAAACTTTCGCCGTAACTTGTAGTAGTCGCGTTACTTCCCAAATGGGTCAAATTGACCCAAGCCCAAGAGTGCATTATTTTACATGAATTATATTTTTTTTCGGGCTTCAGCTATAGTCTTAGACAGATGAAACCTGACACCTTTTATATAGAGACACTTATGCATTATAAATAAAACTTTGTTGCAGGCATTGAACCCGTGACTTTTGAACTCGAAGTCCAGTGTGCCAATTCGGCCAGCTCTATTTTCATTTTTTGCGTTTGTTTCTTGTGCAGAAAGCTGGATAGAATAATTGGTAAACTGTCTTGATTTTTTAGAAGACCTTTGCTTTTTTGAGTGGAAAAGCTAGTCAGTTTAGAAAGTAATCCAGTTGGATTTGCAATGAAACCTCAAGCAATTGAAAAGCTTTTTTGTGGCAATTTTTTTACTTGTAAAGTTTTTGTCTCTAGAAGGTTGAAAGAAATATGTATTTTGTCAACAGGATTTTACTTCAAGGTGTTGAGTTCTTGCGTGCAGGGCATACCTGACTGTTGTATAAAGTTAGTCACAACAATGTTGTCAGTAAAATGCTTGGCTAAAATAATCTTTTTTAGGTTGAAAAGGAAACATTGTGTAAATTTTTTCAGCTAATTCTGTAAACAGTTGTTTTTTTTCTTGCTATTATTTTGCTTGGGTAAAGTCAAGATGAGCAATTATCGTACTGCAAATGAAGTTGCTAGTCTTCTTTTTGAAGACAATCAGGAGAATTCAAGCACGAGCGACAGATTGGATGATGACAACGATTGCAGCGATTATGTTCCTTCAGACGACGACAACGAAGAAGACATTATTCTTTTTGATCCAGAGTATGATTCCGAGGATAATAATGATAATGCAGAAGCTAGTGACGCATCTGGCAGATACATTACAAACACCAGTACTGCACTTTTTACATCAAAGAGTGGTGTAGAGAGTTGGGCAGCAGAACCATTACTTCCACTTACTTCTAAAACGAGCCAAAGAAATATAATAAGAGAAAAGTCTGGACCTACTAGATATGCCATAAGAATGAGTGGCTCACTTGGA
Organism: Diplosoma virens; assembly: GCA_963680785.1. NCBI lineage: Eukaryota > Metazoa > Chordata > Ascidiacea > Aplousobranchia > Didemnidae > Diplosoma > Diplosoma virens. The sequence continues at coordinate 34,895,370 of OY796888.1, forward strand.
GATTGTTTTTCTTTGTTTTTCAGAGATAATCTTCTGGAAGAAATATGTAAATGGACTAATAAAGAAGGTCTACGTGTATTTTCAAATAACTGAAAAGATACTACAGTTGCAGAACTAAGAAAAGTGATCGGAACCTTTTATTGCTAGTTGGTGTATACAAGTCAAGCAACGAAGATCTTTCTCAGCTGTCGCATATGGAACATGGAAGACCAATTTTTCGTAAAATTATTTCGCGTAATCGCTTTCAAAATATATTACGTGTTCTTCGATTTGATGACGCTGCAGCTCGACGATCTGCCAGATCGCCAGATAAATTTTCACCAATTAGAAATGTATTTGAAATTTGGAATAAATCTCTGTTGGATGCATATGTTCCTGAAACCAATCTGACGATAGACGAGCAACTTGTGACATTTCGGGGTCGCTGCCCATTCCGCCAGTACATGCCATCAAAACCAGGAAAATACGGCATCAAGATCTGGGCAATATGCGATTCAACCACACATTACGTACTGAAAATGGATGTGTACAAAGGAAGAGAAATAGGTGAGCCAAGGGAAACAAATCTAGGTTCAAAAGTAGTGCTAAAACTCTCAGAGCCTTTTCAAAAAAGTGGAAGAAATATTACCAGCAATAAATTTTTTACAAATTTGGAATTGGGAAGAAAGCTTCTGATGCAAAATCTCACCATCGTGGGAATAATTCGAAAGAACAGAAAAGAGCTTCCTGCAGAATTTGTGTCCACGAAGGACCGAAAAGAATTTACTACTCTCTATGGTTTTCAAAAAGAGGCAATGATTGCTTCTTATTGTCCCAAAAAAGGAAAGGTGGTTACTCTTCTAAGTACCATGCATTTAGTCAAGGGCACTGAATCGCCTGGTCCGGAGAAAAAACCAGAAGTCATTACTTACTACAACGCAACAAAAGGCGGTGTAGATACCATGGACCAAATGGTGAGATGGTTTACTACCAAAAGAAAAACTCGAAGATGGCCCATGGTAATCTTTTATAATATGCTGGATATCAGCGCTCTAAACGCATTTATTGTATGGATGTCCCTCAACAAAGAAAACTATACTGCAAAACGTGGCAACAGATTGCGGAGGAGTCTATTAATTAGTTTGGCAAAGGAACTGGCTGGACTGCAGGACGAAAATTCAATTCAAATACCAGCTTCATCACCAGCAAATACAAGAAAGCGAAAGCGCTGCTCCATGTGTCCTTCAACAGCCGATCGCAAAACAAAAACCTTTTGTGAAACATGCAATAGCTATATTTTGCAGTGATCATTCTGTCGTTATTTGCAGAAAGTGTAACGACTAATAATCATAAACTCTTTCGCATTTGTTTGCACTGTATTATTGTGAAACATACTTTCGTTTATCACATCTTCTCTGCTGGAATAAACACCTGTATGAATTATGTACAACGTACTTACCTGCCTAAATGTTAAATTTTTCGTAATCATGATTATAAAAATAAAGCATTTGTTTTTTATTACAACACTCATTGACTGGATATATCTATCCCTTTTTATAACACCAAAAGTGTCCTCTTCTAACATCATCCTCTAGCGTAATACACAGAAAACAATATGCGGGTCAAAATGACCCGTATGGGAAGTAACACGACTCAAAAAGTCTGGGAGTATAAGGGTTAAGATAAAAAATACTATAAATTAAATTTAAAAATTTTCTTTTTGTTTTGTTCCTCGTTGTATATTTTAGTAGATCACGCACGCAATCATTCTAATGTTAACAATATTTCAAAGAACTATGAATTGATATCATTCTCAAGTACTCAAAAAACCAAAAACAGTTAAGTTTGATAAAAATTTTACACGCTTACTCACCGTACTTTACGGAAAAAAGGAGCGGTGACGAGTAGAGTACCCTTGCTATCGTTTTACGTTACCAAAATTTTTTTACAGTTTCCGGGTTTTTTCTGTTTTTTACTCAGGCCTTTGGGTCGTCGGGATAGCTCAATTGATAATAATCTGACTTGCGAGCATAAGGGCGCAAGTTAAATGCTTGGCCTAGCTTTGTAATTTTTGTTATGTCGTAAAATTTGCATCATGACGTAGAGGGAAATTGATCGATGGAATCACACTCCTTACATACAACAACAACTCCCTTCAAACAGAAAGCAGTAACAAGGCCAATACGAGAATACGAAGAAGAAGAAGAAAACGTTAACAAAAAACTACGCACATTATATTTTTCAGACTACGTTGCTAAAACGTTTGTTTTGACAAAAGCTTTTTGCATTCCCTATAATTTATAAAACTCAAGATTTTGCCAAAAGGAATTTGTAGTTCAAGCCTTGGTTATTCTTAAAGTTTTGTAGTTAGAAATACTGATACCCAATTATTTAACAAAGCATGTCTTTCGTCAACATATTTTAAAACTAGATTAGTTTTTAGAAATATCAGTCAATTAATAAAATTCATCACTTTCTTTAGTCTACTGATAGGCCTACGTAAATTTAATTAAAATAAAGCAATAATTAATTTAAAACAACAAAAAAATATGAGCAGGCTTATAAAAACGATTATAATTTCAATTTGAAAAACTACACTTTACGGCGCGTGTTAAAATGATAATATTTTTATGAATTTTTTATTGGTACAAAACTTTAAAATAGCTTTTAATAGCAAATGCTTCATCTAAAGCTCTTTTGATAAATAAGTAGCCTTAAAAAAGGCTGTTTTGAAAACTCAAACGTTTTCGTCTAGCTCTCTTCAGGAGGTTTCGCTAGAATGAATTGCAGAACTGAACGTAGTATTTCAAAAGTTTTAAGACTGATCCTAATTGGCTAAAAATTAAGGTTAGTAGCAGTTATCATAATAATTAAAAGTATTTAATAAATAAAACCACATTTCGTCAGCGTAAGAAATTTTTGGCAAAAAAAAAGGAACAAAATTATGCAAGTTTTGTGCTATAATTTGGAACTAAAAAGACAATTTTTTACAATTATACTAACAATTTGTGTTTGTAAACAAATTCTTTCTGTCTACACAAATTAGGTTTTCGAAGAGTGATGAAAATTGATTCCAAGACTGATAAATGGAAATCGGATCGTGCTTTAGAGAGAATAAAAAATTGATTGTCCTTATAGTGAGATGCACATTTTTGGTTATGTAACAGATGGTTTCTAATCGCTGAATCACAGTGCGGTATTGAGTTCGCTAGTTTTCCTGGGCGTTCTGGTTGTTTACGTTCTTGACTGGTTCTGTTCCGAATGTGCCGAAGTCCATTATCCGAACGTAAACAACCAGAACGCCCAGGAAAACTAGCGAACTCAATACCGCACTGTGATTCAGCGATTGGAAACCATCTGTTACATAACCAAAAATGTGCATCTCACTATAAGGACAATCAATTTTTTATTCTCTCTAAAGCACGATCCGATTTCCATTTATCAGTCTTGGAATCAATTTTCATCACTCTTCGAGAACCTAATTTGTGTAGACAAAAAGAATTTGTTTACAAACACAAATTGTTAGTATAATTGTAAAAAATTGTCTTTTTAGTTCCAAATTTTAGCACAAAACTTGCATAATTTTGTTCCTTTTTTTTGCCAAAAATTTCTTACGCTGACGAAACGTGGTTTTATTTATTAAATACTTTTAAACAAGCTGCATAAAGATGAGAAACACCAGACTCGAGTTTCGCTCTCATTAGAGCTCGTCAGTGATGCTTATCTCACCGCGAATCGAACCTGGGGCCTGTAGTCTTCCACGCAGGTTACTATACCACTAGACTACAGATCCCGGACGACAGATGGACTCAAAGCAGCTCTTATAACTTATTCCCAGATTTACTGAACAAGGAATACATAGAATCCACTATGTTGTAATTCCAAGGCCGTACCTCATGACTGGGACTTACCCTACAAGCGTTAAGCATCGCGCTTACTCTCCTAGAGCTTGACGAGAGAAGAAGAAATTTATATTTGAAAAATTAAGAGGATTTGGAATTAATTTTTAAACAAGCTGCATAAAGATGAGAAACACCAGACTCGAGTTTCGCTCTCATTATAGCTCGTTAGTGATGCTTATCTCACCGCGAATCGAACTTGGAACCTGTAGTCTTCCACGCAGGTTACTATACCACTAGAAGCATGGTTACCAAGCAGGTTACTATACTTTTGAGTCCACCTGTCTTCCGGGATCTGTAGTCTAGTGGTATAGTAACCTGCGTGGAAGACTACAGGTCCCAGGTTCGATTCGCGGTGAGATAAGCATCACTGACGAGCTATAATGAGAGCGAAACTCGAGTCTGGTGTTTCTCATCTTTATGCAGCTTGTTTAAAAATTAATTCCAAATCCTGTTAATTCTTCAAATATAAATACTTTTAATTATTATGATAACTGCTACTAACCTTAATTTTTAGCCAATTAGGATCAGTCTTAAAACTTTTGAAATACTACGTTCAGTTCTGCAATTCATTCTAGCGAAACCTCCTGAAGAGAGCTAGACGAAAACGTTTGAGTTTTCAAAACAGCCTTTTTTAAGGCTACTTATTTATCAAAAGAGCTTTAGATGAAGCATTTGCTGTTAAAAGATATTTTTTTGAATGTGTTATACTTTTGCTTTAGATTTTAAATTAAGTAATATGTTTTCAACAAAACAACTCATCTATATCTGGTGTATCTTTTTTTGTTTTTACACACTTGCACTTGCAAACAAGGAAAGCAGAAGTATGTTAAATTGCGTTTTCAATTCAAGTTTCAAAATTTCCAATGTGTTGGGCAAGTTAATGTTATCTTGTTTCCGCAATCTAACAAACTGCATGGAGAAAGGAATCAATGTAACGAGTTATATCAATGAAACCACGGCTGCCATTTCAAGTAAGACTAATATTATACAGCATACTAATGAAGTTGACGAAATTTCACAGCAAAGTCCGTATTTAAAAAATTGAATTTTTGAAAAAATTGCATTTGTAAAATCTGATTTCTTTGAAGGACCACACAGTTATGTTAACCCCTTCAGACCTGAATTTTTATTAGACAATATAAAATAGTAAATTTATTATTTCTTTGAAGGATGTGTTACCAAAATGTCGTTGCACAAAAAAAAATTGTCGGGGCACATCTACAAATTAGTATAGGGGCTTTAAATATTTGGGACTATTTAGTCCCAATCGGTTCAAAGCGTACTTTTTTTCAAAATATCAGCTTTAATTTTTCTTGTCATATTCAATAAATTTGAGTAACTTTAATCTGGAGTTTTAGAAAAATAGATATATTTATTACATCATGAAAACTTTTTGTTTTTTTTTTAACATTTGAATTTAAGCAATTATTATTCAAAGAGCATTTGCGTCTATTAACAATTTTCTGCCGTAGTGGTCTTTCATTGTTATGATAATTACTTTTTACCCTGCTTTACTAAACAGCATAAGAATTGAAGTAATGCACACACATATTTTACACGAAAATATTCCTCTCAACACCGAAATGCCATTTCCTGAAACAATTTTTTTTATTTGTTTGACAAAGAAATAAATTACAATCATTGCAACATGTGCAAGTACGAGAATCCATTTTCCGCTTGGTACACAATTTACATTTAACACGGTCTTGATAAGAAACTCGTGTAACTTGATGAATATCGGAACCGTCTGAGGAAAATCTTGAAACCACAGTTGAAGAACTTCTTGCTCATTTTCTGCTTGAAAATTTCCCGATCAAATCCATAACAACGTCGTGCTTGAAGTTCTTTAATATTTTCAAGCACGCACTGTGAGGAAATTTATCTTGCATATGTTTTGAGGCATTACGTCTGACACAACTTTTACACCAAGACCAGGATCTTTATTCCAATAATTGCGAATACTAGGAAGGGTATGATATCCCATAAAAGAAGTTGTCGGCAAAGTGGTCAAGTGGTTAGAGCGCCGGGCTCGTAATCAACACGGTTTCGGTTCAAAACCCACTCACGCCATTCTGTTGTGTCCTTGGGAAAAACACTTTACGCACTTTCCCCTGCTTGGTGGTTTTGGCAAACAGTTCTAAATTGCAGTTATATCTCTATTAAATTACAAGCGGACAGCAATATCTTGGCATCTCCGGAAGTAGGTCGGGGTGATTGCCTACCTTATGTATTAGCGCCTCCGTCGCTTTCCTGCGAGTCAGGAGGATAAATATAGAAATAAAATAAATAAAATAAATGCTTTTAGCTCATTAATTTCTACTTTAAAAACCATTCCTTTCTGCTGCATGTACAGCTCACACTGTGCACTGACCAAATTCATTTGTGTTTCCAGCTTTATGGTGTCTGAAAAGATTTCTTTTGGTTTTGGCTCATGGCCATGTTCATGATTTAAATTGACTGTACCAGATAAAGAGCAATTCGGAATATTAAAAGAAGTAGAAATCTTTCTCCAATAAAATAGATGAGGCAAAGGCTCCACAACATTTGGTTCAATACTTTGTGCATGGGCCTCATCGATTGTTACTGTTATATTATTATCAGGATCTGACATTGCTTTCTCCAAAAATATTACATCTTTTTTATCTACAGGGTTATTATTGGATGAATCGGGCTCATCAGCAGTAATTAATTCCATTACTTCATTTACACCAATTATAAATTCTCTTGATCTAGTCTGTTTCTAGGCCATCTAAATTCGACAAAAAACAAGTAAAAGTACGCAAAGAACCGGTTGGGACTAAATAGTCCCAAGTTTGAAAAGCAAATAAATTAAACATAAACACTAGCAAAAAAGTCAATTTTGCTTTATATCATCCCACAAGACTTTTTTATAGTAAATTTTATCCAGCTTTTCTTCAATTAAACATTATTTTATTTGCAAATTTAATTTTAAAACTATATATGGTTAAACTAAACTTTATGTATTTAGTTGATTTGATAATCACAAAGAAAAGAATTTGCACCTGTTACAATTGACTAGCATGGTTGCCAAAATATTGCTAAAGAATAATAAAAAAGTTTTTTATAAAATTTTATAGTATTAAAGAAGAAATTTTAAAAATAGTGGTGTGGGACTAAATAGTCCTTTCGGTTCGAAAGGGTTAAAACAGTTAATTAAAATATCGAATATGTAAAATAGTCCGCATTATTCAGATCCACAATGTGACTATTTCGTCTAAAAAAATTAACAACATTGACTTAACACAAGGCTTTATAGAAACTTTTATCGGGCCGCATGTCGCTTGTGGGGTGCAGTTTGCCCATTTCTGCTATCGGCCTACTGGAATTGATTAGAAAAACGATTAAATTTTTCTTTAAAAAGTAAAGTTTTACATTGTATAATCAATTGAATCTTTTTGTTTTTTACAATTAAAAAGATTTTTAATAAGATTTCGTAGTATCGCCCCACCATCTGTTGCAAGTAATTTTTTTTGGTGAAACTAACCCAAAACCCACTCTACAAGTTTCTTTTTTATTTCATCCTAGTGTTGCAGGGGGGAGGGGATTCCGGGTTAGTTTTACAGAAAAAAATTACTTGCAGTAGATGGTGGGGTGATAACTGAAAAATAACCCCTTTTTTCCAGCATTGTGCAACAGATAAATATTGTTAGCAAAAACTTATGTTTCTTCAATGTTTTTGTCGCTCTGAGATTACTTTTAGTTAATATCACAAAGAAGAAACAAAATTAAAATCTGTCATGTGTTGGAGGCAAGGAATAAATACCAGATATTGGTTTTTTTGGTCGGCGATGAACATCATTTGTTTTGGTATGAAAATAAGTACACACGATTATTCTCCAATTTTTGAAATATTAGTTTGCGCAAACACAAAGAACAAATGCAAAAACTCTCAGCGTTCATCACTATTTTTCTAATTGTATCACATCACCATTGCTTTGTTGTTAATACAAAAGCTTTAAACCAGAGATATAAAAGTTTTATCATATTTTAATTCATTTTGTATCAATATTTATTTTATTACATAAATTGCAACCAGAAATATTTGTTTTCATTTATGATTGTAAAACGGCGGGAAGATCGCAATCACCCTGTATTTAGATTTGTCCTGATCGTTTTTATGAAGCTATCGAGGCAAAAAATTAAAAAAATTTCAGAAGAAGCACAAAAAACTTAGTGTTAAAGTTTGACAAATTCTGAATGACTTATAAGTAATTCTAAATCCTAAACGTTGGTTTTATAAATTGACGGGCCATGAGCGGTTACGTAAGTTTCTCACAGCAGCAATCAAAATTGTAAGGCATAAACATTTTTAATTATTTCTTGTTGCTTTCGTACATTCATTATTTGCTGCATTTGTGCTCTAAAAAAAGTTAAAATGTGATAAACCTAAATAGATTGCTTATGGCGGCCACAATTCGTCACTTCAAAAAAAGGGTTAGACTTACAGAAAAACAAACAAATAGATCTATTTCTGACAAAATCTAGCAAGCAAAAACTATACAACTATGAAAACAAAAAAAGTCTAGGATCGGGAATTTATGGCTTGCGAGCCAGATGTGACTCGTTTAATAACGGAATCTAGCTCTTTTCTTGACAAGCATAAACTAGCGCACATTAAAAAAAAACTGCGCACACAAGATTTCAAAAACTAAGACCCTTTTTTAAGAGATCACTATGTTCTTGAGAGGACAATTGAGAAATCAGAGTCAATAGTCAATAATATAAGTTTTACTTCGCAAAAAAGACTACAGTTTGCTCATGAACAAATTTCTACCCACACACACAGCTAAAAATTAGAGGAACATTGTATGGCTCTCACGGAAATCCATTCAAAATATGTAACTATTATGGCTCTCTCACCCAAAAAGGTTTCCGAGTCCTGCTATTACAGCAATTACACTTGATGCAAATAACCAAAACAAGAAGGCAATGCTAAACCAAATTAGATATTTCAAATATTTCCAGGTAATTTGCCTCTCAAAGGGTAAAGTTTCATTACAAATCCCCAAATATAAATTCAATACAAACAAGAGAGCTAACAAAGCGTTTATAAACATAGAACAGGGGTTCCCAACCTTTTTCTTGCTGTGTACCACTAATGGACTTATTCTGTAGCTGCGTACCACCTACTTTTAACGAATAGTTTTTGACCATAAAGGCATAAAAGAACTCTGCTAAAAGGTTTACAGACACGATAACATACAAATATAATACAAATAAACGAATATGCAATTAAAAAATATACAAAAGTAAACTTAATTTATTTGCACATGAACATAAACATAAACAAGCAAAACATATAACTTATCGACCAATAAATACTTGTAAGTCAATGCGATGGCTGCACTTGCTTTTCTTCAATTAGTTTTGCAAACCGTGGAGATATTTTGCTCACAGAACATCGGAAATCGTTTTCTGTGTTTACGAGACGATTTCTTGTTTTTGACTTGATTGTAAGAAAAGTAGAAAACCTTTGTTCGCATTCCCATGTCGTTGGAAATATGAGAAGCTGAGGAATTGCATTTTTCGCTAGTGCTGGATAGGAGGTACTTACATTTAACCAGAAGTTAGCTAATGTATAATCTTTAAATTTCTCCTGTGCACCTTTATCGCATTGCAAATCAATGAGTTCTTCTTGTTGACCAGTTCCCACTGGGAGATCATCAAACTTGGAAGTGAATGGATTCCTTATGTAAGTGCATGCTTGTGCATCACCATCATTAAAGAAGTATTGCTTGATTTCATCTTTCAACAGAAGATGTTTGATGATTTCTTGAACAAATGTAATACTAGGCTCCCCTCCGAGTGACGCCAGATTCTCAAACATTCCAAACCGTCTGTTCTCAATGTTTTTATCTACAAATCGAGCTTTCGGATAAATGCAGTTAATTTGGTTGCAAAATCAATGATGTTGCTCTCAGGCCCCTGAAGATAACAATTGAAGTGATTAATGACTCCAAAAATATCTGACAGGTAGGCAAGGTAAAGAATGAAGTTTTCGTCTTGAAGAATCTTCTGAAATTTCTGATCTTTTGTTTGGGAAAACTGAAGCAGCTCTTTTCTCAACACAAAAAGACGCATAGCGGTATTCCTTCGAACAGCCACCTCACTTTCGTATGAAATAGCAATGACGTGTATTCTGATCCAATATCCTCACAGATGACTTTGAAGAGACGACTATTTAAGGCAAATTTCTTAATATAGTTTACTATCTTAACAATCAGGTTCAAGCTTCGCTTCAGATTTGGAGGTTATAGTTTAGCAGCAGGAGCGAATCGGTGTATGAAGCAGTGAACGGAAATGACAGATGGAGACATTGCTTTCACACGAGCTTGAAACCCAGATTTTCTGCCAAGCATAGCGGGAGCGCCGTCAGTTGTGCAACCTACTAGCTTGCTCCATTGAAGACCATTTTTCTTGAAAAAGTTATCAACAAGCTCAAACACGTCTTCTCCTTTTGTTGTAGTTCTCATTTCATCGCTTAACAGTAATTCATTTCGAATGGAGTCCTTAGTAGCATAACGCACAAATACTAAAAGCTGTGCGCAATTCGACACGTCCGTTGTTTCGTCCAGTTGTATGACAAATCCATATTTTGAGCCCTGTACTTCCGTAATGACTTGTTCATTGATATCAGTAGACATTTCTATAATACGCCGCTGTATCGTATTATTTGACAACGAAACACTGTTCAAATTTGACACTGCTTCATCGCCGATGACATGCTTCACCAGCACTTTTGCTGCAGGCATGATGAGTTCTTCAGCAATTGTGTGAGGCTTTTTGTTCTTCGCCACAATAAATGCTATTTCATGGGAGGCTGTCACAATCCCCACAGACTGTTGATATTGCTTCCCCGTACGTCTTGTCTAGTCGTTGTTTTTTCGCATTTTCTCCAAGTCGCTTAAAATAATTAGGATTGCGATCCTTCTTGTTTGGATGATTAGTTTGGAGATGGCGTTGTAGAAGACTTGGTTTCATTGATGCATTTGATAATGTCTTCATACACACGACACACTGTGGCACAGATTCTCCTTTATTATTCAATTCAATAAAACCAAAATTAATATATTGATCCTTATACTGTCGTTTGGGCATATCGTCATTGGGTATAACACTATAAATTAATTATCTGAAATAAAACTAAATGTTGCTTTTTAGTATATTAAATATTGCTAAAAATGATAAAAATTGCTAAATACGATACCGCTGCTGTCGATGTGATTGATAAAAAATATTCGCTTAATCTTATTTAACAGAATTAACAAAACTTAATCAGAATGCATTAACAAACTTTATTCAAATAGAATACAAAACACAAAACATATCAGAATATAAACACAACAGAAAATTAAAATTTTACAATAAACGCAACTAGCTATTCAAAGCAGCTTCTGGTGTAAATTCAATTCTATGCTTTCCTAAGTGAACAAATTACACGTGCGTTTCTTAAATTTCCACGTTTAAAGAAAAAGGTTAAACAATGGTGTTTCTGACTTAATTACGAAACACGCGTCTGAAATTAATTTGCTGCGTGGAAAAACTAAAAGGCAAACGAAAGAAAGAAAAACATTAAACTTAAAATCTTACACTGTGAAAACAAATACTTTTAGCATTTTTGGAAAACATTTGGCGTACCACTTAAAAAGCTTCCGCGTACCACAGGTTGGGAACCCCTGACATAGAACAAATTTGAACGTTGAATATAAACCTAGAGCAATTTTGAGCAATGGTTTATTGTTGGCTTGCATAGGATATGTAGAAATTTTATTGTAATAAAACACTGTTTTCGAGAATAAGTTGTTTAAAAACCATTGTAGCTCAGCTGGTACTTACTAAAAGGCCAGTTTAAATTTAAAAAAACAAACAGCCATAAGATATTTTTAAAAACTAAAACTTACATTAGAATATTTCGCTTTTTTTTAAAGAAACGATGCTTTGTGTTTTATCCATAGCAGAAGAGCGTTTAATTTAATAGAATCGTCGTGAGTTACTATTTGTATTTTAAGATATACTTTGTTGTTGTGTTTAGTAGATTTAAGATTAGCCTTTTAGTATGTACCGGAACCTGAAGACAAAAAATGGATTTTAAATAAATGAAATTTTTTAAGAATTTTGAAATAGATCAGAACGTCTTAGGCTAAAATTTTTTATTTACAATGAACGTTATATAATAGTGAAACTTTTTTATGTAAAAAAAGAAGTTAATTGTAGTAATAGCTCAGCTAGTAAAAGCAAAACCTTTTTTTGAAAATAATAAAGAACTGAATAAAAAGTTAAAGTACATATGGCACGGGACGTGCATTTCTTTATAGTTAAACTTTTTCCAATCTTACAGAATGCAATCATTCACTTGGAATGGAAAGTGGAGCGATTCCCGATTCTAACATCACAGCATCTTCATGGTGGAATAATTCTGATGCAAAGCATCCGCCGTACATGGCGAGATTGAACAGAATTTTAGCAGATGATTATAGTGGCTTCTGGGTAGCAGCAAGTACAGAAAACGGTAAATGCAATTTTTTTTAGAGTAATTTTTGTTTAATAAATAAGTTGACATGAAATTTAAATGCTATAATTTACTACAGAGGGCATCATCAAATAATATAATTTTTTAATAAACAATTTTTGTAACTCACAAATTTATTTCATCTTCTTTATAAAGCTTAACGGTAAAATGGCTAAACTTTTGACGATTAAAATTATATTAATACAAAGTACTCGTAACTTAGGACCCAACTGAACGCTTTTAAATAGTATTTAAAATTTGTATGCTGCCACAAAATAATATAAATTTTACAATTTTAAAACTACAAGCAATGTTTTACACTTTTATAAAAATAAAAACATTTTACAACTGGTTAAAGAAATTTATGGCTTTTTTAATAATTTAAAGTCTGATTTTAACCGGCGGTTACGTTTTTCGTGATTTTTTTTATTCTACTAAAATTTTATAAAAATTATTTTTGGTTTTAGGCATTGTTGTAGACTAATGCAAGCAAATAAACATTAGCTTTATTCAACTGAAAAACGCTGCATCTACTAACTGTGATAACAACAACTGAAAACATAGGAATTTTACCATGCGCATAACTTCCAAAGCAGCCGTAAGCACACCATGAATTATACAGGGAGATGACATGTGAATAGTACAGTACACGCGCGCACAATGCAGGTTCGATTACACGACATTCACCCCCGCTCGCAAGAAAGTAAAGATTACGTTACAGAGAAATGCATACACGAAAATAAGTAGGACTAAGAAAATAAACACAAAGCAAAACAGTCAACTAATTGTACTCTAATCTATTGGGGGGGTCGTCTTTGACGACTGAAACGCCAATTTAATGGAGTTTGCAGATTAGATTGATTATCCGAATCATTTGTTCCTGGAAGATCATGCAACTCGCTGTCCGGTCTTTCTAACGTAGAAAACGGAATTTCGTTACTTCGCGAAAGACTCTGGGATTCATTTGCTTCTTCTGGACCGGCTGGAGTAGGTGCAATATTTCTAGCAGAAACATTTACCTCGTGTCCTTCGGGTGATCGTACGACGGCGTAATTCGGATTAGCGTGGAGCAAATCCATTTGTTCTACAACAGGATCATACTTAGCTTGTACATGTTTACGCACATGCACAGGTCCAGGTTCAGTCATCCAGATTGGAGCGTTGGTACCAAACATTGAACGACAGGAAAATTTTAAAAAACGATCATGGGGAACTTCATTTGTAGCTGTGCAAAGTAATGATTGCAATGAGTGAAGAACTTCTGGAATAAACATCTCCCAATCAGCGATTTCTAAGCCGTTTTTGCGGAGCGCCAGTTTTATGGTGTTCCAAATTATTCCATGCACTGAGAATTATCAAGAGGACACGGAGGAAAATGTACTCGCGATTCCCCGTTCGTTTGAAAATTCTTTTATCGCTTTCGATACAAAACACTTTGCATTATCACTGTGCGCAATAGCAGGAAAACTAAACAAGCTTAACAGTGATCTTAAATACGATATAAATGTGCGAGAACTTGTATCGTTACAGGCAAAAACAAAGGGAAATCATGAAAACTCATCAAAAACAGTAAAAATGTAATGATTTTTCGTTTTTGAAGGCAGAGGACCTTTAAAATCTATACTTACTCTTCGGAAAGGTTGCGAACTTTTAAATAAATTTACAATAGGCGGTTTAAAAAACTTTGGCTTAATTTCACAACAAATTGCACAGGCACTAATCATTCTTTTTACGTCGTCAAGCGAATATGGCAAATTTTTTTGTCGGATGTAGTGATACATTCTAATTATCCCTGGGTGACATAAACCCGCATGAATTCTATAAAATATGGACGATATGGCAACCCTGTTTATAACCGAAAAAAAAGATTAATGAAGTCAAAAAAAATTTTTTAAGGATGTTGCAAAAAAACGTCCCCGAAATTTAAAAGAACACCAAAAATCAGGACTTAAGTTAAAAGTTTGTTTAACTACTTTAAATTGTTAACCAGGCTGGTGATTTTCACAGATTCGCCAAATACTAGGTCGGTTTAAACCAACCATGAGTTTTTTTAAACAAACAAAAAACACAAAAATTTTCAGCAAAACAAAACATAATTTTGGTGTTTGATGCATCAAATCAAATGAATTACATTAAAAGTTTGCAAAAGTCATTTAGTTGGAAGTAAACTGCCGTGATTCCTATTCAGGGGTTAAAAACTTTACCATTGTTCAACCCACCCATTGTAGCCGGCTTCCAACAAAAGTATATAAACTTAAGTGAAACTATGGATCTTTTTGAGAAAAATAATAATTTGATCATGTCTGTGTCTAAGTATAATAGTTGAGTCAATACAGCTTTTTGCATTGAACATTAATTTGGATGAATATTATTTAATCAAGTGCTTCGCTTTCTATTTGGACATTATGACTAATACTGAGTAAGCGTAGAATTTGGTGGAAAATCCTTTCAAAATCATTTCCAAAAATATTCCGCACACCAGACTTTTCATTCTTGTTTTACGCTCAATTACTTGCTGAGAATGCTTTTAGGACTTTAATGTTATTACAGTGTTTTTCGATCACTTCAGTCCTCTACCGATCAATTTTAATCATGTGTCGATCAATTTTAGTCACTACCAATCAAACTTAGTTCTGTATCGACCAATTTTAGTCATGTGCCGATCAAATTTAATCTTTTGTCGATCAATTTTAATCGTGTACCGACCAAGAATTGTTATGTCGACAAACTTTATTTTTATTGGTAAATACATGTACATGTAAACAATTTTGAGATATAATTTTTACTATAATTATAAGTTTTACAACTACTGCATTTTTAAAAACAAATACTCTAAGAATATCATAATTTTGTAAAATACCTCAAAGAATTTATAGAGTTTTTCGATCTAATTTGTTGTTTTTTGCAATCAAATTTGTTTTTTGCAATCAAATTTGTTTTTTTGCAATCAATTTCGTTTTGCAAAAACTTTTATATATACATACAGTATCTTTGTATAGGGTCTCCCGATAGGGTCTAAATACATATATAAATAATATGGGGCCTCTGTATTAGGTCTCCATAATCTATAGTCTCTATAATTATGTTTCCTATAGTCTCCATAATGTACTGTATATATAGATATATATACAGTATCTATATATACAGTACATTATGGAGACTATATTATAGAAACATAATTATAGAGACTATAGATTATGGAGACCTAATACAGAGACCCCATATTCATAGAGCAACTATAAATTACACAATGAGAGTGTAAAACATATTTATTGCGCGACAAGGCCCTGTTTCGCCCTTATGGGGCTCATCAGGTGCAAGCAAATACATCTCACAAATCAAAGTATCATTTAAAACAGCAAAATTTAATTATACAAAATAGTAATTACGTTGGGGAACAAAAGCGAAAGCTTATGATTAATGTTACTTATGATTAATAGCCAAAACACATTGATCAGATATGCGCGATGCATAAATCTTTGTGTATGTTTGTTTTTCATGCCGGTGCAGGGTGCTACTCGGTCTACAGATACGGTGGATTCCGTGCATTCCGAATGTAGTAAATCCGGTTCTCTTACAACTGTATTTTATGCTTTGTGCGCTGTTTATCATTGTATCGTTTTGTGTTGTACGCCCTAACATTTGCTTCTTTTAGAAATTGCCGTAGGCGTTTGATTATGTAAATTCAGTGTATAAAAGCGACAAGTTTTCTCACTTCAATAATAGTGTGCGGTCGGCCACCTTGGTGACAAGATACCAAGACCACACTATTATGACTCGAAGAAGACGACCTGGACAACGAATGTGAAGTTCACCGCCGTGGAGTGAGAAAAGCTTTCGCTTTTGTTCCCCAACGTAATTACTATTTTGTATAATTAAATTTTGCTGTTTTAAATGATACTTTGATTTGTGAGATGTATTTGCTTGCACCTGATGAGCCCCATAAGGGCGAAACAGGGCCTTGTCGCGCAATAAATATGTTTTACACTCTCATTGTGTAATTTATAGTTGCTCTATGATTTAGCCCAAATCCTTGTTACTTATGATTAAGACCCCATATTATTTATATATGTATGTAGACCCTATCGGGAGACCCTATACAAAGATACTGTATCTATATATATATATATAAGTTTTTGCAAAACGAAATTGATTGCAAAAAGAACGAATTTGATTGCAAAAACAACAAATTAGATTAAAAAACTCTATAAATTCTTTGAGGTATTTTACAAAATTATGATATTCTTAGAATATTTGTTTTTAAAAATGCAGTAGTTGTAAAACTTATAGTTATAGTAAAAATTATATCTCAAAATTGTTTACATGTACATGTATTTATCAATAAAAATAAAGTTTGTCGACAAAACAATTCTTGCTCGGTACACGATTAAAATTGATCGACAAAAGATTAAATTTAATCGGTAGTGACTAAAATTGGTCGACACAGAACTACGTTTGATTGGTAGTGACTAAATCGATCGACACATGATTAAAATTGATCGGTAGAGGACTAAAGTGATCAAAAAATACTGTAATTAAGTTTCAGCAGCGTGGCAGCGTGATCGAGTGGTTAAGAGCGCCATGATTGTGATTAATAAGGTATCGGTTCAAAACTTACTCACTTTATTGTGATGTGTCCTTGGGAAAGATACTTTGGGGAATTTCTCCTTGCTTGGTGTTCTTAGCAAGCTGTACTAAATTTTAGTCATATCTCTATAAAACTAAAAAGGCCCAGATGGTAGGTGCTTTCTCGCAGCCTGAGACGTGAGTAAATCTATTCATTAGTGTTAAAGATGACAGACCGAAACCGAACCTACCAAAACGAAAGGGTATTCACCCATTCCGATGTTCAGTGTGGGTCTGCTAATCGGCAAACGTCCTTTTCAGGACGGGGCAATGTCAGGAGAAAACTGCCCTTTTCAGGGCACATTGCCAACAAGTTCCGACGACCCACTATTCTTCAGCTGAACATCGAAGGCCTCACTGCAAGCAAGATGAACGTTTTTCATCACCTCGCTATGCAGTCTGAGGCACTCGTCATCCTACTGCAGGAGACCTACTGCACTGACGCAGAGAAGTTGGTACTTCCAAACAACTAACTAGCTGGGTCTTCTTTAAGCAGGAAGCATGGCCTTGCCACGTTTGTCCACAAGCGACTGAGTTACACACTTTTGGACCAATCTCCATCGACATTGGAGATCGAGTGGCTTTGTGTGGACGTTGAAGGCTATAAAATAGTCAACGTCTATAAACCACCGCCAAATCGATTGCGAACCCTGAATCTCTCAGTGTTTCCTCACCCTTCTTTAGGCTGGCAATTTTAGCTGTCGTTATGCGGACTGGGGTTACCATGACAACAGTCCGGACGGTGAGTGCTTGGCTGGCTGGGCAAGTACTAATTGTCTTGCCCTTCTATATAATGCCAAGGACGCTGCCAGTTTTAATTCCGGCCGTTGGAACACTGGCACCAATCCAGATCTAGCTTTCGCTAGCGTAGGTCCAAACAGTCGCTTACCGGATAGACGTGTCTATGACAAGTTCCCCAGGTTACAACATTGACCTTTGCTTATTACACCACCAAGGTTTGCTATGGCAGTGCCAAGCATGCCTGTTAAGCAATTGAACTTCCACAAGGCCTAATGGAGTCACTACATTGCTTTGACGAATAAATTTGCAAAGGTTTGTTGCCGCCTGATTCACTTGATGTGGATGCCGCTTACCTGGACTTCTGTAACACCATTAAGAAAGCAGCCAAAAAGACTATTCCACGCGGGTATCGAAAAAACTATATACCTTGTTGGGATGTAGAGTGTGAATCCCTCTATAAAACCTTCCTGTAGTCTCCTCAGGGAGACGACTCAAGTTTGGCTGCTACAGCTCTGTTTGCCAAGCTTGACAGAAAGCGAAGGGATTGATGATCTGTGGCAGTTTGGAGCATTGACTACTCACACTCTAGTCGAAAAGCGTGGAGTATTTTGAACAACCTTACTGGTAGGTCGAGACACTCTCCTCGTCACTGTCCCGTTTCAGCCGAAGCTATTGCATCTCAGCTGGTTAGAAATGGGAAATACGAGGCTGTTGATCGCAAGTCATCTCGACTTGTCTCTCAAAAAGTGTCTGACCTTTGGAGGGCCACAACACCAGACGCAGTAAATATCTCTGACAATTTTTCACAGAAATAAATTGCTGCTGCTCTCCAACATTTAAAACCAGGTAAAGCTCCGGGTCCTGATTACATCTGCTCAGAGCTTATACTCCATGCTGGAGCTGCTTTGAAGTCCTGGTTACGTGACATCTTTTCTTCCTGTTTGCGCCGACACAACATTCCCAAGATCTGGACAAGAGCGCTTGTGGGGATCTCAAAACCAGCAAAGCCCGTGGGGGACCCAAAGAGTTATCGACCGATATCTCTGCTCTATGTTCACTACAAGATCCTTGAGAGGCTTATCTACGCTCGCCTTAAACCATTAATTGATCCACTGTTCCCCAAAGAGCAGGCTGGGTTCCGACGCGGGAAATCAACCGTAGATCAAGTTGTTCTGCTAACCCAGAACATCGAGGATTCTTTTGAGGCTAAAAAGAAAGCAGGTGTCGTATTTGTCAATCTGAAAGCTGCTTATAAATCTTTCTGGTGGCCGTACATGCAAGCTGCTGAGACTACTTCCGGATAAACACATTGTCAGAATGATCATGGAGCTTGTCCGAAATCGAAGTCTCACCCTCACCACCGGTGACAGCAAGCAAAGCAGGCTATGCCGTCTTAAAAACGGCGTTCCTCAGGGATCGGTCTTGGCTCCCCTCCTATTTAACATCTATACGTACGATCTTCCTTCCATGATTTCCAGAAAGTTTGCTTATGCCGATGATCTAGCATTGTTGCATTCTTTAGAAAACTGGAAGGACTTGGAGGGGACATTAACCCAAGACATGTCTACACTTTTAGCGTATCTCCATACTTGGAGGTTAAAGGTCAGTCACACTAAGACGGTGACGGCAGCCTTTCACTTAAATAATCGAGAGGCCAAACAAAAGCTAAAAGTCTACAACAACAGTAGAATTTTACCGTTCTGTCCAACCCCTACTTATCTTGGGGGTAAAACTGGACAGATTGCTCACGTTTCGTCACCATTTAATGGCATAGCGCAAAAAACTATCCTCGCACGTCACACTGCTGAGGCAACTCGTGGGCTCGAGACAGACAGACAGACCAATTTATTTACGAGGATTGTGAAAACAAAACGTAAAAGGAAACACAGTTAATATACTTATTTGACAAAACAACAATATACGACAATTTGTAATACATTTATAAAATGTGATAAAATAAGAAAATAAATAAATAAATAAATAAAGTAAATAAATAGAATAAATAATAATGAAAAAAAAATGACCATCTCGACGGAGACTGCGAAGGGACCGCTTAGGGTCATCAAGTCAAGCAGTCACCGAAAAAACTAATGGGCTAGTAGTGCACAGCAATTAGTTACAAGGATTGTACTTAAGTAGTTTGTCAACAGTATAATTGTAATAAAAATGATTTAAAATTAAACTTAAATTTATCAAATGATTGATTTTGTAGTTCAATTGTGATAGAGTTCCAAATTTTTGTTTCTTGAAATTTTATTGATCTTTGGCAACGGGACATAGAGAATTTAGAAAGATATAAAGTATTATTAGAGTGAGATCTGGTAAGGCGGTTGTGAAGTTGGCGGGTTGTAGTAAAGAAGGAAGAAAAATAATCGGACAGTACTTTTCGGGAGTGCTGGTGCATAATTTTAGCGATTTCATAAATATACAAATCTGGTAATTTTAAGATTTTTAATTTGTAATAATATGGCGAAACGGATGTTTTTGGTGAAATGTTCAAAATTATACGAATGGATTTATTTTGAAGACATTGAAGTTTTTTAAAGTAGGATGGAAACGTACTTTTCCAAATTGGTAGAGCATACAATTTTGAGGGTGTATCAAAGAGAAGTAAAGAAGTCTAAGAGCAGATAACGGAAGAATATGTCGCAATTTGCTAAGGATACCAACTGCCTTAGCTAACTTGGTTTCAAGTTGGAAAATGTGAGGTTTAAAATTTAATTTGTCATCTAATAACACTCCGAGGTATTTGCATATTTGGCTAGAAATTATTTTGGAATTTCCGAAAGGAGGATTTAGATTTAAACTAGGTACGTTAAGTTTGGGAGATATTGGTAGTATAAACAATTTTTGTAAATTAATTTGAATTTTGTTTGCATTACACCAGTCTTTTAGGCGAGACACTTCGATTGCACAGATGTTTTCCAGAGATGTAAGGGAAGAGTGATTTAAAAACAAGCAAGTATCATCAGCGAATAAACGGGGAATGGTATGAAGAGCATTGGGGAGGTCATTGATATAGATTAAGAAGAGAAGTGGTCCAAGAATTGAGCCTTGAGGAACGCCAATATTAATAGCTTTATATGAAGAAGATGCATTGTTTATAGTTGCGAATTGTTGTCTTCTATAGAGATAATTTTCGATTAGTGAATGAGCTGGGCCTCTTATGCCATAGTGATACAATTTGTCTAGTAAAATTTTGTGACAGACTGTGTCAAAAGCTTTACAAAAATCCATAAATATTTAAGCGGTGTAATGCTTGTTGTTTATGGCATCATATGCGTTAGTTAATATGTCCATCAAAGCGTGGATTACACTGTGGGTTTCTCTAAAACCGTACTAATTAGGATATGAAATTTTGTTTTTACAAAAAAATTTAGTAAAGCAATTTTTTATCTATTTTTCCAAAATTTTTGATAAGTTAGGAAGTAAGGCTATTGGGCAATAATTGCCTATATTATCTTTATTACACTTTGGCAGTTTTAAAGATATGGGGAAAAATACCTAGTTCAAGAGCTTTTCCAAAATAGACAGCCAATATGGCTGCTAGAACAAATGCTTCTATAAGTAAAAAAAATTATTAATGTTATCACATTCACAAGCTTTAGACGGGTTTGTTGAAAATACAAATGTAAAAAATTTCGTTAGCCGTTGGAGGTTCTAGGACAATAGAGTTTAAAACTGGGTTTTTCAGATAAGCAGAGTAATTGATGTTGTTTTGATTTTCCATATTTTTACCTAAACTATTTCCGATTTCCACAAAATATTTATTAAATTCTTTTGCTATATCAGATGGATGATCAATAAATTTATTATCGACGTTAATGTTTTTAGCGAAAGAGTTAACGGTTTTACGAGGAATAAGTGAATTGATTATTTGCACACTTTTTTTGGATTGGAGTTATGTTTAGAAATATATTCCGTGTAATACATTTTTTTTGACAATTTTTTAACTCTTGTTAATTTGTTAGCGTATTTTTTAAAAAATTGTTTTTCAAAGGCATTACCCGTTAAAAAGTAAGTGCGGTATAGCTTTTGTTTATGTTTAATAGAAGTAATTATACCTCTTGTCAGCCAAGGCTATTGACTGAAACGTCTCCATTTTCTAGAAACAGTTTGCATTGGTGCATGTTTATCGATAACTGCCTCTACTGTATATTTGCTATTAATTTATTAAAGTGCGTATCAAAATTTGTTGATGCTATTGGCAGATTAGTGAATTCATAGCCTATTGGTTCTAAAGTATGGTGTAGGTCATGGCGAAATGCATCTTCTTTAACATTACTAATATTGGGATATGTTGTGTTGGTTTTTATGATTGGAGGAGCATACGATAAGGAGGAGATAGAGCAGAAGATAGGAAGGTGGTCAGAGATGTGAAACTTTAATATTTCAGGGGTAATTTCATCCTTAACTATGTTGGTTATTATATGGTCGATTACTGTTTGAGACGAGCTTGCAATGCGAGTGGGTTTATTTATTCAGCACGTAAATCCGTTGCTGTAAAGTGTTTCCAAATATTGGTGCAATAAAGGGCTATACTGATTGCTGCACATGTTTATGTTGACATCACCCATAATAATAAGGTTCTTATTACAACGGTTAAGCATCGGGATGGGGTGCTGGTGCTAAAACACTACGCATAGCCACCTTATCTCTAGTCTACTTAACAGCTGAGTACTGTGCGCCAGTCTGGTGTCACAGTGCTCTCTCTATCTTCATCGACAGTGTCTTGAACGACGCCTTGCGCATAGTCGCTAGATGCCTGTGTCCCACTCCAACGGACCACCTACCTGTACTCTCAGGCATCCAGCCAGCTGAGCTTCGCCGAATGGGAGCGACACTTTCTTTGGCTCACCATGGATCTCTGGACCCCGACTATACCTATACTGTACCTTGCATGGTCTTTTAAGTGGGTCCTCAGTTACTCGCTAAGTGAGACTAAGATCCAAACGCCCGTTTGTGCCAGCTGTTAGGAATCTTTTGAACAACCTTGCCAGACTTGGCTTCCGCGCTTCTGAATGCACAAATCACAAATGGAAAAAGGAGTACTGTGAAGATGCTTCCAGATTCAGTACTTTTGTGCCTGGGACTGGTGCTAGGTCTGTTGGGATGGGCTTACCCCGGAGCAGCTTGGGTTAAGCTCAACCGCCTGCGGACTGGTGTTGGGCAATTCCATTTGTCCATGCAAATGGGGTCTCGCTCCTTCACCGAATTGCGAGTGTGTTGCCTCTGAGCAAATCGCAGACCATGTTCTAACAGTGTGCCCTATACATCCGGCACCACATGGAGCACGAGGTCTGACGGTTTTGGATGACGAAACTCGACGCTGGCTTAATAACACCACTGCCAGCATCTGATTCAGGCAGTCCAGCAGTCTTGAACAGTAAAAGGATAAAACCTCGGCCCCAGTCTTGGAGTGGATGCCCTTCAAATGATGACGACGAAAACTAAAAAAAAAATCAAATTAAAAATTTCAGCCGTACTGCAATATCTAGGCACAGGCCGGAGTAATTGCTTTCCCTATGTATAGCGCCTCCGTCGCTTTCCTGCAAGTCAGATGCAAAAAAAGTAGAGATAAAATGAAATAAAAAAGCAATAGCACTATGCTGCTTGCAAGTAAGATATTTTCACCTGATTTGGATGTACGAGAGCACGTTTAAAAGTAAAGCAACGAGGTCGGGGTAAGCGGTCTTGGGGATCTATAGTTCTACAAATTGTTTCAAATTTAAACACCCCTGATGTTCACATATTTAGTTAGATATCCTTATTTACGGACTGCTTTTGATGAAACATCTGCTAGATATTGATGTTTGGGCAACAGATACTATTTGATTTAACTGAATGAACATTTACCCTGTACTTAATCAAAAAGATATGAAAAAATTACAACTACCGATTTAATGTGCAGAATAAAATTTTGGCAATTTCCTAAAAATACTGCAGCTGTGTGAAGCTACTAACCACTCATGATATGATTGAGCCTATCTTGCAAGCCAAGTGATGGAATGAAATTGAAAAACAGCACAAGCAAATTTCACAACCAAAACGTATCATGGTTTGCAGTGGCGTGCAGTCAGGGCATGCAAGTCATGCAATGCATAACAAACAAACTTTCCTAAATACCAAAAAATAATTATACATATTTAATAAGCAGATATATTAAATATTGAATTTAATTCATTGCAAATTTTGAGGAACACATATTCTAAGTCATAAACTCAAAAGCAACGTGTAATTAAACATAACATGCACCAAAGAAATCGCATTACTTTACTCGTATACATGAGCTCTATTGCGACGTTATTTTAACCACCAGCGTCATAATTCTTAATATACTCGCTCCGGCATGCAATTTGAGAATTGCATGCAGACTTCTAGATTAATCGATATTTGTGATAAACAACTCTTAAGTACCAGTGCTAAAAATTAAGTTATTACAAGTGACCATAGTTAGATTCTATGAGAGACATAAAAATTTGATTGTAAAATGACAGTGATTTAATAATGATGTCACAGATACCTAAAAATTGGAGTAATAATGTCTTCACAAAAGTGCTTTTGGTACGTTACTATTTATGTTTTTCACTTCTTTCTCCATTTCGCATCGTTTTATACTTGCATGCCATTTTCTCGCATTTGTTTTTTGCTTAAATTGCTGTAATTTACCGTACTTTCATATTTTCTCAAACTTAGTCTTTTTTACCGATATTTTCATATTTTATTACGTCACATATGTCTGTTTGTTACGTTTAATGCCGTTGTGTAAAACTTGTTTTGATTGCATTTTCATTCCATTGCACCTGACGAAGTGGGCAGTAGCCCACGAAAGCTTGTGCTCAATAATAAAAATAGTCAACTTCAGTGCACAATGTTCTGTTTTTCTCATTTTATTTGAAAAGTTGACACGGCTTTTCCAATTCTATTTCTTCCAATTCTTCAATTATAATCATGGTATACATATGTACCAGTGTCCGTTAAAGGGTTGACTTACTATCGTGGATTTTGTTTGTTCTTTCTACAGTAATATATTAAAAAGTTAGTAAGTAATTGGATATTTTTTATTAATTTCGTCATTTTAAGCACCTTTTATACTTGCTCCGGCATGCAATTCTCAAATTGTGTATACTAGTGCTTTTTAACGTATTGCGGATTTTGTTCCTTCTTAATGATACTTTAAAAAATAAGTAAATACTTACATGTTTTTTTATTAATTACATCATTTTAAGTACCCTTTTATACCTGCTCCGGCATGCAATTTTCAAATTGCATGCAGACTTCTAGATAAATCTAGATATTTGTGATAAACAACTCTAAGTACCAGTGCTGTTGAACGTGCTTTCTAATTTTTTTTTCGTTCTTGTTAATATTTTAAAAGCTAACTAAGTAATTACATGTTTTTTATTAATTATATTAACATATTGACTTTGTTGTATAAATTTGCTATCTTTTGTTATTTTTTTTTTAAATAATGCGCTGGCAACGCTGATACAAAGTCAGCGCTGAGAGTGTATGCGCGATGTGAGATTATCAATTTCACCAGGTGCGTCGTATATTTCATTGAATTATTTATATAAAGTGAAATGAATTATTTGAATTATTTTTATCATTTAATTATTTATATAAAGTGAAATGCATAACTGTGTTATTGTTTTATTGAAGATATTTTGAAAAAAAAAATTTTCGAAAGAGATTTCGAAGGGAAGCAGTTCTCACAGCGATATCTCTGCCTGGACTGACGGTTCGGTACCTGGCGGGCTGGGACAGGGTGGTGCAGGGATACACATCAAGTGTACAAAGTGTGTCACTGCTACCTCGCTTTCCTTCTCGACTGGTCTCTGGGCTACCAATTATAGTGCTGAAACCTTCGCTCTCCTACATGCTCTTGAGTGGTGTATCTCTCACTTCAAGACATGTAATTTCGACTCTATCACCTTCTTTTCCGACTCTTTATCTGTCCTTTCAACTCTCTCTACCCCCCTACCATATTTAACCCCAAAATCCCTATCCAATACCCAATCTCTTCTTAACTCTCTATCTCAATCCAAGGTTGTCCATCTTCAATGGATACCTGGTCACTCTTCCCTCCCAGGCAACAACTTAGCTGACTCTCTAGCTAAAGCCGATGCCTCTCTCGATTCCTCCAGTATATCAGTATCCCTCACACCCCTTATCTCCTCCCAACGGCTATCCCTCTACACCAGTTGGAGACGCAGTGTCCAATCTGGTTTCTTCCAACACCAAATCCCTACAGTATCTCCCGAGGAGCTTACTCTCCCTCGCTCCGCTCGCTGTGCTCTCTCCCGTTTACGCTGCAATGGGCACAGCACTCTCCTCAACTCTTATCTCCACAGGGTTGGTCGAGCCGAGACTCCTTCTTGCAGCAACTGTGGTTCTGAATCACAGGATCTCTCACATCTCGTGCTCGACTGCCCTGTACTAGACCCTCTGCGTCGGGCCATTTTCGGCCACACCCCTTCTCTTCTGGACCTCTGGTCCCGTCCGTGGGGAGTCGCCCGACTATTGGGATTCTGCGGAATTGATCCGCGCCCCCATCCCTAGGAATGGGTCGGGTAAAACCACCAAGGGAAGCAGTTAATAGTGAATAACGGTAAATCAATGCCAAAACTGGTTAATCTACGAAGTTCCAACAAGAAGTGTATTCGACATTTTCAAACTAACTGGTACAAAAAAAAAAAATGGTTAACAGGAAGTGCTAAACTAAATAAATTATTTTGCTGGCCATGCTTAGTTTTCAATTTAGAAAAGGTTGTTTTGAATGAAAAAGGTTATGATGATTTAAACAATCTACATATATCAATACGAAAACATGAGCGTTCCCAGAGACACATAAGATCTTTTATAGACCTTAAAACATTTGAAAAAAGTTCGCATGGATTTGCAGTTAGATGCAAGTAAAAAACTGAGCATTTAGCACAATAACGAGAAAGTTAAAGAAAACAGAGCCATAATACGAAGATTAATTGATGCAGTTATATTTTTGGGCCTCCAAGAAGTCTCATTTCGTGGTCATTTTAAATCTGAAGTATCCATTAATTGTGGAAATTATAAAGAACTTTTACATTTGATAAGCAAGTACGATGTAAAATTGGCAAACCATCTAGCCACAGCTTCTGTTTTCTAGGGGATCTCAAATCGAATTTAAAATAACTTAATTAATGCCATTCAAATAAGCATGTTAAATGAAATAGAAAAAGAACTTACTGAGGCTAATTTTATTGCAATTTTCCTCAATGAAACTAGTGATGTATCAAACTTCGCCTAACTTTCTACTGCTTTTCGTTATGCCACAAAAAATTGCGCTGTTAAAGAACGATTTATAGGGTTTACTGAAGTCAGTGGTGACCGCACAGCAGAAGCTGCATTTGAATATGTCTTTAAATGCATTGAAATTTGGAAGTGTAAAAATAAATTAATTGCGCAAACCTACGATAGTGCTGCTACGATGGCAGGAGAATTGAATAGATTGCAGGCAAAGGTTAGGGCAAAACATGAATCGGCGATCTTTGTTCATTGTTGCGCTCATGTACTAAATTTAGTTCTTGCACAAGCCTGCTCCGCACGAAAATAATGCAAAATATTTTTTATTACGATAAATGGACTAGGTACTTTTTTTACCAAATCTTCCAAATGAACCAATGCGTTAGATAATATAGTTAAAAAAAGATTCCCCAAAGCAGCACCAACTCGGTGGAATTACTCATCACGTCTAGTTAATACCGTAATAGAAAATCTTGATAATTTAAAACAACTTTTTGAAAATATTATTGAGAATCCTGATGCATGGGATGGACCCATTATAAATTCTGCTATTGGATTTTGCCACCACTTGGAACAAACAAAATTTTTGTTTTTAGTAGAATTATTTAGCGAAATATTTTTTTTCACTGATGTTTTATTTAACATTCTCCTGATTAAAAGTATTAATATTCTGTATTGCAAAGAGCAACTTGATAAAACCAGAGCTGTATTGGAGAAAAAAACTGGATGAATTTACAGCATTTTGTAAGATGTTTGAAGAAAGATATGGTATAGATACGACAGGTCTGGCTAGAAGAGGTAACAATAAATCTGTCGACCCACAGCAGCATTATAAAATGCTTTACAATGAAATTTTTGTTGCTATAACTGAACAACTAAAAGTAAGATATGTATCACTGGAAGAACTCAAATTCATAGAGCTCCTTAATTTTAGAAAAGCCGAAGAGTATCGCAAAAATTTCTGGTTCATGCTCTAAACTCTTTAAAGACAGTTTATGGGAATTATTTTGACATGCCCCGTCTTCAGAGTGAACTATGTGTTGTATATTCAATGGAAAATTAGGCTAAATGAAGAAACGTGTATCTGACTTAATGGAGTTCATAACTGTCAATGATCTTTCTGATGCTATGCCAGAACTTTTTAGACTTTGCGCTCTGATTTTGATAATTCCTTCTACTACTGCTTCGGTAGAACGTTCCTTTTCTGCACTCAAAATAAGTAAAACTTACCAAAGAAATACTACGGGAGAAAATCGAATTTCGGGATTATCTTTTACGTCAATTGAAGCAGATCTACCAAAACATTTAATGCAAACAGAAGAGTTCTATGAAAAAGTCGTAAATCTTTTTGCTGAAAAGAATAAAAGAATAGAATTAATTTATAAATAATGTAAGTAATTTTGTTATTTTTAAATTTATAATTTTCTATGTACTGAACAGTGAACAGTTATCCCCATGAACTGGACACGTGTTTTAACAAACTCTATACGTATATATATATTTCAGAGCTTAATTTTATATTTTTTGAACATTTTATTTTAGGTTTTTTTAAGAGGAGTTAATATAGCATTGTTAGGGATGAGACAGACAAGTAAAATTAAAAAAATGATAATAGATATGAAAAGAATCTTTACCATTCGCCTGAAAGCCATTTTACAACTTCTTTAATACATTCGATGAATAGGCATACCAATTGCATTACCAGTCTCAAAAGTCACCGCACGCCACTGATGGTTTGTAACAAATACGTACATGGGGAATGGTCAAAACGAATTGAAATGTTCTAAAATACAGTTGGCAGCAAGGTTAAATGGTTAATGCCCCGTAATTGTGATCAATATGGTCTCGGTTCAAAATTCAATTTAAAAAATTAAAAAAGTCTGGAAGAAAATTTTATCCGGAATTATTGTTACACTATGTTGAGAATACCTGTTGAAATTAAAACACCAGCAGAAACTCACTATTGTGAATGCACGCAAATAAACAAAAAGAAAAAATGTGAGACTTACAATACTAAGGCAAGAAAACAATGTAGTAAATAAAATGTTTGACTGCCTGTTGAATGCTAAAAATGATATCAAATGTAAATGCATCTCTCGTGGTCCCCGTTTAGAGATGAAACTCAAATGAAAAATTTTTGAAGAATTTTAAGATCTAATTAAGGTACGATTGATTTTTGTTTTTAAATGGTGCAAATACGCCAAAATAAAATAAAATTTAAAAAAATTTTAAAAGTTAATTGATAAAGTGGCACATTTGTGCATTTGAATGTTCTTATTATTTTGGGAAATATAGGAAACTACACAGCTTTTTGCAAAAACAACAAAAGCTAAGCATAATGCAGCATAAAATGGCAAACTTTTATTTTGCATTTTTATATAAGGAAGGAAACAAGCTGTGTAGATGAAACAGGTAAACCCTTATTAGTGTTAAGCTCAACACAATTGATATGTCTTATGAAATGGTCTTATGAAATGAAATTTTTGAAATGGTCCTTTTGACCCGTGGCAGGATTTCTTTTGGTGGGTTTCTTTGCCTGCCTGACCCTTTTGGTCCAGACCCTTTTGGTCTTTGAGTTTGTTGTTTCTCCCACCCATGATTACACAACATTCTCTGACTATGGCTCGGATGTGTGTATTAATTATCTTCTTTTCGCTTTCCTTTTCTTATTAACATCACATCGCTTTGTTCAAAGGTACAGCGACCATGCACAACTGACGTTGTGCATGTAATAACGTACTTCGTTTAGTCGCTGCTTCCTTATTCACAATCTTTATTTCTACATGCACTATGATTAATTTCAAGTTGATTGTGAGTAAAAATGAAATAAATAAAAATAAATAAAATAAAAAAAAATAAAAAAATTGTTGCTTGCTTTATTTTTTTGTTGTAAAATTATTTGATTTTACAATAATGTTAATGAAGCATGTTAATTAAACAATTATCTCTAACATGTTAAAAGAATGCTTAGCTCTGTGTCGTCGCAACAACCGTAGTCTACTAACAATCCGCTAAACTGAAGCAGAGGAAAGTCTAAGCGCACAGTTAATGTTTAACAAATTTTTAATTTAAAATGTTTGAAGGTACTGTCATGTTTGAAACTTTGTACATATAATTGATAAACTATGCGCTTCGGTGCTGTAGCGATTGAGATGATAGCTGTTTTTTGTTCAGGTATTTAGTAAAAATTTTTAGCACTTCAGGAAGTACACATCATCTACTGTTTTGTTTTTAACACAGAAGAACTACTGATGAATTGACTTTGCTGCTCTTGTGTTTTGACGGCTTTACTCAATAGCGTTCTTTGATATTTTATATTCACAAATTATAACCCAAGCTAGGCTTATTCCTATTATATTTTCCAACCTAATTCGCTTTACGCTGCGTGTCTGTAAATAAAATTTTTGATAGTTTTGTTTTAAATATAGCTTTATTCCTTTTGAAATCTAATTATAAATTTACTTTTAAGTAGTTTTAAACTCGATATGAAGTTTTTAAAGCTTTTATTGAACAAACAAACAAACAGAAAAAATTTATTATACCAAAAAAGAGCGTTTTTGGCTAATCAAGTCCTCATAAAGTTTTTACAATCTTTCGCAATATGACTGTAACTTTAGATTTAAATCTTCACGCGAAAAATACTTCAAAACACTAGCGGTACTTATAACTATAAGAGGTTAATTTTAAGAAAATAACTAAAGTGACACCTTGTATTAATTTCAAAATTATTCCTTGTTGGTCATAAGTAGGCTACAGTTTGTATTTTAACATTTTAATTTTTCTTTAGATATGTATAAAGTTGATATTGCCAAAAGTTGCGCAAACCTGATGAGGGCTTGAGAAATTTAAAAATGTACGTTTTTACATAGTATTTTTTAAATAAAAAATGAAGGATGTTGAATTGATTCTGGTCGCTTTTTGCAATTGTTGTGTGGTTAAAAAAAGCAATCTTTTTTTTGAAACTTTAATTTAAACCGTTAATTCTTTAATGCATCAAGTATAATTTATATGCGGATGCGTATACATAGGCGGCTTACAAGTTGCAAATTCTTTGACCTAAGAATAAGGGGGGGGATTAAAATTAAAATTTCAAATGAGGCCCTAAAAAAAATATGGTATTTACATAAATAAACATGTTTATACTAAAACAAAATGTTTTTTGTAAAAAAAATATATAATGGATGAAGTAAATTTCAATGGGGACGCAAAATAGGAAAAATAAAATTTAGAGCAAATTTATTTCATTCAAAACAACAAAGTACTTTTAAATGATACAAAGCATCAAAATAAACTAATTTATAAATTGATACAAGAATTAATTTTTTATACAGCTGTAAAGTGCTAATATTTAGAATGGTATATTTAAAGTTTAACCGCATTGCCGATAAGCAATGACTGCACTAATTTAACGCAGTTAAAAAACAACTGCACTGTTTATTTTATCATGGCAAGTAATGCGCCAACAATAAAAATAGTTTTGAAAGTTTTTTTTTATCAAATGACAGAATCTGAAATCCGAAAATTCCAAGTTATGATAAATTTATTGCTATTGACTTTAAAGTAGATTACATGTTTAAATGTTTACTTTCTCAAACACATGATTGTTTGATATTTATAAAAAAGCTTTCTTTGACATTGAAACAAGCACTGTCCTTAATAAAATTTACTTAAGCTTCTTGGTAAATGTAACGACAAGCCATGAGGCTGTTTTACAATAATAGTGTATTTTGACTGCTTAAACAGACTTTTTTTCCTACATTTAGTCACAATTCCTTAACCACCACTGTTAAAAATAGATTTTTGATTTATTTTTTTTTTAAATTTAGCCAGTTGCTTAAAAATGAAAAGTTTAATGGTCCTATTGTGCAGTCGTTGTTTTCATTAAAAATGTTCAAAAGTTTCTTATTTTTATGAGCACATTAACACACACTGCCAGATATGCAATTGCTATACAATCAGCCCATAACATGTGATTAACAAAATATGCTTAAGATTTTTTTACCTCCTTTAAAATCTGCTTGCCTGAAATGATCAATAAATTGTTTAATAAAGGCTAAATTATGTAGTAGCATAAATCATCTTAAATTGAGCAGATTCTCAGGTTAATTCATAATCAAAATTTCTAAAAAAATTTTAAACAATGATGCAATATAGGTTGTTTGGTTTAGGAAACTTTAACAAAAACAGATCTGGGCTTTTCACTAAACACAGTTTGTAAAAAGTAGAAGTCCCAATCCCAATAAATAACTTGTATGAATTGAATGTTGGATTCATAAGCTATAAATTAAAGATAAATGAGGAAAAGGTTAAGTTTTTTTTATAAAAAATATAAGTAGTATGATTTAATAAATTAAATTCAAAAGAAAATTCTAAAACTTAACATAAAACTGTTAAGATTAGAAAGTTTTGTTTTAAAGCTAACCTTAACACAATATTACAAACAAAACTTATTCAAATAAAATTAATTAATTAATTAGGTGAGAGAGGGCACACTGGGATTCGGGACACAGTAGGACAAAGCGTTTTTAAAAAATTATTGGAAACATAGAATCAAAGTTCTTTGTGTTATAATTAGTCACTAAGCAGCCTTTCTGCTAACATAGATTTTACTTTGATATCATTTACTAGAAAAGAATAAATTTGAAATTTTATTTTTTAGGACTAGTCAGTATTTTTGCAGGCAGTTTTAGCGAATCATATTGCATTTGTCCGGGTAGCTTAAATGAATCAAGTTTAACTGTTTGTTATACTATTGTTAATATGCTTCATTTAAAAACTGCTTGATTTGTAATATGTATGAAAGTTAAAGGTCAAATTTTTGTTTAGAGGTGGGTTTAAGGCACAATGGGACATACAATGTAGGGCACAATGGGACCGTGTCCTATTGTGCCCCATAAACACATTTATCAATGTATGTATTAGAATGCACTATTGTATAAACTAGTAATAGAGGTAAACTACAATAATAATAAACGCATCAACTTGTATCAAGGCATGAAAGAAACCTATTTTCTTTATCAAATAGTTAACTAAACATCAAAGCTAATTGCATGTGGCTATATTAAAGAATATGAATTTGCAAACTGAAGCAAACCAAGCTTAATAATCAAAAACACTTTATTAAAAGCAGAAATATATACCCATTAGCCTTTATTAGTAGTCAATTATAGATAAGTTGACATAACTTTGAATAAATTTATTGAAAATTAAGTTTTTATTTCAATATCTGAATATATACAGTATATACACTGTCTTTTCTGTTTGAGTAAAATTTTAAAATGCGCCCTGGTGAAAAACAGTGTGTTGGGGCAAATAGAAAAAATGCTAAAAAATTTTTGTGGTTTGATGATTTAATTACAACTCTCCTTTTCTGTATTTTAATATCTTGGAATTGTTTTAATTATTTTATGTTTTATACGTTTACAATTGAAACAAGTATCTGGCTTAGCCTATTTCTTAAAAATTTTATATTGTAAAAGAAATTATCATGCTAAGAAACCGAATTAGAAAAAGTAATAAAGGTACATTCACAGTGCAGACTATGAAAGAAGCTGTTGATCTTGTAATTATAGATGGTTTGTCGATTCGAAATGGTGCAGAAAGGAAAGGACTTGCAAGAAATACTCTGCATACTTATGTAAAAAACAAAAAATAACCCAGAAAATCTTGACTTAAAAATGAGTCCTGATTACAGTTGTAGAAAAAATTTTAACCAAGAAGAAGAAAAATCTATAGAAGATTATTTGGTCAAATGTTCACAAATAAATTATGGATTAACCAAAGCTAATGTTCAAAGAATGATATATGAACTTGCAATCAAAAACAATAAAAATATTCCAGTGAGTTGGAATAAAAATAAATCATCTAGAAGAGATTGGCTTTACGGTTTTATGAAAAGGCATACTAATCCTGGTTTAAGAAAGCCTGAAGCCTGCAGCCTTTCCAGGGCTACATCATTTAATAAACATACAGTTGAAAAATTTTTTTAAAGCTTAAATAAAGAAGTTTATAGTAGAAACTCCTCATCTGCTGATGTATCTAGGCTTTACAACTTAGATGAAACTGCAACTTCAACAGTTTAAAATCTAAACAATATTATCACTTTAAAAAAAATAAAACAAGTGGCTCAAGTTACTAGTGCAGAAAAAGGAACAATGGTAACTACATGTTGTATAATAAATGCTTTAGATCATGCTCTCCCTTCAGTGATGGTCTTTCCCAGAACACATTTTAAACAATACATGATAAATGAAGCTCCTCCTGGCACTTTAGAATTAGCACAACCAACAGGTTGGATGACCAATGTGCTATTTTATGATGCAATATTACATTTTGTAAAATACACAAATGCTTCAAGCAATAACCCTGCCTTGTTGATACTTGATAACCATGAGTCTCACTTGTCAATCCCTGTCATCAATTATGCAAAAGAACATGGTATTACGTTGTTGACCATTCATCCTCACAGTAGCCATAAGCTGCAGCCTCATTATGTTTCTATTTGTATACTTTTTAAATCATGCTATCATGCAGCTACAATTTCTCAACTTCAACAAAAACCAGGAGTGCACCTGACAATATACGATATTGCTGCATTGATTAAAGTAGCACATGAAAAAGGCATTACCTCGACCAATATTATTGCAGACTTCAAAAAAACTGAAATATTTCCTTTCAATGAGCATGTATTTCAAGATTATAATTTTAAACCAAGTTTATTCACTGACCGGTCTTTGGAAGATAAATGTTGTCACACTTCATTACTAATAATTTTAATCATAACGATGCAATTTATCCCCGTTAAAAGCAATTCATATTTTTGTTATAAGAGACTAATTGCGTCTCTTTGAGCGCTGCTGTCGTATTATCCGATTCGCTCTATTGCTCGATATATGATGTATCTTCTTTTCTCTTTTTCTCTTTGTATTGACGTAATATGTTTTGTTCAAGCTTTGCTATCTCGAACGTAGTAGAATATTTGCGTATAACGATCTCTCCAGGAAGTTCTGGCTAAATCTCGAATTTACGAGCAAGTTTACATCACGTGATCTTGTTTTCTATATAAAGCCGATGCGTAGCGAATTAAAAAAGATTAAATGTGATTTGGAAACGACTCAAGTGGAAGTAATTGGTTGAGTGCGGAAGGCCCGTTAGTTTTTGTATTGGTCGTCGAGTGTTGAATTTATTTTGTGCCAGTGGTTGGCAGTGACAGAGGTAGAATTATTTGTGTTGATTGAGTCAAGTTATAGTGTTGATTTTGCTTCGCAGTTTGGCAAAACGTGGAATAGAAGTTTTGTCGGTCGTAATTTTGTAATACGTTTGTTCTTAGTAGAGACAGTGGTCTCTGTTTGTTGTGAAGAAGAGTCTTGAACGAAATCAATTCGAGCTTTCGTTAAATCAACTGTATAAACCGTCAGGCTCATAGCAAGACTACTTCTTGAGCCGGAATAGAATAAAATTTAGACACAGCTTTGTTTCAGCGCAGGTAT
Source organism: Diplosoma virens (assembly GCA_963680785.1). NCBI lineage: Eukaryota > Metazoa > Chordata > Ascidiacea > Aplousobranchia > Didemnidae > Diplosoma > Diplosoma virens. The sequence continues at coordinate 34,930,919 of OY796888.1, forward strand.
TCGGGTTACCTAGCTCAACTGGTTCTTTGGGATTCCCGAACAAAATTTGTGACAAATGTAAAGTTGCTAATGATGAAAATACAATAGAACAAAAAAATGCAGCAATTACTGTAGAACAAGAACAAGAACAGCAAAATAAAGATAGCTTCCTTTCTCCTTAACAATTGCTTGGCTACCCCAAAGCAAAAAAAAAAAAAAAAGAAACGTCAAAGTAGTAGAAGAAGAAACAGCATAATATTCACAGATACACCTCAAAAGAAAATCCTTAATAGCAACCAAAATACAAGAAAAGTAAGCAGGTTAAGAATGTAAGGAGATATTTGTGAAGCAATAGAAATTCGGATCATGACAAAATGCCACAACTTTCAGATCACTTTTCTAAAAACCTTTCTGATAGCAGCAAAACTTCTGAAACTGCTAATTTTCCAGAGCTAAATAAGCCTCCTGAAGTAAATGATTTTTTGCTGATCGAGTTGAACACATTGCCCAAAAGATATTATGTGGGAAAATAACAAAACTGAAGATGTTGATAAAGACTCTGAAATTTCTTATATACGCAAGAAACATTTTTCTTTCAAACTTTTTTTTCCTTGTATTGAAGATGTGGCATCCGTAAATATAGATGACATCAAAGTTATGCTACCCACTCCAAAAGAATGTGGAACAACCAGCAGAAAGAAATCTTCAATTAAGTTTAGCTATGACTTCTGCTTTCTTAATGTGTTTTAATAAATGAAAGTGTTTAACAGTGTTTATGATAGTGTGGCGAATCGAACCCAGATCAAAAACTGTACTATTTCGAAACAATCAACGTGCTTAAAGAAAACTATAAAACTTAAAATTTGAAGCAAAACAGGAGAGGAACACATAACAAAAAAAAAAGAAATTGAAGTGACGATTAAAAAAGAAGTGACTAGTCGAACGGACAGAAGAAAAGAATTTATTTAAACGTTATTGTTGGGTTATTTCAAAAAGAATCAATAAAGAAAATTCGGGACATTTTAATTTGTGATATATTATATATTCTGTATTGTGTTTTGCTTTATCGTTTTTTTACAGTTAATATAAAGTTAATTAAAATTTTTATAAAAGTTCTGCAACAAATAAGTCCGAACCACCACAATAGTACTCTGTCAATAAAGCACTGAGTTTAATCAATGTTTTATGTCAGCTAGTTTTAATTAAAATTAAAAGTAATGAATTTTTGTTAAATAATATTGTTAAGCATGCTTTGTAAGCTTAAAAGTATTTGTCCCATTGAAACCCATGCTTTGTCCGATGTGCCCCGAGTGGGGGTGCATTGGGACAAAAAATTTTTTTTTAATTAATTTCTAACTTTATGCAAATGATATTTTAATAAAATTTTGACTTAAATTGATAACGAAAGAGGTAATGAATTTATGTACAAAATTTAAGACAGTAGCACCTTTGATTTAGCCGTGACGAAAAAAAATGCATTTTTTGTCCCATTGTGCCCCTTTCTCCCCTATAATATAAGCAAGTCTCTCTTTCAGAGTAGCGGTGTAACGGTCTTCATATATTGTTGTCTGTCTCCGAAATGCTATACAGCACGTCACTATATATAGTGAACATCACCGAATGTATAAATTACCGACCGTGAAACACAGAAACATCGTTGCACAAAATTGCACATGATAAATATTATGGGAAGCGGAACACGATTGATAAAATAAAACATAATAAAAGCTGACCACGCTGCAACTACGTATTCAGCATACACGAGTCACGACAAAACCAATCCAGATGCGATAAAAAATTTATTTGTAGGAAAGCTCATAAAATAAATTAAACAAAAATATGCTTCACACAAATAAGCAAATCAAATTAATGCAAACAGACTAATACATAAACAGAGATTTGCAATATTCAAAATTATACATATAGTGGTCCATTTATTACACCAGAAGAGGTAAATAATTTTTTAAATCAAACTGGAGTTAACCCTAAAACTATTATACGGGTCAATTGACCTTTTTGTAATTTTTTTTTAAATCTTACGAAAAGTGTTTCTTGCTAGCAACCTTAAACTTTTTAACTTTTATTGTCTCTGGCTACTAAACACAACATCAAGTCGACAAAAGAAATTCAAGAACAAGTGTTTCGAAATGAAAAACGGTGAAATACCATATGGTTCAATTAATCCCTAAGCTAAGAATATTGAGCTGCTTAATTTCATTTCGAAACAACTTTTGCACACAGATGCAAAACAGTTTCCACATACAAAGATTGAACAGTTGCAGCATTTCACCCTTGCACTGGCTTATTTTGCATTTTGTTCTTTTATTGAATGGTATGTTCTCATCAGCACCTTTTTGAATTTGTTTCAGATGCAAAACTTGGAGACTTAACTTTTCTTATTTCTTTCTGCTAAGCACAGCTTTTCAGCCAGTTCCATAATAAAATGCCTTCTTTTTTGGTTGTTATTTGTACATCTTTGCATATGACCTATGCATCCAGTGCTATAATATTTAACAGGTTGAAAATTGCAGCAAGTGGTCATTTTCTGAATGCTGCCTTAGTAGAGTAAGCAGGGAGCATTTCATTAGCTTTATCCAACCATTCTTATTAGCGTTGTAGTCCTTAATAGCTTTTGCTTTTTCTGGGCTTCATCAGCTACCTGCAACACATTGTAAAGTAAAGAAAGTAGATACACCCTTTGCTATTTATTGTTTTGATTATAATGTGAAATTTTTGGTAATCAGTTTTTTTTTTGATTAGAAGTCTACTTTGTTAAAAGTACCTAACAAAAGAAATGACCCCAACGTTTTTTTGTTGAGAACACAACAACATGAAGATAAGATTTCAACCGATAGCACTCTACCACGGTTGAATTAAAATGGCGCTTCCGATCTTTGTTCAGCTTGATAACAGTTTTCAAAAATTCATATTAACAAACTTTAAAAACATTCAAACAAACTACATTGAGCTATGCTTGAGTGCTTATCATTCTGTGGTTTACTGGTGCCTTAGTGTTTCAATCTATAACGCCGAAATTTTGACAATCAAGTGAGTAATTTCTATCATAAAAAAAAAGATGTCGGTGTCATAAATTTTGAACAAAGTTAGTATAAGTGGAAAATTACTTGTCACAGTTGAAATTTAAGTTGATGGTAGTTAAATTACTTTTTTAGAAAATGTTAACTTTTTGTAACTCTTGCGAAAGCTGGACCTAACTAATTTAACAAACCGTGTAAAAATTTAAAGTTAAACGATTACGTCACAAAACATTAGGCAAATCTTAATAAACAAATATTTTCTTATAAAATTAGCGTACTTATCCAAAAGAAAATAAAACGCTTAAAATAAATAAGATTTCTGTGAAATTAAAAAAATCCATGTGATCAAAAGCAATTAACTTTAACTAAATTAGTCTAGTCGAAATATTTTGTCATGGCGAAGAAAAGTCAAAGTGAGTTTTCTGCGATGTGTAGTTATATAATTTTTTTGTGCAATGATTTGCCTTTCTTTGTATGCGTCGTCGTCGTCGTCGTTTTTGCATGCGTGACCCGACAGTTGATCGAACGACACTTGATTGAACGACACTTGATTGAAACGACACTTGATCGAACGACACTTGATCAAAACGACATTTGATCGAAACAAAACTTGATTGAAACTACATTTGATCGAAACAACACTTGATGGAAACGACAGTTGATCGAAACGACACTTAATCAGAACGACATTTGATCGAAACGAAACTTGATTGAAACGACATTTGATCGAAACAACACTTGATCGAAACAACACTTGATGGAAACGATATTTGATCGAAACGACATTTGATTGAAACGATATTTGATTGAAGCGACACCTGATCGAATAATGAAAAAAAATTTACATCCTTGATTCTGTCCTGGTTTTGTCAATTTTCTGTCCCAAAAACATAATGATCTCAAAAAAAGGTCTCTCCTTTAAATCTATTTTTGATTTCTTCAAGAAGTCTCCAAGGGTGGGGCCATGGCACAATGACCACCCTAAGTACACTACTGACTACAATGGCAGAAATTAACATCTATAGGAAAATAATCATAACAAGAGATCTACTTGACGTCCTCATAAAAGTGCTTTGCCCAGGGACCTTGTTAAAAAACCCCCGACCTTGACATTGGCAAAAATTATAAAAAAATAAAACAAACCATTTTCTTACTGATGACCTCTACTTTTTATGAATCTAATTTACAGTAACAAAGAAATTGTTTAATTGCAGAAACATATAAAAGTAAATCTTTTTTTTTATCGATTGTCATTTCGATCAACTGTCGTTTCAATTAAGTGTCTTTTGAATTAAGTGCCGTTCGATCAAGTGTTTTTTATATTATAAAAGTGTTATAAAGTTATTTATGTTATAAAGCTTCTTGCCTAAACTGTTTACAAAATTAATTAAATTTAAACATCATTTGATAAATAGCAAAGATTGAAGCGTTGTAAACATTAATAATAGTAATAAAACAAGCTTTTAGCGGATTTGCTGGTGTAAAATTTCTTTGTTTGTAAATTGTAATAACCTTGCCATTCTTGTTTATAATTTTATGGATCAATTACGTTTGACAAACAACCGAAGTTATTCACTTTTTTAAATCGCTCTCTCGTTTTTAGCCAATTTACAAAAATTGACCACCCTTTGAAAACTCGCTTTAGCCATCCAAAATAATGTTTAATTGCTACTTTTAAGAATAGACTGTATATTAAAAAAGTATAAAAATCCTTTTTTATACAGACTTGAATGACAGTTCTAACGTTAGTAATTGCGAGATACAAGGAAGCAAAAAGCCCTTCCAAAAAGCCCAGTCTGAATAAGGTTAAATAGCAGACACAAAGCTCAAATTTAATTTGAAAGCAATAAAAAGTGACAGAAATTGAAAATAAATTTTTTTGAGTTGTCGGAAAGTTAAAAGATTAGAAGAAGGAATTTTGAGCCAGTTTATCAATTGAAAATAAATTTAAATTCACGATGTTGGTCTACAAATACACATGCATCTTGCTTCCAAAACTCGCTGATAGCCAAAAGGGGTAATTTTTAATGCTGAGAACAACTTTTTTTAAATTCTTGACAGATCAAATAAATAAGCACCCACATTTTTTAAAAATTTGGGTAGAAAATTGCCTATGGAAACGAAGTCACAATTGAAGGAGTTGGATTGGTATTAGATTAATAAGTAAAACATAGCGTAAAACAAATTTAGCTTTTTTTGATTTTTAATTAACAATTAACAAGGGCAATCATTGTAAGCTGTTAAAAAAATAATTGACAATAAGCTTACATAAATTTATTCATCAGTTCGGTAAAGATAATAACAACGTGATAAGCCGTTTCTAGAGAAATAAGTATTTTAGTGGTTTTAACACTTTTGAATTATTCATCTAATGACTTTGAAAAAGTAAATAGTATGCAATAGATATCTATTACGACAAAGTGACAAAAATGTTGTTAATTTAGCACATGTAATTCTAAAATAATTTTAATTCGTTTGTACGATTTTTAATAAAATTTTAACTACCAGTTACTACAGCTTTAAAAAAAATTTTACATAAACGAAGAACCCATAATTTTATTCTTATTAAAGTTGAAGATATTTTACACGGAAAGTTTCAGATTTGGCTTATAAAGATACGAGTAGAAACTCGTAGAAAATCTTATACCGAAATTAAGTCATAATTAAAACAGGCCAGAGTGACCCAAACTTAAAGACGTCTTATAATTTAAAAACGAAGTTCAGACCTAAATATATGTATATCTATTTCAAACAGGAAAGCACAAATTTAAAGAACTTGGTAAAATCTGGATTCAAGTTTATCTACAAACAAAAAAAATTGTGTCCGGAATCGTTACCCAAGGAAGACCAAGGGGATTCATACAATACATAACATCTTACAACATTTCACATTCACTAGACGGAAGGAACTTTACAATGATCAACAAAGTAATTTTATTTGCTTTATATTAACAATATATCCTACTATACTTTATTACCGATATCTAATAATTGTCAGCAATTTTTTAGGTAAAGTTAATGAACTTCAGATTACGATAAAATATTAAAAATGCTTTTTATATATTATATTATAAAACTCATTATTAAATAATTAGGTTTCACTCTTTTTCTATTGGGCTGTAAATTAAATGTTTTTTAGCTTTATTTACAAATTAATTGAAAATCCGTTATTACTAACTTTACCCTGACAAGATATGAGTTCGGTACTCAATTAAGGCGTTGACTTTGCTAAGGTTTATAACAGAGGTTCCCAACCGGGGGTACGAGATTAGTTATTAAGGGGTACAAAGATCATTGGCCACAGAGCAGCTCTTTGAATGGTTTTGTTGAAAAAACGATTATCTCGCCTCAAAAAGTATGCCGGAAAGTATGAAAAATGCTTTTAATACATGCATTAAAATGGTTAATTTCATTAAAAAGCAAGATACAAATCACAGAATTTTCCAATTATTTTGTGATAAAATGAGCGATGAACATAGCATCTTGCTGTACCACACTGATATACTCGTACAATGGCTTTCTCAAGGCTTAGTAATGACACGCATTTTCAAACTTCGAGAAACAATCAAACGGTTTTTGCAGTACAAAAACTCTGATTTGGTGGGCTCTCAAAAAGCAATGAATTTATTCAACGTGTGGCCTATAATGCTGATGTTATGTATCACCTAAATGAGCTGAACTTGTCACTTCAAGGACAACAAATGAATATGATTACAGCTTGTGAAAAACGTAAAGCTTTCAAACTAAAGTTATCCCTGTGGTCAAGCCGAATTGCAAAAGATAACCTTGCTAATTTGCCTTCTCTTAACAGAATCGCAAAAAATTGTCTTCTGCAAAATGTCAAGCATGATATTATTACTCGTTTGGTAATGCTGGGAAACTCTTTTGATGGATACTTTTCAGATGGTGAATTAAATGCAGCTCAGCAATGGATCATAAATCCATTTTTATTTGATTTGACAACAATGATGATAATTTAAAGGCAGACCTCATTGAAATAAATAGTTGCCAAAAATTCCAACTGCTCTTTGAAAAATCCAAGTTAGACAATTTTTGGTGTGTTGTAATGGAAGCTTTTTCAAACCTAGCTAAGGAAATCATGAGAATGATAATTCCTTTTTCAACAACTTATTTTTGGTGAAAGTGAGTTTTCGGCAATGATGCATATGAAAAATAAGCACAGGAACCGTCTGCAATTGGAAGATGACTTATGGGTTACTTTCAGCAAAACTGAAACATCATTTGAAAGATTAGTGATGATGAAGCAACAACAAAAGTCTCATTAAACTGCGCAATAAAACTGACAATGAATTTTATTTAAAAAAATAAAATCTAAACTGTGCTGCTACTTTAACACGTATTTTGTATAAAATCTACGCATAACCCAAGGTAAGTATATCTAAAAAAGGATAAATTTATTATTCTAAATATTAAAGGGGTACAAGAAAAATCCAAACCAAAAAAGAGGGTACGGACAGTAAAAAAGGTTAGGAACCCCTGGTTTATAATAAAAATGTTCAAATTGCGCTAAAACTATACAATCAATGTCAAAACATTTTTGATCCGATTTACTGTACATCAAAAAAATGCCCTATGAAAATGTTGTGCATTCAATTATTTATTTATTATAATTTATACACTCCTTTGCAAAATGTCTGTGCACTGTATTGTGTGACACACACTTTAACGTATTTTTTTCTTGAGTTTTGAAGCTAACAGTTCAAAAACTAATAAGATTTCTTTGCTGATATGAAAATCAAGTATACTTGTCAGCAAATTAGAAAAAAATTTTATACTTTAATTAGACTTTTGTATTTAATTATTGATTAAATAAGCTTAGTAAATGAATCGTAATATTTTAAGAAATTTATCTTTATCATTCATTTGGTTACGCAAACAGATTTTCAAAAAAAACTCTTACAAAAATTCAATTTTTTGTTCAGTTGTTCAAAAAAACTCTTTTAAAAATTCAATTTTTTTTGTTTATATTTGGGTAGAATTAATAGTGCTTGTTTGTGAAGTACGAGTTCTAAATTATGGTCAACGCTACATGTAAAACGTGCGTTGTGGTTGGATACTTTTACCTTTCAACCAAAGATTCCATCAATTGTCGCCTACCGCAATATCAATCAGACCTATCTATAAAACTTTAAATTTATAAACATGATAACGTTTTAAATGAATGGAGAATGCATGCTACCGAGAAGAAGTAAAAGAGCGAAAATCACAATCCTCTGTTTTCTTTATCTATGTCCATAATTATATTAATTTTATGTTTAGACACGTAACCTAAGATTTTTCAAAATTTTTTCCAACGTATAACAAAAAATAGAAATTGTTTTAAATTTTTATAAAAATATTCGCAAATATTTTTTTTTCTTGTTTCAGACATTTCAGGGAAACAACAACACCAATACTTCTGTAATAAGGTACTTTCCCGAGGAAATAGAAGCGTCATACATTCGCCTATATCCTATTACGTGGCATACGGCTCCAAGTTTGCGAATGGAGTTACTTGGATGCAACATTTAAACAATATTCATGTTTAGCTTTACTTTAAATTGTGTATTCCTTCTTTATGCATGAATTAAACACTTTTGTTTCTTTGTTCAATGCTCTTGCTTTTTTTTGAAGTCGATAAATCGTAATGAAAAGAATGAATATGAAATAAATATCTATAATACTGTATCAGAAACAAAACGAGCACCAATTTTGAAGTGAGATTCACGTAGCAGAAAGCAACTGACAGATGGAAAAAGCAAACACAGTCTGAAACTAAAAAAGACTACGAAAAGCATTTAGCAATAATTAAAGGCTTTAAAGTTCAACACAAAAATGCTAATCTAAAAATTTTTTGTGGAATCAGGTGCATTTGCATTTGGAAATCAAAGTGAAAGAAAGTACTTTTTATTAAATTTAATTTTAAAGTTTATGTAGAGCATGCATTTTCCTAATAATGATTTTTTAATTACAAGCGCATTTCGTTAGTTGCGTCAATCATTTTCGTCTATTTGTTTAGGCAAAATCAGATTTTTTCCGACTCCGACCGTAGACAATTTGGGAAGGATACAGTTTTTCAATTTAAAACAATCTAGATCAGCGGCAAATAGGCTACATTTAAGATTTATTCTGAAGACCATTTTTTTGTATCTTCACAAGCTTTGATAGTGTGAAACTAATCCTTTTTACTTCATTTTCAACCACAAAATTTGGTGAATTGAGACTTAAATCAAACTTTGATGTGGTGTGAAAGCATCAATTAAGTTAAAAATGTTTGTAAATTGAAAGTTAGCAAATTGTAGTATGTTAGTTTGTTGTAATCTATTTTTTTAAACTGGTTTTAACTTTGTCTTTGTATACTGCGTGTACACCATTTTGGGAGTTTAGCTGTTGAGTGGAAACGCTGGTAAACACAATTTTGAATATGTTTAAATTCTTAAATCCAAAACTGACCTTTTATGGGTTAATAAACCACAAAGTGAAAGGTTTGTAAGTTTCTTGAATACTTTTTTGATTAGTCTAAAGATGAAAAAAGCAGGCAAAAGCAACCTAATAAATCTTATTGAAGATAAAGATCTGTTTGGTAGTTAGTTAGTTGCGTGTCAGTAGTAAATTATAATTTTTTTTTGTTTGATGATATGATTGCATTTAGGTTTATCTACTTGCATTATATTTATAATAAACAAACCTAAACTGACATTTGTTTTTATTATATTGCCATTTTTAATTAGTTTGGTTGTATGCAGTGGCGGCTTGTACATAGGGGCCATAGGGGCCGGGCTCCACTAAAAATTTCACTTAATAATATGTGAATTTCTAAAGAGAAACCCTATATTAAATATCAAAATGTTTACATGCGTGCCAAGTAACAGTTAACTGAAAAACAACAAGAAATATTTTCAAATATTTTCTGGAGTCTCTTTAAAACAATGCAGAGGGGCCCACATATTCTGGCCCATTTACTCCTTTACATTTACACCTAAAGCCAACCAACTCACGCGCCGCGCTTTGTGAAGATTTTACTATGCAAGTCAATAGCACAAAATTGTGGCCAGCGATGTCTGGCCCAAACAGACGTAACTTATAAGCGGACGTTAGCTGCGCCTGCGCCTGTCCGTGTGCAGCCTTAAAGAATTAGTTATTATTCAGTTGATATTGGGTGATGTTGTGCATTCTTTTGTGAGACAGCAGTTTCTGCTTCTCAGCGCATGTTTTTTCACAGCTGTGGTTGTTTATCAGTTATGTTCATTTTCATTTATGAATAACATGCTTAGTTTATTTATACATGTATTTTGTGTGATTTTCGTATTTCCAGATCAAAATAATTTAACTTCAAACAAGCTATTCCAGTAAATGGTGTCAAATTACTCACTAGCGAATACTACAATATCGATATCGCGATAGCAAATATTGCATTTTTTGCTAAAAATTTATTTACCCCGCCTTTAAATTTAGGTAGTCTACAAATGAAACTTTTTGACATTTCAATAATTGTTTTGCTGGCCCCACCATTAATAAAAGCCACGAGCCGCCACTGGTTGTATGGATGAACTGCAAATTGTTATTTTAATATTTTCCAAGCAAAATAATTTTTACTATAAAAAGATGAGTATAGGGAATCACTCCTAACTCTGCCACTGCTTTAATGAATATAACCAAAATCACTTTTGGCCTGCAATATATTCAATTGATCGAGAAAATGCACACACAGGGGTAATTTGACCTCTTACCATCGAGGCAAATGACACATTACTGTGCAAAAGTACAAAGACTCATTCGATTTCGACCAATATCACATTGGTACTTCGCTGTTTACGACCGCATTGCGCTAATTTTCAACAGCCAGGACAATTACTGGTGAAAATTGACTTGGTAAAGTGCAAACAATAATCAAGCTAGCTAATTCGAAAAAAAAAAAAAAAAAAAGAAAAAAATTTTTTTATCTAGACACAAATATTAGAAGATTGAAAGCATAGTTTGGGGGTCTCAATTTGTAAAAAAAGAAAAGGTAATCTTGTCATAAAACAATAGAAAAAAAAAAAAATTTTTTTTAAAGGTATAGCTTAACTTAGTGCATATAGCGTAATTAAGAACAGAAGATACTATTGGGTAGCAAAATCCTCCGCCAGACAGCTGTTTCGACTATTGAAGTCTCGTCAGTGACGATTTGATTTTTGCAAATGTTAAAAAAAAAAAAAAAAAAAAAAAAAAAACTGAAAGGCAAAATGACTGAAGTGACAATTTGATTTTTACAGAATGTAAAAATTCAAAAAAGATTAAAGCACCGAGAGAAGTCTTTTGTAAATTGGAATCCTAACATCAAAGTCAAAAGCTAAAATTAAATAGAAAATCCGAATAATATAAAACCAAAAATAATGCCAAAGAAATTGACAAGAATATTGAAGCACTAAGAGAACTCCTTTGCAACTCTTTTGGAAATTTGGAATTCTAACTGTCAAAATCAAAAGCCAGAATTAATTAGAAGAATTTCGGACGCCAGCGAAGTAACTGAATGACGTCATCTATGTAGTCTACATCGAAATATCAACAAGTTTGTCCTAAAATATTTTGATGTTATTTGAAAAGATTCTTGAAAATGGAACCTATTAGACTAAAAATGATAATACGGGGAGCTTCTGAAAAACTTCGAAAGAGACTAACTATTAAATAATGACTAGAAAACTTCAAAAAAGAAATAAACTGTTAAGAAATGACTAAGAAAGCCATAAAATTGGATTATTGACAAGTTATCAAGCATAACACCTTCATCGCCCTTTATATACAGTTTCAAAGTGACACTGTATGTGAATTTTAAAGATCTTTGGTTTTATGGCAAGCAAGAAATTTACTATAAAAAGATGAGTATAGGGAATCACTCCTAACTCTGCCACTGCTTTAATGAATATAACCAAAATCATTTTTTTTTTTTCTATTTTTTTATGACAAGATTACCTTTTCTTTTTTACAAATTGAGACCCCCAAACTATGCTTTCAATCTTCTAATATTTGTGTCTAGATAAAAAAATTTTTTTCTTTTTTTTTTTTTTTTTTTTCAAATTAGCTAGCTTGATTATTGTTTGCACTTTACCAAGTCAATTTTCACCAGTAATTGTCCTGGCTGTTGAAAATTAGCGCAATGCGGTCGTAAACAGCGAAGTACCAATGTGATATTGGTCGAAATCGAATGAGTCTTTGTACTTTTGCACAGTAATGTGTCATTTGCCTCGATGGTAAGAGGTCAAATTACCCCTGTGTGTGCATTTTCTCGATCAATTGAATATATTGCAGGCCAAAAGTGATTTTGGTTATATTCATTAAAGCAGTGGCAGAGTTAGGAGTGATTCCCTATACTCATCTTTTTATAGTAAATTTCTTGCTTGCCATAAAACCAAAAATAATTTTTATTATTATCAATTATTCATATGTAAGCGAATGCATTTGTCTCCAGTTGACATAAGAAATGAAATCAAATTCATTTACAAAATAAAGCCTCCTATGTTAAATTCAAAATAGCTATTTTATACAGTATAAACTTTCGAAAGTTTAATATTCTATGACCAGCTCTACGACAAAAGTTGGGTAAGTAGATTGTCTCTGATGTGAGTTTAAAACTCGAAACCATGGTCAGGCATTGAGCTCAGGTTCGCCGTGCGTGATACACAATGCCACAGATGGTACTCATTTGTGTAATCTGTCTTATGCCTTAAAAAATAGAACCTGAGCACGAATGTTTGTACATAGACGCTTAACTTTGGAGTATCAGTTTTATTAATTTGCTTACCATATAAATGATAACTCAAAAGTCTAAGTAAGGTTGTTAAAAATGGTTTAAAAACCACAAAATAATTTGAATAAAAAAAAGCAATAAAATCTTTTATTATGACTAAGTTTTCTTATTTTTCTCCAAATGAAATCAAACAGTTTATGAGCATTATGATCTAAAATAGTTTAAATTTTACAGATTAATGAAGTATTAAAATTTAATTGTGAGAGCATTTTTAAGTATATATTACACCTGTACTTGAATTTTCTTTTTAGACATTTTTTTGTGATTCAAATAATTTAAACATGAATTACTGTAATCCAGTAATCAATTAAAATAATGTAAATTTTTTTGTGGTGATTAAAGATGTTTCGACTGAAAATTTCAAACTTGAAGCTTGTGGAAATGAAGTGTGTTGTTTTACGGCCAAGTCATAGCAAAAGCAAAGCATCTGCTTCTTGTTGATGTAATGACTGATTAATGCAGTCATTGATTATAAAAACCGCTATAACAATGGTTTACAAGTTGTACGTTTTTGTACGGAGACCTATTTTCGTTATCCAGTGTAACTACTGTATACAGTATACGAGCAAACCAACAACTTATATAGACCTATTTCAACAAGAGACAAGTCGGGCTTGAATGCGTTTCTTATGTAGTAACCTCACAAGCTCACCCTAGGTACACCAGTCACCTGATCCGCCATGATAAGTATATTTCAAATAAATAAAAAACAATAAACAAATGAGAAAAATACATTAACCAGTATGCTGGTTATGCTATAGCACAATCACGACACAAGTTTAAGACCACAATTAGGTTAAGAGCACGTTACAAATTTAAGACTACAATTTAAGAGTAAAGATTAACTGCAACTCTAAAAAATAATTGATTAAATGATGCAACATTACCTTGGTTAAAGTGGATCACAAATACATCTACCTCGAGTTTACTTTTGGCAAAACTTATATCAACTAGATTATACACGCGATAGGAGCCTGGCTACATCTGGGTAGTTTACATACATACAAAAAAGCGAAAGGGACAAAAAACAACGTGAGATTAGCAGTTACAGTAACTTAACGACGCCCTTCTTCCATTTTCATTTTATTTTTATAAACATTTGTAAATTATCAACTAAAGCATTTGTAAACACGCATTCTCAAAAAAATGACCAAAATTATCACTTTATTAAATAATAGCTCATCAGTTAAATTCATCTTGCTCAAAACAACATCAATGAGACAACTGCTGCTGCATCTTGGAGACAAGTTTGATTGTGGCTATTTGTTGATTTATTTCTGATTTTATTTTTTACACCAGTCTCAAACAGTCTGGTAGACGGAAAAAGCATTACAAATTAAATTTTTGTGATTTGAATGCATCTTCCGCAATTGAGTCATTTGGTAGGGGTCCGAAGTAAACTTCATTAACATCGTTTCCGCTGAGCATACTGACAAAGTATGTGATTATATTTGTCATTAATAATGCGTTTCAACCGGCACTGCCACGCTACCGAGATTCCAAATACGGTTTACTTATTAAGCTAACAAGTAGACCTTCCTGGATTAGATTTGTGAAGGCAAGAGAGTTGTACTGAAGATGAACGCAATTAACAAAGTCTGGACTCAAACTGTCTCTTTTATTCTTCTTTGTCTGAAAAACTTTATACCACTTTCCTATGCCTGACGGTTTTAGCAAGCAGCCCTAAATTTCAGCTATACATGTATTTCTATTAAAATCTAACAAACCAAGTAAAGTATTTTAACCAATCAGGAATATCTTGGGATCTCCGGAACCAGCTCTGAGTAGTTGTTTGACATTTGCTTTTAATTTATAATGTTTCTCACGTTATCCTGCAAATCAAGAGAATAAATAAAAATGATTGTGATAAGTTTAACTGAAGCTCAGATACAAGAAGGACACTGATATAATAAAATACTAAATACATATTATATGATACTACTTCATCTAATTTTATTATCTTTGTTTCTTACGACACATTAAACTTTTACAAAAAAACTCCTCCGTTCTTCGTATGGTACGTCATAATGCAATTCAGTTGCACAATCTTACTTGCAGCCAAGTGCTATTCTACGCTAAGTTTACTATTTTACACATCAATAGACTCGATTGTGACTACTAACAAAAGGAAATTGTCTAAGCTTGTCACTTATTAGCATTTTTTTATTCTATTTTTTAATTTCAATATTCATTCTCCTGACTCGCAGGAAAGCGACGGAAGCACTAATACATATGATAAGCAATTACCCCGACCTGTTTCCGGAGATGCCAAAATATTGCCGTCTGCTTGAAATTTCATAGCGATGTGACTTAATAGAATGGGAGATTATATTATATTCGACTATAGTTTACAATCTAACATCAGCTCTACAGGCCGCCTCTCATTAACTTGTAGAGTGTCCTATTCTGATTAAGAGATGTGACTGAAATTTACAGTAGAGCTGTTGCCAAGACCACCAAGCAGAAAAATGTGTCTTAAAGTATCTCTCCCAAGGAAAAAATATAATAGCTCAATTAGGTTTTGAACCGAGACAATGTCTATCACAATGCTGCTGCTCTAACCAGTAGACCACTCATTTTCTATCTTTCTTACCCTAATCTTTTATTTTAAAAAGTTTTCTCCAGCTATGTCTTCACAACGTGAATATTAAAAAATTTCTTGAATTTACTCATGCATATTGACTTTTGCTACCATGCGAAAAGGTTTACAAACAATTGTTCAAAAACAATCGCTCAAAAACAGTTATTCAAATTATAATTAATCGAATTGACAATTATTCGAAAAATAGTGCTGTATACAGTCATCAGAAAATATTTATTTTATAAACGCTTGTTTTGCTTCTTTTAATGAATACCTAGCCCTTACCTTAAATCTAACCATATTGTTCGTAAAACGTTGGTTTTTGTTTTCAAATAATTGTCAGGATACGCTACAAAAACGTCCTATGTTTGTCAGCTTTAGCAATAATATTCTTAAAACTGCTTTATGCTTTAATTTTTTATTATTATTTTTTTCTATGCGTATTCAACAGTTTTGCTACCTGGTTCGACGTTTACTTTGCCGACAATGCTCATAAAAACTAAACTTATTTACTTCAATAATACGAAGTAATTTATTTTAAATTGCAATGTTTATTATTGTTTTTAAAAAAATTTAAAGGATTATTTGATTCTTTAGTGTAATTATAGTGGCTATAAAGCAAATATTAATTAATAATTTCAAGTAATTTCTAAACTAACAATTATGAATATTATTTTGCTTAAATATTTTATTTTTAAATTCTCGCGACATTCAGAAAAAAGCCAAACGATCTACTGAAGGTCGCGACTTAGTTGAAAACCAATGCGCTAGACATATCATGTATTTGGCAAATTTTGTTTGGATTACAATTACAGTATAGCAGAATAATTGTATTGGGTTGTCCGAAAAGTCTTTTTACTAAACCTTTATATCTGAATAACTTTTCGAGGAAGTGCTAAATTTATCTAAAAATTTCATAATATCTTTGCTATATATTTAAATTTAACTACTCAAAATTTCAGTTTGTTGTATGGAATGTAGAAGCAACTATCTTATTTTAAAATTTAGTTTTATATTTTTTTAATAATGAATTTCGACAAAGGCGTTTAAATCTAAAACATATTCTCCTTTATTCTTTACGACACTTTCCCACCTTTGAACCATTTTTTCAAATCCTTTTTTGTAGAAATTTTTGTTTTTTGAAGCAAAAAATAAATCAATCTAAGACTTGAGCTCTTCCTCATTTTTAAACTTTTCCCCTCTCATTTGATTATCCATTGATTGAAAAATATAAAAGTCTAAAGGGGCTAAGTCAGGTGAATATGGTGGATGTGCAAGAGTTTCTCATCCTAAATTTTGAATAAATTTTTTGTTTTTTGAGCTATGTGGGGTCTGGCGTTGTCATGTTGAAGAATGATTTTCTTTATAAAAGGCCTTTTCTTTTTTATTCTCTCCGACAGTCGACTAAGTTGCATTGTGTATATTTCTGAATTTATTGTCAGATCTCTCTTGATAATCTTGTAATAAATTACTTCTTTGAAATCCCACCATACACACAGGAGCGCTTTCTTAGGATGTAGCGGTGGCTTTGATATCGGCGATGTTTTTGATCCTGGCGATAACCATTCTTTTCGTTTAACAACATTTACATATTGGCACCACTTTTCATCACATGTGACGGTTTGTTAAAATCTCTTGTAGTGACCATATGTTTGTTTGTGGCGAAGCAATAGATTATTGCAAATTTTGACTCTTTTCTTAGTTTGATTTGGGTTAAGTTCGTAAGGTACGACGGCACTTGATTTATGAATCTTCACAAGTTTTTTGAGATGGTAGTTAACAGAACTTTTGCTGTATTCAAATTTTCTGCAAGTTCGCGTGTAGTCTTACGAGAATTTTCATTTAAGGAATTGTTTAAGTGATCCTTATCAATTTTTGTTTGGCGACCAGATATCAATTTATCCTCGAAAGAGTAATCGTCGTTCTTGAACATTTTAATCCAATTAATGAAATTATTGAGGGAACAAAAGTTATCTTTATAAATATTTGTAATTCTTTCTTGGGATTTGGCCGGTTTCGGATCATGTTTGTTTTCAAAATAAAGAAAAAAGATTTTGTGTCGAAAATGTGTTTTTTGTCTATTGGGAGTTTCATTTTAAATTTAGCAAATATTATTAAATAAAAAATGAAAATGGTTGAAAATCTGCCATATGGTGAAATTTTCAGATACATTTGGAAAATCTCTGAAAAGTTGATCATGTTTAAAAACTTAATGAAAAGACTTTTCGGACAATCCAAATGGTATCAGATTTTATTTATCAATAAACTTAATCAGTTATTTTATTTATTTATTTATTTTTTGACGCCATTTTGATTTGTAAAAATTTTTGCGAACTGTTTTGTGTAACACTTTTGCGCAGGGAGCATTTCCACTCGAAAACGTATTGTTCTTCAATGCTCCGCAGCCTAACCCAAATTTAACTATATTATGTGTATTTGTCTTTTTTGTGTATTTATTTACTTCGTGGCTGAGTCCAAATAATTCTTTTTTCTTTCAATATCTAAATTTTTTGTTATCTGGCCTGTTGTATAATTTTGCTTTTGCTCTTAAAGTAACTTTACAATAAGTTCATGCTAGTCTTTCTATCTAAAACTGGTATTTTACTGCAAGTATTCAAAGTAAAATCATAAGATCTACGTTTTACGTAGGTTTCTTTTGAAA